>CM033473.1:163337167-164026693 GCA_019447015.1 Hymenochirus boettgeri | reverse complement strand
CGGGGTTCCTCCCTCCCCTTTATCTGTTGTATTCAATTAGATCAACTGGACTTGAAATGTAGTTCTTGAAGACGTTTCGCTAGTCATTGACGGCTTTCTCAATTCAGAATGACTAGCGAAACGTCTTCAAGAACTACATTTCAAGTCCAGTTGATCTAATTGAATACAACAGATATACCATGACCTGGATGAATGAGAACTTCACAAGCATACTCCCTCCCCTTTCCAAGTTATATTCCCTTTTTAACTATAAGTCAAACTCAGGTATCAAACTGACTCAATAATTGTGGACAATTTACTTGTAAACTGTTTTATTACTGCAACTCTATATGTATCATATGAACAAGAACAGTTTGTTTTGTACTATGATGCCTTTCATAAATAAACAAGTTAAAAAAAAACAACCTATCATCACGAATTAAACTATAAAATGTATAGTACTACTGACTTATATGTTTAATTACAAATCAAATGATAACACATCATAAAAGTATATTTACTTCACTTGACACCCATAAGTTTGAATGGAAAACTCAAAATGGTAGGTTTAGCAACACCTCTATGTGTGCTAACGGGTCTCCATGTGGACACTAAAAAGAAGTGAAATTTCCCTATCAACCAATGAGGTTTGGATCTTACATGTGCCACTGTTAGCAAATCAAAAACTAGGCTGGGTACACACGCACAGACTATTTGTCCCGAGCGAGCACTTGTCCGAGACAAATGTCCATCGGTAGCGGCCTTAAGTGTGAATGATCGATCGTGCGGTCCCATAGGAAACCACACGATCAATCGGAAATTAACGGCATATCCAATCCGGATGAATGAACAATGTCGGTCGCCCCATCACTAGCAGATATTTTAGGATGACCAGTTTGTAAAACACGCGACAGTCATAGCCAATAAAAAATTCTTCAGACACACATTTACTCTACTTTACTGTGTCCTACGAGTCTGTCCATTTGTTTGTATCCAGTGCCAAATGTTCCGAAGGATTTATGTGAAATAAAGGATTTATTTTAGCTACTACGAGCGTGCAGCCTGCTTCATATACACTTGATACAAGTCCCGGAAAGGATACATACACCTCCGTGGTCGGGAGGTGCAGGAAGCGTGTGAGCGCCGCCGGACAGCATAGGGGTAGAGCACCTGTAAGTATGCACCTACCTTCATCCTATATGAGTTACACGATACACATTTACTCTACCCCTTCCTTCTCTATAGAAAGAAATAAGACTTCCTTTAGGAGAGACAATCCAGTTTCTGTTTGCTAGACATCTTGTTTATGATAAAATTACTCTCTGAAACTACCCAGCATTCTTAGAGAAATGGCAGTTTTTTCCCTACTTATAAGGATAAGTACACTGTAAAATCAAGTGTTTTTGGAAGCTGCAGCTTTAACTAATCATCTCCCTATTTTTTTCTTCTAGGTCCCTTCTGAGCCTACCTGTGCTCATGTAAAGATCCTGCAAGTCTCGGGGGGGCGGATCTCCTTCCACAGTGTGTCAGAAAAATGCACGGTCAGCCAGCTCTGTGTGTGCGCATGTGACGTAACATCAGCATGTGCACGGACGCGTGCGCCCGTGCCGTCATCACGCTGCGATGCTACAAGCACGGCGCAGCGCGATGACGTCATGGAGCACGGAGCAAGCTGATCGTGCATTTTCTGACACACTGTGGAAGGAGATCTACCTGCAGAGCTAAGTAGACTGCAATGAAGATCCAAGATGTCAGGATCTTTACATGAGCACACGTAGGCTCAGAAGGGACCTAGAATGAGAAAAAAAAGTGGGGGAGATGACTAGTTAAAGCTGCAGCTTCCAATTACACTTAACTTGATATTACAGTGCACTTATCCTTTAATATATTAATAGGCTGAGGCTGTGAAGTACCTTCTGTTGCAAGAAGGCTCTTTTTCATTGTACGCTCTGTGGAGGGCTTTTTTCTCCTTTAATCCTACCTCACCCTATTCCATATAGCTCTCTGGTACCTTGTGCTCCCTAGTCCTACCCCATAAAAGCCATGAATCTGTATCCTGCACTGATGGAATCTAGTAAGATTGCAACATGGCAGGATTGTCTGGGTTCTTTATAGAACTTCAGGTTGACCAGTAATGATCCCTCTCTAACAGACCCCCTGGTGACAGTTGTGAGATCATGGTGAGGGTGTGTATTAGTGGATGGTTTCAATCTTACCTTTATAGAATCTTCAAATGGATCTTCTCTAGGTTGGTTTCTATTTGGATGGAAGTTCGAGGGAGATGATATATTTAAGCTCTGCACAGCAGTTATATTTCACTGTGGTGTTTGGACTGAACTATACCACTCAATAAAATGTTATCATTAATATATCAAAAGAACCCAAAACTCTGGGTTTAAGTCTCTATACATTCATCAGAACAAATAAATAAACCAAACAGATAAAGTGATAGTGTTATTCAAAAAATATAAGATAGATATAAGATCAGGCTGGGATATATTACAGTATTACATAAATGAAAAGTGTATATGTATGTGTGTACTTTTTCGCTATTTCATAAAGGACCATAAAAAAACAAAACTATAGCAAGTATAGTACTAATAGTGAGATATACATATTTTTATTGTGGATTTATATAGCACCATCATCTTCCGTAGCACTTTTCTTTTTTTTTTCTGCTTATTGTATAGTGTCTTCAATTTAAAAAAACATACTTACTGACCCAACACCCCTATATTACAATACAAAAGTCAAAATGGAAGGTTTAACCACACCTCTAAGAGTGCTAAAGAATCTCCATATGGACACTTAAAGGAAGTGCCATGTCTGTAACATCAAATCATTTTGTAATGTTCAAGCACATGCCACTGTTAACAAACTTTAAAAAAAAGTTATCTATACTATAGGCATTGTATAAGTGTGATAAAGAGTGCTATGCAATTTCTGTTTTTTAACTTTGTAATATATAGAATACTCACGTTATCTTGAGTATGCAAGGGAGCTTGTGTGCGAATATTATAGGCATTTCACACCTGCCCACTATATAATGTGATGATTATAGTTGTTGTGGAGACTGCGTTCCTCAACTGCCGATTCCTAAAATATAGATTTTTAATCTGCGTGCTGCACTTTTTGAGGTATGTAATTTACCCCTTTTAGGTTAGATAATAGTTTCTCCATTTCTAGCAGCCCTAATTTTTTGAGCCATCATGCATCATCTCACTTTGTGGCTATTCGCTTCCATGATTGTCTGTAACCATGCATATGACATACCATGTGATTCAGGACATTTGGGAGATTTATATTTGGTTACTTTCTTTTACATTACATGGGTTTTTTGCATGATTTCTACCTTTAAGCAGTTGTTTAAGCAATTTTTTTGAAAATCTATCAAAGTACGAACTTCTACAGAGAACTGCACCCACACCATTGATGATATAAATGTACTACAGTGTTATGTAGCTTAAGGTGTGTACATTCCAATTTTTTTTTACCGTCATTTGACATTGTTGATAGACATGTCTCTTGAGCACACCCATGAATAGGGCATAACGTTTTATTTCAGGAGGGGTTAGGCTTTCATATTTGAGATGCTTTTGAATTTTCCTATACAATTTCTAGTTGAAATTCACATTTGATATTGTCTCTGATTTTACTATACACCAGAAGGATATTACGCTAAGTGAAAGGCAGCAATAGAGGGATCCGGAGGGTGGGAGGGAAGGGCTCCCCTTTTCTTGCCACTATTCACACAGGAAGACAGCTCCTTACTACGGTAATCAGTTTCCTGGACTTTGGACAAGCAGTGCAAGAGAACCATAAGGATCTTAGATGTAAGGTAATGATTTTTATAAACTACACCGTGGGGCCAGCACTGTGGCAAATTTTTCTTTTGGGGGTGGATATGCCTTTTAAGGCAAAAAAAATTTAATTCTGCCGGCACTTAAAGGGTTAAAGACAATTGTTGGGAGGTATGTTTTAACCTAGGACAAATAAAGACATGCCTTACACCTTAAAAAAAAACTATTTGTCAAGAAAAGGGTTGCTTTGTTTAGCTCTCCTTGTAAAATAAACAAGCTACCATAACCATATTTTTTAAATGTCCAATTTTAGCAGGATTAAAGAAGCTTGTGCTTTTTTAGACCCATTTACACAATTTGTAATGCACAAAGTGTATTACTATTAATAACCTAATGTAGGTGCAGTATTAAATTGTTCTGAAGTAAATACCTGTGTATTGGAGGGCTATTGGGCATGAGCAGTACCAAGAAGTTAAAGCAGGAGAAGAAAAGTTGGTAGCACCCATGGAACAACTTTAAAACCTTGTTACAATGACAAACAAACTGTGATTTTGGTTAAATAAGGCAGCAGGAAGAGTTATACTAGTAACATGCCTTAGTGGGAGGGGGAAATACCCATAATAAACTTTAACACGTACAGAGATCTATATCCCCGCTGCTACTGCTAAAATAATTGGCCCAATCGTCAATGGAAAAGATGAAGCAATGGACATGTTACCGTATATCAGTGACTCTTTAAAGTGCAAATGTAATGCCCAAAACAAACCCACCACCCTTCCCACACAATGAAAAGACACACTTCTTGCTATAAGCGCAGCTTCCCACTGACTAACTGGGGGGCTAGTAGGGGAGATCAGAATGGTATGGGTGATCTAAGGCAAACCCAGGAGAACCCTAGCAGTTTAGGTCCTCAGCCTCAGTACTATTAGAAGAAGGGGTGGTTTGGGGGAGCCCATTGGAGACAATTGTTACAATAGTAAAGTAAAATATAAGCAAATTAATTGGATGTGCACTAGGCTTCTAGTTTTTGTATGTATTGGATTAATTTGGTCACTAGTTGCACTCTGCGTGAATGTATACTATCCCATTTCTATATATATATATTGCTTGTTGCATTGGGGGTTTGACCAAGCCTCTGGAAAATGTGTACTCCACCCACAGTGGGTCATGTGTTCAAGTACTTAGAGCTGGAGAGTCAGTCCCAAGAAAGCAAGCGAAAGAACAGCAGGGACTTTCATTTAAAGGCAAGTACTGATATAAAGACAACGTTTGAGAATTACGG
The DNA here is from genome assembly GCA_019447015.1 of Hymenochirus boettgeri. Lineage (NCBI taxonomy): Eukaryota > Metazoa > Chordata > Amphibia > Anura > Pipidae > Hymenochirus > Hymenochirus boettgeri. Next base: position 164,021,632 of record CM033473.1, on the reverse strand, counting down.
CTCCTAAGAAGGTAAAAAGTTACTAAGATAAAAAAGGTTAAAAGTTAGGACCCAGCAGAATAAAGCAAACCGTGAAGTGGTTGCTGGGCTTAAAATAATTTGGCCAAGTTACTGAACTAATTGCTTTAATTTATCCAGAGAGGAGGGCAGGCTTTTTAAGTTGCAATACAATGGTAAAGTAAAATATAAGCAAATTATTTGGATGTGCACTAGGCTTCTATTTTTTGTATGTAGAGACAATAGTTCTCCATGAGTTTGAAAGCAGTCGGCAGGTTTAGAGAACGAAAAGAGCCAGGACAATTAGTCAAGAAATAAATCCCATGTTTTTAAAATTAAAATGGAAATGAAAACAAAATACATTGTGCATTGCTTCTGAAAATGCATGGCTATGGGCCAGCTAACATCTGACTTGGCCCTCAGATTTAATGTGCTTTTTAAATGCACTACTGAATGTATTCCGTTGTGTTTCAATTTTTAAAGGGTATATTTACTAAATAATGACCTCCTATTAATACATGTAAGCAACATGGCTTAAATCCAGTGATTGTTTTGCTCCCTCTCTTAGGACTAGGCCACACTGCCGCAATGTTTTTGTGTTTGCGCTTGCGGTTTTATACAGCAATCGCGGCAACGCATGTGATTCTGTTTCCATTTCCGATACGCAATCGCATGCGATCACCATTTTAAAGTGCAATCGCACGTGATTGCGTGTGCGATCGCGTTTTTGGCGCAGTGTGGCCGTGATTACTGAGGGCAAGCACGCTCAGTAATCACTATGAGACGCCACTGGAACACTATTTTCCATTATGCAGTTCACACATACCAATTTTCACCATTCCAGTTACGGCAATACTGCACACAGCAGACGTTTATGATAATAAGGAACTTAAATGACAGGTGAAATGTAAGAGGATTCAGACTGAATATTTAAGGCTGGGTGGACATAGGACAATATTTCGACCCGTCAAACCAATCACCACCTTGACCAGGCCGAAACATCAGCAGATATCTGCAAATTGGCTGCCGATGAAATTTCAGCACAACCGTTTGTGCAGTGGAATAAAGACCGCATAATTTTACCACACGGATATTTCAAACATCATTATAAATAAATATTTGAGAAAAACTCAGGCTCCAGGAAGGAATGCTGCAAAAAAGTATCTTGGCTTTATTCCTTTAGACACCACACAACATTTCTTAAATATTTATTTATAATGATGTTTGAAATGTTTCAACATTTTGGATAGATGTTAAGTTTGAGAAACTGTTTTACCATACAGATTTAAAGGGTATGTCCACCCTTAAAAATAATTTTTTATATGTTACTCCCCCTGTCCCCCCAGCTCTATTTATTTAATCAGAAAATGCCCCAAACTTTACTTACCTCCCCTCTTTCCTCCGCCGCGCTGCCAGGCCCTCTGCTTGCGAGAAAATGCAAGCAGAATGGGCGGGACCGGTGGTCGCGTCTGTGATTGGCTGAGCGGCAGCCAATCACGGATGCGGCTGCCGGGGGTTCATTGCGGCGGAGGAAAGAGGGGAGGTAAGTAAAGTTTGGAGCATTTTCTGATTAAATAAATAGAGCGGTTGGGGCTGGGGGGGACAGGGGCAATATTACATATAAAGGGATTTACACTAGGGGGAGGGAATGCTTATCGGGAGGGAGAGGGAGAAGGGCTGCAGTACGCATGCCAAACTTCTCCCCGAGGCCGGGTAGGAGGCAGAGTCGTATATGGACTCTGCTATCCTCCTGGTGGGCAGTTTTTGGGACTTTGGGGGGGGGACTACAGGAGAACCTTATGGAGCTGGGATGAGGTAAGTATAAACTACACTACATGATGGGGCCAGTAGGTGGGGGGGGGGATTATAGTTTTGGGGGTGGACATGCCCTTTAAGCAGGAAACCTGCTTAATTTCAGCACGATTGACTGAAATTTCAGTTGCAATAGTCGATCAGGACAAAATATAGGAATAGTAGTAACCGAGGTTAACTAAAGACATATGTCCACCTAGTCGAACCTTTATACCCTCCTCTTTAATCATACCTAACAGTTGATCTAGAGGAAGACAAAAAAATCCCAGCAAAAAAAAAAAAAAGGAAAGGGGGGGGATGCGGGAGATTCCTTCCGGACTCCAAATGGCAATCAAAGTATATCAACCAGAACTACAGTATATGTTTTATTACCAGTAATTCTCAATATGTTTTAGAAATGTATCCAGTCCACTTTTAAAGCTATTCGATGAACTTGCCATTACAACATCTGCTGGAAAACAGCTCCACAGTTCTCACTGTAAAAAAAAAAAAAACTTTCCTAACCTGAAGATGAAACTTCTTTTCCTCTAATATTAAAGGATGTCCACAAGTCATCTGATAAAACCTATTAGTGAACAATGCACCAAAGAGTTGATTATATGGCCTAGAGTCCTGCATCGGGTCGTGTACCCGCGGGTAACCCAATTTGCAGGTCGGGTTCAGGTAACCCGTATTGACTTTGAATGGGTTTTTAGGTTCAGGTACAAAGGGCCGTGGGTCGGTTCGGGTCGGGTAGGAGTTTAACACTCTAAAAAAAAAATAAAAAAAAAATTTATGACAGAAAAGATTGTATTTAGAACTTAAAAGTGGGTTCGGGTACAGGTTCAGGTCCAGACATACGCGGGTTGGTTCGGGGTAACAGGTACGAAATTGGTAAAGCGGGTTCGGGTTCCAATTTGCGGATCGGGTTTGGGTCTGAAAAATCAGACTTGCACAGGGCTCTAATATGGCCCATTAATATATTTGAATAAAGTGATCATATCCCTGCGCAAACGTCACTTCTCCAATGTAAAAATCCCTAACTTGACTAATCTGCCTGCAGTCAAGCAACCTCCATTCCCCTTATTATTTTTAGTTGCCCTTCTCTAAAAAACGTCGTTCATTTCCAAGATGTCCCTTTTGTATATGGGATTCCAAAACTGCTCTGCATACCATATTCAAATGAGGTCTTACCTGTGCCTTGTAAAGAGGGAAAATAATATTTTTCTATGTTAAATCCATTCCCCTCTTTATACAAAACAATATCTTGCTAGCTCTAACCATTGCTGTCTAGCATTGTTTGCTACAGCTAAGTCTGTTATATACCAGAACACCCAAATCTTGTTCCACTTAGCCCAGTTATTTATGGTGTAGGTGGCACAAGGATTGTTAAACCCCAAATGCATCATTGTTTATCAACATTGAATCTCATTTGCCACTCTGCTGCCCATTTTGAAAATCTTATCTAGGTCTGCTTGCAGCAATTGCACATCATTTGAAGTTTCCAAAGATCTGTATAGATTAGTCTCATCAGCAAACACAGAGACCTTGCTCACAATGACCCCTTCTAAGGCTGTGTACACACCATGCAATTTTTTGGTCCAATCGACCGATAGTTCAGTGTATCAGTCGATCGGGTCGAAAAATTGCATGACGTCCGACCATTTGTTCATCCGATTAGGGTGAATGAGCGCTCGGACACAGCCAATTGTTCAGTCCTCTAAGGACTGCTCGCTCGCGCCAAACGGTCGGTTGCTTTTGCCGTGACTGCCCGTAGCTCCACTGACCATTCTTTTGTGATCCAACAACTAATTCTCTATCTATGTACAAATGTTTTTTTCTAGACGAACAGACCTCAGTTTATAAATTAGTCGCCTATGTGGCACAATATCAAAAACTATGTGTGTGCACAGCCTAATGAATAGGGGACAGATAAAACAAATTGGTAGGGTGGCGATTGGTAATAAATAAAACTTCCAATAATGGGCAATTAAGAAACCATTTTCCAGTGCCTGGCATGTTCAACCTTCAAACTTTTTTGAGCAATACTTGTATTTCTCCCTGGTGCTCCTAAAATCAGATATCTTACATTGAAGTCTGTTGGTCCTCTGCCACACATTACCTCACTTCTGGGTTGCAAAATTATGGCTGCTGCAAAATCTATGTGCTTTATGGCTGTAAAAGCTCACATTGCCCAAAGCCATAAAGGCAAGACTTTCTTCAGGGAGAAAGGTAAATATTGCACAAATGGAGTTTGTGCAAAGCCTAGGGTTAAATGTTGTTTGGGGGAGAATATGCCTTTTATATATACAAATAGAAAACTTGTCAGCAACGTGAATAATGCATTTTTTTGTACGTTTTTTTCTGTGCATTTCATTTTGCATTGTAAAGGAGACCTTAAATGGAATTGCAATGCTTATTTCTACTAGAAAAATCAGTTTACATTTGTCAGGCTGCAATTTAAAGGCAAAAGGCCTTGATTTAGGTAAACATGGGTAATACATACTAAATAGTTATTTTCAATCCAATCACAAGAACAGTCTATATGCACACTGCCTACCCGGGTGCAGACGTCTGGTATCCCCACTTCCAAGGGAATGGGTCAAATCAGCAAGATATAATATAGAGTCACACTCCAATGTGAAAGGTGAGTTTATTGGAAACCACTCATCAACATACACAACGTTTCGAGAGTCTAAGCCCCCCTCATCAGGCGGGGGCTTAGACCCTCGAAAAGTTGTGTATGTTGAGGAGTGGTTTTCAATAAACTCACCTTTCACATTGGAGTGCGACTCGCATATATTGGTAATAGTTATTTCAGCCCTAACCTCTCCATTAAGTTAAATTCACATAAAATGATTATACTGGAGCATACAATTATAAATATGTGATATTAAAATGTATTTATAAAACAGCATTCCAGAAAAAAAAAAGAAATATCCATTACAGAAAGGTTTAAATTGGCTGGAGGGAAGTACTTGTTAAAAACTAGAACAAAAATAAATCCCAAAATGGTATAAGATACCATATGAATAAATCATATAGTACACAATGGTGATGTTAAACTCCCACCTACAGTTTTCGTATGTGGTGGGTTAATTGTAAGTAAGGGGCCATTATTATAATCTGAAAAAAAAATAAAACTGAAATTGTCAAAAATAAACCAGATCAACCTTAAAATTCAAAGCAAATAAAGCCAAACTCAATGCATTGTAAATCAAAAGAAACCAAAAAGTGTTTTCAGGTTTTGATGCCTTAAAGTAAATACACAAAAACCCTTGGAATTTTGGAACGTCACATTATGTGCATGGGGGGGGAAGCATTACATTAAAAATTCCCAGCCTTGAAATGATGCTTCCCTCGCACATATACCTTTTATATTTATACAACAAAGAACGGGTTATTTTTATTAAATAAAAAAAAGCCGCTTAGTCCATAAATTCTGCTGTAAAACCAGTTTGTGTCATGCTGGCAGAGAGCTTTGCCTGAGGCAGTGTGTGTGTGTGTGTGTACAGGATTAAGCTGTGCGGCAGCTCCACCCCCAACTCCCTGATCCCAGGGCCCCTCCTACAGCCCTGCCGGCACCTCCTCCAACCCCGTTCTGCACAACACGTATGACGTCTCTTTTATTCCTGGCACCTTTAATTCTCCTGTCTTTCATTCCTTATTTCCCCTAAGTCTTTCCCTGTGCCAATATCCTCGGTAACCCACTGCCACCTCTTACCCCGTCTCCCACCCTTGTCTCGGGGTACGCCACGTTACGGCTTATCGCCTGCACTTCACCTCAGTGGCAAGCTCGGGAAAATGCGGGAAATTCAATTTTATTTCACTGTGCGAAAATATAAGGTAATAAAAAAACTTTCTTCCTCTGTTGGGAAGACTCACCAAATTGCGATAGGAGCGGGGGTGTCCCTTCCCCGTCCAGTCAACCCTTTTCGGCAACAACTGCAATAAACACACAGAAGCGAGTCTGGTTAACAAGTATATTATCTCCTGGTCAATTTACACCAAAAAGTCCATTTGTAGTGAGTGACAGAGCGGATCCTGTGTGCCTAGCCTCGGCTTCCCACTACGGATCATCCCTTCCTACTGAGAGTCAACCTTCTTGCAGGTCGGGGTTCTACCGGCTATTAGGGTAAATACGGGGCACTATTCACCACTAATTCACCTCGAACCCCCCGTTCCATTAAGCACAATTAGCCGCCCCTTCTAGTGACTGCTGCGCTGGGAAGGGGGAGGAGCGGCACCGCTGGATCTCACGGGGGATTTTTGTTCCCGTTACCACAGAGTGAAACAAAAGCTAGAGGGGGTCTGTAGTCCTTAGTGGGGATCTAGGGGGTCCTGCTGCACAATCTGTACCCCCAAAAGGAGCTTTATTGCCGTCCCAACCATCCCCCACCCCGGTCATGTCACTGCTACTCACCTCCTTCTCCTCCACTTCTCGGATCAAGACCTGCAGAGACAGAAAAGCCAGCGGTCACATCACAATACACGGCTCCCTACCATATGGGGGAACGGGGGATAATGGGGAGCCCACCACTATTAAGGGGGATAAGTTTCTACCTTTGCTGCTTGCTGGCAAGGTCCATCTTCCAAAAATCTGGCAATAAGGAAATACAGCTCTGTAAAGACACATGAACAGACAGGTTACAGATACAACCAACCTCTCCTTGCATAGACGTCTGTACATCTCTAGATATGTATGGAGCAGAATGTTTTTATTAGAAATGGTGGTTAGGTCAAGGGAGCGCACATACCGGATTTGAGCTCGGTGTTGTGTTGGGTGTTCAGGGAGGACATGTTGGGGTAGCTGGCTATCCCCCTCCTCCTCCTTTTCTAGCACTGCCTCCCTCCTCCCGCTACCGCCGCCGGAGCGGATCCCCGGGCCCTGCCCCTGGAGCTGTCAGGGGGTTTAGAGCAGGAAGGAGAAAAAGAAACCTCCGCTCTCCATCGTGCAAAACCAGGCGGAGGGAGGAGGAAACAACAAGCCGTACAGGAGCGCCCAGAAAGTATCCCTCCGCTAAAAGAAGTGACTGAAAAAAGTCCCTTCTTTCCTACTGAACAAATGTGAAGAAACCAAAACATTTTACGAGTAAACTATATCATATTCGTGTAAAAAATGAATTTTTATAGATATAGAAAAGACAAACTGTTTACATTGCATATTTTCTTAAATTCAGTATAACAAAAAAATAATATATATGCACATGAAACCAGTTACTGGGAATTGTATACACACATATAGATATATATAACCTACCCCTGTAGTGGATTTCTATGGGAGGAACTGTAATATTATAGCCTTATAATCTTACATTTCTAGGAGGAGAAGGAAACCAGAAGCCACAAAGAGGTAGGTTATAATATATAATGCACCCCCAACTGTAAATTAAGTTGAAGTTCCGTGCCCTTGGCCTGCAGCCTCATGCTTTTATATAGTCACGGAACTCTTTATCCGTATAATTTACAGTTGGGAGTGCATTATCCACTATATAATACATGAGACATGAATGTCCTGTAAACGATATATGGTATTGCACCTATTATAATTTGAGCCTCTTATGTATTATATCTTTATAGCTCCTAGCTATGTACTTGGTTATAATCAATGCTTAGATATGCCATTAGTGCCATGAAGCTTGTGGTGCCTCTACACAATGTTCTTGATCCCAATTTGTTATGATTATGAAACTCCCCCGTGATTTTTAATATCCTTACACAACAAGGGTACATTATTCCTTACACAAATGGTGCTTAATTTAATGTTATCAATAAGCCAAACCTGGGCAGAGTATGGCCTGGGAGCTGCATGCAGTCTAGTGGTTGTCCCTGATGGGCCATACACTACCCAGGTCTGGCTTAGAGGTAACATTAAATTAAGCACCATTTGTGAAAGGGCGATAGGACCATTGCTTACTAGGCTTGTACACAAAAAACTCTTCCTGAGATAAAAATTATTATCAATGGATTGTATTAGGCTGGATAACTTAGTTCCCCAAACCAGCATCTTCTTCCTGGTGCAGCAGGCACCCAATGACTGTTGCAGACCACCTCCTGCACATGCACAATCTCGTACAGCTTTAAAAGAAAGCAGCAACATGTGGAAAAGAGGAGGATGAGCTCCAAATCAAAAAACTCACATCAGTTATGCTTGTTAAGGTGCCCATACATTCCAACGTTCCTGCAGTGTTAGATTGATTCTGAAGGAGGAACTGCCTGACCTGGTATTTTTTGCGACCAACTTTTATACCTGAGGTAACCCATCTCGCCACTGTTGAATGTGAAGGCTTTAATCCAGCTTTTTTCCCCGAATACAGAACCAACAGGGAGTCTGATTTTCTTAATTTCTCTATTCTGGCCAAATATGATATGATGCATCTTTTGATATCCAGACAGTGTAATGTCTTTTCTTCTTGCGATTGAAGATCTGCACAGAAGGAAGGTAAGCAAATGTCCTCGTTGACATGAAATGAAGAAACTACTTTGGGTAAAAATAAGTCATGCAGTCTGATAATGGCTCTATCATCCAATATGTTGAGGTAAGGAGTATCTGCTTTGAATTCTGATATTTCAGCTACCCTTCTAGCAGACTTGATGGCTAGTAAAAAGCTGAGTTTCCAGGTAAGTTTATCTAAAGCTATGTCTTCCAGAGGTTCAAATGGAGCTGAGGTAAGTGCTTTCAAAGCCAAAAAGAGATCCCACGGTGGGAGGTTTTTGTCTTTTGGGAGGATTTAACCTTCTTAAAGCCTGGAAAAATCTGGATATTAAAGGAAAAGCAAACCATTTAGTATTTAACAAGGCTGATGAAGCAGATACTTGGGACTTAAAAGTCGCTGGGGCTAAATTTCTGTTTAAGCCAGCTTGAAGAAACTCCACAATTTCAACTTCCGATACAAGTGATAATAGAGGAGATCTGGAATTAAACCAATTTATAAAGTGTTCCATACTTTATAATATGCTGTCAAAGTTGATTTACTTCTTGCTTCTAACAAAGTAGAGATGGTAGAATCTGATAAACCTTGAACCTTTAATGATTCCCTTTCAGTACCCATGTCGTCAATGCTAATTTGGGTCTGAGAATTGAATTGGCCCTTGGGTGAGAATTTCTGGAATGATCGGTAGATGGAATGGGAGATCCATCTTCATTTCTTGAAGAAGGGAAAACCACGGCCCCCCCGGCCACCAAGGAATTACTACAATCACCAGTGACTGGTCCTCCCAGATCTTTTAGATAACTCTTGCTTAGTGAGAAGGGGGGAAACACGTATGCAAGTTGGAAGTTCCATCTGAAAGAAAAGGCGTCTGTGAACTTCGTCTCCTTTGTAAGATAATGGGAGCAAAATCTCCTGACTTTGCGGTTGCATGCCGAAGCCATTAAGTCTATCCAAGGAACCCCCCATCTGTATGTAATCAATTTGACCACTCTCTTGGACAGTGACCACTCTCCTGGAAGAACCTTGTGTCTGCTTAAAAAATCCGCTCTGATATTGTGTGAAGAAGGAATGTACATAGCCTTTAATTCCCAAAGAATCTTTTATGCCCAATATAGGATTGCTTGAGACAAAATACAAAGGCTGTTGCTGCGAGTTCCCCCCCCCCCCGCGATTGATATAAGATATTGCTGTAGAATTGTCTGACACTACTAACACAGAGTTGTTCTGAATTATTGGCAGGAATGCTATCAATGCTAGTTGACAAGCTTTTAGTTCCATGAAGTTGATCAATGTCTTTCTCATAGAATTGGTCCACATTTGTTGGACCCATCGGTCTTGACAGTGTGCTCCCCATCCTGTTAGGCTTGCATCCGTAACTATGCAAATTGGCTCTATATTGTTCAATGGAATGGGTTTGAAATGGGAAGGCGTCATCCACTACTTCAGTGATTGGATAGTTGTTTTCTAAAGGAATATCAACTGACATGGATTCATTATTTTCTTGTCTAACTGGTTGAGAAACTCTAGTTGGAGTGGTCTTATATGACTCATGGCCCATTTTACTGATTGGATAGTGGAAACTAATTTCCCTATCATCTGTTGGCAAATTTGGACTGTCGATATTTCCCTTGCAGAAAATGTTTTTACCTCCTTCATAATATTCTCTCTTTTTGATAAAGGAAGAGACTCTTTTTTTTTTGATACTCCCAAGAACTCCCAAGAAATTTCCTGAGTGGGATGAAGCAAAGACTTTTCCCAATTCACCAGCCATCCGAGTTTTTGCAGAAACTGTAGAACTAGATTCCTCTGTGAAATCAATACTTACCGACTTTTTGCTCTGAGAAGAATGTCATCTAGATATGAGAAAAGAAATACCCCTTCCAGCCTTAAATGAGCAATTACTGGAGCTAGAATTTTGGTAAATACTCTTGGAGCCGTTGCTAGGCCGAATGGAAGGGCCACATATTGAAAATGATGACCTAGGGCACAGAATCTCAGGAACTTCTTGTGTGGATGCCAAATAGGAATATGGAGAAATGCTGAAGATCTATTTTCAGGAGCCAGTCTTGTTCCCTTTGGTGTATCAGTACTGATCTTAATGATTACATCCTGAACAACCTTACTCTTAAAAAAGAGTTTAGATTTTTGAGATCCAGGATAGCTCTGAACTCGCCTGAAGGTTTCTTTATGAAGAATAGACGAGAATAAAAATATACTTTTATTTGGTCTATAGGAACCTTCTCTATTACTCCTTTGGAAAGTAGATTTTGAAGAAATTTCTGAAAGGCGCTCCTTGCACTTGGTGTTTCTGGAACTCTGGAATTTACAAATATGTTTGACGTTGGCATTGATTTGAATTCCAGATGATACCCCAGCAATACAGTTTCCAGAACCCATTTGTCTTTGATAGATTGAGCCCAAACAGGAGAAAACATGGAAAGCCTTCCACCTACTTTCTCCTGCTGGACTCGCACACCTTCATAAAGATTTTTTATTTTGCTTGGATTTTTGAGCACGAAAGGACTGATTCTGATTCTGACTCTGGTTTATCTTCCAAGGTCTTTGCTAGAAATTCCTACCTGGACGGTACTGTTTAGCATCCTTAAAAGAAGGACGATTGAACCTAGGAAAAGACTTATTTATTTCTTTAGGTTGAGGAAGAAAGGTACCCTTTTCTGCCGAATTGCGAGCAATAGCATCTTCCAACTTTTTTACAAATAGCAAATCTCCTTGAAAGGGAACTACAGGATTGTCACAGGTCTTGCACTCCTTTCTGTGTTTCCTATGACGATCCTCCTCCCTGTGGCGAGATGAATTCCCCCTAGATTTGGATCTAGATCTGGAACGGTGCCCCCTGGAGCTCATAGCAAAGCCTGAAAAAAAAAGAGCAAACTAAGCAACCTATTTAACCTATTAGCATAGGAGATATAGGAGCTTAATAAAAAAAACAGGTTACCTGAAGAAAGAACCCACACCACCAGAAGCTAAACAATAGTTTGCATGAAGCTGAAACAAAAGCTGCAGAAAAGTGAGTTCGCGCCATACACTTTTAAAAAATGCTTGATGACATCATCATGCCAAACCGGAAGTTCGGGCCGGCGCTTACTAACCCCGTAAGGGAAAACCAATTGGACCAATACGGGAGGTAACCAGTATTGGAGTATTGGAGTAACCAGGTAACTGCAGGATACCAAATGGCTTGTGTGAGGCAGGGAGGCACCTAGATCCCGGGGTGAGCCCTGTGTATTTCTCTGATTTATGCAAGGGACAGGAAAGGACTGGAGGAGGTGGGGGGGGTGTCAATTTTGTAGGCATGTGTATTTCCTGTCCAGCGCAGAGCGGCCGGGTATTAAACTATAAGTGACCACTGCCAGGCCAAGGATAGGAAATAGGCCAGGTGGGACTGTCACGGGAACATTGTAAGGTAACAAACAACTAGTGTTAAATATATTAGGTTAAACACACATTCTAGGCACGCTAGCACCCAGCGATTACCAAAGACCTGCAACATCCGGTGGGAGGGCACCTCAAGGAAGCATCCAGACAACAATCCCAGCGTTTCATGCAATATATTATATATATATATATATATACAAATATAATATATATATATTTATATATATATATATATATATAAATATATATAAAATATATTTATATATATATGTAAATATATTAGGTTAGACATTCATCTAGAGCACAGAAAAAATCTGGCTAAATTAATGTGGTATGTGGCTAACAAAATCTGATTTTGTGTCAGATAATATGAATCAGCTTATTTTAAAAAAGGTGATAAAAAAATCAGGGAACATTGGCTTAGCCATGTCATCAGTATCACATGTTTCACTGAAATATGTATATTATAGGACAGTGTTTCACAAACTTTAAAATTACACAAATATAGATCCCCTCCCAAAAGCAATACTTAAAAATCTCTTGTAGACAGCACGATGCTCCAATGCTCCTCTCTTTTCCTCCCTGTTTCTTCAATGGTTGCAGCAGCTGACTGACTGCTGTCATATATATTTATCCACAATGCTAGCAAATTGTTTAATATTTTTGTATCAAATAAAGTGTCGATGCCAAGGAAATATACAACATTATTTATTTTCTTTTATGATTACAATCAATCAATTTGATTTCTCAAGTTAAAGCATCTAAAAAGACACCAACATTAGTCAAACATACAAACAACCAAAAAGTGATACAGAACGATATTTAGATTCATTCAAAACAAGCATTTAAGTGCTGGCAAGGAAGGGCAGAGACCTACTCAAAACATTTCTACTTCCGCGTCAATGATTGGCTGAGGCGCAGCCAATCACAGACATGGCTGACGTCATTGAAGACGTTGTGGGATAGAAGGGTCCGTAAGTAACGATCTAAGCATTTTATATTTTGGCAGTTGGGGGTGGGCAGGGGGTTCCTACCTTATCCTAAAAGGGATTCACGATAGGTGCCACGGCTGGATCTGGATGGTGGGAGGGGGGAGGGCTCCCCTGCACATGTCACTGCCTTGTTGAGGTTAGAGAAATAGCAGGGACCAAATGAATCACTGATAGCTTCTACTCTTCACTTTCCTGGACTTTGAAAAGGTATAGCAGGAAAAAACATTTGGAGCAGAGATGAAAGGTAAGGATTTCTTCAAACTACACAGTGGGGCCATTATGGAATTACATTTTGGGGTTAATATTTTTAGTTTTGAGGGTGGACATGCCCTTTAATTAAGGGCAGAGACCTACTCAAAACATTACTACTCCTTTTCTAAACTCATGTAAAAAGCTATAAAATAAAAACAAAAAACTGCACTTATTTCTGCAGTTGAAAGTATGAATTGGGTACTTCAGAATGGAGAATATCTTCATTGGAAGACTTGGTGACACTACTAAAGTATGAATCTCAGCAATTGTAAAATCTTGCAGTTGTCAAAAATCATTTAAAGGATATGAAAAGCAAGCTGCTTTGACTAGCTTGTAGGTGTTTGTTCTCCTTTCACAACACTAAAAACATTGAAAATCTTACCTTAAAGTTGTTTAACCCAATTTTACATCAGGTAGTATGAATTTTAGGCTCAATTAATCAGTAACCAATGTTCCTGCATCTCTCCTTAAGAGTCAAAGTCCAAGCAAAAAGGTTGAGAAAAGGAGCAAACAGCAAGTCCAGAAACTGGCAGTCTAAATCCAATAAATCAATTAAGTGAAAATAGAAAAGATTACCAAGGAACAAGCTATACAAGCAGTGGCGTAAATAAAAATCACTAGCCCCCCCAGCAAAACTATGATGGACCCTTATTCCTTCTTCATCTACAGTGGTTTTCTGGGAGGAGGCTATATCTGTCATAGGAAAAATAGGAAGATATTGGCCCTTGCAGAGTCTACTCCCCTGGTAGATACGCCCCTGTATACAAGTTCTACAATCAAACTTTTGTTGAGGGCATGCCACATTTGTGCAATGGCATAAAAACACTAGTGCTGTGACCTGCAAGATAGCTATGGGCTCCATATAGTACCCCCTTGGCTTGAGAAAGGACGTTAATCCGAAACATGTAGCACAAATGTTTGTTTAAATAAAACTCACTTTTTTCACAGCTTTTAGTCTGTGCCTTTCATATACTACAATTGTTACTTTACTTACATGGATATTATACCTGGATCTGAGAAAACCAGTAAGTGTAGCATATAGGAACTGCTTAACTATTGGTATTAAGGGTCCCAACCTTCACAAGTACATAGTACCCCCTTCCCCAGGGTGGACTACCGGACTAAAATGTCCACGTTCTTATGGGAAGAACGTGCCCTCTCTCCAGGCACTTATACATGACAAGTGCCTTTTGGGGCTTAAGGGGTCCCACAGCTCATACCGGGACACCCCCTGGCACTTAAAAGTGCCCTTGCGGCACTGACAAGTGCCTTTGTTGGGGGTCCTGCAGCTCGAAACCCGAACCCCATTGGCTCTTAGAAGAGCCCTTGGGGGCATTTCTTCTTTCTTCCCCGCCGGGGACACCATCTCCGCTAATTTTGCCGACACAGGGTGTTGTCACTGAGGCCGCCAGTGATACCACCAGTGCTGGCAACATCAACGCCGACTGTGTTGCCGACGTTGAACTGTATTATTCAAATATTGGTTGATGTGTAATCATATGATAACAATTGGATTTTGTCCTTCAGCAAACCAATATAAAGGTGCAAACCCCACGGAGCTCTTGAAGAGCCCTTGGGAGCGCGTGTTCTTTCCTCCCAGCTGGCGACACCAACTCCGCTGATGTTGCCAACACCAGGCGATGTCACTGTGGCCGCCAGTGACACTGATGGCAACATCAATGTTGCCGGTGTTGCTGACGTCTTGATCCACAACCAAAACCCCCATTGGCTCTTAGATGATCCCTTGGGGGTGTGTCTTCTTTCTTGTCAACGTCATCAACATCAACATCGCCATTGTTGCCAACATCTTCTTTCTTCTGCCATCACTGTGATGACTTCTGAGCTCTGCGGGGTTTTCATCTCTTTATATAGGTTTGCTGAAGGACCAAATCCAATTGTGATTGGTTAATATTTCAATGCTTGCAATTAAATGATCACACATTAACCAATCATATTTAAATTATAAAATTCAAATATGATTGGTTATTATGTGATCATATGTTTGCAAGCATTGAAATATTAACCAATCCATCCGCCATGGATCTGGGTTCAGATCCGCGAACCGGACATCTCTAGTCTTGATATACATCCACGCATACGACATACTGTTTCATTCAGGAGAGGTTAGGCTTTCATAATTGTGTTGCCAGCAAACAATTTCCTATATGAGCATTTTCATTCACAGATGGTAGAGGTTCCTACTAGACAGAATGCGATGTTGGATCTGGTTATATCTAATAACCCTGAGCTCATTTTGGAGATGAAGGTAATGGGAAGCTTAGGGAATAGTGACTATGATATAGTGTCATTTAATATAGGTTGCAAAAAACTAAAGTGCACTGGGTTAACAAAAACATTTAACTTTAGGAAAGCTAATTTTATGCTGTTAAAGGAATCACTCCTGCTCATAGACTGGGGGGAATTATTTCTTGGTAAAGATACAGAGCAGATGTGGACCACTTTTAAAGGGATATTAAACTATTACATTTCTAAATCTGTACCTTTAGGGAACAAGTGTAAAAAAATTAGGTCCACTCCTGCATGGCTTAATGCTAAGGTAAAAAGGGAAATGGAAAAAAAGAAAAAGGTTTTTAAAATTTTGAAAACAAAGGGAACAGAACAGGCTTACAGGGAGTACAAAAGATGTAATAAAGAGTGCAAGAAAGCATTTAAACTAGCTAAAATAGAAAATGAAATACGGATTGCCGAACAAAGCAAGTCCAACCCCAAAATGTTTTTTAAGTATATAAATGGTAAAAAGATGAGGACTGAGAATGTGGGAACATTAAATGATGGGACTGAGATGGTTGTAGAGGATGCCGAAAAGGCTAATCTGCTAAACCATTTTTTTACATCAGTTTTCACTGTTGAGAATCCTTGTCCTTACAGCAGGGATTGTAATAATATGCAGGGAAGAAATGAAGAGTATTCACATTGGCTAACAGAGGATATGGTACGGAAACAATTAGACAAAGTTAATATCAATAAAGCCCCAGGACCAGATGGATTGTATCCTCAGATTTTAAAAGAGCTTAGTTCAGTTCTATCTAGACCACTGTTTCTCATCTTCTCAGATTCGCTTTGGTCTGGGGATGTGCTGCTGGATTGTCAAAAAGCCAATGTAGAACCAATATTCAAAAAAGGTAGTCGTTCACAGCCTGGTAACTATAGACCTGTAAGCCTAGTGGTAGGGAAGGAGCTGGAAGCTTTGTCTCCAGAGCTCATCTTATTAGAAGTTAGATTCAGGCACAGCAGTGGATGTAGTATACTTGGATTTTGTGAAAGCTTTTGATACTGGGCCACATAGGCGACTAATGTATAAACTGAGGACTATTGGCCTTGAAGAAAACATATTGGATCGCAAACAGAGAGTGGTGGTTAATGGAGCTACATCTATGTGGGCTAAAGTTCTTAGCGGAGTGCCTCAGGGTTCTGTACTGGGGCCGCTTCTGTTTAATCTGTTTGTAAATGACTTAGAAGGGGGCATTAAGAGCAAGGTCTCAGTGTTTGCTGATGACCCTAAACTATGCAGAGCTTTGGAAACTTCAAATGATGTGCAAGTGCTGCAAGCAGACCTAGATAGATTATTAAAATGGGCATCAGAAGGGCAGATGAGATTCAATGTTGATAAATGTAAGGTGATGCATTTGGGATTTAATAATCCCTGCGCCACCTACACCATAAACAACTCTCTGTTAAGTGCATCTGTAATGGAAAAAGATTTGGGGGTTCTGGTAGATAACAGACTTAGCTATAGCAAACAATGCCAGGTAGCAATGGCTAGAGCTAGCAAGATATTGTCTTGTATAAAGAGGGGAATAGATTCAAGAGAGAAAAATACTATTCTCCCTCTTTACAAGGCACTGGTAAGGCCTCATTTGGAATATGCGGTGCAGTTTTGGAATCCCATATACAAAAGGGACATCTTGGAAATTGAAGCAGTTTAGAGAAGGGCAACTAAATTAATAAGGGGAATGAAGGGGCTTGAATATGCAGGAAGATTAGACAAGTTAGGGCTGTTTACATTGGAGAAGTGATGTTTGCGTGGGGACATGATAACCTTATACAAATATATTAATGGGCCATACAATGAACTCTCTGGTGCATTGTTTACTAATAGGTCATATCAGAGGACTCGTGGACATCCTTTAAGGTTGGAAGAAAAGAAGTTTCATCTTCAGGTTAGGAAAGGTTTCTTTACAGTGAGAACAGTGAAACTGTGGAACTGTCTTGCAGCAGAAGTGGTAATGGCAAGTTCATTGAATTGCTTTAAAAAAGGCCTGGATAAGTTTCTAAAACTAAAAAATATTGAGAATTACTGGTATTAATGCATATAGATCTGGTTGATCCAGGGATACTTTCCGATTGGAGTCAGGAAGGAATTTTTTACCCCTTTTTAGCTGTTTTTTTTTGCCTTCCTCTGGATCAACTGTTAGGTAGGGTTAAAAAAAAAAAAAGAGGGTGAATAGGTTGGACTTGATGGACGTATGTCTTTATTCAACCTTAATTACTATGTTACTATGTAGTTTGTATGTTCTCCCCGTGCTTGCGCGTGATTTCTCTGGGCACTCTGGTTTCCCCCACAATCATAAAGAAATACTAATAGGTTGTTTGTGGGAAATGTACTTAGATTGCAAACTCTTTGGGGTAGGGCCTGATGTGAATGTAAAACATGTCATTTTAAAGCGCTATGGAAGATGTTGGTGGTTATACATTGTACATGCTGTTTTAGTCTCAGGGGTCTCCTGAACAGGAACTGTGGGGTATCTATACATGTCTGGCATGTATGACAAATAAAAATGGCAAAAAAGGAAAACATCAATTGTTACGTTTTTCTCTACATTTTTTACCCAAAAAGACAGTAAAATATTTAGAAAAGATTCAAAAGTCTTTTATCTTGTTAAAGTACAGTTCGTGGAGAAAAAAATATATCCTTTATGTTATATAAATATATATTGCGTTTTAGGAGCAACCTATTAGGTGGGGGTATATAACACTATTACACATAGGAAAGGTCTATATGTATGTGTGTAATTATCACTATTTAATTAAAATCACCATAAGAAATAAAACTATACAAAGTATAGTTCTTCTACTTACTACTGAAGTTCACTCTGTAGTAAGTACAGTATTGTGTGTTCATCAATAGAAAAAAGATGAGGACAGAGAATGTGGGGCCATTAAATAATGAGGCTAAGATAGTTATAGGGGATGAGGAAAGGCTAATGCGCTAAACTGTTTTTTTCCCTTCTCCATACACTATAGAGAATCTTAATCCTTATAGCAGTGACTGTAATAATTCAAAGGGTATAAATGATGAATATTTTCTCTGGATGACAAAGAGAATGGTACGAAAACAAAGTTAATATCAATAAAGCACCTGGGACAGAAATTATATTATGAAATTTATTATGAAATATATTTTGAATATATATTATGAATTATATTAAATGAAATGTATTATGAAATATATTCATAAACCTTGGGTTTCCTGGTTTTCCTTAAGATGAAAGAGGCATGGATACATCTTAGTGCAGCACCCCTATTGCTGATACTCGTGACTAAAAAGCCTTCTGCCCCATGCCACCCGTTTTGCTCCTTCCACCTCATTTTTCACCTAGAGGCTTATCTGATGCCAGCTTAGCTGTGAAATGGCAAATTTTTCTAATTGGTAGTGCCATTTATGGTTCTACTTTGCTCTTCTGCAGTCAAGCTGTGAAATGGCAAATTTTTCCTATTGGTAGGGCCATTTATGGTCCTACCTTGCTCTACTGCAACATCTACTCAGTGGCTAATTTTTCTAAAATTGGGTCACTCCTGCTTGACCTAAAGCAAAAGTCTTCCATTGTTGCTCTTCTTTCTTTCTCTGTGAGACAATTTTGTAGTGTCTCCTACTCTGACCATCTCATACAGCTGCAACAGCTACTCTGTGGCTAATTTTTCTAAAATTAGGTCAATCCTGTTTTGCCCAGGAGTTGCAAAACTCCATATTACAAAGTGTTTTAAGCCTCCTCTATTCAGTAGTGCTGTTCCTATGAAGCCTAACCCCTTCCCTGCTTTCTCTTGCACAAGGGAGAGAAGCCAATGTGGTGTGGGGTATGTTCAGAGGGGCCAAGCCTGCCTGGGTCCTCAACAATGGTGACAAACTGCAGTGGGTCAATTGTAACTCAATGGTGCTGTTCCTATGAAGCGTTACCCACATTACACATATAGCTATGTGTAATATTTAAAATAAAAATTGATTATCGAAAAATAAAGTGAAGAGTTTTTTTAAACAATTTTTTAAATAAAAAGTTTACATAAAACTATTTACAGAACAAAAAAGAAATAATTTTTTTCAGCCAGGTCATCCTCCTCTCCAATCTTGACATGCGGCGGCCCAGGCGGCGTATTTCCCCCCATATGCACTCAAATTCTGTGGAGGAAGGTAATGAGAGAATTGTGGTAAAGATGTTAAAGCATCATGTTGGTCATGCAATATCGCACATGCCAACTACTTACAAATACATGTTCCTGCAATGCAATAAAGTTGCGGTATGTCATTAAAGGGAAAGTTCAGTGAAAAATATAATTATTTCTAAACTTCTTAAAGGGAGATTCAATAAAAGTTCTTATCGTTAAAAATAGTGCTAATTTTGCCCCAATCAATCAGATATTATTTAACATTTGAAAGATAACAAAGGCTGGGGCAAAATTAGCACATTGAATAACCCTGTTAGTTTATATTATGCATTCCAAGTTAATCTACATAATCTCTTTTGAATATGTAGAATTGAAAAATCAGTTTATACCCCTTGCTATTTCCTGTTGTTGAGTGTTGACATTAGTTAGCTGACATTTCAGGTTCTTCTTCTTCCCAGGATGCACTACTACCTTGGAATGTTCCTAACAGTAATTTCTACTGATTGGCTGTTGGGTGGGTCAAACATGGTCAGATCTCTACCTAGCATAAGTAACTGAATCAACCCAGGTCAAGAACAAGACCATAACATGATCTAGTAGGGGTCCTGCATACAGGAAGTCAGTATTTCAGAAGCATTTACTTATACAGAGACAAAATTCTGAATGGGCAGGTTAAGGTCATTGGGATGGAAAAATACTGCTTTTTTCCCCTCAAAGTCTATGTATTTGCACTTCCCCTTTAAACGATATTATTGCATCATGGGGGGTGACGGATGAACAGCAGGTGTTAAGGCTGGCATAAAAAAGAACACTCAGTTGTGCCAAATTGTGGCACAAAATCTAAAGTCCTTGGTTTTGAATCACTAGCGCTGCACTACATACAAAAACATTTGGAAGTGCCTCATCCCCCACAGAAGTAGTGTCATATACACAGTACCCAATGTTGCATCATGTAGTGTGGATTTTACACTGCTTTTAAAGGGAAAATATATAAAAAAAGGGGAAAAAGATATTAAATAGCCTTCTATGTGATTAACATTTCATTCACATTGCATAGGATTCTCTTACGTTTTTCACTACCTCTAGGGGCATCCACTACTGCAGCTGCAACATTAAGTGGTGGTGATGGTGGAGTTGCTTGAGTGGCTGGCCATGCTTCTAGTAACAAAACAGTCTTTTATTTCAACCCTCGCTATACATGTTCGAGTACATTTCCAAAAACACTGCATAGTGAACATTCCTTGGATAATTTTTGAACAAAAAATATACAATGAAAAACTGGATTAGTAGGTATAAATAGCTGTGTGGAAAGAATAGTTAAAATAGTAGCACACGTGTACTGCATGTCTATTCTAAATTTAATTTTTTTAGCTCAGGGACAAGAGGCAGTTCACACAATCGGGACAATAAATGGGAATGAGAAATAGAAAGATCTGCGATCTGTCTTTCTTAAACCAATTTAATGGATTTGTTGAAGTTTTTTTTTACTCAGTAAAATAATAAAATTCACTTCATTATGACTAATAATTTCACTAATTATTTGCTAAAATGAAGGTTAATAAAAAGAAAAAGTTGCATAAAATGCACTTACAAGTCTGGGTGACGTCAGGGGCCTTATCTGGGGCCTCGAGTGGCAGCGAGGTGCCTTGGGTGCAGTTGGTGGCAGTACTAAAAAAAAAAAAGTAATTGATTTTTACATTCACTGTCATTAAAGGGCAAGTCCAGCCCCAAAATGAAAACTTACATACAGGTAAATCACCCCCCAAAACCCTAAACGGTAATAGTTTGAAATCTGAAATATATAAGTCTAACCTGAAATCCTGCACAATGTCCTGTTTCCCCTGTTTTTACTTCCTAGTTCTTCCAGTTAGCAACTGTCAGTTATGGATTTTACAGTTGACATCATAGCCAATGACTGAATGTTAATCCCCTGTCTGCCTCTTCTGAGCATGCCCAGGCTCAGTTCAGGCTCAGTACAGGTTTCTAAATTGCTCAGTTTCCATGAGGCATCCAGAAGCATAGCAGGCATACAGTAATGAATTCATAGGACAAACTATGATATATCAACATATTTTAAAGAGGCCATTCTTTCTAAAAGATGTTCTTATGAGGGTGGAGTTGTCCTTTAACTTTTGGAGTACATTTACTAAAACACCACATGGTTTACATTTCTTGGAAAAGTTTTCAATAAATATGCAATATATATTTGGATAAAGGCCACATCAGCACACAAAAGTGCACACTGGTGTGGCTCAATTGTTGTGGACAGTGGCTGTGCACTGAAATCCATTTTTTTGTCACAATTGCATGTGCACACACAGCAATGCGCACAAGCACATCGGACACATGCAATTGAGTGCTTGTTTCTAGAGCGCTCATGTGCACTGTAGTGTAGGCCTAATGAAAGATGAAAAAAATTTATTTAAATAGGCTTTACTTACATTCTTGGCAGCTGCCAGGAGCCTCTACTGCTGCCTCTAGTGGTGGGGATGGTGGTAGCGGGATGGTTGGGGATGGTGGTGGCGAGGGGGTATCAAAGGAAGATTCACTTGCAAGCTAAAATTAAAAAGATACATGAGGGTATAGTAAATTAGTTAATTATATACTGTACTTTGAATTTGGCTTGAAAAGACAGATTTCATATGGTGTTATAGTTGCTTCAAAGTCAATAACAATTATTCTATGGCAATGATTTAATACTTCTTTCTGGCTAAATACTTACCGGTATATTTTTATTGTGTGTTCTTTAGCCATGGAAAGGTCTGTTGGGTGTAGGGGAGCATCAGTAGCTGTGCGTATAGGGTTGGTGGGTATCATTTTTAATTTTTGAGTGTAAAAATAACGTTTTGAAGATTATATTTTTTTACTCTAGTTGCCATTTAAAAAGGACTGCCATGTTAATGGAAGGGTGGGTCAGTAGGTTTGTTTACCTGTATCTGTGTGGATTGATCAAGATTTAAAGGGCATGTCCACCCCCAAAACTATAATCCCCCCAACTACTGGCCCCACCATGTAGTGTAGTTTAATTCTTACCTCACATCCCAGCTCCATAGGGTTCTCCTGTAGTCCCCCCCAAAGTCCCAAAAAATGACTACCAGGAGGCTAGCAGAGTCCATATAGGACACTGCCTGCTAGCTGGCCTCAGGTAGATTTTTGCCATGCGTACTGCAGCCCTTCTCCCCCCTCCCTCCCCCTCCCTCTCCCTCCCTCTCCCTCCCTCTCCCTCCCGTTCTACTATCCCTCCCCCTAGCTCAAATCCCCCTTAATATTGTGCTCCCCATGTCTCCAGCCCCAACCGCATATTTTTTTTTTTTAGAAAGCTCCCCAAACTCTTACTTACCTCTCCTCTTTCCTCCGGCGAGTGAGCTGCCGGCAGCCGCGTCTGTGATTGGCTGCCGCTCAGCCAATCACAGACGCGGCTGCCGGTCCCGCCCCTCTGCTTGCATTTCCTTGCAAGCAGAGGGCCGGGAGCGCGGCGGAGGATCGAGGGGAGGTGTAGAGTTTGGGGGCTTTCTAAAAAAAAATTATAGCGGTTGGGGCTGGGAGCCCAGGGGGGACCATATATTAAAAAAATTTTTTCAGGCTGGACATAGCCTTTAATTTTTGACTTTATTTACCTTTTAAATAGGGCTGCCATGGAAATGGAAGGGTGGGTCAGTAGGTGTATTTACCCATGGCTGTGTGTGTATCACTTTGTATTTATAAGTGGGGGGAAAATCGCTTTTTAATGATTCATTAAGATTTAATTTTTGACTTTAGTTACCCTTTAAATAGGGCTGCCATGGAAATGTATGGGTGGGTCAGAAGGTGTGTTTACCTGTATCACTTTGCATTTATAAGTTAAAAAAACAAACACTTTTTAATTGATGTCTTTGACGACAATTAAAAGCTTCAGAGGATGTGCAATTATTGCAGGTGGATCTAGACAGATTGTCACATTGGGCTGCTAAGTGGCAGATGAGATTCAATGTTGATAAATGTAAGGTGATGCATCTTGGACTTGTGCTGCTTATACTATAAATGGCTCTGTGTTAAGTGAATCCCTGTTGGAAAAGGATCTTGGAGTTTTGGTGGATAACAAACTTAAAGGTAGCAAGCAATGTCAGGCAGCAAAAGCTAGAGCCAGCATGGTATTGTCTTGTATAAAGAGAGGTATGGATTCAAGGGAGAAAATTGTTATTCTCCCTCTTTACAAAGCAATGGTAAGGTCTCATTTGGAATATGCAGTGCAATTTTGGAATCCTGTGTACAAAAAGGACATCTTTGAAATGGAAAGGGTTCAGAGAAGGGCAATTAAATTAATAAGAAGATTGGGAAAGCTTGAATATGAAGAGAGATTGGATAATTTAGAACTATGTATGCTAGAGAAAAGGCGCATGGGTGGGGATATGATTACTGTGTATAAATGCATTAACAATCCATACAATAAACTATCTGGGGCATTGTTCACCAATAGAGCATGTCAGAGGACACACAGACATCCCTAAAGACTTGAAGAAAAGAAGTTTAGACTTCAAGTTCAGAAAGGGTTTTTCACTGTGAGAACAGTAAAGCTATGGAACTGGCTTCCATTGAAAATTGTTATGGCAGGTTATTGGACAGTTTCAAAAAAAGCTGGATGAGTTTCTGCAAACAAGGAATGTTGCAAGTTACTGGTATTGATATATAAAGTAGAGTTGATCCAGTTATATTTCCGATTGCCACTTGGAGTCAGGAAGGATTTTTTTTCAAATGCACAAAAAGTCCATATGCACACTGTCTATCTGGGTGCAGACGTCTGATATCCCTACTTCCAAGGGAATGGGTAAGTCAGCAAAATATGATGCAGTGTCGCACTCCAAAGTGAAAGGTGAGTTTATTCCAAACCACTCATCAACATATGCTGTTGATGATTGTATGTTGATGAGTGGTTTGGAATAACTCACCTTTCACTTAGGAATTCTTTTTCCCCTTCATAAATATGGTGGGGTTTTTTGCCTTCCTGTGAATCAACATTTAGGCAGGAAATAGGGCTGATATCGAGTAATATAATAAGATAAGAATAATATAGTGGATAATGCACCCCCTACTGTAAATTATAAGGATATTAGAAGTCACCGAGGAGTTCCGTGACCATATAAAAGCACGAGGCCGCAGGCCGAGTGCCTTTTATACAGGGCGCGGAACTCCAAGGTGACTTCTAATATCCGAATATTTTACTGTAGGGGGTGTATTATTTAGTATAATCCACCCCCTCATTTGAGAACCATCCAGGCCCTTGCCTTGCCTTGTCCTCTCCTCTCCCCCTGTCTCACTTCCCCCAGCTCCATTTACTTTTCCATTTAGGCTTCCACTGCCTTACCCTCTTCTCTCCCCCTGCCTCACTTTCCCCAGCTCCATTTACTTTTCCATTTAGGCTTCCACTGCCTTACCCTCTTCTCTTCTCCCCTCTTCTACTTCCCCACCTCTGTTTCCTTTTCCATTTAGGCTTCCACTGCCTTACCCTCTTCTCTCCCTCTGCCTCACTTCCCCCACCTCTGTTTCCTTTTCCATTTAGGTTAGTGTGTAGCATTCTGTTTCACGGACTTCCGGCTTCCGCACCACTGTGTATGCGCGTCCACCTCTTCCTTTTACATGTAAAAGGAAAAGGTAGAGCCGCGCCATACACAGTGGTGCGGAAGCCGCGGAAGTCCGTGAAACAGAATGCGAACACACTATACCTAAATGGAAAAGGAAACAGAGGTGGGGGAAGTGAGGCAGGGGGAGAGAAGAGGGTAAGGCAGTTCCGGAAAGTTATAATCGGCGCGCTACTACGTAGTAGCGCGCCGATTATAAGATTATTATTTACTGTTTGGCCCCATAGGAATCCATGGAAGGGGTGGATTATAATGTAATAACCAGTGAATTAGAAATAGAAAGAACCATGACCTGTCTCTCTCAATTCAAATTAATTGATTAGTGAAGGATTTAAAAAAAAAAAATGTAATTTGTCAGAATAAAGTGAATTGAATTATTTTACTACTTATTTAAATAAAGTAATACTATAAAGGATAATTGCCTTCCATTGCCGTATGGCTTCAATGTAATGTGGCCTCTGCCTCTTAAGATCAGACCACTGCCTTTAGAGGGCCAAGACATTGGTTTGAATAAGGAAACGGCATGCCAGCAGGCGCTGAAGCCCCTCCATTACCCTCTGCTTCTGGCACTGTACATGCCTAGTGCCCAAGGGAAAATTATCGTAACCCTTGGCCAGAAGGTACTGGGTCATGTACAGCTGCCTTTGCGTTTTCGCCATTTTGCTAAACTTTTACACATGATGCAGGAAAATTTTTCGAAGAATCACGAATTTACAGGAACCCATATTTTTGAAAAAACCCAGGGCCCAATAGTAATCCAGTGGAAGTCTACAAAATATATACAGGGTTATTCAATAAAAGTTCTTATCGTTTAAAAAGGTGCTAATTTTGCCCTAACCAATCAGATGTAAGCTTACAAATGTTAAATAATATCTGATTAGTTGGGGCAATATTAGCACCATTTTAAACGATAAGAACTTTTATTGAATCTCCCTGTAAGTGAACGAACTCTCCCGCATTTGCTGGAGACTCTTCAGAGCTCCATAAATAGTAACTCACTACCGTTCTCAATTTATGGAGCATACATAACACATTGTTAAAATCAGACAAGGATCCCTGAGATTGTGACTCTTACTGTCCAATCTCTCTTCTAAACTTTGATTACAAATTATTATCTAAAATACTTGCATTGACACTTCAAAATGTCATACACCCAGATCAAACTGGACTTATGCCAGGCAAGTCCACATCAATGGACTTGGAGAAAAACATTAATACACTGTCAGGTGGACCACGACAATGCAGGCACTAGACTGTTGTTGTCGTTGGATGCTTAAAAGGTCTTTGCCTCTAGAGTGGCCATGTCTGTGGACTTCTCTGGGCAAGTTTGGTTTAGTACCTATTTTTATTAAATGGATTAAAGGCATGTCCACTCCCCAAACTAAAACCCACTACTGGTCCCACTGTGTAGTTTAAAAAAAAAATCCTTACCTTACATCTCTGCTCCTTATGGTACTCGTGCAGTGCTTCCTGTATGAAAGCTTTCTGCCTCCTCCTTGTCCTCTGAGAGGACAATGGCAAGCACAGGAGAGCCCTTTCCCCCCTCCCTCCTGATCCCTCCCTGGCTGCCCTTTACCTAGCATAAAATGATTTATAATCTTCCTTGTAGATTGAGGCGCCAAAGTACTGAGGCTGAGGGTTCCTATAGGCCACACTACTCCAGTTTCCACCACTCTGGATCAATAGTCAATATAATACCAAATTCAGTGTAGCTTATGACGACACAGGACTGTAGCACGCTTATTCTTGAACAATAAATAACCCCGAAACGTTGTGCACCACATTGTCACAATAAAAGTATTATATCTTATTGGAGTGCGCATCCCCGTTATCGTATTTTTACATATGGATTGTACTGCGAATGGTGGAGCAGCTTAAGGGAAGCTAGCACCTTTTAAGATTTATAGAAGCACAGGTGTGCGAGGAGATATATTTATATTGACAGTGAAAATGCATGCACACCCTATAATTAATGTTTCTATAAAACATGGTGAAAGACGAGTGGTGTCCCAAATATATTCCCACCTTAATTAACATATAAATGCCGAATAATCAACTAGCGTTTTAAATAAATGGACAAAGTATATCACCATGGAGGATTGGGAGGACTCGCTGACTCGTGAAATAAGGCCTGAAAAGCCATTAACAATAAGTTGATACAATTTAACATAATGCAAAAAACTTATTTAACCCCCCACCGTCTCTTTCGCATGTCTCCAATGGCAGCTGCAGATTGCCCCAAATATCATTTGATTCAAGCTGACTTCTGGCATCTACTCCAGCTCTGTCCATGTTAATCAAGATTTTGTAATGGTGTTGTACGAACACTATCCAAAATAACTCATGAACCAGTTCCCTTAAAACCTAAACTGTGCCTTCTTGGAGTGCCTGAGGTGGACACTTGGTCCAGGGTGCAGTTGGCACTTCTACAGGAGCTGCTTTCTTATGCTAGATGGATGATAGTTCTGGAGTGGATGTCCCCTAGAGTCTCTAAACTCTGTAAGTGGAGAGAAATGAAGAAGTTACTCTGTTTATTAATATAATATACAAACACAGAGGGTATATAGACAAATTTACTAAAATATGG
This sequence comes from Hymenochirus boettgeri, assembly GCA_019447015.1. Taxonomy (NCBI): domain Eukaryota; kingdom Metazoa; phylum Chordata; class Amphibia; order Anura; family Pipidae; genus Hymenochirus; species Hymenochirus boettgeri. Next base: position 163,994,166 of record CM033473.1, on the reverse strand, counting down.
AAACCATGGTACGATTTTATTGGAGGTTTACCTGGTGCTTGACCCATCAAGCTATAGATAAACATGATATACAAGACATCTATGATGTATGAATATATGATTGAATTGTTGATGAATGAGTTGTATTCATATGTCATACAAGGAATGTTAGATTATTGCTAGCAGAGTACCCGGCGTTGCCTGGTTTCGTCCAATCAAAAATTGGCTTAGTTGGGCTTAGTCATTTTTCAGAGGGGCGATTACTTGATGGCAGCATAAAGGCCAGATTAGAGTCCTGCAGGCAACTACAAAACCATTACCCGTTCCTGGAATTAAACAGAAACCCAACATGCAAAACCGTAATCCGCTTTGATGGTGGGTTCCATAACTGCACCAGACCATGCAAGTAGCCAGACCTGCAACCCAACCCGTGCCAAAAATTAAACAGAATTAAGCAGACCCATACCTGCTACATGATCTGACCATCACCTGCAGCAAACATTATGCGAAATTTAACAGATCTGCAACCTGCTACCTGTCATTACCAGCATCTGCAAATTTCCAACCGAACCTGATCCGTGACTCATTCAAACTCACTGGTTTACATAAACCTGACCTGCAAATTAACTGTGGGTACCTGAACTGATGCAGGACTCTAGGTCAGATCTCATCCTCAATGAATTTAGGAGTCCCAACCCATTTGATCTTAAGGGCCTAATGTGTGCCCTCTGACCACTTTTGAGGGCCAGCCAATAGATGTATAGGCCTATATAGGTTATAATTAAAATGTGAATCACAATTCACTAATTACAAACTACATTTATTGTGACTCAAAATGTGCAGTTTGGAAAGCCTCAGAGCTCCTCTAAAGATATGAATCTCTGCCTCTGTGTAGGTTTCTCACTCTATCCAATCCAAATGGCTAGCAGAGTTTGGGGCATTTGTACTGCCATTTGTACTGTTTTTCAATGCATTCTGCTGATATGGTGCATTAGGTTGGGCAATCGCTCGATTCACCACCAGATGGCAGCACACAGGTCTGATCACATCCCCCATTAACTTTTACATGAATGAAAAGGGGTCAAAAAGGGGTAAGGGTTGGTTTTTAATAGTTATAAAGTAGCCTATTTTTGTTTTAGGGTCCTGAAATATATGCATACCAAGTCTCATGAAAATTCTCCCAGCCATTCAGAATTTTTTCTGGAACATACATACACATAGGGTTTCCAGATCACCTGCTGATTGTAGGACTCTTAATAAATGCAGTTAGCAGGGCTGCACTGATTGCATTACGGCATTGCAAACGGCATTACTGCTGACTCAGCCTTGCTGCATGTGATTTTAATAGGTGTCCTCTGATTTTTCACTGATCACAGCTCATTTTCTACTGAGATAGTTGTAGGACCGAGCGATAGAAGCTAACTGTTATGTTTTTTGAGCTGTCAACCTCGTCATTGAAGGAAGCATTGCCTATCAGTCAATTTAGGAGTTAATTGAATAGTTAACAATCCGATTAAACGCTCACAAACTATAAATATGATGTTCGATAAATTTTGTGAGCGGGGTTATCCCAAGGTCTCTTTACAGAGAGCATTGTGTAAATCGTGTACGTCTAAGAAGATATCCTCCACTTCCCAAAAACACATTCCGTTTGTTACCCACTATGCACAGGGATTTGAAGTTATCAACCGAATTCTTATATGCAATTGGAGCATGTTAACCCATGTGTATCCTGATAGCATCTCTTATCGAAAAGGACAAAGCCTTTACAATTCATTGTTATCGAATTTTCTTTCGATTCCGGAGGGTAAATCCACTGTGGGTTCTTTACCCTCTGGCATGTTTTCATGTAGAAATTGCATACAATGCAAACTTGTCCTTAAGTGCCCCCAATTTATCCACCCCTTAAAGGGGAAGTTCAGTGCAAATATGTATGCTTTTCAGCAAAAAGAACAGTATTTTTTCATCCCAATGACCTTAATCTGCCATTTTATCATTTTGCCTGTTTATAAATTAATGCAACCGAAATACCGACTTCCTGTTTGCAGGACCCCTAATAGAGACCGTTATGGTCGTGCCCATGACCCAGTGCCTGGGTTGATTCAGTTGCTCAGTAGAGATCTGAGCATCTTTGACCCATCCAACAGCCAATCAGTAGAAATTACTGTTAGGAACATTCCAAGGATGTGGTGCATCCTGGGAAGAAGGACCGTTAGAACCTGAAATGTCAGCTCACTAATGCCAACAGCAGGGAACAGCAAAGGGTATAAATTCAACTGATTTTTCAAAATGGGAGAGAATACGTAGAATAACCAAGTATGCATTACACAAACTAACAATTTAACAAATATTGATGATTTCCACTGAACTATCCCTTTAACAAAGAAAAAAATTCCCATTCAGGGTTATTATAATTGTAACACAAACTATGTAGTGTACGCTCTTACCTGCCCTTGCAAATTACATTATATTGGGGAGACCATACAACCCATTAAGATGAGGATTAGCCAGCATCCGATTAAAACATGACAAGTTCCCGGTTCCAGCACCCTTCTTAAAAGCGGGTCATACTGACTCAGATTTAAAATTTTGTGTGCTGGAACATGTCCAAACTCCTAATAGGAAACGGAAATATTGAGCTGTCACCTAAATGCCAGGAGGTAAAATGGATACACCGGTTAGGTACCATTGAACCTCTTAACAGGGACTATAATCTTTTTCTAAAGTTTTGTTACTTTCTGTCTTTGCCTTCTATCAGTCCACACTGCCCTTATATACACACATGAACAGCTTTTTTTTATGCATGCTATCCTATATACCTTTTTTCTGTAGATTCCCTGGCACTGTATCCTGTGACAAACAATTTCTTTTCGGGAATATACTTATTTATTTAACTATTATGAACCCTTTATGTATTAATCGGGAAGACAATTGTGCTTGCACCTTGTACTTCCTGGTGTTATGCATAAATACCTATTGTTGTATTAGGGACACATATTTGTTTGTACTGCCTGAAGAAGGGAGAAGAGCCTTGCAGTGTCCATATATGTCAGTTGTTATACTAAATAAACACAGTTGGAATCCCATCAAGCGAGTGCCATGTTCTTGCTTTTTCTATTTTTAGGGACGTTCAACTATACTCTCCTTACACTGGCACCGACCACTTACTGTGCTGGAGAGCCATTATATTCTATATCTATCATTTTAATTATAACAGTCTAATTAATATGCTATCCAACAATCTGTATCCAATCCAGCGAGTATACATATGAAAACTCACTTGCTTTGAACTTAGGCACAGGTGTAACAGACCCTGTGCCCATCGCTGGGATTTCTTTCCAACCACTGAAATTATAATCAGTCAATGACCCAGGGATAATGGTACTCACCAGTTCCTACTGGTGGTCCGGGTGCCGCCTGCCCCGAACCCTTCGCTTTGGTTCTGTCTAAAAACATAGTACAAAGGGACCCCGCCTTACGCGTTTCAAGCCCACAGGCTCTTACTCATAGGCTTGTACTATGTTTTTATGTTTGTAGTTTGTATGGCGAGATACGCCTTAATAAAGCCGTGTTTTATCTAACTAATGAGTGTGGACTCCAGGAACTCCGGTGTGCGCCGATCAAGAATCTCCAAAACATATCTTTCACATATCATTTTAATTATTTAAACATTTTGATGTACATGTGTCCTCTCCTCTATGCTAACCCCCACTCCTCCACCCATTATCTTATTTAAACCTTGATTCTTTACTCCACGATATACCCCAGTGATGTTCACAGCATCCTCCCCCATACCTAGTTTAAAATCTTACAACCCTCTAGCCCTTTTCTTCCCCAAAACAACTGCACATCATCATTGAAGTTTAGCTCATCCCTACTAAAGAGCCTATAGTCCACAGCAAATAAGGAACAAACAGGGAGATTCAATAAAAGTTCTTATAGTTTAAAATGGTGCAAATTTTGCCCCAACCAATCAGATGTCAGTGTTCTCCCCAGAATTTTTTTCCAGCCGGGTGGCATGAATAAGTAGCCGGGTGAGGTGGGATGGGGGCATTTGGTGGTGGGGGTAAATGTGCACTGCATTATGCTCATTATATAGGTCAGGGATTTGGGGGGTGGACATGCCCTTTAAAGGCATAGCTTTCCATAGAGCTTCCATGGAAACATGCTAAATTCCCAAAAGTCTTTCAGGGTTATTCAATAAAAGTTCTTATCATTTAAAATGGTGCAATCAGATGTCAGTGTTCTCCCCAGAATTTTTTTCCAGCCGGGTGGCATGAATAAGTAGCCGGGTGAGGTGGGATGGGGGCATTTGGTGGTGGGGGTAAATGTGCACTGCATTATGCTCATTATATAGGTCAGGGATGTCTACCTTTCGTCCCACTAGATGTTTGAAAACTATGACTCCCAGCATTCCGTGGTTGTAGAATGCAGGGAGTTGTAGTTTGGCAACATCTGCAGGGAGTATAGTTCGGCAAAATCTGAAGTTAACCCAGATGTAATATGGCAGCACATGTGCCACCATTTTGTGGCCTTAGGGATCTTGGAAATCTATTTAACATGTGCTAAAATAATCTTGCAAGTATAAAAAGTAGTCTGGATTTTTACTGACCTATTGGTACACCTATTAAATCTACATCTAAATTCTTTCAAATCACAAGTGTTCTCTCAAGAAATTATTTCCAGCCGGGTGGCATAAAAAACTAGCCGGGTGGGCCGCCCGGCTGAAAGACCCTAGGGAGAACACTGGATGTTAGCTTTCAAATGTTAAAGGGTATGTCCACCATAAAAATAATTTTTTAATATAAGATTCCCCCTGCCAGCCCAGCCCCAACCGCTATATTTGTTTAGAAAGCTCCCCAAACTCTACTTACCTCCCCTCTTTCCTCCGCCGCGAGAAAATGCAAGCAGAGGGGCGGGACCGGCAGTCGCGTCTGTGATTGGTTGAGCGGCAGCCAATCACGGACGCGGCTGCCGGGAGCTCATTTCGGCGGAGGAAAGAGGAGAGGTAAGTAGTTTGGGGAGCTTTCTAAACATATAAATATAGCGGTTGGGGCTGGGGGGACAGGGGCAATACTATATATTAAGGGTTTTACACTAGGGGGAGGGAATCCTGAGAGGGAGGGAGAGGGAGAAGGGCTGCAGTACGCATGCCAAACTTCTCCCGGAGGCTAGGTAGGAGGCAGAGTCCTATATGGACTCTGCTATCCTCCTGGTGGGCAGTTTTTGGGACTTTGGGGGGGGACAACAGGAGAACCAGATGGAGCTGGGATGTGAGGTAAGGACTAAACTACACTACACAATGGGGCCAGTAGTTGGGGGGATTATAGTTTTGGGGGTGGACATGCCCTTTAAATAATATCTGATTGGTTGGGGAAAAATTAGCACCATTTTAAATAAGAACTTTTATTGAATAACCCTGAAAGACTTTTGGGAATTCAGCATGTTTCCATGGAAGCTCTATGGAAAGCTATGCCTTTAAAGGGCATGTCCACCCCCCAAACTATAATTTAACCCACCACTGGCCCCACTATGTAGTTTGTAAAAATCCTTACCTCACATCCCAGCTCCATATGGTTCTCCTGTAGTCCCCTCCCCCCCCCCCCCCAAAGTCCCAAAAACTGGCCAGCAAGAGGATAGCAGAGTCCATATAGGACTCTGCCTCCTGTTTCCCCCCCGGGAGAAGTTTGTCATGCACACTGCAGCCATTCTCCCCCTCCCTCTCCCTACCATAAAACCCTCTTTATATAATGTACTGCTCCCTCCCCCAACCACATTACTATTATTCACAGAAAGTGCCCCCCATCTTTACTTACCATGCCTCTCTCCTTCGCCGGTCTGAACAACTGGCAGCCGCGTCCGTGATTGGCTGCCTCTCAGCCAATCACGGATGCGGTTGCCGGTCCCGCCCCCTGCTTGCATTTCCATGCAAGCAGAGGGCCAGGGCAGTGCAGCCAAGGATAGAGGCATGGTAAGTAAAGATCGGGGCACTTTCTGTGAATAATAGTAATGCAGTTGAGGCTGGGGAAAGGAGCAGTAAATTATATAAAAAGATTATTCTAAGGGTGGACATGCCCTTTAAAAATACTTCTACGGCATTCCACAAGCTAAATGCAAAACCAGCGTGCCAACTACAGACCAGTTTCGGCTTTATTGAGCCATCATCAGCGTAGTGCAGACCTCTGGTTTTGCAGTGTGAAGCGCCTATGGACAGACGTCACTAACACATCAAATAAGATCGGGAGAGAACAGGCTTCAAAACTCCCCTCTAAGCGATATGCAAATAAGAAACAAAGACTTCTAGGAATTTACCATGTTTCCATGGAAGCTCTATGGAAAGCTAAGTTTTTAAAAAAAAAACTTCTACGGCATTCCAAGCTAAATGCAAAACCAGAGAGCCAACAGAAAATTCGTCCCAGTTCTCTAAAACCCAACTCTGCTCCATACAACAAACTCTTAGCTATGCATTAATACTTTGAAGATCTTGTTGCCTCCATAATGTAGCAAGTTTAAAGCAATGTCCTTGCTTTAAACTTGGCCCCTTACTCTTGGAAGTCATTTTAATGACCTATCCTCTAAATTTGTCATTGTTAATGACCATATTGTCAATAGAAATAGAGAACAGCTGAGAATGTGTTGGCTCCCGATTTGGACTGGAAAATGATTTATTCAGTTTTAATAAAAGGCAATGGTGTGACATTCAGGAGGAAATGACTGAACATATATAAAAATGAAGCTCAGAGGAAGTTTCCAGCAGAAGAAAAGAAAGAAGAAAAAAATCTTTTAGAGAGAAACAAGGACAACCAGTAATCAACTTTGTTTTGAATAGTCAGTTAGGATCATATTTATGAAGGTGCAGTTTTTGTTCTTCACAAGACCTCAAGTGAAATCTAAAGTTTCAATCAGCAGCATTAAAAAAAAAAAACTCAAAAGTTAACAAAGCAATTATGTTAAAGGGTATCCCCACTCATAATATTGACTTTTGGGAATCCAGCTCTATTAAAGATCGCGCATGTGCATAGAAGACAAGGTCAGTCCGGACTGGTCAGATTAAGCACCACGGGAGGCGGGTAAGTTTCTTACCTTCTCTCCTGGCTCCTGTTTGTTCTATTGAAGAACGGACGGTAAGGCACAGCTACTTTACCTCCCGTTCTTTAATAGAAGTCAATATCATGAGTGGAGATACCCTTTAAAATAATCACACTTTCTTGGTGAATTTTCAGCAGTTATGTTAAATAGTTTATACTCCCAGGAGATTTTTTTAAGCAGTTGTCAATAGGTTAATATACCATGGTGGATTTTCATCAGTAGTAATCTAATGATACCATAGTAACTATGAAATTTGGCGGTTTATTCACTAACTGAAATAATGCAGCAAAATGTATTGTTAATAACCCTTAACAGTAAAAAAAAATGTATGTATTGTGTGCATTAAAAGGTGCACTTCTTACAGAATGTCTTCCGACAGGCCAGGACCCACACACTAACAGAGGTCGAAGTGAACCCAGCAAGCACAACTTTAGGGAAGTGTATCTTCAGATCTATTGCAAACCAAGGGGTGAGTTCAGGTCCGCACCCTGGGTTCTTTAATAGAGGGTAAGGGAGGTGTCATCCATCATAGGATGCAAACAAAGTGACCATAAAAACACCCATAAAAAATACATACAATGAACTTAGATGGGCTGTGCCTTGAACATGAGGAATGGTGTACCTGCCCCAAATGCATGTTAAATTAAAAAAAAAAAAAAAGTTACATGCTAGGCACTTACTGGAGTAATTATTTTATTTCATTGCACTTCATCCCTTGTTTGCATCCTGTTAAACTGTACAGTGCCAAGTACAGCAGTTGCAATATATATGTAAGCATATACTTGCTGCAGAGACCTCACTCCTAATGTATATATATTTTAGTGTTAAGCAGTAATACCACACATTTTCAAATGCGTATTGGGGACACTGCACCTCAAGCAGAATCAGATGTAAGTTGCTGCATGCATCTCTTTACAGGATATGATAGTACTTCCTTTCCCCTTTTATACATAGAATACATGTTTTCATATTATTTATAAAAAGTTAATTCATGTATATTTACAGGACTTCTCTAATAAATTGATATCAACCTTTACGAGCAAATACAAATTATAGTCTGTATTGAGACCATTAGGATACCACCTCTGGTATGGATACCTGTTCCAGTAACATACTCCAGCTGTTTCTCAGTGTGGCCTCTCAAGAAAATGCTTAAACAGGCAACTTCAGGTCTCTTGTCGTATTTATATACAGGATTTGATAGACTGTCATTTGCCCTATATCCAATGCTGTCTCATGTATAACACCCTTTGATTGGGTGTTTTTAGGAGTGATTGCATGTAAAAATTCTTGTCCTTTATGGACAAACTCACACTGTGTGCAGTGTAAATATGGGTACATGCCCACTTTAAAACTGCCAAGAAATGTGCTAAGCTTGTTTTTATCCCTACTATAAGCGGACCTGTGTAACTTTCTATACGAGATCAATGAGGCTCCACATTTGGATAGCATCTCCTTGACATTGATCAAGTTCTTGAGAATCCCTCCAATTTTGGCACTGCCCACAAAGTAATCCATAGTTAATGTACATAAAGTAATCCATAACAACATCAAATAAAGTTACTCTATAAGTAACCTACTTTGGTTAGAGAAACTGATTTTTAGCATGTATTGTATCGCTGTATTCATATGTAATTATATGTATGTGAAGGTAACGTATGTGTTAGAAATATGTAGTGATGTCAGTTCCTTGCTATCCCTTGCATGTTTCAATGTACTAGTAGATTAAAGACATTTTTTAGCTTGAAATTACGTTGTGCTGTGAAGTGTGGACTTTTATATTTAGAAGACATTTGGTATATGCCCTTTTTTATGGGCAGCCATCGTATTTGGTTGACACAGGAGTGCATCCTTACTTCTAAAAAATCAGTATGCACTGCAATTAGGTAGAGAAAAGAGAAATGCAACGTTCTAAACATTAAAAAGGTAAAACCTTTTTATTTTAACCATTAAAAGAACCAAAAACAGTCAGCAGATGGTCACAACAATTTAGTTTTTTCCAAAACCACAAAATGGTAAGTACAAAAGCACCACAGATTATTGCTATAGAAAAACAGCATGGGAAACTTCAATTCTGCACAGTAAAAACATCACCATATGCACACTTTTTTTCTCTTTTAAAAGCAAAAAAATGTAAAGATATGCAAAACCAGCCTCAAGCAAACACAAACTAAATGGTGATATATATATAAAAACTTGTAGACAATGGGCAGGGATAGCAAAGCATGAATATGTGGAGGATATTTTTCATGTACATTTTATAAATTTTGATGTACACTTAAACTACCATAGTCCTAAAAAAATTAGCATTTACAAAATATCTGAAAAATATTTTTTCTTAAAGTTCTTCAAGAGGTACGTAAAATCAAAGTTTGCACGGCCGATTCACTCTTTATCACGCGCATCTTCAGTTTTCTGACCCTAGAGGACAAAAAGTCAAGTATTTTACATTAGAATGTGTACTTTCTATGTTATTTTAGCTTTTCAAACCTCTATCAGATAAAGGATCAGGGGAAAAAACCAGCTCTATTAAATTCCTAAACTATAAAAAGATCCGAAAGCTAGAATTTAACTGGGCTTTAAAAACCCATTAAAGCTTACCTGGTAGCTTTCATTTTCACACTGAAAAATATCACCACACTACTAGCTTTCTATGCACTGCACACAAAAAAGATCTACCGTACCCTTAACTTTCACTGTTTCAATCTGCCCTTTTACTGACAGTGTGGTGGGCAGGACACCTCTGGATGTTGAAACATTAACAGATGAGCGAGAGATGTGAATCTGTAATAATATTATGGGCAATAAAAAGAAGCATTATGATCATGCAATCAATGGCTGCAACACTGTAAAGAACACCACCACTGATTTAGTTGCTGGAATGTACCTCATCGGCTCTAGATTCACCATTTTCAGATGGTGTAGTACCTTCCTTTGCAGCTTCTTGCTTTTCCTCCTTCTTCCCCTTAGCACCTTTGTTAGCCTTTGTTCCAGGCTCCTTCTGAAAATAGATTAGGAATCAAATCTTTACAAACGTGTTTAAATGTGGCTCAATTATTAAAGAACAAACAAAAAATCTAGAAAACTAGGATAGGGTTTATTGTATTGTTATAGGCTGTAATTCACAAAGACAAACCAAAAACCATAAGCCATGTTTGTTGCTTCAGTATAAACCAAAGGCCATTTACATGTATAGCAATACGGTCTTATTCACACTATGCATGTTTTTGATATATAGTTTGCGATAATGCAGAGGCATTTGTATTTCTACACTAATCAATGTATCCTGTACTAGTTTGTGAAAATCCCACAGTAATACATGAGTGTTTTAATGTGACAATGCTAAAGCTAAAATGATCTGCAATTTTTTTTTTAGATTTAGTAATAGCGTTTCAACTTGAAAAGCCTATTTAGAAACACCACACAAAAGTAATGATATAATGGGTCTCATGTTGTAATACGAGCACTTTGATTTTGGTTAAGTAATATGCACTATTATTTCTAATTTGTCTTAAAGTAAAATCAAGCTCAATAATGCAGTACCAATAAAACGACTTTTAGAGGGTTTTCTACCTATCATTCTGTTTGTTTAAAAGTAATAAGCTTTAGAAGTTTAGTCAGCAAGTACTTGCATCTTTCAGTCTACCTGGCTGAATTTAAAGAAAAATAAATTGTTACAAATATTGCTAAGTGTTAGGCAAGCTATTTTCCTGTGTGACTCCTGACACTGTCACAAAAATTAAGTATCAGAAGTCAGGCACAAAAATGGTTAACCTGACATCAATATTTGTAACAATATTTTTCTTTGAACTCAGCCAGGGTGACTTGAAAGCTGCAAAACTTCTAAAGCAAAATTATGAAAACAGAATACTTGCTCCAGACTCTTATTTATGGGAAGAAACATTTTTTTTTTGGTCTTAATGACCCTTTAAATGCCAATTTTACATTAAAACATCAATATCTTTACATGTGATGTTTATGTGAAAGCTTTGTGGGGACAAAATATTCCTTTAACTTGAGAATTTAAAAATATTCTTTCTACATTTAAAATTATAAAAGTAAGATTTACTGTTACAGTTATTTGCAAGTGATAAAAATGTCTGAATGTAACAAATTGTTTGTGTCTAAAGAGCAAGGCGTTTACTGGTAGATATTTTGACTATCAACCATCTGGTAAAATATTTTGGCTTGAATATGTTGGTCCATATTCGCCAATTGCATGGTCCATATGCCACCCAATCAGTCATGTCAACATTTTGCTTTAAATCTGAGACTACCAATCTGTGTAATGATTGGTAGTCTGTCTGGTGGGAATATCATGCCCTGATTTCCCAATCTGTACCTTAGAGTAATGTCAAAAGATTCCTTACAAAATGTAGTAAAGAACTGAAATATCAGTAACAAATGCTTTCATTTAGTCACGAAAGGAAAAATCCCATATCACCATCTATTGAGTATTTTTTAGTAGGTAACCCTTACACTAAATTTATGCAACCTGATACATTTCTGTTTAAATCACAGGTAGACTAACACTGAACAGAGTCACAATTTACAAACTTTTAAATACCAGATCTACTGCATTAACTTAACCTTGTACAGATGTACAATACGGTCAGCCAGAGATGTCTGCAAATGTCTAAAAGAATGACTGCTATGGCTGAAAATCCTACATCAGTATTTGCAATTGCCCAGTGAGATCAATGAATGACTCAAGACGAGCCACCACACACGTTAGAATGTTTGCCAAACCAGTCAAATGTTTGTTGGACACTCCTGGCAAACTGTAATATTGTGTCTGTGAAAACATTAATGGGCACATTTATTCTATAACTTGTGTCAACTCTAAAGCTGTTGCACTCAGTTTTCCCTCCCAACAATCACAAAACAGAAGGCAATATTCACTATAATAGCTGGTTGTCTAGAAGCAGGTTGATGAAGCCCCCAAACCCTTTGACAGCACAGTATGCAGCACATAATTCTCCATAATCTGAAAAAATTAAACTGTAAAATACCACTTCCTCCAAATAGCATTAAAGTAAATATAAGCCCCTGAAGAACTGAATGAAGTAACGGTGCAGTTCCACACCCCCTGACCTCATGCTCCCTTGCCAAATCTGTCCTGTAAAATGATTGGATAGTCTTACTAGTGGGCGTCACCATGTGTAACAAGTCTCTACAGTAACTTAGAACTGAGCATGTATAATGAATACAATGGCAACCAACCAAACTGCATGATACTGGAAAGCTGGGAAATAGTGACGTACATTTAACAGTACCCATATCAAAATAAAAGGAAAAACACACAACTGCTTTTATGTTACGGTGCTTTGCCTTCGGATTCATTATTCTGAGGCTTCAGTTGTGAATATTCAATACTTAAATGTGTTAAAAGCCAATGAAAATTGAATAATTAAAACATTTAAAAGTAATTGAGATGTGTTAATTTTTTTACCTTGGCAGCTGTTTTTTTGGGTTTTGCTTCAGGTTTAGGAGGAACAGGTTTCTATAAAGTAAGAAAAGGAAGAAGATAAATATTGCTTAAGAAAAGGATTAAACTAAAAACAAAAAGGAGTAATGCTGGCCACTACTATTGTCTCATCAATAGTAAAATAGGGCCAGGAAGCGGATTATGTTTATTCCCGTTATGCTGGTAGCAAAATAAATTAGACCAAGCAGTATTCTGGAATGTTTAGGAAACATTGGATGGAAGCCTGATAAGAGAAAATCTTTGATTGGACATTAAATCAATTTAAGTATGGGGCATTTTGTGAAGGTTCTTATTCATGGTGTATCAGTAGTATTCAGCTATATCAACTTGAAAGTACTATTTATATAAGATGCAAATATGGGGTTATCTAGCAAAGACACCTGACTTTATAGTTTTGCCCTAGGTTGATTCAGTTGCTTAGACATCTGAGCAAGTTTGACCCACCTAACAGCCAATCAGTAGAAAAAATAACTGATGAAAAAAACAAAAAACTGTATTTTCCACTGAACATTCCCTTTAAGGTATAATTTCAGTCACAGAATGATCAGCCTAGGTTGCTGTTGGAACTTTGAGGATTATGTTGACAACTGCAGGGCTAGCATGAATGAACCAAAATAACAACCACTTACCGAAGACAATCTTGCAGACCTTCTTGTAGGCTAAAGACAAAATAAAAACAAAAACATTACTACAATACTTTTAACTGTAATAAATTATACTTGTTTGATAAAATTTCACAATTTGCTTTCTAAAAACAAACACCTTCTATAAATAAGATAATCCACCTTTCAGTGGCAAAAATGAGGGCAGCCATGTGAAAGATCATGGTTAGCCAAATCAAAGATTCCTGTTTTATCATGGTTGTATTGACTGGTATCAAAACTTTGACTAGCATATTTAATAAAGTAAATAAACATTAAGGGCTAGGCCAGATTTGAAAAATTCAGCAACGCAGCGGAAACGCGAGTTTTCGGGTGCATTGCGATTTGTGTTTCGCATTTTTAATCACAATTGCATGCAGTTTCCTATACCTAATGAAAAAACCGCATGTGCAAACGCAGCGAAATAGCACATTAAATCGCATGCGATTTCGTGCATGATTGCGTTTGCGGCACAGTGTGGCCATGCCCTTAGGATACATCTAATCTTGCCTGGTAGTCACATTTCCCCACCTATTATTATTATATGGATTTACATAGCACCAACATCTTATTTTCCAATTATATAGATTAATTCATTACAGGCCCTTCCCCCAAGAGCTTACAAACTTAGCACTGTATTTTACACATACAACCTATCAGTATGTCTTTATGATTGCACGGGAAACCAGAGTATCTGGAGGAAACCCACACAAGCACAGGGAGAACCTTCATACTCCTTGCAGATTGTCCAAGGGAGTATTCAAAGCCATCTGTACAGTGCAGGTAAAGAAACTACATGAACCATCCACCAAATTAACACTGCAAATGTGTGTTTGTAGTAAAGTCCACTTATAAAATTAATTAATAACAAAGACCACCCAACCTCCCCCCCATTCATTATATGGTGCTTTCCCCCCAACACGCCTAAGGATATACACCCTCAATTACAGGTAATTGAGGTAAACCATTGGCTTCCATCCGCCATTGCAGCCTTGATTGAAAACTCAAAAGCAGCAAAAAGAAGAGAGCTACGACTCTAAGCCTAGTAAGTATCCTTAAGAGCACCAAAAGAAAAGGTTAGTAGAATAAAATATCCATTTGTATGAAGGCGGAGGTAGCCTTTAACAAAACAAAGAATTAAAAGTTCATTGATTTATACTTGCCTCTTGTTTAGTTACTTTTGCAGCATCCTTGGCCTCAGCACCTTCTGGGGACTGGGGGGGGGAAACAAATATAATTAGGAAAGTGTAGTCACTGCAATATATCTTTCTGGCTAAAGATATTTTCCTTTAATATAAGAATACCGTGAAACAACGTTTTGCTAACATTAATAAAATAAGAGTTTAAATTCTCTTAGTAGCATAGGATGTGAAAAAGCATGCACCATACATAGCGAGGTGCTTTTGAATGAGTAATTTGACAAATGACAACATTTTATGTCAAGCTAGACACTGACACTCAGGCAAGTATGAATTTTGGCTAGCCTTAAAAAACAAATTAACCAGCTAATTAAAGCAGGTACAATAATTATATTGCCAATACACAACCACTCTCTGGTTTAAAAAAAAAAAAAAATCATGAATATGAGAATTTAATGCACACTGGGAAATATCCATACTAATATCAGATAAACATAACCTGCAATTTCCTAAGCCTTTTGATATGATCTAAGAGAAATATCACAGGAGGCTGGAAGGAATTTAATTACATTTGCACTTTGCGGTTACTGTGCCCCTGGGTTTAGGGTACTAGTGGACTGCACCAACTATTTTATCCAATCCAAAGGAAAACTTACAGTGCTTTGAAACAAACCATTTCATAAACAGTTAGAAAATAAAATTGTGGTATAAATTTACACATCTTTTTGAAATTTACCAAACAATGTAAGACCCACTATTCAATGGCATAATCTGCGAGACAAATATTTCTCTACCCTGCAGGATATTTAAAACAGACTAGATTATGTATTTCTACCTTTATAAATAAAACTTAAATCTGTCTATGTATGGCAACTTTCAGAAAAATGCTAAATTTTAAAAAACGACAACCCCAAACAGATTTGGGTAAAAGTACATCTGACAACTTCACATCCACCGTAAAAGGTCCAGATTTGAATACCCATTAAATGGTTATTTGAAACAAAATGTGATCCCAGTTTAGCTAACAGATGGATGATAAACCTTCCTCTAAGCATCATAAATGTTCATTTTCTTTATATTTCAAATTAAGTTAGATAACATGTTTTTTTTTGGTTTGTTTAATGCTTGATTTTGAATGTCAATTTAGTTTTAATATAATATATAATAATAATATAATTCTAAATTTAAAGGAAAAGCTGTTTTTTTTGGGGGGGGGGGGCTTTCATTATGCCCAAAATGTCCTTTATTTATACATCTAACACAGTGGATAAGTCTAGGTGTGTTAAGGCAATGATCATTACAACAGTACATGGTCTTAATAATGGCTGTGGCCAACATTATTGTAAGCCGGAGTTTTGCATGAGCTAGTCGCACAAGTGTAAATCGTCCCCGATTAAAAAAAGAAATCAAACATCTGCAGCAAGCTACACGCACCAGTTGTAGGAAATAATGGGAGCCGTCCTGAAGTGCAGTCACCTTTCATGCCAGTAGCCAGTATGGTCGGTGCAATGACTAGGGAGAAGCACGCAGGCCACTGTAGTTATTGTTGTGATGTGACAGACACGAGGGGCTGGACTCATTTTTCACACAAGTTCTGCCGCTTAAATACCCAACAACTAAATAACATTATAGCGCGACAATCCACGGTCACACGGAGGAAGATCCTAGAAACAGCCCAGCCGCTAACTTACATCAAAGATAACTGGGGTCCTGATAGTTGAAAAGCAAGCACAGGGACAACACAGGAACGGAAAATTAGGCGGCTGATCGCTATGTGTTGTACTTCCCTGGCCAGGGGTCGCCTATCCCTGCTGCAAACAAAGCACTACATGCAATCGGGGGGGGCGGGGGGGTGTTACAGACAAGGAAACAACTTGCAGAATCGGGCACGGGTCTAAACCCGCCTCATACTTCACCTTTCTTCGGCATGATGCACCTGGTATAAGGCCTCGCCCTGGAGTTGCTGATGAAGGGCAGGGATGGTGATGGTTCAGGAAAAGAAGCACAGTGTCTATATGTTCAGTCTCGCAGCCACAACTCAATCTACCCCCCCCCCCCCCCGCCTCTATTGGCCCATTACCCTAAAGAAAGCCCCATTCTCGCCCAGTCCCCCATGCGCGGGCTATCCGCTGCCGTATAGAGAGAGGGTGTGGATAGGCATGGCCGTGACGCAATCGATTTACTACATCCCCCACCTAGTATTTGCATAACGCCCCATGAATCCACCTCGACCAATCACCTCACAAAGACCGTTAGCTCTACGTAGTTCAAACAAGGAACGGTAGGCGGGGTCTTCTTCGCGTGGCGGGATCAAGTAGGCAGTGACCGTTGAGGTGGGCGGCTTGCCTGTGTTTTAGATACGCCCCCTATACTACCGGTTGTTATTTTTGAAATATAATGAGAGAGCGGGATTCCTTTCTTTATGGTGGGTTTGGGCGCCATTTTAAGGACACGGCAGTGATCTGAAAATGCGTCTCTTAAAGTGACAATAAAAGTAACTAGTTCAAGGTCAAATTTCTATTTCTCCGAAGCAGGTAATGTAAAAAAAATAAAACAATGAAAGGAAACGTGTAACAGTAAACTGCATAGGTGTAAATGGTTTTATTAACATCAAGGTTAATTGGATTGTGCGCAGGTTAACACAATGTTCACCTCCCAGTGGAAGGTGGGAGTTAACATTTTCTCAAATGAAGACATTCAGCGCTGAACAATTAGAAGAGTCAGATTTGTAGAACACTGGGAAGTAGCTAGAACTACTAAAGCTGTGTACACACCATGCAATATTTCAGCCCAACCAACCAATAGTTCAAAGTATCAGTCGATAAGGCCAAAATAATTGCATGGATTTTCATCCGTAACAGACAGTTTGTCCAAACACTTCCAAAAACCAGCCGATCACGCAGTCCTCTGTGGACCACACACTCAGTCTCAGCAAAATAAGGGCCGCAGCCACAATTGCAGAGACAGAACAGCCTTCCTGGCTGACCGGCTGGTCAGAAGGAAGAAACTCATGGTGTGTACTATGCTTTAGAAATGTTCTCAGTCTATCTGGGTATAAGATCAAGATGTTGAGTTATGGGGCACATACATGCAACAATACCGGTCCATATGATATTGGGATATTGTTAGTTCGTGTATGGATTGTCACACAATCATTGGCCTAAATTTTTTTACTATCACATTTTAATTATACGATAGATTGATTGTACCACTGGGATTTGTTACACAGTAACATGTAAATAGTCCACAATCAGAGCGCATGCAATTAGCAACAAAATGGTAATCACATGCCCTCCAAATACAGCCACCCACACGTTTCTTAAATGCTAATGGATTGCAAAACACAATCGAAAGAGTGAAAAACATGCTATTGTGGCCTATCACTTGATGTGAGACATTGCATTATATTCTAAAGCTGGGTACACACCATCCAATTCAACCAAACCCAACATTTCTGTGCATCGGTCAGTCGGGCCTAAATAGATGTTTTGTTTGGCCGGATGTGACCGACGTCCGATGGTTTAATTGAATCAAATGCGTCTGAAAACCACAACAGATTGTGCGGTCCATAGAGGGTTGCTGAATCGTCATGGCTACTTTTGCTTAAAGATACATGATAAAAAGCTTTTATTTGCTGCTATTTTGAATTTAAATAACAGCGAAAGTGACAAAAATTTACATAAACACCTATAAATAAAAAAACTCTTAAATATTAATCATCCTCAATCAGGGTTGTCAGACGAAAGGACCTTAATGTGAATATTTGCCTCTGTAGTCCCACCCAAATTGGGACACTTGGCAACCATGCTGGGAACACATGCTACATTTTTGGGTTAAGGCAAGTTAATTTCAACTTACTTTGCTCAGTAATTAAGAACAT
This sequence comes from Hymenochirus boettgeri, assembly GCA_019447015.1. NCBI lineage: Eukaryota > Metazoa > Chordata > Amphibia > Anura > Pipidae > Hymenochirus > Hymenochirus boettgeri. The sequence continues at coordinate 163,975,950 of CM033473.1, read as the reverse complement.
TACCGCTCATTAGATTTCTTGGTTTAACCGAGCAGAAGGGACATTCTCTTTCAGTTATATCTTAATTTCACAACACAAATGGCCTGGTTTCATCCCATTTTGAGAGGCCTGTCACAAAACCACCAGGGTTTGTCCTGCGGAGGTGGGCAGTCCAGTGGCATGGCTGGGTGGGCTGTAAATAGGATCTATCCATTTCATAGTACAGTATGTGAGGTTGAATGAAGTCCAACCCATCTAGCAATATCCTCATTTCCTGCCTAACTATTGATCCAGACGAAGGCAACCCCCCCCAAAAAAAAAATTGGTATAGCCCTATACCAATAAAAGTCCAGTGGCATTTATTTGTCCATACATCTAGTCAAAAATACCTGTATAAATATGCTGGGTAATGCCCTTACTATTCCTTTGAATTAAGGAAGCCAATAGGATTAGTGGTAAAACTTAAATTAGACAGCCCTTGCATTTTCAAAAAATGCATACAAATATACATAGGGCCAAATTTATAAATCTGCATTATCTTATTACAAATACCATGAATTTGTGAAGCGCATGAATTAACAGCCAATGTCAAATACCAATAAGGTCTGTAAAGTCAGATGGCCATCAATGACAGATACCACATGGTATTGTGATTTTGGCGCAAAATAAGGATGACAAAATACCAACCGGTATTTTACAATGTCTGTCTGAAGGAATACAGGGAGCTACAAAAGTATGCCTGTTTTATTTATCAGCAGTAATTATCAGTATAGTATTTGAGGTTGAATGAAGACATACATCCACCCAGCGCAGCAATACCCACATTTCCTGCCTAACGGCTGATCCAGAGGAAGGAAAAAAAAAAAAAAAAAAAAAAAACAAAATTATGAACGGTAAAAAAATTCCTTCCTGATTCCAAGTAGCAATGAGAAATTTCCCTGGATCAACTCTACTTTAGAAGGTTTCCAATTGATCAGGTGACATTTAAATCTAGCTAAACTTCATACACGATCGCGGGTTCCAACCCTCGATACACAATGTGTATGCACAGCCGTTTCGGGCAATAACCGTGAGTGTATGGACACTTTGTCGGCCGAAATATCCATTGATGATCCGCCTGCTGGATGGGGTATCGAGCCCCAACCGTATGCCCGACAAAGTGCCCATATACGGCAAGATTATTGCCCAAAACGGCCATGCATACACATTACATGTCACAGGTCGTGTCCCGCAATCGCATACGTGTGTGAGGCTTAAGGCTAGGTACACACATGCCCCCCACCCCCATATATGCCACCAGCAAAATGGACAGGCCATCCCAGAACACAGATTTTACTGGGCATCTATTACGTAAAATAACCAAAATACACATCCACCCCCAAATCAATACTTTACACATAGGTAAAGCACCCCCCCGCATTGTTTTACAGTAATCAAAGGTGCTTGATTAAAGGACAACTACACTCACGAAAGCCACGTTCCCTCATTGTAAAGTACCCAGGGTGAGGACCAAAACTTCACTGTCTAAGGGCTAGGCCACACTGCTGCAGTTTTTTTGCGTTTGCAGGTTTTTCATATCATTGAAAATGTGGCAACGCACCGAAAACGCGCATTTTCAGGTGCGTCGCGATTTGCATTCCGCATTTTAAATCGCAATCGCATGCGGTTTTCAATAGTTGATGAAGAAACACATGCGCAAACACAACAAAATCGCATGCGATTGCGTTGCAGTGTGGCCGTGCCCTTAGTCTAGCTTTACTCACCGGAAGTTTCCTTCGGTGCTCCTCTCCTGGACTCCAGCTGAAAGAAGAATGTCTTCTCATTGGGCAGATTGTGAGCCCAATAGTGGGAGCGGAGCAACAAAGGAAACTTTTAAGTGAGTAAAGCTAGACTTAGAAAATGAACCCAGGGGTGATGACCCTACGATTTAGGTCCTCATCCTAGGTACTATGGATGGCAGGATCAGAGGTTTGGTGAGTATAATTTTCCTTTAAAGGGCATGTCCACCCCCAAAACTATAATCCCCCCCAACTACTGGCCCCACCATGTAGTTGTAGTTTAATCCTTACCTCACATCCCAGCTCCATATGGGTTCTCCTGTAGACCCCCCCCCCCCAAAGTCCCAAAACTAACCACCAGGAGGATAGCAGGGCTCTGCCTGATCTTGCCTCGGTAGTATTTGCCATGCGTACTGCAGCCCTTCTCCCCCTCCCTCCCGTTCTACTATCCCTCCCCCTAGCGCAAATCCCCCTTAATATGTGCTCCCCCCATGTCCCCCAGCCGCATAAAAATTTTTTCAAAAGCTCCCCAAACTCTTACTACCTCTCCTCTTTCCTCCGCTGCACGAATGACAGGCAGCGCGTCCGTGATTGGCTGCCGCTCAGCCAATCACAGACGCGACTGCCGTCCCGCCCCTCTGCTTGCATTCTCGCAAGCAGAGGGCCGGCAGTGCGGCGGAGGAATGAGGGGAGGTAAGTAAGAGTTTGGGGGGCTTTATGAAAAAATGTTTTATGCGGTTGGGGCTGGGGGACATGGGGGAGCAGCATGTTAAAAATTTGTTTTACAGGTGGACATACCCTTTAAGCAAAAACCCTCCCCATCATTGGAGATGAAACAGCACTTCCTCTGAGTTTTTGCGCATGCTCAGCGAAGGAATCCCCAGGTAAGCCTTTAAGTCATTGGCTGTGATGTTCAGGTTACTTTATCTGAGTGTGCGCATAGCTTTTTGAGCTTCAGCATTGCTTAGGGAAAGTACTGTTACGCTGCCAATGATCGGGGCAGTGGTCACATTGATCAGTTATTTTTAAAATCATGGGTATACTATTTGGGAGGTAGCACTTACTATTTACAGCTGCCTGGTCACTGTCCCCAAAACACCTAGGGGGTTATTTAATAAAAGTTCTTATTGTTTAAAATGGTGCTAATTTTGCCCCAACCAATCAGATGTTGGCTTTCAAATGTTACATAAGTTCTGATTGGTTGGGGAAAAATGAGCACCATTTTAAACAATAAGGACTTTTATTGAATCTCCCTGCTATTCTATAGCATTAGAAGACAAACCAAGCAGCTGTGAAAAGAAGGAACTTTTACACTGCTTTACAAAGAAACAAGAACATGAGTTAGGGATACCTTCCAGATTAATACACTTTACGTAAACAAGAGAACTTAATTTTCTGCACTGTTAATCTGGCTATATGTGTTCCGATATAATTTGCCGCATATCGTTATACAACTTTCTCCTGTTCTGCTAGGACATTCACATATATTCCTCAGATGTAATGATCACTATCGTTTGCCTTTATCATTATAATCTAACTAAACGCCTTGGTCACTTGTTTGTCAAGCATACAAAGATGCTATCTCTAGCCATAATATGTATAGAGTACGTACCCATAATTGGAAGTAGTAGTAAGGTTTAGAGTAAATTATCACAGAATTACATGGGGCAATGTTTGTCCAAATGCATTTTAATACAAATACTTAAAAGTGTTAAAGAAATAAGTTGTGTTTGGATACCATTTACTTAAATTGGGGAAAGACAACAGCCTGTAGGGTTTTCTTTTGCTCTTCTCTAAACCACGGAAAATTTTAGTGTTAACATTGGAAGTTTTTTTATTTTATATAATTATCAGCAGAAATTCTCTCAAAATGCACAAATTAATGCCATAGTTATAGAAACCCTTTACTATTCTTTCTTGGACAATTTTTAACAAAATACAATGTTACCAGACAGGAAAGCAGGAAAAGTGGTACAAAGAAAAGACTACAGTAGATTGTTCTCTATTGTTGCCACAGCAGTGTTGAATATATCACTTCACAACTTAAATAAAGCTAAATTGTCTATCAAAAAACAAAACTCAGACATTAAACACATGAAAGCTAATTACACTCAGATCAAACCTAAGTTCTAACATTGTATATGAATGAAAAATATTTTTTGGTAAAAAAATGTTAAGTTACATTTACACCCCGATACATGTGCATTTTTTTTAACAAAGAGCACAACTATCAAAAAAAAGCTAACTAGAGTAATAATGTACTCTGTATCAAACAAAAAAAGCAGAATAGAAACAACCCTATTGATATGTCTGATCTGAATGGACTTCAATAGCCAGCAAATCTTTGAAAATGCAGTATATCATACAACATAGGTAACAGTACACCTGACTATCACACATGCACCAGGAAAGGTCCAGATTTAAACACCCATTGAAAACAACATCTGACAACTATTTTGGAAATTGATGGATGGTTACTGGTCCTCAAAGCAGCATTGGGGATGTTGATTTTATTTACATACTCTTATGGAGATGTAACAAGTTCCTATTGTGAAGAATGGTGCAAATTTTGCCCCAACCAATCATATGTTATCTTTCAAATGGCAAATAACATCTGATTGGCTGGGACAAAATTAGCACCATTTTTAACAATAAGAACTTTTATAACTACTTCCTGTTAAGTTATGGACAACAAAGGTGAGTTTTAATGGCTTTGGGTGTAAATCCTTCGAATGTCAATTTAGTTTTCTAAATTTAAAGGAAAAGCTGTTTCTTTTTTTGGATTTTCATTATGTCCCAAAATGTCCTTTATTTATACATCTAACACAGTGGATAAGTCTAGGTGTGTTAAGGCCAATGATCATTACAACAGTACATGGTCCTAATAATGGCTGTGACCAACATTATTGTAAGCCGGAGTTTTGCATGAGCTAGTCGCACAAGTGTAAATCGTCCCAGATTAAAAAAAGAAATCAAACATCTGCAGCAAGCATACAGCACCAGTTGTAGGAAATAATGGGAGCCGTCCCTGAAGTGCAGTCACCTTTCATGCCAGTAGCCAGTATGATCGGTGCAATGACTGGGGAGAAGCACGCAGGCCACTGTAGATCTTATTGCTGATGTGACAGACACGAGGGGCTGGACTCATTTTTTCACACAAGTTCTGCCGCTTAAATACCCAACAACTAAATAACATTATAGCGCGACAATCCACGGTCACACGGAGGAAGATCCTAGAAACAGCCCAGTCGCTAACTTACATCACAGATAACTGGGGTCCTGATAGTTGAAAAGCAAGCACAGGGACAACACAGGAACGGAAAATTATGGCGGCTGATCGCTATGTGTTGTACTTCCCTGGCCAGGGGTCGCCTATCCCTGCTGCAAACAAAGCACTACATGCAATCGGGGGGGGCGGGGGGGTGTTACAGACAAGGAAACAACTTGCAGAATCGGGCACTGGGTCTAAACCCGCCTCATACTTCACCTTTCTCTTCGGCATGATGCACCTGGTATAAGGCCTCGCCCTGGAGTTGCTGATGAAGGGCAGGGATGGTGATGGTTCAGGAAAAGAAGCACAGTGTCTATATGTTCAGTCTCGCAGCACAACTACAATCTACCTCCGCCTCTATTGGCCCATTACCCTAAAGAAAGCGCCCATTCTCCGCCCAGTCCCCCATGCGCGGGCTATCCGCTGCCGTATAGAGAGAGGGTGTGGATAGGCATGGCCGTGACGCAATCGATTTACTACATCCCCCACCTAGTTATTTGCATAACGCCCATGAATCCACCTCGACCAATCACCTCACAAAGACCGAGTTAGCTCTACGTAGTTCAAACAAGGAACGGTAGGCGGGGTCTTCTTCGCGTGGCGGGATCAAGTAGGCAGTGACCGTTGAGGTGGGCGGCTTGCCTGTGTTTTAGATACGCCCCCTATACTACCGGTTGTTTATTTTTGAAATATAATGAGAGAGCGGGATTCCTTTCTTTATGGTGGGTTTGGGCGCCATTTTAAGGACACGGCAGTGATCTGAAAATGCGTCTCTTAAAGTGACAATAAAAGTAACTAGTTCAAGGTCAAATTTCTATTTCTCCAAAGCTGGTAATATAAAAAAATAAAATAATAATGAAAGGAAACGTGTAACACTAAACTGCATAGGTGTAAATGGTTTTATTAACATCAAGGTTAATTGGATTGTGCGGAGGTTAACTCGTGTACATAGCTTAAAGGGTATGTAAACTGAAAAAAATGACTTTGCCTCTAAATCTATAAATTAAGTAGCACATATTCTGTGGTGTTTGGTACTGCATGTCTTCAATCCTGTACTCGTTTGCTCAGGCCAAGTATTCCCCTTACCACTCTTAAGTTGGCCATAGACGCAGCAGTACGATCAGCCGAAAGTTTCACCCATCCCAATAATGAAATTAGGCTGCACAAAGCAGAAGAGTTTTTAATAGTAAACAGCTGTTGTTTCTAATTGGATATCTAAAGACATAAGGGGACAGATCAACAAAAAATGGTATAGTGGTGGCTGGTTAGGATTATAGTTTATAGTAATTGGCAATTTAAAAAAAAAAAAAAATCCTGTTTACATACCCAATAAGCTACAAAAGTTTGCCTGCGCTACTGGGATAAAAGATAGACGTTTGTGTGTAGATTTCTATAGATAAACATCTAATCTATTTACTATCCTGAGCACCAGCAGTTTTCTTTACTTCTTACTTCTGATGTTTCTGCGACATACCCACTGGCCCATTCATTTTGCAATAACATGTCAGTTGCAAAAAAGAACAGGTTAGGCCACTGAAGGGCAAACTGCGGCTCTCCAGATGTTTGAAGACTACAACTCCCAGCATTCCTATGTATCCCTCTGTAGTTGAGGAATACTGGGAGTTGTAGTTTTCAAACATCTGGAGAGCCGCAGTTTTAGGATCACCGGGTTAGGCATTTCTTCCAGAATCACGTTGAATGTTGCGTGGACGTCCTAAGGTGAGTCGTATTGTATCGGCAACTTTACCCATCATATGATGTTAAATCTAGAAGACTAGTAAAAAGCTTAAAGGACATGTCCACCACCAAAACTAAACAGTTTCAAGCATGCATAGGGGAGCCCTCCCTCTGTATCCCTTCTTTCTCCTTCACCCCCTACCATCAAAAGATTATTTCTGTAATATAGAGTACCCTAGCCCACCCCCAACCGCTATGTTAATTTAGTTTAAAAAAGCTGCAGAAATATACCTACATGGCCTAGTTCCCCTGGTGTTCTGCAATGCTGGCAGCTGCGTCGCCTCCTGCTTGCAGTCCTGGCAAGCAGAGGGCCAAGATCAGAGCGCCGGGGTAATGAAGGCATGTACTGTAAGTAGCTTTCTGCAGCTGTTTTTAACTAAACTAACTTCGTAGTTAGGGGTGGGCTAGGGTACCTTAAACTACAACAAAAAACATTTTTTCAGGGTGGAGATACCCTTTAAGTCTGGTTGTAGCAAATGAAAGACAATTTCCAATATACTTAATTTAATACATAGGTGTTTATGCAATAGAGGTTTAAAGAATTGCTTGTGGGCTTTTTCTAAAAAAAAAAATATGCCCCATCAGCAAAAAGGACAGCTGATCACCTAAAGCTGATTAAAGATGTTTAAAATCATGGTTGTATTATATGGGCATTAGGGGGGAGTTTTTTTACATTCCAGTCAGCTTTCTTTGCAGAGCTGTGTGATGTAGCACTTTCTGTTCACAGATGCCTAGTTACTGTACCTGACACAGTATCTATAGCAGGGGCATACCAATCATGGGTTCCCATCTTTTTATTTTTTCTATAGCAGATATAGCCTCCTCCCAGAAAACTGCTGTAGATGAAGCAGGGATAGGGGCCCCATCATAGTTTTGCTGAGGGGCCCAGTGATTCCTAGTTATGCCACTTTTCTATAGCATTAGAAGACCAATCAGGTACTCATATACTTTACTTTTATACAGCGCTGTGGTCCCGAGTTCGATTCCACCCTTGGACACATCTGCAAGGAGTTTGTATATTCTCCCCGTGCTTGCGTGGGTTTCCTCATGGCACTCCAGTTTCCCCCACAATCATAAAGACATACTGATAGGATGTATGTGTCAAATAAATGTGCTTAGATTGTAAGCTCTTCGGGGCAGGGCCTGATGTGAATGTATACATATAATTGTAAAGCGCTACGGAAGATGCTGGCGCTGTATAAATCCACTATAATAATAAAATATATAAAATAAATTTATACCCCATTCTGCTAGGATTATTTGCATACATTTGTTATATGTAATAAGTCCTATTAGTTACTTTGACTTGGACCCAAGTCAAACCTAACTAACATAGCCCTGTTTTCGTTTCAGACCAGCTGAAATTTGTGCAAATTATTACATAATTTATAGGCTTAAATCAGTAGCATGGATATGGCAGAATATTGGCACATGTTAACAATATAAAGAGCTCAGTTTCCACGTATTGCTAAAATTTTGTAAGCTGTAGTTCTGCATCTGCTACATCGATAGGTGTTTTAATTAGCTGAAGCAAGTATACAATCCTGACAGAAGCTAGTGTGGTTAGTGCAACTAAAAAAAAAATGCTAGCATGGCTTTCTACAGACAAATGGAGCAAGATCATGATACCGACAAGTTAGGTCTTGCTACTTGAAATACAAACACAATTGCCACTTATGCTGGCTATTCATTTGCAAACAATTTTACATCAATTTAATGTTCAATCCAATCTGAAAATTAAATAAATAGTAACATTAGGCCAGGAAGCAGTCTTACCTTGCAACATTGCTCGTTAGGAAATGCTTTGTAACCAGTGTTAGCAGGAAAGTCCAAGGTAAGTCTAGTAAATGGGCAGCATGGTGGCTCTTGGGTTAGCAATAAATCAGATGCTTTGCAACACAGCTGGGGTTAAAATCCTCCATTGGACACATTGGTAAGGCCTCATTTGGAATATGCAGTGCAATTTTGGAATCCTGTGTACAAAAAGGACATCTTTGAAATGGAAAGGGTTCAGAGGGCAAAGGGCAACTAAATTAATAAGGGGATTGGGGGAGCTTGAATATGAAGAGAGACTGGAAAAGTTACAATTATGTACGCTGGAGAAAAGGCGCGTGGGGATATGATTACTGTGTATAAATACATTAACGGGCCATACAATAAACTATCTGGGGCATTGTTCACCAATAGAACATGTCAAAGGACACGAGGACATCCCTTAAGGCTTGAAGAAAAAGGTTTAGGCTTCAAGCTCGGAAAGGGTTTTTCACTGTGAGAACGGTAAAGCTATGGAACTGTCTTCCAGTGGACGTTGTAATGGCAGGTTCATTGGTCAGTTTCAAAAAAAAGCTGGATGAGTTTCTGCAAACAAGGAATGTTGCAAGTTACTGGTATTGATACATAAAGTAGAGTTGATCCAGGGAAATTTCCGTTTGCCACTTGGAGTCAGGAAGGAATTTTTTCCCCCTTCATAAATTTGGTGGTTTTTTTTTGCCTTCCTCTGGATCAACAGTTAGGCAGGAAATGAGGATATTGCTAGATACTGGATGGACGTATGTCTTTATTCAACCTCAAATACTATACTATACTATACTATACATCTGCAAAGGGTTTGTATGTTCTCCCTGTCAGAGCTAGGCCACACTAGTGCTCTTTTAAAAGCATTCAATAAGTGTTGGGCTATGGGGCTTGCCACGTGATCTCTGTTGGTGCCTGCTGCAATCCACTTATCGGAGCACGCAAAATCACTTTTTGGGGAGATTCGCTCCAATAAAGGCAAATGGCTGAAGTTGCAAGCGGACAACAATGTGCGGAAGCAAGCACGTGTGCGATTGCGCATGTTGTAGTGTAGCTTTAGCCTTAGAAGGTTTCCCTCACAATTTTAAAGTCTGATAGATTGCATGTGTAAAATAAGACGCTTAGATTGTAAGCTCTTCAGGGTAGGGACAAATGTTAATGTATCAATCTAATTGTAATGTAAGATGTTGGTGTTGTATAAATCCACAATAATAATGTATGGGCATTCTAATGTCCCTGCTCCCAGTCTCCATGCCTTTTCAAAAGAAACAATTGCTACAAAAGAAATTGATTTACTAGCTTTAGTCTGTAGCTCTCCTTTAAAACATCACCAATGCAATACTATGCTTGAAAAAGCCATCTGTCATATGGATTTTTTCATGCCTTTTAATTTTTTTGCTATAAAGTCTGTAAAATTCTATTTATATAGCTCCACTGGCTGCACAGCGTTGTACATTATAAAATACAGAGTATTTAAATGGGGAGAAGTGCAAACAATTATACAGATAAATTAAAATGTTAAAAATATATTTGTGTGGTGTGCCTTGTAATATTAGGAAAGATATCCCTGCCCCAAAGAGCTTACAACCTAAGTTAACTTTATTTCAGATGATTCTCAACAAAATGGAGATCTGCTCAACAAAATACCAATCTGATCCCATCATTGATTCTATACCTCATCCTTTTGCAGCTGGTTTTATCAAACCAGCCCAGCCATAGAGGATTAAAGAATAAGATAATCAGAATCCATGATTGGATCATAATTTACTCCTGTGTGGTTTACCAAACAACTGCCTGGCACCACTTCAATCCATCCCGCCTCTCCTCTCTGTCATTCCCTCCACTGGCTGCCCATCACGCAAAGGATCCAATTCAAGCTGCTAACCCTATCCTATAAAGCACTGTTAAATACAGCCTTTCAATACATCTCAGAGCTGATCCACAGATACCATCCCAGACGCAACCTCTGCTCTGCAAATGATATCCTCTCATCCACCCTTATCACCTCTTCCCATGCCCGCATTCAGGACTTTGCTGATGCTGCCCCTCTGCTCTGGAACTCCCTTCATTCATTATTCACCGTCCCTTAAAGGACAATTATACTTACCATTTCCCCGATCCATTCCTGCAAAGTACCTAGGGTGAGGACCTCACCCTGGGTACTTTGCAGGAGTGGGGGGAAAGGAACGAAGGGGAGGTGAGTATAATTTAATACCTACAAACCTAACCTTAAACTCTTCAGGCAAGCATACTGTATAACCTGGCGTAGACATTGCCCCTCTCACTGACCCAACCTGATCCTAATCGCCTCTCACACTCCACTGCCAATCTATTTACAGCCTACCGATTCCTGTCACCTTCTCACCCCCATTTCCTCTAACTCTTTGGCCAGGGTCCTATCCTATTGTATCACGGTATTGTTGTAAGCAACTCATCACTGTGTACTTATGTATTACCTGCATATGTAGTATGTATGACTTTGTATAATATATATATTACCCTTTATGTAATGAATGACTGTAATTGTGCCGTGGAAGATGTTGGCGCTATAGAAATCCATAATAATAAGCATAATTAGTGCTGAAATAAAGACATTATATCCGGCTGTAAACATGTTAGGGAGCTTTCCAGTTGTTCTGCTATTATATTGGGGGGGGGGGGGTTGTTTTCTATAATGCACTTCTTTTCCAGCCAATACAGCAATATTGTTATAACAAATTTTGTATATCTGGTGATCACTTGATACAAACAAAGCATACACTATTAAGCACAGACACAATTGAAACAACCAAATTATTACCTACCAGTCATATGTTTTTGCTTTAATGCACATTTACTAGAAAGGCTAGAATATTCAGGGCACACAAGGGAAGAATAGAACAGAATGTGCAGGACACATTGTGACATGTTAAAATGAAGGCTGAAATATATACAGAGAATGCTGAATGTGCTGTATACAATCACTGTTTTCAGCACCTAGACTTGTATAGTTACACAAAATATATTCTTTTACCCACAAGTACACAAAATCCACTTTCATTGTGAAATAATGTACACTGCAGTGTAAATGTTAAAAAATAATTTAGCAATATATTTTACATTTAGTAATATATCAATGGCTAAATAAGTAATATATCAAATTCATTTATTTTATGAGCCATGTGGGAATTGGTCCTAGAGCTGAAACTAGTTACATATGTTTACATACAAATCAATTTATTATAGTTCAGTTGGTCACTAGTGAAAAAACTAAACACTATGGAGGTTATTCAATTAACCCTTTTACTGCCAGGAGAATTTCATTTTTTTTGCGTTAACTGCCAGAAGAATTTTCAGGATTTTTCGCTTTAGACTAATTTTACAGTAGGAAACCTTGCAGTAAATCAGGAATATTATACATTGTTTTTTTCAGCACAAAGTCTACTTTAACATGGTAACAGAATTTTGTAACTTTTATGGAAATTTTACTGGAATTATGGGTAAAATATGTAAAAAAAAAATAAAAAATTTGTAAATTTTCATGGATTTTTCCCATTTTTATTTATAGTTATCTTAAGGTTACACACAAAATCTCACTGTTTCTAAAAGCTCTGATAATCCCCCAGTGCAACGATACCAGATATATGTAGGTACCCCACTTTTCCTGTACAGGAGACCCTTCCAAACTAAAACTGCACCTTTAAGAATATTACACCAAATTAAAATGTATAACCACTACTGACCAAATTAACTAAAATATCCCCACAAGTGAAATATTTTTAGAAACTACACACCCACAAGATTTTATGAGTGAGGTTCGTTTCGATCAAAATGCAGATACCCGGACGCAGCTCTTCGTCCAATTGTAAGTTATTTTCTCACATTTTCCTTTTTTTCCTCAACTGTAAAATCAGAGACAAAATCAAATGCGAATTTCAGCTAAAAACTGTGGAGGAAAGTTCAAACGCATCTCAAATATGAAACCCAAACAGTTTTTCTGCAGTCTGCAGTTTTTCCACAAAACAACCCCCCAACTTAGAAATACCCCCCACAAACTATATATAACTGAAATCTACACACCTTCAGCTATGTAAAGCTGTAGTCCGTTCATTCATACCATCAATGGTGTGGGCGCAGTTCTTCGTAGAAATTTGCACTTTTACCAGATTTTCCAAAAAAATTAACATCAAACAACATTCAAAAAGGTAGAAATCATGCCAAAACCCTATGGAATGTAAAAAAAAGTTACCAAATATCAATCTCCCAAATGTCCTGAATCAAACGGTATGGTTTGGTATATGTGTGGTTACACACGCGGAAGGGGAAGGGAAAAGCCACAAAGTGAGACAATGCACGATGGCTCAGAAACGGCGAAAATATTTAGCCAACTCCAAATTTGGACAGTCTGCAGTTTTTTCCACAAAACCCCCCCGTAACTTAGAAATAACCCCCACAAACTATATATTCTTGAAATTTACACACCTTCAGCTATTTAATGCAGTAGTTTGTTCATTCATACCATCAATGGTGTGGGCACAGGTCTTCGTAGAAGTTCGCATTTGTCTGAAAAAATGAACAAAAAAAAAAAACTTCAAAAGGTAGAAATCATGCCAAAGCCTCATGGAATCTAAAAAAAGTTACCAAATATCAATCTCCCAAATGTCCTGAATCAAACGTTATGCTATATGAGTGGTTACACACGCGGACGTGGAAGCGAAAAGCCAAGAAGTGAGACAATGCACGATGACTCAGAAACGGCAAAAATATTTAGCCAACTCTGAATTTAGACAGTTTGCAGTTTTTTCCACAAACACCCCCGTAACTTAGAAATAACCCCCACAAACTATATATTCCTGAAATTTACACACCTTCAGCTATGTAACACTGTAGTTTGTTCATTCATACCATCAATGGCGTGGGCGCAGTTCTTCGTAGAATTTCGCATTTGTCTGAAAAAATGAACAAAAAACAATTTTAAAAGGTAGAAATCATGCCAAAACCTCATAGAATATAAAAAAAAGTTACTAAATGTCAATCTCCAAATGTCCTGAATCAAACGGTATGCCATATGTGTGGTTACACACGGACGTGGAAGCCAAAAGCCACGAAGTGAAACAATGCACAATGGTTCAGAAACAGCAAAAATATTCAGCCAAATCTGAATTTGAACAGTCTGCAATTTTTCCCCACAAAACAACCCCCACAAACCATATATTTCTCGAATCCACACACCTTTATCTACGCAATTCTGTAGTTTGTTTATTCGTACCATTAATGGTGTGGGCGCAGTTCTTCGTAGAAGTTCGCAGTTTTAGCAGATTTTCTAAAAAATTTGAAGAAAAACACTCTCAAAGGTAGAAATCATGCCAAAATCCCAAGTAATGTAAAAAAAGATATCAATCTCCTAAATGTCCTGATTCTTTTATGCATACCACCAATTGTGTGGGCGCAGTTTCATGTAAAATTTCGCTTTTTTACCAGATTTTCAGGAAAAATTTATGAAAATACAATTCAAAGTTAAGAATCATGGCAAATTTCCATGTCATGTAAAAAAAAATTGTCAATTATCAATCTTCCAAATGCCCTGAATCAAACGGTATGCCATATGCGTGGATGCACACAGGGACGTGGCCACCAACAAGCTCAAATGGGACGCATGCACAAGTGTAATTACAAGAAAAAAATCAAAGTGCTCAGTAATTTCAAACAGCCCCAAAACTTGGAAATGCCCTCCACAAAAAAACACCAACTAAATATCAATCTCCCACATGTTCTGAATCAAACGGTATGCCATATGTGTGGATGCACACAGAGACGTGGCCACCAACTAGCTCAAATGGGACACATGCACAAATGCAATTACAAGAAAAAATCAAAGTGCTCTGTAATTTCAAACAGCCCCAAAACTTGGAAATGCTCCCCACAAATAAAACCCCCCACTAAATATCACTCTCCCACATGTTCTGAATCAAAGGGTATGTCATATGCATGGATGTACACAGAGACGTGGCCACCAACTAGCTCAAATGGGACGCATGCACAAGTGTAATTACAAGAAAAAAATCAAAGTGCTCTGTAATTTCAAACAGACCCAAAACTTGGAAATGCCGCCCACAAATAAACCCCCCCACTAAATATCACTCTCCCACATGTTCTGAATCAAACGGTATGCCATATGCGTGGATGTACACAGAGACGTGGCCACCAACTAGCTCAAATAGGGCATGCACAAGTTCAATTACAAGAAAAAAATCAAAGTGTTGTGTAATTTGAACAGCCTAATCAACTTGGAAATACCCCCCACAAACTATATATTTTTGGAAGCTACACACCTTCAGCTACGTGATGGTATCATGATTTCATATATACATGAAGAATTCCAGACGCTGTTATTCATAGAACTCCGTGCTTTTAGGAGATTTTGTGAAAAAATAAAATAAGAGGACTCAATGGTTGAAATCCTACCTAAACCCACTTGGCAAGTAAAAAAACCCACTAAATGGCAATCTCCCACATGTCCTGAATCAAACGGTATGCCATATGGGTGGGTGCAAACAGAGACGGGGCCACCAACTAGCTCAAATGGGATCCATGCGCAATTGTAATTACAAGAAAAAATAAAAAAACGCCACAACTTAGGGAAACTTAGGGGCATATTTATACAGGATTACTTCTTTCGATACAGGATTTAATGCAATTAATAATCATTTATCGCAGTGAAAAGAGAAATTGGTGATCCTGTTAAAACCAGAAATCGCTGATTGTATTACAATAAGGCTGAGGACACACTGAAACTGCCACCAGCTTGCTGGAAACAGGCACGCTAGCACACGCGTTACCAGCGTGCTCTTGCACTGCGATCACTCAATGTTGCACAATCTGAGTGGATGCGATTGCAGAACTCTTTCGCTCTGATTATTGTATCGCATGTGCACTAGTATGGCCATATCAATGGGCCACACTAGTCTCCATTTTTAAAAGCTCAATCATAATCACGATCGGATCACGCTTAAAAGCAGACTAGTGTGACCTAGCCGTAAATGCTGGAAAATAGTCTAACTCTCCCTCTGGACTCTTATTAGTATTGAGAAACACTCCTTCCAAGGACCCACTAATAGGCTACATATATAGACACTTTCGCCACATCAGACTTGGCGATTTTAAATGGCCGATCTTAATGACAGGAAACCCTTTTCGGCCTTCTACAAATATACCATATAATACAATGTATACTTAAAAATCATATGTCCAGCAGAGCTATCGGTTGTAAAATGGCAGAAACATATCAGACCCAAATATACACATCTACTATCTAGAGAAGTCTGACCAGAAAAGGTTATTATAAAACAAATGCTTCCAAAGTCTTAACATGGAAACAACCAAGGAACTAAATTATGCACAAAAACACATCTTGGGTGCCAATATAAAAAAGGACTGACAAGTCAAAATTTAAAGCAAAAGGCACATAGGGATGGAGAGAGGTACAATGGGTGTAAGCATGATGGAAGTTTGGGGCTGCATTTCTGCAGATGGAGTTGGTCAGAATTAATGGTCTTAAAGGGACACTATACTGAAAAAAATGACTGCCTCATCTTAATCTATAATTGAATAGATGTAAGTAGCACTCTGATTTGAGTGTGTGTTGCTGCATGCCTTCAATCCAGCACACATTTTGTTTAGTAGCTGTATCCCCCCTTCCCTATGTTAAACACTCCCACTTTCATCCGACCTGACTTTTTTCCCAAATACCAACTGTCAAGCCTGCACACAGCATTCCAACTACCAAAACTCTCACAGCTACAGTAAAACTACTCACAGAACAATAGTTTTTGAGAGCAAGGAACTTGATTGACCGCTGAAATAAACAGTTTTAGATTGGATATGTAAAGAAATAGGGGGCAGATAAACAAAAAAATGATGGGAAGAATTATAGTCCAGTAAATGTCAATTTAAAATAACCTATTTTTCGGTATAGATGAATTCTGAGAAATTCTAACAGATACAAATCATACAAGGGTATCTAGAATACTTTATGCTGTTATGGTCACCAATATTGAATTTATTTGAGTTAGACTTCTTATCTGTTTATTCACTTTGCATTGTTAATTGAAAAAAAAATTATCACTTCTATTTGTGAATTCATTCTTTGTTTTTCATACATGCCTAAAACTCTTTATCAGTATATTTTGCCTGTTTATTTGTCCTTTGTACTAAACTGCCAAAATAAGTTGTCCTCTAGCTCCTGTTCTATGATAGATTTCATCAAGCAATGAGTCATAAAATTAAATTGCCCCCCATTTTCTCTCATGGAAATGTGCACTGCCAGGGATTTAAAAAACAAAAACCTGTTCTTAAGTAATACCTTGGGTTTGTACACAGATTTAAACACTTTTGAAGGACAGTGGAAATTGCCCAGAAGTGTCTCTCTGTTGTTTGCATATGAGAAAGAGAGCTCTAGTCTGAGCTCTCCTTGACTACCAGAGGTCTACATTGTACTGATAATCGTTCACTAAACTGTTCTACTGGCACACTGGGTCTGACTTTAGCTTGTGCACTCGGTTGTGACAAATAATAGGCTGGTGTGTACCCAGCCTTACCCTAAAGGCCAGGGACGATTTAAGGAGAAATGGCACCTGAAACAAAATACTTCTGGTGATGCCCACCTTGCCATTGCTCCAGGGGCGTAACTGCTGAGGCCCGGGGCCCCCTGCAATATTAGAAGCCAGGCCCCTGACCCACCAACTCCCTCCCCTGACTGAGGTCCATGATCAGCTGTTTAAAAGTCCGGATCCGAATAGCTGTTAAAAGAGGTTGTGGTGGGCCCTCTCACGGAGTGAAGGGGTGGTTTTGCCACTGCATTGCTCCTTATGGGTTAGGGGGCAGCACATGCATACATTTCCATTGCAAGGGGTAGCCAGTGCACTGAGCAATTTTTTCAACTTCCCTCATGGACTGGGCACCCCTGAGAAGGCCACTGAAAATTAAGAAATATACGGGGAGATTCAATAACGCAGCGGCGTTAACTTACCTTAGCCCGATCCTGCGATACAATAACTGACGTAAATGAGATTACGTCAGTTATTGCATCGCGGGATCGGGCAAAGGTAAGAAGCGGCACTTTAACGCTCCATAACCCGTAGCGCAAAACTTAACACTACAGGTTTTGGATCTTTAGCACAGTGCTATTTCCAAAAACATTCGGAAATGGCGCTGTGCTCGAAAATCTGTCCAAAACCCACGTTAACCCAAATTTTTTTAGGGTTAACGTGGGTTTTAGACGGAAAAGGGGCATATTGCATCTCCCCCATAGCGTTCATTAAAAAAACTTTTAAGAGACGCTAGACGTTCAATTTCCCCTGTATCTAGTTAGCTAGTAGTTTTTTTGCACTGTGGATAGAGAGTAATCATGCCTGTTGCTCCCTATAAAAAAGCTTTAAAAAAAAAAACAAAATAATCAAGGTTGTTTTTTCAGACACATTCTTATATATTGAAATGGAAACCTAATTAAAATGTGACAATGTAATGCTATACATGCTGTCAAACTACGTGCTTTAAGGTTGGGTACACACCAGCCAATATTTTCGTCCAACCGACCTATTCCCGGCACTTATGCTCGATAAGCCGAAAATATTGGCTGGTGTGGGGCGGGCGGGCACAACCGACATTGATCGTCCGGCCGTGTCGGTAAATTCTGATCGATTGTGCGGTTCCCTATGGGACCACACGATCGATCGCTCGCTAATTTGGTTGCGGATGAATTTGCCGCTACCGATGGATATTTGTCCCGTAGCGAGCGCTCGGTCGGGACAAAAAGTCCCTCCATGTGTACCCAGCCTAAGATTGACAGCCTAAGATTGACTTTTATTGCAAAAATAGTTTTTTGGGTTTTATAATTCTTTACAAATTGGAACTAAGCATAAGCTAAATTAAAAGAAGCGGTGAAAATTTAACGAATGTATTAAAAATGTAAAGAGGGAGGCCTAAATTACAATGCTATACTAATTTTAGTGCAGCAGAGATAAATGCATTTAGCAGGAGAACACTCTGGAATATGGTTCAAAAATTTGCTTAGGCAATGAATCCCATACTGCTTTTCAAAAGTACTATCCAGTAGCGTTTGGATAGGTTTGTATAGTAATGGGCCATTGTTTCATACACATTTCTGGATTGTGTCATATGAATCTAGGCCACTTTCAAAAGATTTTCTTTTACAATACAAGACTCCCTTGGTGTCACAATAAAAAGGGAAGAGTAAAATAGAAACTGATGAAAAGACTGCTGGGTGAGCTGTTCCTTTATGAAACCTATAGGACATTTCAAAGGCAACAAAAATGACCAACACTGATGTTTCTCACAGTGTGTGTATGTGTGTATATATATATATATATATATATATATATATATATATATACATATAAAAAAAATATAGGAGCACTCCTGGGATTTTTAACCAGTTTATTATCAATAACACATCAAGTGGCAACGTTTCGGCCCCGTGTCTAGGGCCTTTATCAAGCCATTTGAACACAAGTGAATACAACTTAAGTAGAGGAAACTCCTCCCAGTGATTGTGACATCAGACCAATTGCTGAATTAACCCCACAGAGTGCTTATCCCCAATAGAGGATAAGAATAATACCTGCTCACAATATAAAGTGCCTTATATAGTGACATGATAAAGTATCTCATGTAAGTACTTATATATATATATAAAGTGCACATAGTTATAAAGTGCTAATTAAAGTGCTAATTATGTTAAGATAAACAGTGTGAAGATGCTTACGGAATATATCCCTTGTAAGTACTAATATATATAAAGTGCTAAATATATTAAAGTGCTAAATATGTTACAATATATAATGTAATAAATATAATAAATTACACTAAGTGCTGAGTACTCCGATGCTTCTAAGGTTAAAATATTAAAACAAATAATTATCACAATCATCTCAGAACATAGTGGACAATAATGGCCATAAGTGACCTATGTACAGAATTAGCGTTCACTTAAAAAACATCTATATGAAATATGCTTGTGAAGGTTCTCATTCATCCAGGTCATGGTATATCTATATATATATATATATATATATATAGCCAACGATATGGGTGGCACTCTGAGCCACCCATGCAATGCAAATAACCCGGGTGCTTCCCAATGATGACTGCATACAATATAGGAAAATATAGGAGCACTCCTGGGATTTTTAACCAGTTTATTGTCAATAACACATCAAGCGGCAACGTTTCGGCCCCGTGTCTAGGGCCTTTATCAAG
Organism: Hymenochirus boettgeri; assembly: GCA_019447015.1. Classification (NCBI taxonomy): domain Eukaryota; kingdom Metazoa; phylum Chordata; class Amphibia; order Anura; family Pipidae; genus Hymenochirus; species Hymenochirus boettgeri. The sequence goes on along the minus strand of CM033473.1, from coordinate 163,956,135 downwards.
CCATGTGAACACAAACAGTGAATACAACTTAAGTAGAGGAAACTCCTCCCAGTTATTGTGACATCAGACCAATTACTAAATTAACCCCACAGAGTGCTTTTCCCCAATAGAGGATAAGAATAATACCTGCTCACAATATAAAGTGCCTTTTATAGTGACATGATAAAGTGTCTCATGTAAGTACTTATATATATAAAGTGCACATAGTTATAAAGTGCTAATTATGTTAAGATAAACAGTGTGAAGATGCTTACGGAATATATCCCTTGTAAGTACTAATATATATAAAGTGCTGAATATATTAAACTGCTAAATATGTTACAATATAATATAATAAATATCATAAATTACAGAGTGCAGAGTACTCCGATGCCTCTAATATTAAAAATACTAAAACAAATAATTACCCTAAAACAAATAATTATCACAATCATCTCAGAACATAGTGGACCATAATGGCAATAAGTGACAAATGTACAGTATAGTCCATATAGATTGACTGTATTTAGAGTCCTAATCCAATATGTTGCCCGTTGGAGTAAGATTTTGGATCTGTCTCCTCCACTTCGTGATATTGGCACATGATCAATAGCCTGATATTTAAATGTAGCAATGTTGTGTCCAAGTTCCAAAAAAATGTTTAGCCAAGGGTTTATTGGTAATGCCGTCTCTAAAGGCCGTATTTATAGCTGATCTGTGACCATCTATTCTGAGTCATACGGTGAGATCTGTTTTGCCCACATAAAACAATCCACAGGGACAGGAAGCCAAATAAACAACATGGGTTGTTGTGCAAGTTATAGCATGTTTAATACAAATAGGGGTCTTGGTATGTGGATGTAAAAAATGAGTACCTGTTTGCATATATCTACAAGATGTGCAATTACCACAATTATAGCTTCCACCTCTCCTAGTGGTCGACCACGTCCGTTCCGGGGGTAACATTTGACTGGATCTCGTTTAAACAAAATATCCCCCAAATTTCTACCCCTACTATATCCAATAGTGGGTCTCTCCGGTAAGCAATTCCTCAATTTCTGATCAGATAACTATATCCTCCAATTGTCATGTAAAATGTCACTTACTTTAGTGGATAATGTAGTGTATTTAGTAACACATACAAATGGTGGTGAATCCTGGGATTCTCTCTCAGGGCGTTCAGTTAATATTTTGTTTCTAGCTCGGCTTAAGGCTTTGGTAAGTATTTCCTCTTCATAGTTCCTTCATTGTTCCTCAGGACTCGACAGAACTGTGATATAGGAAGGGAATTTTTCAATTTTTTTGAATGAAAACTGGTATAATGAAGTAAAGTATTCCTGTCAGATGTTTTACGATATAGACAATAATCAATTTTGTTACCTGTCAATGACACTTGTACATCAAGGAATTGGACTCTCTCACAGCTTAATTCTGCCGTCAATCTTATAGGGTTGTTCCGGTAATCCAGCATACCCTGGAGCTATTCCCTAGAACCTTGCCATATAAGGAAGATATCATCAATAAAACTGCGGTACATCAAAATATGTTTGGAAAATTTAGTCAAGACATGGGTCTCTTATATTCAAACATGAAGGCATTGGCGTAGGCGGGCGCCATAGCAGCGCCCATAGCTGTCCCGAGAGTTTGCAGATAAAAAGTATTTTCAAAGTGAAAGTAATTCAATCTTAAAGTTAAATTCAAAAATTCCAACATGAATTGCCTTTTCCTGTCTGTCCCATATTCATTCTCATCCAACAGATGTTTAACCGCCTCAATCACAAGTTCGTGGGGGATATTAGTATATAGACTAGCAATGTCAATGGCTGCGAGCCACAATTCTCCCTCCTCAGGTAGTATTATATTGTTGAGGATAGATAAAAAGTGCGAAATGTCCTTGATATAAGTGGGTATTTTCTGTATAAAAGGCTGTAATATATAATCAATATACTTCCCAATTGGCTCCTAGAGACTCCCCCTACTGGAGACTATTGGTCGTCCTGGGGGATGTGTCAAACTTTTGTGCATTTTAGGCAACGTGTAAATAATGGGATGCCTGGGATATTTTTGGATTAAAAAATCACCTATTTGTTTATCAATAATACCTTCCGCAACAGCTTCCTGAATTACTCTATCTGTTTCTTGTAACGACTTGTGGGATTCTCAGACAGAGGTTGGTCTATATTAGTGTTTGTACATAGAATAATTCATCAATACAATGCCACCCCCCTTATCGGCCGGGCGTGTCACAATATATTTATTATTACTAATGCATCCATTTCAATTTTTGATAAATTAGGGTAATGTCTCGTAACTTCTGCATTAACCGTCTGTTGAAAAATCTTAATAGTTGGATTCACCATTGGAGGTTCAAATAAACTTTTCAATTTAGGTGTTATAGAGTCAAATTGCTTAGGAGTGTTGCCAAAAACATCTTTCAGTGCCAAGGATCTACCTATATTATATAATTCAATATCCCATTCAAAATCATTAAAAGATGTAGGTACAAAAGATAATCCTTTCCTCGAAGATAATCCTTTCCTCAAAACACCCTCCTCTATCTCCGTGAGAGGGTGTGAAGAGAGGTTAAAAATAAGGATTAAATCCGCTTGTTTCTGGCTCTGTTTCTGTTTGCCGCCCCTCCCCTGCCTGATCGGGTATCGTACCTTCCGACGTGCCTCGGTGGGGGATCGGTGTTGTGGTCCATGCCCCTGGATAAAAAAGATTGTTGTGCAGCGCCCCGGGACTCATCCCTCTTATTACCTGCAACTGACTGTTCGGGTGGTCTCGAGACGTGATCTGTATCTGACCAGTACTGGCTAGTATCTGTGTCTGAATCATGTGCAAATTTGACGCGCCTGGTCTGGCGTCCCCTGGAGAAGCCACGTGGTCTGTCCTGGGTCCCCAGCAACCAACGATACACGCGTCTCTGTGTGTAATCCTCATTCACCTTGTGCAACTTGGATCTCTTATATCGCAGTAAGTTGTTCTTATGTCTTTCCAGTTGTATTTTGGTTTTGTTTTTCCTATTTTCCTATATTGCATGCAGTCATCACAGGGAAGCACTCGGGTTATTTGCATTGGTAAAACTGTCTCAGAGGGCCACCCATATCGTTGGCTATATATAAAAGTCACAAAGAATCGACTGCACTCCAATTAACATAGATACTTGCCCGGGTGCTGTCCCAAAACATACATGAGTCCAGAAATTATCGACGCACTCACAGGTCTTCCATCATGGCATCACAGTCCTGATGACAACCAGGTGTGGTCGAAACATGTTGACCTGTGAATAAAAAAGTTTGTGCCATGATGGAAGACCTGTGAGTGCGTCGATAATTTCTGGACTCATGTTGGCTAGGATATCTTATATTCATATATACTATATATATATATATATATATATATATATATATATATATATATATATATAACATCAGAACCCAGGGCACTCACTCACAAAGGAATGTCGGAACTGCGATCAACGCGTTTCAGCCATTACATCGGCTGTCCTCAGGATCGTAAAGTTCCCTATACTCGCGCCATCTTTAAATATATTTATATATATAATATATAGACTTCAGTAAGGTTCAGGAGCACTCAGGCTTGATAAAGGCTCCACGCACAGAGCCGAAACGTTGCCACTATGTGCTTTGTTTAAATAAACTACTTTGAAGAAACCCTGGAGTGCTCCTGAACCTTACTGAAGTCTGTTTATAAATCTATAGGAGGCACCCAGGTCTATTGCCACTAGTATCTGTTTTTGAGTGCCACTCATATTGGTTGATATATATATATATATATATATATATATATATATATATATATATAGTCTATGCATGGAACACGGGCGTCTCTGCCTTCTCCCCTACCTCTAGTTTATATATATATATATATATATATATATATATATATAGACTTCAGTAAGGTTTGATAAAGGCTCCACGCACAGAGCCGAAACGTTGCCACTATGTGCTTTGTTTAAATAAACTATTTTGAAGAAACCCTGGAGTGCTCCTGAACCTTACTGAAGTCTATTTATAAATCTATAGGAGGCACCCAGGTCTATTGCCACTAGTATCTGTTTTTGAGTGCCACTCATATTGGTTGGTATATATATATATATATATATATATATATATATATATATATTGTAACTCGGGCGTCTCTGCCATCTCCCCTACCTCTAGTTTATATTAAATGATTTTGTTGATTTAAATATTCCTCGGAGCAGGGGAACCTTGAGAAAAGCATTTCCCTAGATTTGTGTAATTAATTTAGTGCCAATTTCTGTGTGACAGTAGGCTGTGTTTCATTCAAACTGAATACATTTTATTTCAAGTCCTGATATTAAACCAGATGCACCCACCCTCGGCAGAGTAGGTGGATGATTCGGATACTGGTGACTTTGCTATTCTAAGACATCATGAAAGGGGTAGAAAACATTGCAGTTGGTTATAAGACAGGTTCACTTGTGTGCATGACTCTCTAACTCATGCTGAATCACAGCCATTTGTGCCACTGCATCATCACAGCTCGTGGGTTTAAATGTCACAGAGTCTTTTCTTTAGCTGAGCAATGCTGCTGTACTTTGTTTTTAGTAGCAGGATTCTCGGCAGTGTGTTGGATTCTCCATTCACACCTGTGTGTAAAATGATGACCACAGCTATAGACCAACAGCAGGGGTACATGTATTAAGAAATTTAATTTAGTATAGAATTGAAATCTCTATTTCATCCTTTTAAGTAAGACCATTGTTTAGCTGTCCTGGACCACTGACATTATATAAATATAAAAATATTATATTGTGGTTGAGGAATATAAATATTCCCTAACCACACACTGTTCTTACACATAACATGTAAAATATCATCACCCTCATAGAAGAGGCGGCTCCAGGAAATGTAGACATGGACACAAACCCTGAAATTAATTCCTGTGTATATCTAGCATGCACAACATGCAATTTAACACTTTTTGTTCAACCACAACTGCAGCTCTCTCTGGAAAGGCACTGGATGCATCTTCACCATTGTTGGTTGAAGGTTTAATGTTGTTGCTATAAAACAGCAATTCAGGAGAGGTAAAAAAGTGTGATGTTGATGTCACCCAAGCTACTGAAAGCAAGTAACTGGAAAAGTTAACCTTTTAGCCCCATACCTTCTTAAAGGATGCACTTGGAGCTGTGATATGGTTGCACTCATATAAACAGAGGATCTTTTTATACCTTGGAGAATGTATATGTTTTGCTTTGGCTTTGCACTGTGTAATAAACTCATACTTATTTATTATGCATTGTAATCCACCTGTATAATGTACTGTGCTTAAAGGGGAAGTTCAGTGCAAATACATATGCTTTTCAGAAAAAAGAGCAGTATTTTTCCATCCCAATGACCTTAATGTGCCAATTCAGCATTTTGTCTGTATATAAATAAATGTAGCCAAAATACTGACTTCCTGTTTGCAGGACCCCTAGTAGAGACTGTTGTGGTCTTGCCCTTGACCCAGCACCTGGGTTCATTCAGTTGCTCAGTAGAGATCTGAGCATGTTTGACCCATCCAACAGCCAATCAGTAGAAATTACTGTTAGGAACATTCCAAGGATGTGGTGCATCCTGGGAAGAAGAAGGACCGTTAGAACCTAAAATGTCAGCTCACTAATGTCAACAGCAGGAAACAGCAATGGGTATGAAATCAACTGATTTTTCTAAATGGGAGAGAATATATAGAATAACTAAGAAGGCATTACACAAACTAACAATTTAACAAATATTGATAATTTCCACTGAACTGTCCCTTTAAAGATCCTGAATAATGCATAAAGGAGCAGTATGAAAACTTACAGAAGAGAAAAGCTTTCTTTGCTCTGCATCCAGATTTATTATGTCACTTTGAAAGGGACACTTGGGATCACCTTTCATGTATGTAATGGCACATAAGTGGGTGTCAGCAGGATCACTTGACTTCTTTAAAAATGCTTCAGAGCATGTCTATTGTATGGGTCGTATTTTGAGTCAAAAGTGGTCACAATTTAAAATTCAATATGGAATGTCTGTTATACCTTGCACATTACTTTATATGCTGCATTGATCTGGTCTCGAGAGGAATAGAAATATTCTATTTGGATTATTAGTTAAATTACTATAACTGAAAGTTCCCAATTCTTAGAACCCTTAGGACGAGGCCCCACTAGGGTATTTTCTGTGCATTTCCGAGTGCAATATGCATTGCGCTGGCGTGTGCCAGTGTAAAGTGTAGGTGTAAGGCCCCACTGTGTCCGCCGCCTTGCTCTGTGCTTTTGCCATAGGGCAACATCAAACGAAGCGCAAGTGAAGGGAAGCAGGCACGAATCGCGCAACATTGTGATTGTGCTGCATTGCGCGATTTGTGCCTCTGTACGCTGTGTAGTGGGGCCTTGCCTTTAATCTCTGAGTAGTGTTGGAGGTGAATGCAGGATGAATAAATTATTAACGATGAATTTATAAGGAGAGCTCATCTCTAATGTTTTTCCTGGAGAACAGGATGGTACAGTTAATAATTTCCTGGGCCGTGCAACACTGCGTTTTATCAGTAATCTCTTCAGTGCTGCTGCTTTGTTTACAAATAGATGAAGAAGAAGTAAATATGTTCTTATGTTTCCCTAATTACGAAAGATGTATGTATTTACTATTTACATAGTGCAAATATTATCGGGCTTTGTAGCCATAGGATTTTATATGTCTAAATAAATTGGTCTTTTTGTCTTGTGAAATTGAAAAAAAAGCAATTAATTTAAACCCCTGTATCTAGTCTTGTATTAATCTCTATTAAGATGAATATACACAGAACGCTTTTCTTAGGGGCACTAAACCGCCATAAACATGTACTTCAAATGTATCTATTATTCACAGGGGGGTGAGATCGCTTATTCCCACCTCCCTGTGAATAATAGAATGCCCGGCTACACAGATAACCTTACCTATTGGCACTCCACTTGCGCTGGATGCACAATCAGAACAGTGCACTGATCATTTGGAGAGAAGCCGCAAATGGATCACTGGTAGGTACGTTTGGGCCATATTTATAAACCCGCTGTATCGCTTTTTAGTGATACCGCGGGTTAGTTAATTTAGGATCGCGGTCATAAATGTACAATCGCGATCGTACATTTACGACCGAACGCTCCTTAATTAACGAACATTCGATCGTAGAATTCCGTGCGGTAGTAAACTACCGCAATGGTATTCTATGGGGATCATAAATCTACAATTTAGTTATCATAGATTTACGATCGGTATCATAAATTTGTGATCGTTAAATCAACCGTTAATCTCCAATTGTTAAAGTGAGGGTATTGCTAAAAAGCTATAGGGGAACCCCTAAGCACTCAGTGCTTCTCCTAGTCTGAGTCAAAAAATATCCCTAGGCTAGGTCCCTAAATCTAGTGCATCCAAACCACATTAAAAACAATATAGGAGCATGAATATAAATGAAATCACTCAGCGTGTAGTAGTATCAGACGCTGTGGGCAGGCTGAATACCTGTATTACGTCCCTCATTGTCTTGTCATGAGGAGGGTCAGGTATCCCACATAGCTACACATCATGCCAGATATTAAAATCATAACACACACAGATAGTACTATGGGGCTAACACAGACCATCTGTGATTATTTCACATATACTTTCCACTTATTTATACCCTATACCTGAGTATTCTAACCATGATTTTATAGTGTGTATTTGTTTAAAAGTTTTTAAAGTATATCTAATAAAATGTTTGTATTTTATCTAAACTTTTCCACTGAATGTCGCCACTGGATGTGATAAGTCTATAGGGGGATACTCTTGTCTCTAACGTAAATCTGCGTTAGCTGCCATAAATGTACGATAGCATTCGTAAATCTAAGACTGTGTTTGTACATTTACGATTGGCCATAGAATACCATTGCGGGAGTTTACTACATTAGCGAAAGAAATGTGCAACCAAGGGCTTATAACGAAACCTGGGCTATCGCAAACTTTTTAAATAGGGCCCTTTGTACCCGGCTGCATGTCTCCAATCCAGTACGGAGCCCCGCTAGTAGCAGACGGCCGTGGGGATGAATCACTGTCAGTCACAACAAAAGTAGCCGAGCGCATGGAACGAACAATTGTCTGTGATTTTCCATCGTGTTCGAACACCCATCATCCAATCTGGGCAGACAGACGGTCGGACATCAGACGCGGACACCTGAGGAACCATCCAGTTTTTTCAGGCCAATTGACCGATACACTGAAATTTAGTTTGACCGGCCTAAAAAATTAGCCAGTGCTGTTTACATGTATTCATTTATACAATGAGACAAAGTTTACATTGTCTTTCTAAATGTAAAATATTACATCAACATGAAAACAAAACATGTACAAGATATTACTACTATTTAGTTGAGAATTAAGATTTTATCAGGTGGCTTTTGGATTGTTGTATATTTTGGGATGAATGAAAATAAATCAATAAACAAGGTTGAGACTGTTTTCCTGGTGCAGTTATTTGGCTGGGACTCTTTCTTTCCCACAGCCTTGTATCGTCTGCACCATTGCTGCTGTCAATTCATTAGAATGTGTTAGACAAGCTTCCTGGTTACAGGAGGGCAGTGTGGATCTAGTACCATCATTAACTTCAATTAAGTGACAGCTTAATCATTGCGCACATGGTAATTCTAATAACTAGATTATTACTTACATAGTGTATTACAGACCAAAAGACCTTTTCTTCATAACAAATTCAGTTTGTAGGAGAACTGAAAGGAGAACTAAACAAGGCAGCAATACAGCACCCTGGATACTGTTTGGCCCTACACTTGCCCAACGTTACTCAATTGACAGTAATGTTGGGCCATTTATTGCGATGTTCCCGGATATTGTTATGTGATCAAAATTATGCCTATAACATCAATCACAAAGCAATCTGTCCGGGCATTTCTTTGAAATGTCGGGGGTACGCAGGATTGCCAGACATCCCTATTTGGACGGGATTGCCCTGATTGCAGGAACAAAATACAAAGTCCCAAAATCTGGGCTGAAATCCTGTGCCCTGCACCCAAAAAGCCCACTCAGTTACACCCTTAACTCCGCCTCCTGGTGTCACCCCTTACTCGCCTTCAATCCGCCCAGTCTCTGCCATGCCTACAGTGATTTCACTATGACATCACCACCCTGAAAATCTGGCAACCCTGGAAGGACGTCTAACAAATATATGGGAACCTTAATTCTTCTGTGTTTATATTCTGCTAAGTTGCTTCCTTACCAAATTTTAAGGCATTGTAAATGCAATATAACGTGTATGTATATCAAAACTAATTATTCTGCTTATGCTTCTCCATTTCCTTCAATCCTTCTACTCATAGACGTGTCCATATTAAAAACAACAGTAAAGGAGAAAATTCTGGTAATTATGAAATGAAAAGAAAACAATCTACTAATCTTTATAACAGTAGGTGGATTCCGGCTAGTCCTGTTAAAATGTTCGGTGCTTTCTGACCTGCCCTCTGGGATAATACTATACTATCAGCTTTAGTAATAATCTTGTATTTACAGTTTTATTGATTTTTTATAAATGTAACTGTACAGCGCTGCGTCCCCAAGTGGCACTTAATAAATAAACTATACATACATACAACCCTCATTGAGTGAATACTCCTTGACTTGTGCACAGAGATGTGCCCAGTGCAAAATCTCATTCATCAAGCAGAACTAAAGCTGGGTGCACACTTACATGACAGTTAGAAGACTGTCATTTTCTAACACAGTAATGAGAAAGAGACAATACCTGCAGATCCGACAGAATTGTCATTTTCTCGTTACTGTGTGTACCCACCTTAAGACTCCCCACCCAATCAATAAATGATACATGAATGAATCCGTAAGAGGGAGATAAGCCATTGAGAGTGTCAATACCACACTATGAGATATACAAATAATAACCCTATAAGTGATAAACTATATGTTGTACATTTATGGTACATAGGGGTGATGTGGTATGAGCTGCTCACAAAATTAACCTTCCCCTCTCCCTGGACCTCGTGCTGCACCATGGGATGGTATGAAAGGGGAGGTGTGTAGCAATTCTACATGCCGGCATTTTTCATAGTTAAAATGTGTACAGTTTATGATAACACTTGGTCTATTCTACACAAATAAATATTATTCATGGAGTCACAACAATTCAATGCAAAAAATACTATAAAGCTAGCCATAAACAGGCAGACGTTGTTCCGATCGGATTTACGATTAAGGGCAATGATTGGGAATCTGATCGGAAGAACCGCTCAAAGGTACCCACCTTGAGGCCTCGATCTTTCTGATTTTAGTTTGAAGCCTGCAGAGAAATGTCGATCCCGTGTATGGGGTGCTTAACACTAGGACAAAGATAAACCAGGTAGGCCATTCACCTACACACTAATCGGGCATGGAGGATAAGACGTTTCGTGGCAGGGGGAGTGCTGGATCCAATCCAACTTAAATCACCTACCATAAAATGAACCCCTTCCAGATTAAAATACAATATAATCAGGGCCGGATTTCCCACTAGGCCACCTAGGCCGTGGCCTAGGGCGGCACAGCCACCAGGGGCGGCAAAAAAAAAAAAAAATTGGGTTTAAGTTAGGCAGCATTGCACAACGCACATTACTTGGCACACAGCAGAGCCATATCAGTTTCTGTTAAATGTGAAATGGGCATCAATTGCCGATTTACTAGGGGCGGCATGTTCCTCTCCCACTCACAAAGCTCCACTTCAGCCAATGAATGGCCGCGTATGTGTGTGTGTGTTTGAAAGGGGCCCACAGGCAGTACAAGTTAATTGGCCTAGGGGAGAAAAAAGTATAAATCCGGCACTGAATATAATACAATAAAAATCACAGGCACAACAAACCCATAAAGAGCAATACTAAGTATCAAATACACTACATCTATGGACGAAAATGTATCAAAAAGTACACAGCAGTCAAACATGTTACAATTGCAACACTTGTCTTCAATAATAGCCACACAGAAACTTCATTTGTTGCTGTTTAAGACCATAGAAAGGGATACTAACCCCAATAGATTTATATTGAACATTTACAATATTGAATATTTCAGGTTTTTTTTATATAAAATATAATCATTTATTTTACTCATAAAATGATTGTTAATATTATTTATCTATTTCACATTTCATAAATGTACACCAAAAGAATATATATAGAGATGATAGCAGCAAGCTGAATAGAGAAAAGAGAATTTAAGTATTACAGTAACAACTGAGCTTGAATTCCTTGTTCAAACCTCTGGGAACCGTAGTACCCAGGGTATGAATCCAGAAGAGAAAGTGCGTACTCTATCCTCTTTTCTAGTACCTCTGTCCCCATGGTCGATAATTTGAAGTAATATTCAACATACCATCGTGGGACTCTAAAATGTGTTGATATGGCTGAATTGGAATTGCCATTAAGGGCAGCATTGATATGTTCTCCTTACTCCTGTAGGCTGCTCGAATTGTCTTTCCGACATATGCACACGTGGCCAGAAAGATGACAAACATAGATTTACAGTATAATAACTTTTTATGTCAAATGTTCTACTGGTGGTATTAGTGCTAAACACTATGGGCCTCATTTACCCAGGGCCACAAATTGTCCGGGCACATGTGGCTTTCAGTATTTGATATTGGATTTGCACCTTGTGGTAAATCCCAAAAGGAATGTTACCCCAGCCATTAGCTGGTCTTAAATTTTGGAGTTAAAAGTGGTGCAAATCCTTTACTAAATACATTGCACCGGTTTCACTGGTGTCTTTTGTGAAACTGGTGCTGCCAGTGCAAATATGGAGTTAAACTTGCGCTAACCTATTCAATATTGGTTAGGACAATCTTAACCCCTTTTTTTAGCACAGCACATGTGGGTAAATCAGGCCCCATGTATCATTGCTACAGACAAGTTAGCATATTGTTTACAATAAAAAAATAAATAAAAAGGCGACAAAACTTTGTAATATATATAAATGTATTTATATATATATATATATATATAGTTCAGTGCACACATGGGTTTTTCCAAACATATAGAGTGCCTTTATTTACAAAAATCGCATCTAGGACCTTTTTGTAAATAAAACACTCTAGACATTTGGAGAGACCCATGTGTATACTGATTAGCAGGAGCCCCGGGGCAGCTGGAAGGCATTGAAGCGGAGTGTCCTTTATTTTATTTAAATATATTTATATCTTCATAGGAAATTGCATTGAGTTTTCAGGAGCTACCAATGAGGTGGAGGTGTATATTACATATAGGAAAGGTGTATATGTATGTGTGTTCTATCTCACTGTTACCATCTAAATGGCCATCAATAATTTTATTTTAAAGTGTATGTCCACCCTTAATTTACATTTTTAGTATATAATAGTAAATGTGCCCCCCTACTACTGGCCCCAATGAGTAGTGCCAGTAGTTGCCATGCGCAGTGCAGCCCTCTCCCCCTCCCTCTCCTACCCTCTCCCACCCGCTCTGGTCTCCCTCCCCCTAGTGTAAATCCCTTTATGTATATATATAGTGGATATATAATCTTACACAGGTATATTTTAAACTGTTACTCAGACAGTCACCAGCTTCCAGAGGAACCAAATAGGTCTGAGAGTAGACCCAGGCAATCCTGCCAAACTGTGGTTGAAAGTAAACATGCTAGGTTAATACTTATTAGTATTGACCACGGCAAGTGGTGATGGTACCTCATATATTATAACAGAAGGTACCTCACAACATCATGTTATTATAATAGCATTGCCCTAATAATCTAACGTATAAACAAACATTTCTCATTCCCAGTTTACCTAAAGAAATGGATTTATCCTTTATAAATCTTTTACTCTTATACAGATCTAATTGAAAAAAAAGTTGCTTTAGAGCAATTTTTAATAACTGATAACTTTTATTTTAGTATTACAGTAAATCCTTGGTATACCTGCTTGACTTTACCACTAAGCAAAAGGCTAAAGACTTGCAAGCAAGCACCTTCATCCCAACCGTTAATAGTGGCTGCCAAATTGTTCTAGCCAATCAGTCCACTCCCTAGTTACCCTATCAAATGCATCAGGTTTAAAAATACTGCTAACAGAGAATGCTGGGAGTTGTAGTTTTAAAATATGTGCATATTTAAACCCTTTGGTAGGCATAGCTAAAGCATGTGCTTTTAATGTCTGTAATTTAGTAAAAGGGCTTTATAAATATGTACTTAGCATGTTATTCTGGATCCTGTAAAGGGTATCAGGTTGTCCTATGGTGCTGTTTAGTTAGAATTGCACATTGTGTCAGGATTGCCTGGGACTTGCTGCCAGTTCAAATAAAAATGGAAGGGTGTGTATGTTTGATCCTATTATGCGGTGGGATTGCCTGGGTCCTTTTTAGACCTTTCAGACTTATCCCATTTGAGCCTCCCCCTGGATACTTGCTAGGACTGGAAAGGGAGAGCAAGTTCAGAATGGATCCTGATACCTACTAGCTAAAGAGATGTAAGTAGCCTCTCTATGGCCCCACTTTTCTTTCCGGGGGTGTTAATCTGTCTATACTGAAAAACGAGATATAGTGTTGTTCTGTGGGCAGCATAAGAATAAGTGTTTTGGGAGTGGGTGGTCTTTACTTTTTTTGAGGATTTCATTAGTGTGTTCTTGGATTTCATTCGCGATTTCTCTGCGTTTACGCATGTGTTTTTCATTAACTATTGAAAAACGCATGTGATTGCGATTTAAAATGCAGAACGCAAATGCAACGCACCCGAAAACGCGCATTTTCTGTGCGTTGCCGCGTTTTCAATGATATGAAAAAAACGCAAAAAAAGAGCAGCAGTGTGGCCTAGCCCTTAGCCAGGTTTTTTGTGCTAGTGTTTTTCTCTTCAGGTGGCTAGGTGCTAGATGGTCTCTTAGTGTTTTGGATTTTTTATAGAGGATTTGTGGGTTATCTGGTATTATTTTATTTAGTATATCATAATTTAGTCATAAAGGGTGACTCACTATACTCACTGAAACAACTTTACATTTTCTGAAACCACAATTTGAGACTAGTAAAATGATGGTACTCACATATTTATCTGTGCTTGCTTTGTCATTAAATTCTTACAGGGTTATTCAATAAAAGTTCTTATCGTGAAAAATGGTGCTAATTTTGCCCCAACCAATCAGATGTAAGCTTTCAAATATTAAATAACATCTGATTGGTTGGGGCAAAATTAGCACCATTTTTAACGATAAGAACTTTTATTGAATCTCCGTTAATGTTTAGTGAGTGCTGCTAATTCCCCCCACCCTCCCTTACTCACTGCCTTCTTTTAGTGTCTGCGACGCTTATGTGTTCTGCACAGCCTCACCATGGACACTGCTCTGCTTACACATCTCCTCCCCCCTGCTGTCTTTTCTCTGCTGATTCTCTTAAATGTTGCAGAAAGTGTACTGGCAGGCAGCCAAAGAGGTCAAGCATGGGTTACATATTATAGTATCTGCTTCTGGAGTGACAGGTCTTTCCCTGTAAATGCTGTGATTAAAATGATGATTTCTCAGAATCTAATGCTCAGATTTAAAATCTGAAAAAAAGTTTTGGAGTGGAATCTTGCTGTATCTAAAGGTACTATTTTGAAAATTAAATTTTTTTTAAAGATAAAAAAAAGATTAAAGATACCCTGACCTTAAAAAAAAAGTAAAGACCATCCATTCTCAAAACACTTCTCCTTATGCTGCCCACAGATCTGTATCAGATTATCCCCGGAAAAACGATGTCACTCTCGGGTCTTAGCAAACAACCTTGTTTATTGTGCGATCACATCTACGCGTTTCAACCCAATGTGCGGGCCGTCATCAGGATGCAAACAATCCACAGTGTATTACCCCATTTTATAACCACCCACATTCAATACTCCCCGCCCACCATGTATCAATCCCAGCGTGTACATGAAACCTAAATTTTATATTATTAGTTTCATTAGTTCAACGCATAGATGTGATCGCACAATAAACAAGGTTGTTTGCTAAGACCCGAGAGTGACATCGTTTCTTTTCATATATATGCTGGTTCTTTGATGGGCACCCGGGCTGCTGTTCAAAGTGAAAGGTGTGCTTACCTGTTCCTTGCATTTCATTTTATGTTGAGAATAGAATTTTAAAAATATTTTTAGCATAATTATGACCTTCCATTTTTTTATACCTATCTTTTGAATCATCTTTGCCATCATACTGCCTTTTTAATTCAATTTCTATTAATTTGATTGTTTTTGTCCCTATTATAATTATGTTAATTATTTTTTACAACACATATATATATTTTCCCATCATTTTAACCATCTACATCATGCTAGTTTTTATCATGCTATTCTTATCATGCTATTGTATTGAGAGTTCAGTTATCTATCTATCATGCTGCTAACAATCAGATTTCCCATCATCCTCCCTGGCCCATTAATTCGGCACAACCTTTTTTGTTTTAACTCTGTTATGACCAACCTATATTTTGGACAAGGAGACATCTCCAAGGTTGAATATATAAAAATAACTATTTAAAGCTAACTCTAAAGTAAAACAATAAAAAAAAAAAAAAATAGACTTTGTACAGAAGAAAAAAATCCAAGATGGCTGCTGGAACACAAACAGACAGCAAATGGAACACAAATATCATTTCCTGTTACAGAAACAGGAAGTGTGTTGAATCATGGTTTTAAAAGACAGAGAGACATTTCAAACTATCCCTGATAAGGCTGTAAGCATTAAAACAGCAAAATGCATAGGAACTACCTCACAAGCCATTACCAAGTGGATTATACCTTACCACAAGACCACTACGATATAAAGGGGCCGCACAATAGCAGAGAGGTGCAACTTCAACAACTGCTAATGGACTGTTTCTGCTAGGTTTTTAGTGCTTTTTATTGGTTTTAATTACTATAATAAAGTTTGTTGGCAACCTTATTCCTGTGTGCAGAGGTTTTTGGGAGCTACACAGACCAAGCAAGCATCAAAACAGCACACAGTAAACCCTGCCATGCCCCTAGTGGTGGATAGGTACAAGTGAGTGTTTTAAGAATTTTAATGTAATGTGTAATTTTAAACGGATTTTTTACAGAGATCTTGATCTTAACCTATTTATTTTTTTGTTTGTTTTAAACCCTTCCCTTACCCATACCCCCAAGCGCAAGCAAGATACTTTTAAACATTTTTTCTAAATCCTTTTTTTTTTTGTGGGGGGACGGTTGACATGCCCTTTTATATCGGTCGGTTATGTAGCATTATTAAGAGATACATGTTCGATAATATCTTATAACAGACCAATTTTCCTTGTCCCATTTAGTTGTATGGCCTCAAAGATTCATGGGGCAAGTTGCTACTTTACAGTAGTCAACGTTTACATCATATTTATTGTAAGTGTAAGGCATAATCACTGCAAGGGAAAATATTTTCCTTTCATAGACTCACTTGTGCTTTATAATTTAAAAAAAAGGAAACAATGATACATGTAATGCTTTAAAAACATTACAGCAATACAAATCTTATCTTATTGTCCTACATAAACTGAAATATTTCCCTGGAATTAATTTCATACATTTTAAAACAAATATTATACATTTATAGGCTTGCTGATTTGAATGTTCAGCGTAGTACAACTTCTTCAATTTCATCCTCTAAAGATTTTACAACTTTAACTCCCGGTCTTCCTTCTGAGTGATGTGTATGCTGTTCATAAAAATTTCCAGAATTCTTATCGGCAGAGATAATATTTTTTAACTTGATTTCTCCGTGTTTATCCCATGGTAAAAAACCTCCAGAATCATTTTTGAATCTGGAGTTACTCTGTGTAGAAATGGAAGGAAGTACAGCGCTAGAACCACTGCCAAAAAGTTGTTCCATCAAAGTAGATTTTTTATCTTTTTTGATATCTAATTTTGAATTGCCTATCTTTGTTTCTTCTGAAACCTCTTTGTTTAGATTTGGTCCACTTAATCTGCCCTTTCCAAAGGATGGAGCATAGCTACCAAATGAAAGATCAAAACTGGAATCAATTTGATTATCACTTCTGTGATTTGACACTTGTGTTTTTGAGAAGGCTTCATGGCTACCTTGCATTGCAAGCCCATTAAACAGTTTCTGAGAGGGCTCAGAGTACTTAGAAGTGTTACGAATTGGCTCTGTTGTATCTGTTTTCAGAGGGGAATTTAAAGACTGTGTTTGAGAAGGACCTTCAGAAGTATCAAAGTAAATAGTTGTTTCATTTTCCTTATCAATTTCAAACATCTTTGCAAGCAACAGTTCCTTTTTAAGCCTGTCTTCTTCAGTGTTGTGCATATCATTTTTGTTTTCAATATTATTTTTAGAAAAGGCATCTCCTTCATTTTCCATTCTTTCAGATTGTTCATTTTCCCATTCTGCAACAATAGCAAAATACATAAAACTGGATTACAGTAGAGGAATAGATTGAATACATTTGAAAAGAAAGATAAATCTCATTAAACTATTTTAGTTGAGCAACTTCCCTACCAATTGTGGACCTGAACTACTATATTACAACTTTTTACCTTAATTATAATCAAATCAAGAGTCAAGCGCCTCCTCTTATAATAATCCACCCCTACAGCTAGACCACTTTTCTGACATTGTCTTCATAATAGAAATTTAAAAAAAAAAAGGGTGTTCCTGCACCACAGAAGGATTGTAAAAGGATGTGTGGTCTGATGCATCATTTTCTATTTTGCTTAATCTAAACATTTCCGGATGTGTTTTCTGCTCTCTTTTCACACTATAATACATTGTTCATATGGGAAAAACTAAACAGTATTAAAAAAACTGAAAGGATGCATTTTCTTTATTAAGAAGCCTTTGAAGAGTCACCTTCACCCCGTGCAATGGCAGCTAGCAGTTCTGCACAAAGTAGCAGCAAATACAATACCCTATGATGATAATGTATCGGGCAATAGGGCTAGATCACAATTTTATTTCAAACCCTATACATGTGCCATCAAACACCTGTACCTGTGCAACTGTTCAGTTTCCCGTACTTGCACACAAACCCTGCTCCTGAACCTTCCCACCAGCTCTAACATTCACCTACATTTGCACCAACATAAACATTATTGTAAATGATTCCTGTACCAAGTTATCAGCCTCCCAATTATTGTACCTAAATACCAGCCCTCACTGTACCTACACAACCAGCCTTTAGCTCTAACCCTGTTTCTCATGGCCTTGGGGGCATCCTAGAACTCAAAACCCCAGGCTTAAAAGTTTTGTTAAGTAAAAACTTACCTGAGTATAAACCGAGGTACCTATTTTTACCCGAAAAAGGAGTAAAAGTGATTGACTTGAGTATAAACCGAGGGTAGAAATTATGACTTCTGATTCTGTATTGTTTTGAGGCTTTAGTTGCCCTTTAAATGGACAGCAGAATTCCCATACAGTATTAGTCAAATCCAGTATGGCTATTACTGTATGGGACTACTGTATGGGAATTGTCCATTCTAAATAAACTATACATACATTTAAATGGCAACTAAAGCCTCAAAACAAAACAATACAGAATCAAAAGGTAATCTTTTTAACAATACCATCCTTCTGATTCTGTATTGTTTTGCGGCATTAGTTGTCCTTTAAATGGACAGTAATCCCTGCAGTGGCAATTGCTTGCCACTGCAGATGTTTGGAGACTACAACTCCCCAGCATCCATGCAATTGCCACTGCATGGATTACTGCAGTGATTACTGTCCCTCCCTCCCCCCCACCAAGCCCCCCCAGTGTTAACTTCTTCTCCTGCCTTCTCAGTAATCAGGCGGATGCTCACTCTGCATCCTCTACTTTGCTGCATGATGTCACTATTAGGTGCCGAGAAGTGAGAGGTGCCAAGCGAGTGACGTCAGCCGACAGAGCAGTGGATGCAGAGCAAGATGCCACCGGATTACTGTGAAGGTAAGTGGTTGACTTACTTACAGAGGTTCAGTTTTCATTATATTTTTAAAGCCTGAAAACCTCTGTTTAAATACGGTAGATTACTGACACACCATATTTGCAGTAAAAATGCAATACTTGTGTACACTAGTTTGCCATTATTTTTTAATTACCTTCACTTAGCTTTTGAGATTTGTCTTCTATAATCTTCTGTTCTCGTTCTTTCTTCTGATTTTCTTCTTGTTGCCTCTTTTGTGATGCTGTCTCTTTTTCATTAAGCCTATCAGATTCTTCTATCAGTAGCTTCTCAAGACTTTTCTGCTTCTTTAAAAAACACATCAACAGTATATATTAAACAAGGGAAATGGGTGGGGTGTAAGTGGGTAAGTACTGTGGCTGTGGGTGTTTCATAATGACAATTCTAACAGATGGAACATCCAATGAACTGCTGCACAGAAACGTGTGTTTATATTATATCTATATGAATTAATTAAAAAAAAAAAAAACAAAGGAAAGGGGTTCCAATTTTTTTAGTTTCACCCTTGATGACAGGCTTTATTCTTGAACCCTCTTAACATTTTTGGCATTTTGGCTTACAGGTTAAAGTAGAAGTGAATAAGAAGTTTTTTTAAAAAAGTAAAAAAAATTCTGTGAGGCATGCCAGCACAAAGAAAACTGCTTCTGCTAGGCTTCCACTATCTTTAATGTAGGAAAGTCCAGATGAAAACCTCAACTAAATGATATTGGAAGGTATAAATATAGAATCCTACCTATCTTCTCCAGGACTTAGTTAATTTTACAGCATAGTTGTCCTTTAAAGGGCATGTCCACCCCAAAACTAAAACTTTCCCAACTACTGGCCCCACTGTGCAGTTATTAAAAATCCTTACCTTACCTCTCTGCAAAGTCCCAGAAAGTGAAGAGTAGGAGCTTGGCTGTGAGTGAAAAGGTTTCTGCCTCTTACCTTTCCAATGAGAGGTTTCTGGCTTGCCCACTGGAGCCCCCCCTCCTCCCTCTCGATTCCTGTTTGCTGCCTGGTGCCCTAGCTTTAAATCCTTTTTCTGTACTGTAGGGGACCCTATCCTACCCCCCACCGCCATATTTGGTTGCAACAAAAAAAAAATCAGTAATGTACTTACAGATAACCCACTATTTCTCAACCTTTTTATCCTTATGGATCCCTTGAAAAAATTTATCCCAGGGCAGCCATACTTACTTATTTTTATTTATCTCTCAAACAATACCAAACACATAATTCATACAAATATAGAACATTGATAAATATATAGAAAAATATCTGTATTCATCACAATGGTGGATCCATACAGTTTCTGTTGATCTCTTGAGGACCCCCATGCAATCTCTCAGGGACCCTAGTTGAGAAACGCCGATCTAAAAGCTTGGTGCCAAGGCGACGGACCTGGGGCTGCTGCACCCGGTTCACAGGTTATAAAAAGTGAGTAAACCTCATTGAAAGAGTTTTATATGCGAGTGGGGGTGGAAAATAAGTAACAGGTTTGGTTCTTAGGCATCCGGACCATACCCCTACACAAGTAGAATCACTTTCCTTTATCTTGCTTCCCTTTACTACATGCCTCCCTTTCACATACTCTTGTATGTGTTATATTGTATCCCCCATTCATTACAGTAAATTACAGTGACCTCACATTGACCTATAATAAGGAACTAAAAATTAAAATCAAAGCGCTTACAAAACAAAGATGCAGGTTTTAAATCTTACTTAAGACCCCCAAATAGCCACTTTATATATGCTTCCTAAGATACACAAAGAAGGAAATCCAGGAGACCAATTGATACATGTATTGGAACTTTAACAGGTTGGATGCAAAAAATGTTAAAACAGAGAGTAAAAAACACTGCAAGCTATCTTTAGAAATAACATATCTTCTAAATAAGCTAGTAGATCTAGGAGAATTACAAGAAAACACATTTTTAGCATCTATGGATTTGGAATCACTACACTTACATCCCCAATAGAGTTCAAACACCAGCCTACAAATTTCACTACAGTATATACAGTACTATTTGCACTAGCACAGATATTATGGTATATGGGGGCTCAGGAATGTGCATTGATCATCTCTTTTTTTGTTTATTTTACCATCTTATGCAGACACACTTCTTACTGAATTTATCCTTACCTACAATTATTTCTCTTTCAACCTGGAACTATACCTAAAATGGATAGGGACACACTCTACTTCCCAATATGCCACTCTATGCTTGGACAATACAGATGTAGACTGCAGTAAAATGCTGTATTTAAGAGGCCAAACTAACATAATACATATAAAATCCTTATTTACTACTGTACATATCAACAGCACTGCTATAACTATTTAAACCTTTTAGCCCATCATACAAAGTTATGCTTGTGAAGGTTCTCATTCATCCAGGTCATGGTATATCTGTTGTATTCAATTAGATCAACTGGACTTGAAATGTAGTTCTTGAAGACGTTTCGCTAGTCATCCGACTGGCTTTCTCAATTCGAATGACTTGTACAAGAATCTGTGGCAATTATGTCCCCTGGAAAATCCCAATTAGCATATCACAGCCAGGTGTTAAGGGTGTGATTGATAGGGGGCTAAGAGGTGTTATAGGAACGCCCAGAGTAAGGTGTTAAAAACAGCATTGTACATGCGACAGTTTGGTGTCGAACCCCCCCACCTCTATTTAGGCTTGGTTTCTTTATTTTCACTAAATGGCCTCCTATAAAATAAAGAACCACCCTAAATAGAGGTGGGGGGGTTCGACACAACTGTCGCCATGTACATGCTGTTTTAACACCTTACTCTGGGCGTTCCTATAACACCTCTTAGCCACTATCCAATCAAACCCTTAACACCTGGCTGTGATATGCTAATTGGGATTTTCCAGGGTACATAATTGCCACAGATTCTTGTCCAAGTCATTCTGAATTGAGAAAGCCAGTCGGATGACTAGCGAAACGTCTTCAAGAACTACATTTCAAGTCCAGTTGATCTAATTGAATACAACAGACATACAAAGTTATACGTTGATCAACGTTTCAGCTTGGGGTCCCTATGGTTCCCTAAGAGATTACTAGAGTTCTTCAAGGGATAGTGACAGGAACTGTACAGATCCACTCTTGTGATAAGGATAAAACATTGACCTAAAAGGAATACTCTGTGGGTGCCAAATTGTAACTTAAAAAAAAAAAAACTATAAAAGTTTTTTTTTTTCCTTTTGGTTTGAGAAAATATTTTGGGTTGCATGTATCTGTATCAAAAAGGAAAACATTTCCACCTAAAAATTTTTGATATGTTAACGTTGAACATTTATTTACAAATCTAGTGGGTCCTGCTGTTATATAATGAAAGAGCAAATATACAACAGGTTGCTCTTTTATTACATATCTTATTTGTAAATTGTTATTGTAAGTCCATACAACTCTATTAACATTCAGTGAGATTCAATAAAATAAATAAAATCGTTTAAAATGGTGCTAATTTTACCCCAACCAATCAGATCTTATTTAAGGCTCAGTAAACACCAGCAGATATTTCTGGCCAACCGACTGATAGTGGTGTGGATCATGTGGTGTGTCCGGCCGCGACTGAGCTTAGGTTCCCTATGTGACCGCACGATCGGTCGCGCACACTATTGCCGCGACACAGTCATTTGTCCCAGGCGAAGCGCTCACTTGCAGCAAACGCTTGGTCGGGACAAATAATAGCCTGGTGTGTACCCAGCCTAACATTTGAAAGCCAACTGATTGGTTGGGGAAAAATTAGCACCATTTTTAACAACAAGGACTTTTACTGAATCTCCCTGATCGTGTTTTATTACAAATGCTTGTTAAGAAGAATGGGTAATAACTATTGCACAAAACAAAGCAAAAAATTACCATACTAAGTGCACCATCCTGCATCGTCTTTATTGCATTTTCTTGAAGAAATGGAGGTAATGAAGAAGGGAATAAATCCAACAATAAAGAAGACTCATTTGTTTGGACAGCTATATTTATGCTCTGGTTTGTCACTGTAAGGTAAAGAAAATAACGTTGTCACAGTCAGTCATTTTAATTAAGGAATTCTGATGCTTTTTAATACATTTTGCTTTTCAGAAAAAAGAGCAGTATTTTTTCATCCCAATGACCTTAATCTGCCAATTCAGCATTTTGTCTGTGTATAAATAAATTCTTTCTAAATTGATTTCCTGTTTGCAGGACCCCTAAAAGAGACCGTTATGGTCTTGCCCTTGACCCAGCGCCTGGGTTGATTCAGTTGCTCAGTAGAAATCTGAGCATGTTTGACCCATCCAACAGCCAATCAGTAGAAATTACTGTTAGGAACATTCTAAGCATGTGGTGCATCCTGGGAAGAAGAAGGACCGTTAGAACCTGAAATGTCAACTCACTAATGTCAACAGCAGAGAACAGCTAAGGGTATGAAATCAACTGCTTTTTCAAAATGGGAGAGAATATGTAGAATAACTAAGAAGGCATTACATAACTAACAATTTAACAAATATTGATAATTTCCACTGAACTGTTCCTTTAAAATTGTCCGTGCCATATATACAAATTTATCTTGAAATATCCAAGAAATAATTTATAATACTTTTAATACAGTATTTATCACCCTTGGGCTGTTTCACATTTTGCAGAAACGCTGGGCACTGTTTAAGGAACAGTTCACTGAAAAGGTGAACTAATCCTTTATTGCATTGATTGAAGAACGGTAGGTAAAGGAGCTATTTAAGGCAATAGTTCACTTTTTCAATTAAATATTCCTTTAAGTACAATTTGCTATATACACACAAGAATAAATGCATGGTTAAAACACTTTTTGATTTTTTTACATTTGGGTAAGAATTAGTTTGGCACATATGCACTCCACAGATTTTTAATTGGATTATGGTCTTGGCTCTGGCTGGGCCATTCCAGAACTCCTTTACTGTTAATTTATAGTTTTCGTGATAAAACAAAATAGACTGATACTTGGAGCTATTCATTCCATTTACAATATCTTAAATAAAAAATTATAGATCGGTAATCCCCTGCCCAAAAAAGACCCCCTACAATATTTAGAAAAGGACACACATAGGGCTAATCTGTTATGCAAACAAATTATGGGTTTCCCCTTTTCACTCTCTCTCAGAAGTTTCTGCCTTCTCTTCAAGCTCTCCAATATTTTTTACAAGCTTTAACATGCTCAGAGGAGAGGGTAATAGCATTAAGTTATTAGCTGTGCTGCCATATGTTACATTCATGACTGACAGCTGCTAACTGGTGAACCAGAAAGAAAGAGTGGTAACAGAATGGCAGCATTTCAAGTTAGTCTTACATCTCCTCTCAGATTTCTAATTGTTGCAGTATTGGGATTTAGGAGTCATTTACCTATATACCGTAAAACTCCCTAAGCTAGTAATAGTAAAAGTATAGAGACTATCAGGGAGATTCAATAAAAGTTCTTATCGTTTAAAATGGTGCTAATTTTGCCCCAACCAATCAGATTTTTTTTTAACATTTGAAAGCTTATATCTGATTGGTTGGGGCAAAATTAGCACCATTTTAAACGATAATAACTTTTATTGAATAACCCTGAAAGACTTTTAATCTTTTTGATACTACAATTTGCAGAAAAAAAACAGGTAAATTAAGAACAGTTCTCTCTTCATTTGTCTAGAATTGTGCTTTGTTTAGTAATGATACTATGATTAAAGGGTCACTATACTCACTGAAACAACATTTTCTGAAACTACAACAGTAAAATGTTGGTACTCGCATATTTATCTGTGTTTGCTTTGTCATTAAATCATTAATGTTTGGTAAGTGCTCCTAATTCCCCCCACCCTCCCTTTCTCACTGCCTTCTTGTAGTGTCTACGACACTTATAAATTCTGCACAGCCTTACTATGGACACTGCTCTGCTTACACATTTCTCAAAATCTACAGATCAGATACAGCAAGTGGGATCTTGCTGTAGCTACACTTTTTGAAATTTAAATTTTTTTAAAATAAAAATAACCTTTAAGTTTAAAGTGTAAACATGTATGATACCTTTATTTCTTGGGGTAACTTCTGAATCTTTTTTAAGTGATGGTTTTGACAAGCGATAAGCATATATATTTTTTGAATAAAGCTCTCGCTCTTTTTCCTGTATTGAAAAACAAACAAATATGTTTTATTGAACATGCTTGAGATTCTACACTAGAACTAGAAAGATAACACGCACAACCAATAGTAAACTAATAGAGATGTTGGAAAGTATGTAGAATATGTTGGAAAAGGGTTTTTAAAAATCTCATATTTGATACCTTTAGTGGGCTTTGAAAAATAATTCTAAATATAATTTAGTTACCGGTATTCAACGGATCGTAACATTGCAGGATAATCACCCACAATTTTCACCAAATTAAATTTCAAATGTCCAGAAACACATTACATTTTTTTTTAAAGAATCTGACCCTGGATTCATGCTATTAGTAACAAATATTAATCGGTCACATTGGCTGAAATAGTCGGTCAGCCACAAATAGAATGCAGATGGCATTTTTGTAATGCCTGCTGAACATCAGCCCATCCATTAATTCTGCTGGTCAATTTGCCCTAATATGAAATACTGGAATGCATGTACACAGCCTAACTCTGATTTAAAAGTTTAAGTTCAAAAATTAGAAATGGAGCATAACCTTCTTATAACAGAAGGTATCTTGCAGTCTCATGATATATGAATAGCATTGCCAACAAAATTTCAGAAACAAGAAGTCATTTCTTAAGGTGGCCATACATATGAACGATAATGGGTAAATCCTGTTATCGTTCATGTGTATGGGCTTTCCCTGACCGACTGGAGTGCCGACGAACGTAGGGAGCCGATATGATCGTACCGTGTATGGCCGCATGACCGACGGATCCCCATACTGCTTATGGGGATTGGTCAGGTATGTGTATGCAGTTCCCACAGCATGTGTGCCGACAGCTTTACTCCCAGGTTCCCCAGAGTAAGAGGTGGAGATATGCAAAATTCTTCTTTATGTCCCTTGGCTAATGCATGTGTACAGAAACGTTGGCTTAATAACATGCAATATAGCCTATTGTATAGAGCCAATCATCTGACCTACAGACATGACATGTTTTGATCTTGCTAGATCTCGTCAGTGCAAGATACAGACTGACCACCATTTCCAAGAAATGGTGGATAATAGCAACACCTACATGTGCTTCTCTTTGTTTGCAACAGGAAGCAATATGTGATCTTTACCTGTAAAGGCCTCCACTAGCAGCCATATGTGCCACTGGGTCATTCTTCAAAAATGGCTTAATTTACACGTGTCATTTGTAAAACTTAATTATCAATAAGCCCCTAAATGTCAGGAAGCATGTTAGATTTATTCTGTCTGCCCCTGGCCTTAAACAGACCAGATGTGTGCATGCATATCAAGATCAATTCATAATGGTAAAGAAGCAATGGTGCACAACTCGACTATCTGTAAGGATGTAAAGCGCAGCAAGAAGTGACTAAGGGGCATATTTATAAACAATCAATATTTTCGCAATGACAATCTCTCGCAATGACTTTTTTTCTGCAAAATATTTATATAGTATATATAGTATTTATAATAGTAACACTATTATCCTATCCTATTAATAAAATATAGAAAATTCGCCTGGGTGAGTTTTACACTATTTATCATATAAAATTAATAAAAAGAGAATTTGCCTGGGTGAGTTTTACACTATCATATTTTTTGATGAAAAAAACACCACATGTTAGGCTATTTTTAAATAACAAAGTTAGATGTTCAGTGTGTATTAACCAATTTGATACTACTACATTTGTAGTGAATTTAAGTTTTTGCCATATTGTAAATTCTACCTTTTGCTACATAATTTTCGCCTTTGATACAAATTCACCTTTTTAATAAGTTTATACGAAAAGTCTGGTTGCAAAAAAGCAAAAATAATGTTCCTTTATAAATATGTCCCTTAGACAACCATTTAACTTTGTTGGTAAATAAAGAAAATTGGAACCTTGAAAAAAAAAAAATAAATCTCAGATTGTATTACAGTAAATGCTGGAAAATAGTGTAACACCCTCCTGGGTACTTATTAGTATTGAGAAACACTCCGCAATGTACCGACACCTTCCATGTACCCTTTGACAGGCTAAATAAATGGCCACTTATGCGTTTTTGCCACCTCAAACTTGGTGAATTTGAATGGCTGAACTTAAAGCAATAAAACACTTCGCCATTTTATAAATATGCTTGAGCGGTTACTGCAGCGATGTATAGTGAAAAGTGAACAGCAGTAATGACTTTTCGTCACTGGTTATCACTGCTTTATAAATAGCGAAAAAGGCGGTGATAATGGAGGCGAAAAGTTTAATAAACCATTATAAATATGCCCCTAAGTCATATTTTCTTTATTCCTGCAGAGAAAATGGTCACCAGTGGATCAATTTCATATATAAGCCCTTTATTTTTGATCATAGTTCCCCAGTTAGACTGCATAAGAATAATCACTTCATTTTACCTTTGGAGTTATTATAAATACATGCATCACTAATGACCTTTCCTTTAATCTAAAAAAACCCCTCTTATTAAGACAGAGGATAAAAGCCCTAAATGGGTTACCACAACCACCTCCAGGATTTGTCCCTATTCCTGCTCACTAATTTCCATCACAATGTAGTAGGTACAATAAGTAATGTATATAAACCCAGTCTTAGCAATCACCTCAGGCAGCTGCAGGCTTAAAGGGGAACCGTGGTCTCCAAACAAGTTAAGCTTAAATGAAAGGCCAGTTTCCTACCTTTAAAACGAGCCATGAACCAACTCTCTACGTGCTTCACAGCCCAAGATATACAGAATTGACTGAACAGAAAGTTAATGGGTGGGAGGCTGACATGTGACATTCCTGAGGCTTCTCCTGCACAGTGCCGCCGGCGAGCACAGCCTCAGAGTCCCTCAGTGTGTGAGGGAGACAGGAAGTCCCCCCTCCTCTCTGCTGTGTGAAGTCCTGACAGAGAAGGTTAGGGAATCTACAGCCCTTCACTCCCACTATGTGAAAACATCCTTTTCAGGCAGAGTTCTCACTCTGTTCTCACTCTGCCTGAAAAGGCTGATTCCACAGAGTTTTCTGTATGGGTGGGGTGGAGGGGTCTAAGAAACCCACGGCACCCGCGAGTGAGCAGGGCTTAGGCACCCATGAGTGGGCGGAGCCACTGCACCCACAAGTGGGCGGGGCCACATGGAGCTGTAAGATAATGGGCCAAGGGGGGCCTGCAACTGGAGGGATCATGGGGTCCATGAGTGGGAGGGACCAGGGGGGCTGCAAAGCGGAGGAGGAGACACAGGACAGATTGACTGACAGTTTCAGAGCAGGAAGCAGGAAGTGCAGGGGACCTGGTGATGCCGCTGTCATATTACACACAAAAATTTAAATATCTTTAAAACTATGTAAAATAAACAATGGAAATAAATTACAAAAATTCTCGGGGAGCAATTCCTATCAATTTACCTAAAGTCATTTTTGGACCACAGTTCCCCTTTAATGTTGATACAGTTTTGTATCAATTATTATTAGTATGCTGCTGTCAATCACAGGGCAGACTGGCTAAATTTTTGAAACATACAAATGCTGCTTCTTATGCACAGCTCAATTAACAATATAACAATCTATGTAACAGTCTATGGACACCAGGAGAAGTAGAGTAGCAGACTGCACTGAGCAGGCAGAATGAGGGGATTCCAGGCACTAGTAATTCCCCCCCCCCCCCAAACACGCCCCTGTCCCTTCCATCATACCTCTAAAGGGCATATCCATCCTGATAATTTCATATACTGATTAAGGCCCCTCAAAATTTTTTGTGATTATTACTCTTACAAAAATGCTTCTAACTTTACTTACACAGCCCGATCCCTCACCAGCTAGTGGAAGCCTCCTCCGCTGTGTAATTTACATGGCGCATCGCACCTGAGGAGGTTTCTCCTCTGTAGCTTTGGGTAGGGCAATCAGCCATTGGGTGTAAAGCAAGCTGCAGAGGAGCAGAGAAAGTCACAGTAAAGGATGATTATATGTAAGTAAATTTATAAACATTGTACGCAAAGTTAACTATAGCAAAATATATGGTTGGGGGCCTTAAGCAGTGTAAAATTAAAGGGCATGTCCTCCCTTATAATAAGTAACTGATGACTTGACAGTTATCTGCCTGCAACCCCAACTGCTACTTTTGCCATTTTATTACATGCATTTGTAACCAGATATTTGATAATGTTTTATCCCCTTCTGGCAAAGGTATCTGCCTCCTCCCTAATATAGTTGCCCTTTAAGGCCTGGAGTTGGATGACTCGTCTCTAAATAACACAGACAATGATAACATGTCCAACTACAACATACTTTTAGCTTTTGTGTGAGCTTTCGGATCTCTTCATGTAGCACCTTATTTTCTTCTAGTGCATTGTGTGCTCTCTTGTTTTCAGATAGCAACTGTCGCTGAAAACTGCTTTGTGTTAACTCAGCATTTTTCTCCAAGTCCTGCAAGAAATAAATCAAAGCAAAATATGAGCTAGAAGAATGTGTCAACAATTAGAATTATCTGAAGCATTCACGCTAGATGTCACTGTTGCCTCTGTATCTTTTTTTTAGTTGCATAGCTGTAAATATGTTCATGTGTAGCATCATTCCTTAAAAGAGAGAGCCAGTGACAGCTGGAAAAGCCTTTGAATACTTTTAAGGCATCAATATACTACTCCTAAAGAATGGGAGGTTGAAATAAATGATCCAACCTCCCCTACAATTATTACAACATGCGTGAAAATGTTAAAATAAGTATAATGTTCCATTAAAGGACAATTATACTCACCTTCCCTCCGCTCCTCTTCTTTGGTCAGTACCTTTTACCCAGGGTGAGGATAGTCCAATATATAGAAAATAAGCTGCACACCCTAGGCACTAGCATGTGCCACTGGTTGACTTCCTGGTGGTGCTGGTCACCTGAACGTTCTGCCACGTCCTTAGTGAAGTAAATTGAAAGAATAGTGACCGCACACAGCCAATTGGTGAAAAGGGTCCTTAACCCATTTATTAAATTACGTTTTGGGGGGCCTAGCCACCCTTCATCAGATACTTGTTATCTGATGAAGGGTGGCTAGGCCCCCCAAAATGTAATTTTGTTGTTACACTTTCAATAAATGGGTTAAGGACCCTTTTCACCAATTGGCTGTGTGCGGTCACTATTCTTTCAATTTACTTCACTAAGGACGTGGCAGAACGTTCAGGTGACCAGCACCACCAGGAAGTCAACCAGTGGCACATGCTAGTGCCTAGGGTGTGCAGTTATTTTCTATATATTGGACTATCCTCACCCTGGGTAAAAGTACTGACCAAGAAGAGGAGCGGAGGGGAGGTGAGTTATAATTGTCCTTTATGGAACATTATACTTATTTTAACATTTTCACAGCATGTTGTAATAATTGTAGGGGAGGTTGGATCATTTATTTCAACCTCCCATTCTTTAGGAGTAGTATATTGATGCCTTAAAAGTATTCAAAAGGCTTTTCAGCTGTCACTGGCTCTCTCTTTAAGGAATGATGCTACACCATGAACATATTTCAGCTATGCAACTAAAAAAAAGATACAGAGGCAACAGTGACATCTAGCGTGAATGCTTCAGATAATTCTAATTGTTGACACATTCTTCTAGCTCATATTTTGCTTTGATTTATTTCTTGCAGGTGGAGAAAAATGCTGAGTTAACACAAAGCAGTTTTCAGCGACAGTTGCTATCTGAAAACAAAGAGCACACACAATGCACTAGAAGAAAATAAGGTGCTACATGAAGAGATCCGAAAGCTCACACAAAAGCTAAAAGTATGTTTGTAGTTGGACATGTTATCATGTCTGTGTTTATTAGAGACGAAGTCATCCAACTCCAGGCCTTAAAGGGCAACTATATTAGGGAGGAGGCAGATACCTTTGCCAGAAGGGGATAAAACATTATCAAATCTGGTTACAAATGCATGTAATAAAATGGCAAAAGTAGCAGTTGGGGTTGCAGGCAGATAACTGTCAAGTCATCAGTTACTTATTATAAGGGAGGACATGCCCTTTAATTTTACACTGCTTAAGGCCCCCAACCAATAATTTGCATAGTTACTTTGCGTACAATGTTTATAAATTTACTTACATATAATCATCCTTTACTGTGACTTTCTCTGCTCCTCTGCAGCTTGCTTACACCCAATGGCTGATTGCCCTACCCAAAGCTACAGAGGAGAAACCTCCTCAGGTGCGATGCGCCATGTAAATTACACAGCGAGGAGGCTTCCACTAGCTGGTGAGGATCGGCTGTGTAAGTAAAGTTAGAAGCATTTTTGTAAAGTAATATCACAAAAAATTTGGAGGGCCTTAATCAGTATATGAAATTATCAGGATGGTATGCCCTTTAGAGGTATGATGGAGGGACAGGGGCGTTGTTGGGGGGGGGGGGGAATTACTAGTGCCTGGAATCCCCTCATTCTGCCTCTCAGTGCGTCTGCTACTCTACTTCTCCTGGTGTCCATAGACTGTTACAGATTGTTATATTGTTAATTGAGCTGTGCATAAGAAGCAGCATTTGTATGTTTCAAAAATTTAGCCAGTCTGCCCTGTGATTGACAGCAGCATACTAATAATAATTGATACAAACTGTATCAACATTAAAGGGGAACTGTGGTCCAAAATGACTTTAGGTAAATGATAGGAATTGCTCCCCGAGAATTTTTGTATTTATTTCCATTGTTTTTTTACATAGTTTTAAAGATATTTAAATTTGTGTGTAATATGACAGCGGCATCACACAGGTCCCCTGCACTTCCTGCTTCCTGCTCTGAAACTGTCAGTCAATCTGTCCGTGTCTCCTCCTCCCTTTGCAGCCCCCCTGGTCCCTCCCACTCATGGACCCCATGATCCCTCCAGTTGCAGGCCCCCCTTGGCCCATTATCTTACAGCTCATGTGGCCCCGCCCACTTGTGGGTGCAGTGTCCCGCCCACTCATGGTGCCTAAGCCCTGCTCACTCGCGGGTGCCGTGGGTTTCTTAGACCCCTCCACCCCACCCATACAGAAAACTCTGTGGAATCAGCCTTTTCAGGCAGAGTGAGAACAGAGTGAGAACTCTGCCTAAAGGATGTTTTTCACATAGTGGGAGTGAAGGGCTGTAGATTCCCTAACCTTCTCTGTCAGGACTTCACCAGCAGAGAGGAGGGGGGACTTCCTGTCTCCCTCACACACTGAGGGACTCTAGGCTGTGCTCGCTCGCGGCGGCACTGTGCAGGAGAAGCCTCAGGAATGTCACATGTCAGCCTCCTACCCATTACTTTCTGTTCAGTCAATTCTGTATATCTTGGGCTGTGAAGCCGTAGAGAGTTGGTTCATGGCTCGTTTTAAAGGTAGGAAACTGGCCTTTATTTAAGCTTACACTTGTTTGGAGACCACGGTTCCCCTTTAAGCCTGCAGCTGCCTGAGGTGATTGCTAAGACTGGGTTTATATACATTACTTATTGTACCTACTACATTGTGATGGAAATTAGTGAGCAGGAATAGGGACAAATCCTGGAGGTGGTTGTGGTAACCCATTTAGGGCTTTTATCCTCTGTCTTAATAAGAGGGGTTTTTTTAGATTAAAGGAAAGGTCATTAGTGATGCATGTATTTATAATAACTCCAAAGGTAAAATGAAGTGATTATTCTTATGCAGTCTAACTGGGGAACTATGATCAAAAATAAGGGCTTATATATGAAATTGATCCACTGGTGACCATTTTCTCTGCAGGATAAAGAAAATATGACTTAGGGCATATTTATAATGGTTTTATTAAACTTTTCGCCCCATTATCACCGCCTTTTTCGCTATTTTAAAGCAGTGATAACCAGTGAGAACAGTCATTACTGCTGTTCACTTTCACTATACATCGCTGCAGTAACCGCTCAAGCATATTTATAAAATGGCGAAGTTTTATTGCTTTAAGTTCAGCCATTCAAATTCACCATTTGGTGGCAAAAACGCATAAGTGGCCATTTATTTAGCCTGTCAAAGGGTACATGGAAGGGTGTCGGTACATTGCGGAGTGTTTCTCAATACTAATAAGTACCCAGGAGGTGTTTACACTATTTTCCAGCATTTACTGTATACAATTGAGATTTATTTTTTTTTTTCAAGGTTCCAATTTTCTTTATTTACCAACAAGTTAAATGGTTGTCTAAGGGACATATTTATAAAGGAACATTATTTTTGCTTTTTTGCAACCAGACTTTTCGTATAAACTTATTAAAAAGGTGAATTTGTATCAAAGGCGAAAATTATGTAGCAAAAGGTAGAATTTACAATATGGCAAAAACTTAAATTCACTACAAATGTAGTAGTATCAAATTGGTTAATACACACTGAACATCTAACTTTGTTATTTAAAAAGCCTAACATGTGGTGTTTTTTTCATCAAAAAATATGATAGTGTAAAACTCACCCAGGCAAATTCTCTTTTATTAATTTTATTATGAAAATAGTGTAAAAACTCACCCAGGCGAATTTTCTATATTTTATTATGGATAGGATAATAGTGTTACTATTATAATACTATATTATATACTATATAAATATTTTGCAGAAAAAGTCATTGCGAGAGATTGTCATTGCAAAAAATATTGATTGTTTATAATATGCCCCTTAGTCACTTCTTGCTGCGCTTTACATCCTTACAATAGTCGAGTTTGTGCACCATTGCTTCTTTACCATTATGAATTGATCTTGATATGCCATGCACACATCTGGTCTGTTTAAGGCCAGGGGCAGACAGAATAAATCTAACATGCTTCCTGACATTTAGGGGCTTATTGATAATTAAGTTTTACAAATGCACGTGTAAATTAAGCCATTTTTGAAGAATGACCCAGTGGCACATATGCTGCTAGTGGAGGCCTTTACAGTAAAGATCACATATTGCTTCCTTGTTGCAAACAAAGAGAAGCACATGTAGGTGTTGCTATTATCCACCATTTCTTGGAAATGGTGGTCAGTCTGTATCTTGCACTGACGAATCTAGCAAGATCAAAACATGTCTGTCTGCAGGTCAGATGATTGGCTCTATACAATAGGCTATATTGCATGTTATTAAGCCAACTTTTCTGTACACATGCATTAGCCAGGACATAAGAAGAATTTTGCATATCTCCACCTCTTTACTGGGGGAACCTGGGAGTAAAGCTGTTCGGCACACTGTCTGTGGGAACTGCATACACATACCTGACCAATCCCATAACAGTATGGGATCCGCGGTCATGCGGCATACACGGGTACGATCATTCGGCTCCCTACGTTCGTCGGCACTCCAGTCGGTCAGGGAAAGCCCATACACATGAACGATAACAGGATTACCCATTATCGTTCATATGTATGGCCACCTTAAGAAAGACTTCTGTTTCTGAAATTTTGTTGGCAATGCTATTCATATATCATGAGACTGCAAGATACCTCTGTTATAGAAGGTTATGCTCCATTTCTAATTTTTGAACTTAAACTTTTAAATCAGAGTTAGGCTGTGTACATGCATTCCAGTTTCATATTAGGGGCAAATTGACCAGCAGAATTAATGGATGGCTGATGTTCAGCAGCATACAAAAATGCCATCTGCATTCTATTTGTGGCTGACCGATTATTTCACCAATGTGACCGATTAATATTGTTACTAATAGCATGAATCCAGGGTCAATTCTTTAAAAAAATGTAAGGTGTTTCTGGACATTGAAATTAATTTGGTGAAATGTGGGTGATTATCCTGCATGTTACGATCCGTTGAATACCGGTAACTAAATTATATTAGAATTTTTTTCAAAGCCCACTAAAGGTATCAAATATGAGATTTTAAAACCCTTTTCCAACATATCTACTACTTTCCAACATCTCTATTAGTTTACTATTGGTTGTGCGTGTTATCTTTCAGTTCTAGTGTAGAATCTCAAGCATGTTCAATAAAACATATTTGTTTGTTTTTCAATACAGGAAAAAGAGCGAGAGCTTTATTCAAAAAATATATGCTTATCGCTTGTCAAAACCATCACTTAAAAAAGATTCAGAAGTTACCCCAGAGAAATAAAGGTTCATACTGTTTACACTTTAAACTTAAAGGTTATTTTTATTTTAAAAAATTAAATTTCAAAAATTGTAGCTACAGCAAGATCCCACTTGCTGTATCTGATCTGTAGATTTTGAGAAATGTGTAAGCAGAGCAGTGTCCATAGTAAGGCTGTGCAGAATTAAATTGTCGTAGACACTACAAGAAGGCAGGGAGAAAGGGAGGGTGGGGGAATTAGGAGCACTATCCAAACATTAATGATTTAATGACAAAGCAAACACAGATAAATATGCGAGTACCAACATTTTACTGTTGTAGTTTCAGAAAATGTTGTTTCAGCAGTGATTATAGTGACCCTTTAATCATAGTATCATTACAAACAAAGCACAATTCTAGACAAATGAAGAGAGAACTGTTCTTAATTTACCTGTTTTTTTTTCTGCAAATTGTAGTATCAAAAAGATTAAAAGTCTTTCAGGGTTATTCAAATAAAGTTATTATCGTTTAAAATGGTGCTAATTTTGCCCCACCAATCATATAAGCTTTCAAATGTTAAAAAAAAATCTGATTGGTTGGGGCAAAATTAGCACCATTTTAAACGATAAGAACTTTTATTGAATCTCCCTGATAGTCTCTATACTTTACTATTACTAGCTTAGGGAGTTTTCGGTATATAGGTAAATGACTCCTAAATCCCATACTGCAACAATTAGAAATCTGAGAGGAGATGTAAGACTAACTTGAAATGCTGCCATTCTGTTACCACTCTTTCTTTCGGGTTCACCAGTTAAGCATGTCAGTCATGAATGTAACATATGGCAGCACAGCTAATAACTTAATGCTATACCCTCTCCTCTGAGCATGTTAAAGCTTGTAAAAAATATTGGAGAGCTGAGAGAAAGGCAGAAACTTCTGAGAGAGAGTGAAAAGGGGAAACCCATAATTTGTTTGCATAACAGATTAGCCCTATGTGTGTCCTTTTCTAAATATTGTAGGGGGTCTTTTTTTGGGCAGGGGATTACCGATCTATAATTTTTTATTTAAGATATTGTAAATGGAATGATAGCTCCAAGTATCAGTCTATTTTGTTTTATCACGAAAACTATAAATTAACAGTAAAGGAGTTCTGGAATGGCCCAGCCAGAGCCAAGACCAAAATCCAATTAAAAATCTGTGGAGTGCATATGTGCCAAAACTAATTCTTACCCAAATGTAAAAAAATCAAAAAGTGTTTTTAACCATGCATTTATTCTTGTGTGGTGTATATAGCAAATGGTACTTAAAGGAATATTTATTGAAAAAGTGAACTATTGCCTAAATAGCTCTTTACCTACCGTCTTCAATCAATGCAATAAAGGATTAGTTCACCTTTTCAGTGAACTGTTCCTTAAAACAGTGCCCAGCGTTTCTGCAAAATGTGAAAGCCCAAGGGTGATAAATACTGTATTAAAAGTATTATAAATTATTTCTTGGATATTTCAATAAATTTGTATATTGGCACGAAAATTTTAAAGGAACAGTTCGTGGAAATTATCAATATTTGTTAAATTGTTGTTGTAATGTATGCCTTCTTAGTTTATTCTACATATCTCTCCCATTTTGAAAAAGCAGTTGATTTCATACCTTAGTCGTGTTCTCTGCTGTTGACATTAGTGAGTTGACATTTCAGGTTTAACGGTCCTTCTTCTTCCCAGGATGCACCACATGCTTAGAATGTTCCTAACAGTAATTTCTACTGATTGGCTGTTGGATGGGTCAAACATGCTCAGATTTCTACTGAGCAACAATCAACCCAGGCGTGGGTCAAGGGCAAGACCATAACGGTCTCTTTTAGGGGTCCTGCAAACGAAATCAATTATAGAAAGAATTTATTTCTACCAGACAAATGCTGAATTGGCAGATTAGGTCATTGGGATGAAAAATACTGCTCTTTTTTCTGAAAAGCAAAATGTATTAAAAGCATCAAATTCCTATTAAAATGACTGACTTGACAACGCGTTATTTTCTTTACCTTACAGTGACAACCAGAGCATAAATATAGCTGCCAAACAAATGGTCTTCTTTATTGTTGATTTATTCCCTTCTTCATTACCTCCATTTCTTCAGAAAATGCAATAAGACGATGCAGGATGTTGCACTTAGTATGGTAATTTTTGCTTTGTTTTTGCAATAGTTATACCCATTCTTCATAACAACATTTGTAATAAAACACGATCAGGGAGATTCAGTAAAAGTCCTTGTTGTTAAAAATGGTGCTAATTTTCCCCAACCAATCAGTTGGCTTTCATCAATGTTAGGCTGGGTACACACCAGCTATTATTTGTCCCGACCAAGCGTTGCTGCAAGTGAGCGCTTCGCTGGGACAAATGACTGTGTCGCGGCAATAGTGTGTGCGACCGATCTTGCGGTCACATAGGGAACCTAAGCTCAGTCGCGGCCGGACACACCACATGATCCACACCACTATCAGTCGGTTGGCCAGAAAATATCTGTGGTGTTTACTGAGCCTTAAATAAGATCTGATTGGTTGGGGTAACTTAGCACCATTTTAAACGATTTTATTTATTTTATTGAATCTCACTGAATGTTAATAGAGTTGTATGGACTTACAATAACATTTACAAATAGATATGTAATAAAAGAGCAACCTGTTTGTATATTTGCTCTTTCATTATATAACAGCAGGACCCACTAGATTTGTAAATAAATGTTCAACGTTACATTCAAAATTTTAGGTGGAAATGTTTTCCTTTTTGATACAGTACATGCAACCCAAAATATTTTCTCAAACAAAGGAAAAAAAAAAACTTTTATAGTTTTTTTTTTAGTTACAATTTGGCACCCACAGAGTATTCCTTTTAGGTCAATGTTTTAATCCTTATCACAAGAGTGGATCTGTACAGTTCCTGTCACTATCCCTTGAAGAACTCTAGTAATCTCTTAGGGAACCATAGGGACCCCAAGCTGAAACGTTGATCAAACGTATAACTTTGTATGGTCTGTTGTATTCAATTAGATCAAACTGGACTTGAAATGTATTTCTTGAAGACTTTTCGCTAGTCATCGACGGCTTTCTCAATTCAGAATGACTTGACAAGACTCTGTGGCAATTATGTACCCTGGAAAATCCCAATTAGCATATCACAGCCAGGTGTTAAGGGTGTGATTGGATAGTGGCTAAGAGGTGTTATGAACGCCCAGAGTAAGGGTTAAAACAGCATTGTACATGGCAGACAGTGTGTCGAACCCCCCCCACCTCTATTAGGCTTGGTTCTTTATTTATAGGAGGCCATTTATGTTAAATAAAGAAACAGCCTAAATAGAGGTGGGGGGGTTCGACCCAACTGTCTGCCATGTACAATGCTGTTTTAACACCTTACTCTGGGCGTCCTATAACACCTCTTAGCCCATATCCAATCACACCCTTAACACCTGGCTGTGATATCTAATTGGGATTTTCCAGGGTACATAATTCCACAGATTCTTGTACAGTCATTCTGAATTGAGAAAG
Source organism: Hymenochirus boettgeri (assembly GCA_019447015.1). Classification (NCBI taxonomy): domain Eukaryota; kingdom Metazoa; phylum Chordata; class Amphibia; order Anura; family Pipidae; genus Hymenochirus; species Hymenochirus boettgeri. The sequence goes on along the minus strand of CM033473.1, from coordinate 163,917,637 downwards.
CCGTCGGAATGACTAGCGAAACGTCTTCAAGAACTACATTTCAAGTCCAGTTGATCTAATTGAATACAACAGATATACCATGACCTGGATGAATGAGAACCTTCACAAGCATATACTTGTATGATGGGCTAAAAGGTTTAAATAGTTATAGCAGTGCCTGGTTGATATGTACAGTAGTAAATAAGGATTTTATATGTATTATGTTAGTTTGGCCTCTTAAATACAGCATTTTACTGCAGTCTACATCTGTATTGTCCAAGATAGAGTGCATATTGGGGAGTAGAGTGTGTTCCCATATCCATTTTAGTATAGTTCCAGGTTGAAAGAGAAATATTGTAGGTAAGGATAAATCAGTAAGAGTGTGTCTGCATAAGATGGTAAAATAAACAAAAAAAGAGATGATCAATGCACATTCCTGAGCCCCATATACCATAATATCTTGCTAGTGCAATAGTACTGTATATACTGTAGTGAAATTTGTAGGCTGGTGTTTGAACTCTTTGGGATGTAAGTGTAGTGATTCCAAATCCATAGATGCTAAAAATGTGTTTTCTTGTAATTCTCCTAGATCTACTAGCTTATTTAGAAGATATGTTATTTTCTAAAGATAGCTTGCAGTGTTTTTTTTACTCTCTGTTTTTAACATTTTTTGCATCCAACCTGTTAAAGTTCCAATACATGTTATCATTGGTCTCCTGGATTCCTTCTTTGTGTATCTTAGGAAGCATATATAAAGTGGCTATTTGGGGGTCTTAAGTAAGATTTAAAACCTGCATCTTTGTTTTGTAAGCGCTTTGATTTAATTTTTAGTTCCTATTATAGGTCAATGTGAGGTCACTGTAATTTACTGTAATGAATGGGGGATACAATATAACACATACAAGATATGTGAAAGGGAGGCATGTAGTATAAGGGAAGCAAGATAAAGGAAGTTGATTCTTTGTGAGGGGTATGGTCCGGATGCCTAAGAACAAACTGTACTTATTTTCCACCCCCACTCGCATATAAAACTCTTTCAATGAGGTTTACTCACTTTTAGTAACCTGTGAACCGGGTGCAGCAGCCCCAGGTCCGTCGCCTTGGCACCAAGCTTTTAATCGCGTTTCTCACTAGGGTCCCTGAGAGATTGCATGGGGGTCCTCAAGAGATCAACAGAACTGTATGGATCCACCATTGTGATGAATACAGATATTTTTCTATATATTTATCAATGTTCTATATTTTTATGAATTATGTGTTGGTATTGTTTGAGAGATAAATAAAAAATAGTAAGTATGGCTGCCCTGGATAAATTTTTTCAAGGATCCAATAGGATAAAAGGTTGAGAAATAGTGGTTTTCTGTAAGTACATTACTGATTTTTTTTTGTTGCGCAACCCAAATATGGCGGTGGGGGGTAGGATAGGGTCCCCTACAGTACAGAAAAAGGATTTAAAGCTAGGGCACCAGGCAAACAGGAATCGAGGGAGGAGGGGGGCTCCAGTGGCAAGCCAGAACCTCTCATTAGGTAAGAGGCAGAAACCTTTTCACTCACAGCCAAGCTCCTACTCTTCACTTTCTGGACTTTGCAGAGAGGTAGGTAAGGATATTTTAATAACTGCACAGTGGGGCCAGTAGTTGGGAAAGTTTTGTTTTGGGGTGGACATGCCCTTAAAGGACAACTATGCTGTAAAATTACTAAGTCCTGGAGAAGATAGTAGGATTCTATATTTATACCTTCCAATATCATTTAGTTGAGGTTTTCATCTGGACTTTCCTACATTAAAGATAGTGGGAGCCTAGCAAACAGTTTTCTTTGTGCTGGCATGCCTCACAGAATTTTTTTTACTTTTTTAAAAAAAAACTTCTTATTCCCTTCTACTTTAACCTGTAAGCCAAAATGCCAAAAATGTTAAGAGGGTTCAAGAATAAAGCCTGTCATCAAGGGTGAAACTAAAAAATGGAACCCCTTTCCTTTGTTTTTTTTTTTTTAATTAATTCATATAGATATAATTAAACACACGTTTCTGTGCAGCAGTTCATTGGATGTTCCATCTGTTAGAATTGTCATTATGAACACCCACAGCCCGTACTTACCCACTTACACCCCACCCATTTCCCTTGTAATATATACTGTTGATGTGTTTTTTAAAGAAGCAAAAAGGTCTTGAGAAGCTACTGATAGAAGAATTTGATAGGCTTAATGAAAAGAGACAGCATCACAAAAGAGGCAACAAGAAGAAATCAGAAGAAAGAACGAGAACAGAAGATTATAAAGACAAATCTCAAAAGCTAAGTGAAGGTAATTAAAAAATAATGGCAAACTAGTGTACACAAGTATTGCATTTTTACTGCAAATATGGTGTTGCAGTAATCACCGTATTTAACAGAGGTTTTTCAGGCTTTAAAATATAATGAAAACTGAACCTCTGTAAGTAAGTCAACCACTTACCTTCACAGTATCCGGTGCATCTTGCTCTGCATCCACTGCTCTGTCGGCTGACGTCACTCGCTTGGCACCTCTCACTTCTCGGCACCTAATAGTGACATCATGCAGCACAGTAGAGGATGCAGAGTGAGCATCCGCCTGATTACTGAGAAGGCAGGAGAAGAAGTTAACACTGGGGGGGCTTGGTGGGGGGGAGGGAGGGACAGTAATCACTGCAGTAATCCATGCAGTGGCAATTGCATGGATGCTGGGGAGTTGTAGTCTCCAAACATCTGCAGTGGCAGCAATTGCCTGCAGGGATACTGTCCATTTAAAGGACAACTAATGCCGCAAAACAATACAGAATCAGAAGGATGGTATTGTTAAAAAGATTACCTTTTGATTCGTATTGTTTTGTTTTGGAGCTTTAGTTGCCATTTAAATGTATGTATAGTTTATTTAGAATGGACACTTCCCATACAGTAGTCCCATACAGTAATAGCCATACTGGATTTGACTAATACTGTATGGGAATTCTGCTGTCCATTTAAAGGGCAACTAAAGCCTCAAAACAATACAGAATCAGAAGTCATAATTTCTACCCTCGGTTTATACTCAAGTCAATCACTTTTACTCCTTTTTCGGGTAAAAATAGGTACCTCGGTTTATACTCAGGTAAGTTTTTACTTAACAAAACTTTTAAGCCTGGGGTTTTGAGTTCTAGGATGCCCCCAAGGCCATGAGAAACAGGGTTAGAGCTAAAGGCTGGTTGTGTAGGTACAGTGAGGGCTGTATTTAGGTACATAATTGGGAGGCCTGATAACTGGGTACAGGAATCATTTACAATAATGTTATGTTGGTGCAAATGTAGGTGAATGTTAAGCTGGTGGGAAGGTTCAGGAAGCAGGGTTTGTGTGCAAGTACGGGAAACTGAACAGTTGCACAGGTACAGTGTTTGATGGCACATGTATAGGGTTTGAAATAAAATTGTGATCTAGCCCTATTCCCGATACATTATCATCATAGGGTATTGTATTTGCTGCTTTACGTGTGCAGAACTCTAGCTGCCATTGCACGGGGTGAAGGTGACTCTTCAAAGGCTTCTTAATAAAGAAAATGCATCTCTTCAGTTTTTTTAATACTGTTTAGTTTTCCCATATGAACAATGTTTTAGTGTGAAAAGAGAGAAAAACACAATCCGGAAATGTTTAGATTAAGCAAAATAGAAAATGATGCATCAGACCACACATCCTTTTACAATCCTTCTTGTGTGCAGGAACACCCTTTTTTTTTTAAATTTCTATTATGAAGACAATGTCAGAAAAGTGGTCTAGCTGTAGGGGTGTGATGATTATAGAGGAGGCGCTTGACTCTTGATTTGATTATAATTAAGGTAAAAAGTTGTAATATAGTAGTTCAGGTCCACAATTGGTAGGGAAGTTCTCAACTAAAATAGTTTAATGAGATTTATCTTTCTTTTCAAAGTATTCAATCTATTCCTCTACTGTAATCCAGTTTTATGTATATTTGCTATTGTTGCAGAATGGGAAAATGAACATCTGAAGAATGGAAATGAAGGAGATGCCTTTCTAAAATAATATTGAAAACAAAAATGATATGCACAACACTGAAGAAGACAGGCTTAAACGGAACTGTTTGCTTGCAAAATGTTTGAAATTGATAAGGAAATGAAACAACTATTTACTTGATACTTTCTGAAGGTCCTTCTCAAACACAGTCTTTAAATTCCCCTCTGAAAACAGATACAACAGAGCCAATTCGTAACACTTCTAGTACTACGCTACTCTGAGCCCTCTCAGAACTGTTTAATGGGCTTGCAATCAAGGTAGCCATGAAGCCTTCTCAAAAACACAGTTGTCAAATCACAAGAAGTGATAATCAAATTGATTCCAGTTTTGATCTTTCATTTGGTAGCTATGCCCATCCTTGGAAAGGGCAGATTAAGTGGAACAATCTAAACAAAGAGGTTTCAGAGAAACAAAGATAGGCAATTCAAATAGATATCAAAAAAGATAAAAAATCTACTTGATGGAACAACTTTTTGGCGTGGTTCTAGCGCTGTACTTCCTTCCATTTCTACACAGAGTAACTCCAGATTCAAAAATGATTTCTGGAGGTTTTTTTACATGGATAACACACGGAGAAATCAAGTTAAAAAATATTATCTCTGCCGATAAGAATTCTGGAATTTTGATGACAGCATACACATCACTCAGAAGGAAGACCGGGAGTTAAAGTTGTAAAATCTTGAGAGGATGAAATTGAAGAAGTTGTACTACGCTGAACATTCAAATCAGCAAGCCTATAAAGTATAATATTTGTTTTAAAATGTATGAAATTAATTCCAGGGAATATTTCAGTTTATGTAGGACATAAGATAAGATTTGTATTGCTGTAATGTTTTTTTAAAAAGCATTACATGATCATTGTTCCTTTTTTTTAAATTATAAAGCACAAGTGAGTCTATGAAAGGAAAATATTTTCCCTTGCAGTGATTATGCCTTACACTTACAATAAATATGATGTAAACTTGACTACTGTAAAGTAGCAACTTGCCCCATGATCTTTGAGGCCATACAACTAAATGGGACAAGGAAAATTGGTCTGTTATAAGATATTATCGAACATGTATCTCTTAATAATGCTACATACCACCGATAATAAAAGGGCATGTCAACCGTCCCCCAACAAAAAAAAAGTATTTGAAAAAAATGTTTAAAGTATCTTGCTTGCGCTTGGGGGTATGGGTAAGGGAAGGTTTTAAAACAAAACAAAAATAAATAGGTTAAGATTCAAGATCTCTGTAAAAAATCCGTTTAAATTACACATTACATTAAAATTCTAAAACACTCACTTGACCTATCCACCACTAGGGGCATGGCAGGGTTTACTGTGTGCTGTTTTGATGCTTGCTGGTCTGTGTAGCTCCCAAAAACCTCTGCACACGGAATAAGGTTGCCAACAAACTTTATTATAGTAATTAAAACCAATAAAAAGCACTAAAAAACCTAGCAGAAACAGTCCATTAGCATTTGTTGAAGTTGCACCTCTCTGCTATTGTGCGGCCCCTTTATATCGTAGTGGTCTTGTGGTAAGGTATAATCCACTTGGTAATGGCTGTGAGGTAGTTCCTATCATTTTGCTGTTTTAATGCTTACAGCCTTATCAGGGATAGTTTGAAATGTCCTCTGTCTTTTAAACATGATTCAACACACTTCCTGTTTCTGTAACAGGAAAATGATATTTGTGTTCCATTTGCTGTCTGTTTTGTGTTCCAAGCAGCCATCTTGGATTTTTTCTCTTACAAAGTCTATTTTTTTTTTTTTTTATTGTTTTACTTTAGAGTTAGCTTTAAATAGTTATTTTTTATATTCACCAGGTTTGAGCACTTGTCATTCACGTACCAAAACTAAGGTTGTGTCACTAACTCATTTAAAACAAAAAAGGTTGGTGCCGAATTAATGGGCCAGGGAAGGATGATGGGAAATCTGATTGTTAGCCAGCATTATAGATAGTACAAACCTCGAACTCTCTACAAATAGCCGAATGAAAGAATAGCATGACATAAAACTAGCATGATTGTAGATGGTTAAAATGATGGGAAAAATATTAGATGTGTTTGTAAAAAATAATTAACATAATTATAATGGGACACAAAACAATCAAATTAATAGAAATTGAATTAAAAAGGCCAGTATGATGGCAAAAAGATGATTAAAGATAGGTATAAAAAAATCGAAGTGTCATTAATTAATGCTAAAATATTTTTAAAATTCTATTCTCAACATTAAAATGAAATGCAAGAGAACAGGTAAGCACACCTGTTCACTTTGAACAGCACAGCGCGGTGCCCATCAAAGAACCAGCCAATATATGAAAAGAAAACGGATGTCACTCTCGGGTCTTAGCAAACAACCTTGTTTATTGTTGCGATCCACATCTAGCGCGATTGAACCTAAATGAAGACTAATTAATATAAATTTAGGTTTCATGTACACCGCTGGGATTGATACATGGTGGGGCGGGGGAAGTATTTGATGTTGGTGGGCTAATAAACTGGGGTAATACACTTGATGATGTTTGCATCTGATGATACGGCCCGACCCATGGGTTGTAAACGCGTAGATGTGATCAGCACAATAAACAAGGTTGTTTGCTAAGACCCGAGAGTGACATCGTTTTTCCGGGGATAATCTGATACAGATCTGTGGGCAGCATAAGGAGAAGTGTTTTGAGAATGGATGGTCTTTACATTTTTTTTTTAGGCAGGGTATCTTTAATCTTTTTTTATTTTAAAAAAATTTAATTTTCAAAACATAGTACCTTAATACAGCAAGATTCCACTCCAAAACTTTTTTTCAGATTTTAAATCTGAGGCATTAGATTCTGAGTAATCATCATTTAATCACAGCATTTACAGGGAAAGACCTTCACTCCAGAAGCAGATACTATAATATGTAACCCATGCTTGACCTCTTTGGCTGCCTGCCAGTACACTTTCTGCAACATTTAAGAGAATCAGCGAGAAAAGACAGCAGGGGGGAGGAGATGTGTAAGCAGAGCAGTGTCCATGGGTGAGGCCTGTGCAGATACACATAAGCGTCGCAGACACTAACGAAAAAAGGCAGGAGTAGGGAGGGTGGGGGGTTAGGGAGAGCAGCACTCACTAAACATTATCGTGAGATTCAATAAAAGTTCTTATAGTTTAAAAAGGTGTCAATTTTGCCCAACCAATCAGATGTTATTTAATATTTGAAAGCTTACATCTGATTGGTTGGGGCAAAATTAGCACCATTTTTCACGATAAGAACTTTTATTGAATACCCTGTAAGAATTTAATGACAAAGCAAGCACAGATATATGTGAGTACCATCATTTTACTAGTCCTCAAATTGTAGTTTTCAGAAAATGTAAAGTTGTTTCAGTGAGTATAGTGGTCACCCTTTATGACTACATTATGATATACTAAATAAAATAATACAGATAAACCCAAATCCTCTATCAAAAAATCAAACACTAAGAGACAATCTAGCACCTAGCCACCTGAAGAGAAAAACACTGCACAAAAAACCTGGCTAAGGGCTAGGCCCACTGCTGCTCTTCTTTTTGCGTTTTTTTCATATCATTGAAAACCGCGGCAACGCACAGAAAATGCGCGTTTTCGGGTGCGTTTGCATTTGCGTTCTGCATTTTTTAAATCGCAATCACATGCGTTTTTCAATGTTAATGAAAAACACATGCGTAAACGCAGAGAAAGATCGCGAATGAAATCCAAGAAACACACTAATGAAATCCTTTAAAAAAAGTAAAGACCACCCACTCCCAAAACCTATTCTTATGCTGCCCACAGAACAACACTATATCTGTTTTTCAGTATAGACAGATTAACACCCCCGGAAAAGAAAAGTGGGGCCATAGAGAGGCTACTTACATCTTTTAGCTAGTAGGTATCAGGATCCATTCGAAGCTTGCTCTACCTTTCGCAGTCCTAGCAAGTATCCAGGGGGGGCTCAAATGGGATAAGTCTGAAAGGTCTAAAAAGGACCCAGGCAATCCCACCGCAAATATGATCAAACATACACACCCTTCCATTTTTATTTGAACTGGCAGCAAGTCCCAGGCATCCTGACAACATGTGCAATTCTAACTAAACAGCACCATAGACAACCTGATACCCTTTACAGGATCCAGAATAACATGTAAGTACATATTTAAAGCCCTTTTACATAAATTACAGACATTAAAAGCACATGCTTAGCTATGCCTACCAAAGGGTTTTTAAATATGCACTATTTTAAAACTACAAACTCCCAGCATTCTCTGTTAGCAGTATTTTAAACTGATGCATTTGATAGGGTAACTAGGGAGTGCGACTGATTGGCTAGAACAAATTTGGCAGCCACTATTAACGGTTTGGTGATGAAGGTGCTTGCTTGCAAGGTCTTTAGCCTTGTTGCTTAGTGGTAAAGTCAAGCAGGTATACCAAGGTTTACTGTAATACTAAAATAAAAGTTATCAGTTATTAAAAATGCTCTAAAGCAACTTTTTTTTTCAATTAGATCTGTATAAGAGTAAAGATTTATAAAGGATAAAATCCATTTCTTTAGGTAAACTGGAATGAGAAATGTTTGTTTATACGTTAGATTATTAGGGCAATGCTATAAATAACATGATGTTGTGAGGTACCTTCTGTTATAAGATGGGGACCATCACCAACTTGCCGGGGTCAATACTAATAAGTATTAACCTAGCATGTTTACTTTCAACCACAGTTGTGGAAGGATTGCCTGGGTCTACTCTCAGACTATTGGCGTTCCTGGGAAGCTGGTGACTGTCCTGAGTACAGTTTAAAATATACCTGTGTAGATTATATATCAAATAGCAAACATACACACATAATTCCATTGTGTACCAACGGGCACACTTTTGCTAGTGTATATATATTATATATATATATGTTGTTTGTCCAGTGCACACATGAGGACTTTGCTTTTTAATTCAAACAAATAACTTTATTTACCATATAAAGTGCAGACAGCGACGTTTCGGTCGTGGTTTCTGACCTTTTTCAAGCTTGAAAAAGGTCAGAAACCACGAACCCGAAACGTCGCTGTCGCACTTTATATGTGTAAATAAAAGTTTATTTGTTGAATATAAAGCAAAGTCCTCATTGGTGCACTGGATACAACCAACTATACTAAGAAGCTCTCATCAGTAGCACCAGGGCAAGTATTACATGTTTTGTGAGTGCCCAACTTACTACAATAATATATATATATATATATTATATATATTATATATATATACTATATATATATATATATATATACCAACCAATATGAGTGGCACTCCAAAAACAGATTCTAGTGGCAATAGGCCTGGGTGCCTCCTATAGATTTATAAACAGACTTCAGTAAGGTCAGGAGCACTCCAGGGTTTCCAAAGTAGTGTATTTAAACAAAGCACAAGTGCAACGTTTCGGCTGTGGTGGAGCCTTTATCAAGCCTGAGTGCTTCCTGAACCTTCTGAAGTTCTATATATTATATATATAAATATATTTAAAGATGGCGCGAGTATAGGGAACTTTACGATCCTGAGACAGCCGATGTAATGGCTGAAACGCGTTGATCGCAGTTCCGACATTCCTTTGTGAGTGGAGTGCCCTGGGTCTGATGTTATATATATGATATATATATTATATATTATATATATATTATATATATATATATATATATATATATATAGCCAACATGAGTCCAGAAATTATCGACGCACTCACAGGTCTTCCATCATGGCACAAACTTTTTATTCCGGTCAACATGTTTCGACCACACTGGTTGTCATCAGGACTGTGATGCCATGATGGAAGACCTGGTATGCGTCGATAATTCTGGACTCATGTATGTTTTGGGACAGCAACCCGGGCAAGTATCTATGTTAATTGGAGTGCAGTCGATTCTTTGTGAATTTTATATTAGCCAACGATATGGGTGGCCCTCTGAGACAGTTTTACCAATGCAAATAACCCGAGTGCTTCCCAGTGATGACTGCATGCAATATAGGAAAAGGGAAAAACAAAAACCAAATACAACTGGAAAGACTAAGAACAACTTACTGCGATATAGAGATCCAAGTTGCACAAGGTGAATGAGGATTACCACACAGAGACGCGTGTATCGTTGGTTGCTGGGACCCAGGACAGACCACGGCTTCTCCAGGGGACGCCAGACCAGGCGCGTCAAATTTGCACATGATTCAGAACAGATACTAGCAGTACTGGTCAGATACAGATCACGTCTCGAACCATCCACGACGTCAGTTGCAGGTAATAAGAGGGATGAGTCCCGGGGCGCTGCACAACAATTTTTTATCCAGGGGCATGGACCCACAACACCGATCCCCCACCGGGCACGTCGGAAGGTACGATACCCGATCAGCAGGGGAGGGGCGGCGGCAAACAGAAAACAGAGCCAGAAACAAGCGGATGTAATCCTATTTTTAACCTCTTTCACACCCTCTCACGGAGATAGAGTAGGGTGTTTTGAGAAGGATTATCTTCGAGGAAAGGATTATATCTTTTGTACCTACATCTTTAATGATTTGAATGGGATATTGAATTATATAAATAAGGTAGATCCTGGCACTGAAAGATGTTTTTGGCAACACTCCTAAGCAATTTGACTCTATAACACCTAAATTGAAAAAGTTTATTTGAACCTCCAATGGTGAATCCAACTTTAAGATTTTTCAAACAGACGGTTATGCAGAAGTTACGAGGACATTACCTAATTTATCAAAAATTGAAATGGATGCATTAGTATAATAATATATATTGTGACACGCCCGGCCGATAAGGGGGGTGGCATTTGTTTTGATGAATTATTCTATGTACAAACACTAATATAGACCAACCCTGTCTGAGAATCCCACAAGTCGTTACAAGAAACCAGATAGAGTAATCAGGGCTGTTGCGGAAGGTATTATTTAAACAAATAGGTGAGTTTTAATCCAAAAATATCCCAGGCATCCATTATTTACGCGTGCCTAAAATGCACAAAAGTTTGACACATCCCCCAGGACGACCAATCGTCCCTCCAGTAGGGGGAGTCTCTAGGAGCCAATTGCGGAAGTATATTGATTATATATTACAGCCTTTATACAGAAAATACCCACTTATATTCAAGGACATTTCGCACTTTTTATCTATCCTCAACAATATAATACTACCTGAGAGGGAGAATGTGGCTCGCAGCCATTGACATATGCTAGTCTATATACTATTCCCCCACGACTTGTGATTGAGGCGGTTTTGTAAACATCTTTTGGATGAGAATGAATATGGACAGACAGGAAAGGCAATTCATGTTGGAATTTTTGAATTTAACTTTAAGATTGAATTACTTTCACTTTGAAAATACTTTTTATCTGCAAACTCTTCGGGACGCTATGGGCGCTGCTATGGCGCCCGCCTACGCCAATGCCTTCTGTTTGAATATAAGAGACCCATGTCCTGACTAAATTTTCCAAAATATTTGATGTACCGCAGTTTTATTGATGGATATCTCCTTATATGGCAAGGTTCTAGGGAATAGCTCCAGGGTATCTGATTACCGGAACATGACCGCACACAGCCAATTGGTGAAAAGGGTCCTTAACCCATTTATTAAATTACGTTTTGGGGGGCCTAGCCACCCTTCATCAGATACTTGTTATCTGATGAAGGGTGGCTAGGCCCCCCAAAATGTAATTTTGTTGTTACACTTTCAATAAATGGGTTAAGGACCCTTTTCACCAATTGGCTGTGTGCGGTCACTATTCTTTTAATTTACCCAGGGTGAGGACCTGAACCGCTAGGTCCTCACCCCTGGGTTCGCGTAACTTGAAGCACAGTCTTAGTGCAACGCTACTCTGGTAGGCTCCGCCCCCTCCTTCCCATCGGCGACGAGGCCAATAGGAAGGCACGCTTGTTGCAGAGCGGTTCAGGTCCTCACCCTGGGTAAAAGGTACTGACTAGAGAAGAGGAGCGGAGGGAAGGTGAGTATAATTGTCCTTTAAAGGATAAGTACACTGTAATAGCATGTTAAGTTAAATTGGAAGCAGCAGCTGTTAAACCCCCCCCTTTCCCCCCCTTGGTCCCTCCTAAGCCTACCTTTGCTGGTAGGCTCAGTTTAGCTCCTCCCCTGTGAGACTTGCTGGATCCCCTTTTTCATAAGCCTCCAAAAGCATGCGGCGTCAGCATGTGCACGGACGTGTGACGTCATTGTGCCACGCTGTACAAAGCATGGCGTTATAAAGTCACATGCTAACGTCACATACGCGCACATGGACCACACAATCCCTGCTTTTGGAGGCTTATGAAGAAGGGGATCCAGCAAGTCTCATAGGCGAGGAGCTAAACATTCTTCACATCACATCCAAGATGTCAGCAACTTTAGACCAGCAAATGTAGGCTCAGGAGGGACCTAAGGGAGAGGAAAAAATGTGGGGTTGGGGGCTGGAGATTTTACAGCTGCTGCTTCCAATTTAACTTAACTTGCCATTACAGTGTACTTATCCTTTAACACCTTTTACCAACCCAGAAAAATGAAGGTAATGGGAAACTTAGGTAATAGTGATCATGATATAGTGTAATTTAATATATGTTGCAAAAAACAAAAGTACACTGGGTTAACAAAATACTTTTAACTTTAGGAAAGCTATTTTGTTTTTGTTAAAGGAATCTTTTGCTTATTGACTGGGGGTTTGTTCCTAGGTAAAGATATTGAGCAGAAGTGGACTGCTTTTAAAGGGATATTAAACTATTACATTTCTAAATTTATACCTTTAGGGAACAAGTGCAAAAAATTTGGTCCACTCCTGCATGGCTTAATCTTCAGGTCAAAAAGAGAAATGGAAAAAAACGAAAAAGGCTTTTACAATTTTGAAATCAGAGGGAACAGAACAGGCTGATAAAAGCAGTAATAAGAGGTGCAAGAAAGCAATCAAACTAGCTAAAATAGAAAATGAAATACAGATAGCAGAACAAAGCAAGTCCAACCCCAAAAGGTTTTTAAGTATATAAATAGTAAAAAAGATGAAGACTGAGAATGTGGGACCATTAAACAATAGGACTGAGATGGTTGTACAGGATGCCAAAAAGGCTAATGTGCTAAACTGTTTTTTTCCATCGGTATTCACTATAGAGAATCCTAGTCCTTATAGCAGGGACTGTAATAATATGAAGGGTATAAATGAGGAATATTCACTCTGGCTGACAGAGGATATGGTACGGAAACAATTAGACAAAGTTAATATCATTAAAGCCCCAGGACAACCGTTTCTCATCTTTTCAGATTCACTTTTGTTTGGTGAAGTGCCGCTGGATTGGAAAAAAGCCAATGTAATACCAATATTCAAAAAAGGTAGTTGTTCCCAGCCTGGTAACTATAACATATTATTCTCCCTCTTTACAAGGCACTGGTAAGGCCTCACTGGGAATATGTGATGCAGTTAGGGCTGTTTAAATTGGAGAAGCGTCATTTGTGTGGGGATATGATCACTTCATATAAATATATTAATGGGCCATACAATAAACTGTCTGGTGTACTGTCACTAATAGGTCATATCAGATGACACATGGACATCCTTTAAGATTGGAAAAAAAGAAGTTTCATTTTCAGGTTAGAAAAGGTTTCTTTACAGTGAGAACGGTGAAACTGTGGAGCTGTCTTCCAGCAGATGCGGTAATGGCAAGTTCATCGACTAGCTTAAAAAGTGGCCTAGATAAGTTTTTAAAACGAAAATATTTTGAGAATGTATTAATACATATACGCTAGTTATGGTTGATCCAAGGATATTTTCCGATTGCTGTTTGGAGTCAGGAAGGAATTCCACCCCTTTTTAGCTGGGTTTTTTGCCTTCCTCTGGATCAACTGTTAGGTAGGGTTAAAAAGGAAGGTGAAAAGTAGGACTTGATGGATGACTGTCTTTATTCAACCTCAATTACTATGTTACTATGTATACCACTCAAGCTCAATTACAGATAGATGGAAATACCGTTATTTGCCAGCCGGTAAGTACAGGCATTTTTTTTATATTTGTTAAATAAAAATTAGAAAGGTTCAAGAAAAATAATATACAGAGAAGGATGTTATGTGTTTTTTGTTGTTGTTTTTTTACATAAAATTGTAACTAAAAACCCCCATGTTTTAATTGTTTGCATTAGCATAGATATTATGATATATGGGGCCCAGGAATGTGCATTGATCATTTCTTTTCTTGTTTGTTCTACTGTTTTGGTCAGATCAGTAGCACTTCCACTATTTTATAATTTTGCCACAGGAGTGCTCCCACAGCCCACCTTTTGTGTATATATTGTAGCAGAGTTTCTCTGCAGGAAGATTGACCAAGCTTCCATGTGGTAGTAGCACCCCCAACACGTCCCTTTAATTGGAGGTCTTATGCCTTGAATACTAAGCATTGGATAATAGGCCTCTTCTCTCCTTGTTAAAAGCCAGTAGGCGGGGGGAAGTGATAGCCTTCAATACTAATCCAATGCAAGGTCAGGGAGACAACCTTCCCATGAAAATGCAACCAAGCAGGGAGTGTCAGCCCAGATAAATGACCCAAGCTAAATTGTTAGGACCTTCCATACTGGGGTTACCTTGACGTGGTTGGAAGGCTTTTCACTTTTATGCATAAAATTGTAACTAAAACCCCCCATGTTTTTACTGTTTGCATTAGCATAGATATTATGATATATAGGGCCCAGGAATGTGCATTGATCATCTCTTTTCTTGTTTGGTCTTATGTTTTGGTCAGATCAGTAACACTTCCACTATTTGTTATAAAGTAATTTTGCCACAGGAGTGCTCCCACAGCCCCCATTTTGAGTATTTTTACATTGGCCATGATTTTAACTTTAAAACAAGCCATCCCCCATTAGGGCTAGGCCACACTTCGCTTTGCATTCCGCATTTTTAAAAGGTATCTCCACTCGTTTTTTCAAGTTTTGGTAATCCAGTTCTATTGAAGAACGGGAGGTAAAGGAGCTGTGCCTTACCTTCCCTTCTTCAATAGAACACACAGGAGACTGGTGACAAGCTAAGAAACTTACCCGCTCGCTCGCTCCCCCGGCGCGTAGTCTGACAGGTCCCGACGGACCTTGTCTTCTATGCGCATGCGAGATCTATGCGCATAGAAGACAAGGTCCGTTGGGACCTGTCAGCCAAGCGCCCGGGGGATAACGAGCGGGTAGTTCTTAGCTTGTCAGCAGTCTCCTGTGTGTTCTATGGAAGAACGAAACGAAAGGCACAGCTCCTTTACCTCCCATTCTTCAATAGAACTGGATTATCAAAACTTGAAAAAACGAGTGGAGATACCCTTTAAAGGGTATGTCCACCCTAAATACAAAATTTTGCTATATGATTGCCCCTGTCCCCCCAGCCCCAACCGCTATATTTATATTTTTAGAAAGCTCCCCAAACTTTACTTACCTCCCCTCTTTCCTCCGCTGCACTACCAGCCCTCTGCTTGCGAGAAAATGCAAGCAGAGGGGCGGGACCGGCAGTCGCGTCTGTGATTGGCTGAACGGCAGCCAATCACAGACGCGGCTGCTGGGTGTTCATTTCAGCGGGGGAAAGAGGGAAGGTAAGTAAAGTTTGGGGAGCTTTCTAAGCATATAAATATAGCGGTTGGGGCTGGGGGGACAGGGGGAATCCTATAGCTAAAGGGATTTACGCTAGGGGGAGGGAATCCTTAGAGGGAGGGGGAGAAGGGCTGCAGTACGCATGCCAAACTTCTCCCGGAGGCCAGGTAGGAGGCAGAGTCCTGCTATCCTCCTGGTGGGCAGTTTTTGGGACTTTGGGGGGGGGGGACTACTGGAGAACCATATGGAGCTGGGATGTGAGGTAAGGATTAAACTACACTACATGATGGGGCCAGTAGTTGGGGGGATTATAGTTTTAGGGGTGGACATGCCCTTTAATCGCAATCGCATGCGTTTTTCTATATTTAATGAAAAAAGCAAGAGCAAATACAACAAAATCGCACATAAAATCGCAATGCGATTCCGTGTGCGATTGCGGTGCAGTGTGGCCGTGCCCTCAAAATCCGTTCAGCCAATTTGAAGATACATATGTTTTTCCAACATGCCTTTTGCAGACCAGGAGCAGCTCACTGTAATCCAATCCGTGCCTTCAGCCTTCCTTTGCACCCCCCCCTCTCACCATCCGGATCAATCCTTGGTCCCCCTGCATCCTAGAGTGAAATCCTTTTAGGGTGTGACAGAGGCCCCCTGCCCAGACCCAAACGCCCGATTATTTTTTTAAAAAAATCATTGTAACCTTACAGCCCTTTCTCATGACGTCAGCCGCACCTGCCAATTACAGACACGGATAATGTCATGAGAAAGCGCCAAAGGAACGAAGGGCTGTAAGTAAGGTTATGATTTTTTAAAAGAAATAATCCAGCGTTTGGGTCTGGGCAGGGGGCCTCTGTCAGACCCTAAAAGGATTTCATGCTAGGATGCAGGAGGACCGAGGATGGATCCAGATGGTGGGAGGGGGCACAAAAGGAGGCTGAAGGCACGGAAAAGGCATGGCTTGAGGTGACGTCCGAGAGCTTGGATTACAGATAAGATGCAAAAGCGTATGTATCTTAAAATTGGCTGAACGGATTTAATAGGTGATGGCTTGTTTTAAAGCTAGAATCATGGCCAATAACATAGAAAATTATAGTTTTGGGGATGGACTTGACCTTTAATACTGTATACACACTCCAAATTTCTAGTGTATAGTAAATCGTGGCTAAAATATTGGCTTGAATGTGCTGGGCTCTAAGGCAGGGTTTCTCAAAGTGTGTGCCAGGGCAAAACTGGAGGAGAGTGTATTGCACTGAAGTCAAGGTAGAAGGAGAATGGGATCATCAACTGTGACAATAATGTGAAAAACCTCAGCTAGAGCTAGTTTTTTTTTATACAGTATAATTGATGTGTATCTTTTGTGTTCCAATATATAGAATACAAGAGCTCAACATTCAAAATAAAACATTGGGGGATTAAACACAAGATTGCCTTAAAGGACAACTCCACCCTCAAAAAAACATCTTTTAGAAAGAATGGCCTCTTTAAAATATGAAAACCTGTACTGAGCCTTTACTGAGCCTGGGTATGCTCAGAAGAGGCAGACAGGAGATTAACATTCGTTCATTGACTGTGATGCCAACTGTCAAATCCACATCTGACAGTTGCTAACTGGAAAAAACAGGAAGCAGAAACAGGATATTGTACAGGATTTCAGGTTAGACTTATACATTTCAGATTTTAAACTATTACTGTTTAGGGTTTTGGGGGGGTGATTTACCTGTATGTAAGTTTTCATTTTAGGGCTGGACTTGCCCTTTAAACTTTCCAAGAATATTAACAATTTAACTTATCCCTTTTCTCCATTCAAAAATATTAAAAAATGTAAATCTGGCAAAGGTTATGCAATTTGGGCTTAAAAACCATTGTTTTGCTTATACTATAAATGGCTCTGTGTTAAATGAATCTGTTGGAAAAGGATCTAGTGGTTTTGTTGGTTAACAAACAAATTTGGCAAGCAGTGCTAGGCAGCAGTAGCTAAAGCCAGCAAGATATTGCCTTGCATATGGTTTCAAGGGAGAAAAATATAATTTTCCCTCTTTATAAAACACTGGTAAGGCCTCATTTGAATTGTAGTGTAGTTTTGTAATTCTGTGTAGAAAAAGGACATCTTAGAAATTGAAAGGGTTCAGAGAAGGGCAACTAAATTATAAGGAGAAGACAGATGAGTTAATAATTAGATAAGTTAATTAGTTAAGTTAAATTCTGCACACTAGTGAAAAGGGACTTGGGGCATTGTTCACAAATAAAACATGCCAAAGCAGATGTGAACATCCCTTAAAGAGGGAGTTCCATATACATATACATTTAAGAAAAAAGAGCAGTATTTTTCAACCCCAATGACCTAAAAGAGCATGACCACTCCTAAAACTAAAATATAACCCACTACTGGCCCCACTGTGAAGTTTAAAAAAATCCTTACTTTACATCTCTGCTCCTTATGGTTCTCCTGTAGTGTGTTCAAAGTTCCAGAAAGTGAAAAGTGGAAGATGTCTGTGGGTCATCCGGCGCCTGTTACTTCCTTAACGTCATTATGGACCGTAAAATGCGCAGGGGAGCCCTTTCCCCCACCCCACCATCAGGATCCATCTATGCTTGTCATTCCACCTAGCGTTAAATCCCTAACACAATCAGAACTGTACTCAGTGACCTCTCCATTGATGGCAGCCGCGCCTGTGTCTCAGCCACTCCCGGACATGGTTGTCGGTCAGGCCCCCTGTTTGCAAGTTCCGGTAAGCAGCCGGTTCAGTGCGCAGAGGGAGCGAAGGGCTGTAGTACAGTTCTAATTATTTTTAAAGGAAATAACATGGTGGTTGGGGGTGGGCAGGGTTTGTGTTGAAATCCCCACAACCAAACTGCAAGTGTAATTCATTTTCTTCAGTGTGCACCCTGAATTACAGAATATTACTCCTAACGTTTAATATTCAGACTTTTTTTTTAATTTGACGAAATATGCTGGCCATAATCTCATAAATTCAAAGTTCGACCGTCAATTGGTGCAATGAGTTGCATGGATTACTACTTCCTGATAAATTTTTGATTAAAAAGTATCAATCTGTTGCATCTGCAAGGTGCATTGATGATCCATGTATGGCCAGCTTTAGAGGAGCAAGACCAAAGTGATTTCCAAATGAACAAATAATTAATATTATACATGCAAGCCTTCTAAAAAACAACCTATAGATAAGTTGAGATTTTAAATCACCCAGATTTAGATCTGGAGTCTGTTAACTGGCACAATATACACAAACATATGGCAAAATATCCCATTAAGTTTTCTTATCACCATTATACTTACAGCTTCATAAAACAAAACAAAAAAGAAGATAAATACACATAAATGTCAACGACAGTAATGAATACCTTGACTCTTCTTTCCCTCTCATCCAGCTTGCTTTCTAAAATATTCAGTTTTTTAGTCAACTCTTCCCTCTCACCAAGGTGTTTGTCTGCAGACAATTGCTTTAGCTTTTTCAAGGTGTTGTTTGTCCTGTAAAGCTCATCCTCTGCATCCTTAAGTCTTTTTTCTGTGTTGCGTTCCTTCTCCTGGGATTTGCGTAAACGTTCTCTCAATATTCGGATTTCATTATTGTGGCGAGATATAAGATGAGAGATTTCATTTTCTGTGTCTTCAAACTTTGTTAGTGCTTTCTCCTGTCTAAATTGTAGCCTCTTTAGAATCCTGTTTTCATCTTGGAGCTCCTTTAGTTTGGTGTGGTGCTCTGACAGTTCATTTCTTAACTCATTTATTTTCAGTAGCCGGGCAGAAAGGACTCTCTTGGTAACAAGATCAATGTCCTTTGGAGAATACTCCTTGTTAAGACTGTCAGAATGAGCTCCCCACTTAATTGTTGAAAACTTAGAACCCACTTTCCTTAATCCTGAAAATATACAAACAAAAAAAGAGATATAATAACTGCTAAACAGTCCTGCCAGAAAACCAGCAATACATAACCATGGTCATAAATGAGAGCAATACCACAGGACTCTGCAATTCTGGAACAACCACCATCAGCTGAAGGAGTCTAGAACAATGACCCAAATCTTTTCCCCCTGCTACACATACATATCAGGGGGATTCAATAAGTTCTTATAGTTTAAAATGGTGCTAAATTTGCCCCAACCAATCAGATCTTATTTAACATTTGAAAGCTAAAATCTGATTGGTTGGGGCAAATTAGCACCATTATAAACAATAAGAACTTTTATTGAATAACCCTGATAATGTTTTTTCTATGGTTGTGTCTCACTGCCATTTTTACCTTTTCCCGTAAGCTCAGTTTCTCTCTCTCTTCCATACCACTTTCCTCATTCTATGTATATCTCTTAATCTCTTCTCTCTCCTTTCACTATTTCAGCTCTTCACCAATACCACACTTCACTATCAGTCATATCTGTTGTATTCAATTAGATCAACTGGACTTGAAATGTAGTTCTTGAAGACGTTTCGCTAGTCATATGCTTCTTCAAGAACTACATTTCAAGTCCAGTTGATCTAATTGAATACAACAGATATACCATGACCTGGATGAATGAGAACCTTCACAAGCATATTTCACTATCAGTCAAATACAAATAAACAACACAACCTCAAATCCATTTTGCATATCTGGTTTCTTTTTGCTCTCTTACTACTTGATGCTCCTAATCCTGGCCCCTATAATACCTGTTTCCTATTAATGCCCTTGTCCTATTCTCCCTTTAACTCTCCCCTTTTCGTGGTTCTACACCCTCTGTTTGTTCTTTCCTCTAACCCTATCTTCATATCTACCCTTCTCCTGTGTTTAATGTCTGGTCCCTTTATAATAAATCCACTATTATTCATGACCTTTTCTGTTTTAAGAATTTTCACCTTCTTGCCCTAACTGAAACCTGGCTCTCCCAACATGACTGCTATTGAAGCTTTAATTTCTACAGGAGGTCTCTGTCTCTCATTATCCTCACTACACAGGTCGTGGTGGAGGTGTTGGCCTCCTTTCCCCCATCTGTCATTTTAATGTAATTCCCCCCCCCCCCCCAGCCTTCTGGTTTACATCCTTTGAGGTTCACACTGTTCAAATTTCATACCCTCTGTCGCTACATGTAGCTGTGGTATACAAAACCCCATGCACGGTTCACCCAGCTACATTCCTCTGAGACTTTGAGTCCTGGCTTACCTTCTTACTCTCTACTGATGGTCCTGTTCTAAATATGCGTTACTATAACTGTCACATTGACAACTCTGCTCCATCCTGGTCCTTTGTTTCCTTCACTTAACATCCTCATTTGATGTTCATCCTTGGACAAATATCAGTATGCATAAGGATGGCCACTTCTTGTATCTTGTCTTGTCTTGAAACTAACCCTTACCTGCTTTCTGATAATTATCTTATTACTTTTCTTGACCAACACTCTCCTGTTTCTCTGGACACTCCTTGTGTGTCTGTCTGTAATACCCGAGCCATAGAACTTCCAGTACTGGCATCTTTTCTCTCTTGTAGTCTCTCTACTCTTATGTCAAACTCTGACATGCTTCTTAACTCCTATAACTCTGTCTTGACTAATTCTATGGATTCCCTTGCCCCCTAGCAAACCCGCAACTGCTGTCTCTCGTCTTTGGCTCAGTCCCACAACCCAGTTTATATGAAGGTGCACACGTGCTACTGAGCGGATGTGGAGAAAGTCTTGTATGCAGGCTGACTTCCTCCATTACAAGATTATGTTAAAGTGCTACAAGAACGTACTTTCTGTAGCAAAACAAATATACCATAGGACACTTATAAATAATAACATATCAAACCCACGCTGTCTGCTCTCCATCTTTAACTCTTTTCTCCGTCCCTCTCCAACTAATTCTCCTCTCTATCCACACTCTCCCCAAGACTTTGCTGACTACTTTATATTTAAATAAGAGTCCATTTGAACGCTGATTCCTAGTCCTCAGGATAGCTCTCAGATTCTTTTAAGCACAACCGCCTCTACTGCTCTTGAATCTTTTAATCCCATTACCCAGTCAGAGGTCTCTCACCTGCTTCGCTCCTGTCCGCTAACTACATGTCCTCTCGATCCAATAGAGGCACTGTAGTCCGGCAGTCTCCCATATACTAACCCACATATGCAATGCATCCTTGTCATTTGATATTTTCCCTTCCTCCTTTAAACATGCTTATGTGTATTCTATAATCAAGAATGCCTCCCTTGACCCCTATTGTCTTGCTAACTACCGTCCAGTCTCTCTTTTACCGATAGCCTCTAATCTACTGGAACGTCTTGTCTTCTACCGTATCACTGATTATCTGCTCATAACCTACTGGACCCCTTGCAGTCATGGTTTCGTCCTGTGCACTCCACGGAGACAGAGTTGTGAATGACCTTCAGGCTACCAAAGCCATAGGTCACTTTTCTATTCTCATCGTTCTTGACCTCTCCTCTGCTTTCTACACAGTAAATCATTCCCGCAAAATGCAAATTCTTCACTCTTCGGAAATCGAGAACGAAGCAGCTTCCTGGCTACAATCCTACCTCTCTAACAGAACCTACTCTGTATCTTTTTTTTCTTTTAAATCATTTCCATTTGTATTTATCCGATAATGTATATAGAAATTAGTTATGGAATATAATAGTTAAACATATTGGTAACATTTCAATTATAAAACAGAGTTAAGCGATATTTAGTTAGTTAAACATGCAGGATTCTATGGTGGCTTCAATACAATGTTTGACTGATTTCTGGCAAATAGTTACTTGATTGGTCGTTAGGATGTATTAACCCGGGTTTGTTGGGTCGTATTAATATTTTGTCTTCTAGTGCTAGTGGGAAGAGGCAGTGGGGTCTTCCATCTTCCATAGCCAAGGGGTCCAGATTTTGTAGAATGATTTAATTCTCAAATTCAAGAAGTGTGTCATTCTTTCATTTTCGCATATCCACCATATCCTATTAATGAGGTGTGTTTTGTTTGGAGCTATCTGTTTCCACATTGAGGCAATTATACAGCATGTTTCTGCACAGATTCTGGAAATTAATTTGGTTTGGTGTGGAGTGTCTTTGGGAGTTCTGTCAACTAATGCTATCCATGGGTCAGGAGCTATATTCAGATAAAGCAGATCATTGATTGCATTGAAGCATTCCATATATGGAAGCAGTCCATATTCTTTGCACCTCTCAGCAGGACCACCAACAATGCAAGTAGTCTGCATCCTCTCCACATCCTCTGAAGCAGTGTCGGGGGATAGTTGGGTCTATTTTGTTGAGTTTAGATGGGGTGATGTACTATCTACATAAGATCTTGTAACGTTTTTCTCTCACTATGGTGTTAATGGAGCATTTATTTATGCATATTGTTGAAGATGTAAGCCCAGTTCTCCGGTTCTAGTGTGGAATTTCATTTTTCTTCTCAATATATAGTTTGAGGAGTTTTGTGAATCTGTGGTTGTCCATGAGAGTGTATATTTGTGTAATCATTTTGGGGCCTAATGTTGATTTGAGACAGTGGTTTTCTAGGGGTGATAGTGTTGGTTGGGAAACTCCCTTCAGTTTTTTTGTGATGAAATGATGTATCTATGTGAATCTATACTATTCTGTTTGAGGTAGTTTTTTTTTTTTTTGTTCAATATTTTTTATTATTTTATCATCAAAAGACTTTCAAACATGATAGCAATTACATTATTACACAATTACGCAATTTTTACATAAAGAATATTAAGAACAGCATTAGTGAATAATTGTAGAGTTCTGGTAACACCAAATAATCAGAGTATATACTGTATTTTGTAAATTTTTTCTCTTTTCCCTTCCCTCCCCCTGCCTTTTACTCCACTTTCCCACTTTCATTTTTCTTTTTCCCACATTCTCTCCCTTCTACCCCCCCCCTCCTCCCTTTTTTCCTTCCCCTATTTTTCTCCCTTATCCCTTTTTTGGTATTTTTATCTCTGGATTCCTAGTCCTTACTCATACAGTATGAGTCTCTGGGTGTTTTTAATTTTAACTCACAAAAGGTTTTTTACTAGGGGTTTCCTTATGGTCATCTAGTCATATGTAGAATCCATACATCCCACACCTTTGCCCATTTTTTCAAATTATTATGCAATGTGTATGCCAGATATTAACAGTCGTGGATCCTCCATTTTTTGTTGATTAGGGTTTGTTTGTCTGGGGTGGGCTGTTTCCAATGGGCAGCCAGGATGCTTCTAGCTGCACCACATACACAGTATAATAACATGTTGGCTTCTTTGTTCAGATCCATAATTGGGAGGTTGAAAAGGGCTGTCCATGGATTCAGAGTAATCGCTATGGAAAAGAGCCTAGATAAAATAGTTTTGTAATCGTACCATATCTTTTTAGCTTCCCTACACTCCCACCAAGAGTGTGTATGATCCGCTTCAAGTACGCAGTTGCGATAACACATCTTTTGTATTTTTTTTTTTGCTACTATATTTGAGGAGCATTTATTTGAGTTGGTACAGATTTGTGAACATTGTGTCTCAAATAGAACATTGGACAATAGAACATTGGTTCTACAGTATTTTGCTCATGTGGCCATCACTCCACAATATTCTATAAAACTCTGATTCTTCCGTTTGTGAATTCTACATTAGATATGGTGGATTTAAAGTTTGTGGGAGTAGCTCTTTCATGGGTGTGAAGAAGCCTAGTAATTTAGTGGCTAATTTGAGAAAATTGGTACCACTCTCCATTATTTAATTTGTATTTTGTTTTGACCCGCTCCCAGGTGAGTACATTATTTCAATTGTCACATAGGTTTCCCACCGTAAGGATACCACTAGATTTCCATTCTTCTACTATCGTTCTATTCATTCCTGTTGGAAATGTCGGAACGTTCCACAAAGGGTATTTGGCGTTTTGGTTCATTTATAAGTTGTTTACATTTATTAGCCTGATCCTAGAGTAGAAGTGAGTAAATTTGGATTGGTAAGGGAGTCTCTTTTTTAAGTTAGCCACAGCACTGAAGTGGAATGAAGTGGGTATAGGTAGATATTTTCTATCCCAAACCATTCTGTGTTATTTTCCCCCTGATACCCGTTGTGAGATTTGTGCTGATCTAGCTGATCTATAGTGTTGACATAAAACAACGTCTGCGAGTCCCCCTTTTTTACTTGTTTTTGCTAAGTAGGTATAGCGTATTGTATGCCTTCTGTTGTTCCAAATGAAGTTTGCTATGGCTTTCTGCATTGGGTCTAGATCTTTTTTTCTCAGGCAGAGGGGAAAGGCTTGAAATAGGTATAGTAGTTTTGGAAGTATGGTCATTTTAACTGCATTAATTCTTCCAAGGGAGAGGTCGTATGACATCCATTCTTGTAAAAGTTTTTGGAGGTGTGTAAACCTTTGTAGTTGTGGTTAAACAAGATCTTTGTGTTTGTGCTTAGGTTTACTCTGTTTTTCTGAAATTAAAATGTTGGATTAGAGTTTCTTCTATGTGTTGGGGTACGTTTAAAAAGTATGTCACAGATTTAGAGTGATTCACTTTGAATCCAGATATTGCTCTACTGTTCTATGGTGTTGTATAGAGATGGTAGTTAAATCAGAGGTTGGGTGAGTGACAGTAAGGTATCACGTACAAATAGTGAAATCTTGGGCTCTTAATTCTTTATTGGGATGCCTCTAATGTATGGGGAGGATATAATTAGTTCTGTTTATGGTTCTATTGACAATGCGAAGAGTAGGGGGAATATGGGACATCCCTGCCTTGTTCCATTTTTTATTTTGATCCTATCTGAATAGAAACCAATATTGCATATCTGAGCTACTGGTTCTGAATATAAATTCATGATAGCTGTGCTAAATGTCACAGGAAAGCTGAATTTTTCTAGTGTTTTATGTAAATAAAGCCAGTCCACTCTATCAAATGCTTTTTCTATGTCAAGACTATGTAAAGTGTATGTATGTATGTATAATTTTATCTATAAAGCGCCACTTGGATATGCAGCGCTGTACATTTAAAAATACAGAGTATACAAACAAGGGGATAAGTGCAAGCCATTATACAGATAGATAAAAATTAAATTAAATACAATTTCATACATCGGTTAAGAAAGCATATATATAAATTATGTATAAACCGATATAAGTGCAACAAGCCATGACACATTAGGAATGAGATTCCTGCCTCGAAGAGCTTACAATCTAAGTAGGAGGGACAACATACAGATACAAGTGATAGAAATATTGATGGGTTATTCCCCTACTGTGCAATGTGCATTCATTCATTCATGCATGCAGATTTTTTAGCTATGGCTCAGGGATTATATAAAAGTTTCCCTTCTGTTCTCAGAGGGAGGAATTTATAAAGATGAATCTGCCTTTTTTTAAAACAGACTTTAAAGGGAAACCCCCATCTATATTTTACTTTATTTTTCAGTAGTATGTGTAGCTGCGGATAAGTCTTGGTATAATTGGATTTCTTCTTCCTCAATTACTAGCTTGCCCTTGTTATGAGAAGCCAACATAATGGCTTTTTTGGTTTTAAAATAATGAACCTTACAGATTATATCTCTGGGTCTTTCATCCTGAGATGGTCTGGCACGTAAGGCCCTGTGTACCCTGTCTAGGGTTAATATGATATCTGATTCCTCAGGTAAGATGAAGGTGAATAGCCTCTGAAGATAATCTTCCAAATCTTGCACATCCTCTGGTATACCGCGCAGTCTGATATTGTTTCTCCGTGTGTGATTTTCTATATCATCTTGAGAGTCCCTTAATAGTAAGATGTGTCTCCTGATTTCTTGGCTTTCGATTTCAGATTGTTGGCAATATGACGCCATGAAGCCGGAGGTTTTCAGGGCTGCAACTCTCTCCCCCAGGCCTGTCAATTCTTGTTTGAGTTCCTGCATTATCTGTGCCTGTGAGTTTTGTATAATCTTTTCTATATTCTGATAAAAAAGCTCCAGGTCCGATTTGGTACATGGGGTGTTAGAAGTTTTTTCCTGCTATGTGCCTCAGGCACCATCTTGAAAAGGTACTGGAGTTTCTGATCTTGTGATATATTCTGTAATATCTTCTTTTCCGGATTGTTTTTCCTTTTTTGGGGCCATCATTGATTATAGCAGTTGAGAGTCTCACTTTTAGTAGTTTTTTTGTGGGGTGATGATCGATTTTATACATTCTTTTTTCCCAGGGGTACACAAGCAGCAACACTCAGTGTCAGCTCACATTGCCAGACCCCACCGCCCCCGTTTTAGGTAGTTTTAATATGTGTTGGACTGTTGGCCATGACATAATTTGATGGGCATTAATTAGTTGTGCAATTCGGGTTATTTATTTTTCTGTCCAGAGAAACCACTGGTTTGGGGTTTGGCCTGGTATGAAGTCAGGATTGTAAAATATGGGCGTTAGTTTATATTGAGTAACCGATTTATGCCAGATATTGATTGTATGTTCCATATAAGGTTTTTTTTTGCAGGTTTTTAGTAATGGTTTACATTGTTTGGTCCATAAGAGGTTGCTGAGGGGTATAGGGTATGTCAAGTTTGATTTGAGTTGGGTCCAGTGGATGGTTAGGTCTGATGAGTGCCAGACAGTAGTTTGTGCCAGTCTGGCTGCTAGATAGTAGTGTTGGAAGGATGGTAAAGCTGCTCCTCCCAGCAATCGTGGTTGCTGGAGGGTGGATGATGCTATCCTTGTTTTTTTGTGATTCCAGACAAAGTTGCGGTTTGTAGGGCTTGAAGGTCTTCTGGAGGTACTGAAATTGGAAGGCTCGGAATAGGTGTAGGATTCTGGGTAGGGTCATCATTTTTGCAGAATTCTTCCATATAGGGAAATATTGTAGGAGGTCCATTGTTTAAGTTGTGCTTTCAGTGCTTGGAACATTTGGCAATAATTTAAGCAGTAAAGATCTAAGGAGTCTGGGCAGATATGTATTCCTAAATATTTGAAGGACTGTGAGTTCCAGCGGAACGGGAAGTTAAGTTTAACTGTATGTAGTGGTATACCAAAGGGTAGGGTGGTTGATTTTTCATAGTTGATTTTGAGGTTTAAGGGTGGGTTATGGTAAGAAGGGTGTCGTCTGCGAAGAGAGCGTTTTTATATTAGTCTATCCCAATTTTAGACCAATATGTGTATGGTCTTTTATTCTGGCTGCTAGGGGTTCGATGCATATAGCAAATAGAATGGGTGATAGGGGGCATCCCTGTTTTGTGCCATTAAAGGGCAATTATAGTGAGAAAATTGTTTTTTTTTAATTTCTTCTAATGTATCCTATAAGTCATCCCATCCACCAGGGTACCTTTAGTTTCTTTAAATTCTACATAGTCCCCGAGATATAAGCCTTTGAATATGCTGTGATTTGTAGGAGCTGATACACCTCATCTGTCAATCAAAGGCACACACCCACACAATCCAAAGCTCCCCTGCAGTACTGTCACACACTCTCTCACCCACACTATATGTACCATGTGCAACATATAGTCAAATGCTGTAGTGCTAAACACAATCAATAAACCATTAACCCAGCAATATGAGCATAACACACTATAAAACAGCCCCTCCCCCCCAATATCTTATATACATACATACAAAACCAGTGACTCAAATGGAACACTAATACAGTATATATAGTACAGTAATACAGACTATATACCAAACAAGACACACAGTGCAATCTATGAAATATATAGACTAAAGCAAATGAAATGTATCAGGACAACAAGCAGTGTCACTGTGTTTGTGAAGGTCTCAATACAAGCTGCTGTTACACTGATTCTTGTCTTCAGTGATTATGATCTCAGCTAAGCAGGGGGAGAGATATGAACTTTAGGTAAAAAGTAAATAACAATTAGCAAAGTTAGAGAACAGGCAGAGTTCAGTAACTTACTTGTAAAGAATCTCAGCACCACTTGTCCTCCTCTCTCCCCCTCTGCCCCTCCCCTCAGCATATTGCTACTTTATTCCACACTTTGACTGCTTG
Organism: Hymenochirus boettgeri; assembly: GCA_019447015.1. Taxonomy (NCBI): domain Eukaryota; kingdom Metazoa; phylum Chordata; class Amphibia; order Anura; family Pipidae; genus Hymenochirus; species Hymenochirus boettgeri. The sequence goes on along the minus strand of CM033473.1, from coordinate 163,889,191 downwards.
CAGTCTAGCTCTGGAAGGGAGGGGTCAACAGGATGTCAGCACTTCATTTAAAGTCCTTTCAACTGACAATGCTCGGACTCTGTATACAGCCCGTCACTGCTTGAGGGGGAGTAGACAGAGAGGGGAGGGGGACTACACAGCTTGGTACAAACTTCTGCCAGTGTGAAGAAACGAAGCCACACAGAAACATGGAAGTAAGGCAGCTTATACTAAGTGATCTATACATTGTATACAGACAAAGTTTTTTTTTCACTATAGTTGCCCTTTAAGTATTGGGAATCTAAATGAATAATATCCCATATTATTGATAATTGCTGTTGGTGAAGTGTACATGCTAAAAATTTCTGTGTGGAATGGGCCTTTAATGACAAATCTATTAAGGATTTCGGACATATAAGGCCAGGATACTCTGAATTCCTTTTCTGCTTCTAGAGACAGTGATAACATGGGGATTGAGTTGTTTTTAGCATTGTGGGGTAGTTGTATTATTCTACGAATATTCAGGGAGATTCAATAAAAGTTCTTATCGTTAAAAATGGTGCTAATTTTGCCCCAACCAACCAGATCTTATTTAACATTTGAAAGCTAACATTTAATTGGTTGAGGCAAAATTAGCACTATTTTTACCAATAAGAACCGTTATTGAATAACCCTGATTGTCTGTGGTTTGATGGCCATGTATAAATCCTGTTTGATCTCTGTGAATTAGTTTTGGTAAAATGGTATGGAGTCTGTTATAATAATAATAATATTAACTTGTAGCATTGTCTGAGTGGAAGTTTTTTCCATTTAGAATTGCAGTGTAAACTTGTAATAAACTGTGTGTGTAAATTTGGAAGTTTCTGGGTTGTGTGTATTGGCATGTGAGTGTTCTAATGTGCTGATGTTATTGGTCAAATCTTGTATTTGAGAGGCTAGGGCTTTTCTTTGTTTGGAGGCTTTGGTTATGATAGAGCCTCGAATTACAGCTTTGTGTACAATCTAGTGGATATTGGGACATCTGGAGTGTTATTTTCAGTGAAGTATGTTTGTAGTTCCTCTTTTAGATCTTGTACAGTAGGGAGTCTGACAGTAGGGTTTCATTTAGCCTCCATGTATATTTTGGGGTAGATTGTAATATATTGGTTAATGAAATAGAGACATGCGCGTGGTATGACCAAGTTCTTGCTGATATGGTAGCATCTAATAAAGAGGGAAGTAGTTGTGCGGGTGGAAAAAAAAGATAGTCGATTCTTGTATAAAAGTCGTGGAGTAAATAAAGTGATTTTGCTGAAGTGGTGGGGATTGTAGATGAAGATGGTTTGGATCTGTCTAGAGTAGATTTTAGTGGTGTATTTATGTCTCCTCCAACCACAAGGTGTCCTAGGGCTTGAGAGAGAAGAATCTCTTCTAGGGTGCGAAAAAATTTGCTTTGGGAGGTATTTGGAGCATAGATATTGAACAGAGAAAATTTTTTATTGTTAATAAAGCCTGTAATGATTAGAAAGCGTCCACCTGGGTCTTTGGCAAATTGATTTATGTTGAAAGCTATACGTTTGTGGAATAATATAGCTACGCACTTGTTTTGGTGAAATTATGAGGCTAAAATGTAGTGAGAGAATTTTCTACTGTTTGCGTTGCAGTAGAATGTCAGTAATGGGTTTTATTTCCCTTCTGCGTGCTCAAGTTCTCGAGGATAAATCCTGAAAAATCAAGATGGGATTCCTCATGGCTCAGAGGATCTCTTCTTTGCTGGCAAAATAATGCAGGCGGGTGATGACATCTCTTGCCGGTCCTACATCTCTACTGGGTGCACGCAGTGCTCTATGTGCTTATTAGCTGTTCCAAGTCAGAATATATGTTTTGGAGGTCAGCTTTTGTGATTGCTTCCGTAGGGGCTGTTCGTTCTGGTTTTTGGTGCTTTGGCTGGCTGCCAAAGCAAGTGAGGTCTCCTTTCTGCTCCTGCTGGCGTTTTGGTGGATCCATATATGCTATTTAAAATGTTTGCGTTCCGTTGGGCTTTAGGAGTGTTTGACCCACAGGTTGATTTAGAACTTTTGGGAACCAGAGCTCAGTCAGTGTGCGACCATTACAGAGCACTCTCAGGCCACACACCCCATACTCTGTGTCTATTAATAATAAAACATCCTTTATGCTTCCTCTTAGTGTAGGGGTTCTGCAGGGTTCTGTTCTTGGACACTTGTTGTCCTCCCTCTATACAATTTCCCTGGGAGACGTTATTAGCTCATTTGGTTTTTACATAATAACATCGTAATTGAAGTTGACTTTGCAACCCAAATCCCCACTTTTTATTGCATAGTGCCAACATGATCATGTAACCTGAATACAGAGGGTTTTTTTTAGAAAAAATAGCTCAAACACAGACCAATGTAGTAGATAGAATTGATTATAGATTACCTATTATCCTCTCCATTACCACACAGGAGTTCTAAAACAGTGGACCATTAACCTCTCCCTTACCACACAGGAGTTTGATATTCAAAAAAGGTAGTTGTTCCTATCCTGATAACTATAGACCTTTAATTTAATGCCCCCTATCACCCATTCTATTTGCTCTATGCATCGAACCCCTTTGGAGTCTGGAAGGATTCCCCCCCCCTTTTTTTTTTTTTGATGGACGTATATCTTTAGTCAACTTCAATTACGATGTTATTATGTAAAAACCAAATGAGCTAATAACGTCTCCCAGGGAAATTGTATAGAGGGAGGACAACAAGTGTCCAAGAACAGAGCCCTGCAGAACCCCTACACTAAGAGGAAGCATAAGGATGTTTATTATAATAGACAGAGTATGGGGTGTGTGGCCTAGAGTGCTGTGTAATGGTCGCACACTGACTGAGCTCTGGTTCCCAAAAGTTCTAAATCAACCGTGGGTCAAACACTCCTAAACCAACGGAACGCAAACATTTTAAATAGCATATATGGATCCACCAAAACGCCAGCAGGAGCAGAAAGGAGACCTCACTTGCTTTGGCAGCCAGCCAAAGCACCAAAAACCAGAACGAACAGCCCCTACGGAAGCAATCACAAAAGCTGACCTCCAAAACTATATTCTGACTTGGAACAGTAATAAGCACATAGAGCACTGCGTGCACCCAGTAGAGATGTAGGACCGGCAAGAGATGTCATCACCCGCCTGCATTATTTTGCCAGCAAAGAAGAGATCCTCTGAGCCATGAGGAATCCCATCTTGATTTTTCAGGATTTATCCTCGAGAACTTGAGCACGCAGAAGGGAAATAAAACCCATTACTGACATTCTACTGCAACGCAAACAGTAGAAAATTCTCTCACTACATTTTAGCCTCATAATTTCACCAAAACAAGTGCGTAGCTATATTATTCCACAAACGTATAGCTTTCAACATAAATCAATTTGCCAAAGACCCAGGTGGACGCTTTCTAATCATTACAGGCTTTATTAACAATAAAAAATTTTCTCTGTTCAATATCTATGCTCCAAATACCTCCCAAAGCAAATTTTTTCGCACCCTAGAAGAGATTCTTCTCTCTCAAGCCCTAGGACACCTTGTGGTTGGAGGAGACATAAATACACCACAAAATCTACTCTAGATAGATCCAACCATCTTCATCTACAATCCCCACCACTTCAGCAAAATCACTCTATTTACTCCACGACTTTTATACAAGAATCGACTATCTTTTTTTTCCACCCGCACAACTACTTCCCTCTTTATTAGATGCTACCATATCAGCAAGAACTTGGTCATACCACGCGCATGTCCTATTTCATTAACCAATATATTACAATCTACCCCAAATATACATGGAGGCTATGAAACCCTACTGTCAGACTCCCTACTGTACAAGATCTAAAAGAGGAACTACAAACATACTTCACTGAAAATAACACTCCAGATGTCCCAATATCCACTAGATTGTACACAAAGCTGTAATTCGAGGCTCTATCATAACAAAGCCTCCAAACAAAGAAAAGCCCTAGCCTCTCAAATACAAGATTTGACCAATACAATCAGCACATTAGAACACTCACATGCCAATACACACAACCCAGAAACTTCCAAATTTACACACACAGTTTATTACAAGTTTACACTGCAATTCAAATGGAAAAAACTTCCACTCAGACAATGCTACATGTAATATTATTATTATTATAACAGACTCCATACCATTTTACCAAACTAATTCACAGAGATCAAACAGGATTTATACATGGCCATCAAACCACAGACAATCAGGGTTATTCAATAACGGTTCTTATTGGTAAAAATAGTGCTAATTTTGCCTCAACCAATTAGATGTTAGCTTTCAAATGTTAAATAAGATCTGGTTGGTTGGGGCAAAATTAGCACCATTTTAACGATAAGAACTTTTATTGAATCTCCCTGAATATCGTAGAATAATACAACTACCCCACAATGCTAAAAACAACTCAATCCCCATGTTATCACTGTCTCTAGAAGCAGAAAAGAATTCAGAGTATCCTGGCCTTATATGTCCGAAATCCTTAATAGATTTGTCATTAAAGGCCCATTCCACACAGAAATTTTTAGCATGTACCTTCACCAACAGCAATTATCAATAATATGGGATATATTCATTTAGATTCCCATACTTAATGGCACAAAACAGGGATGCCCCTATCACCCATTCTATTTGCTATATGCATCGAACCTCTAGCAGCCAGAATAAAAGACCATCCACTATTGGTCTAAAATTGGGATAAACTAATATAAAAACGCTCTCTTCGCAGACGACACCTCTTCTTAATTTCATAGGCCGCACAATCTGTAGGCCAAAATATCACATGTGTTGCTGATCTGTGAGGACGAAAGTCGTCAGGCCTAAAGCCCTGTACACACATTGGCTGTCAACAATGTATTGAAACAACAATCACACATGAGGAGAAATATGTTGACATTGTTGTCTGCGGATCACTTAACAATGTTGGGGAATGGTGAGCATTCATTCCTAAGCCAGTGGTGGCGAACCTATGGTACGCAGACCCCTCTCTCTGTCAGCATGCGTGCTTGTTACCAAAACTCGAGTGAAAGGAGCCAGTCTACTTCCCCCTGCAATCCGAGAGATCCGCACAGCGTAAAGGTGTCTGCAGCAACAGAGAGAGAGGTCAATAAACATCAGCCTCACTGTTCTGCATATTCAAGCAGGACAATGAAGGGGAGAGAGGAAGTGCTCCAAGCAAGGGAAACAGCGCACAATCGCTCTGACCTCTATCCTAGGAGCTGAAAGCATGAAAAAGAAGGTTAGGAATGTCAGTTTAGTCGTTAGATTATTGTATCTCTTCTGCTCTACTTGGGACTGCTTAAAAAATCTACATCTGCTTAGGGGGGTGAGAGAATGGGGGTTTCTACAAAAAAGAAAGTAAATTATTTTACTTTGGTGTGGTTACTGTTTTTACTCTAATACTCCTGTGTGGTAATGGAAGAGGTTAATGGTCCACGTGTTTTAGATCTCAAACTCCTGTGTGGTAAGGAGAGGTTAATGGTCCACTGTTTTAGATCTCAAACTCCTTGTTGTGGTAAGAGGTTAATGGTCCACTGTTTTAGATCTCAAATTTGGTATATTATTGGCTTTTTTCCAATCCAGCGGCACATCACCAGACAAAAGGAAATCTGAACAGATGAGAAACAGCTGTCCAGATAAAAAGTTCTTTTAAAATCCGAGGATGTATTTCATTTATTTTTATTGATATTAACTTTGTCCAATTGTTTTCATACCATATCCTTTGTCAGACAGAGTGAATATTCTCATTTATACCCTTCATATTATTAGACTCCCTGCTATAAGGACTAGGATTCTCTATAGCGAATACTAATGAAAAAAAATAGTTTAGCACATTAGCCTTTTTGGCATCATCTACAACCATCTCAGCCCCATTATTTAACGGTCCCACATTCTCAGTCCTCATCTTTTTACTAACTGAAAACATTTTGTGGTTGGACTTACTTTGTTCTGCTATCCGTATTTGATTTTCTATTTTAATTTTCTAGTTTAATGGCTTTCTTGCACTCTTTATTACAGCTTTTTATACTCCATGTAAGCCTGTTCTGTTCCCTCTGATTTCAAAATTTTAATAGCCTTTTTCTTATTTTCCATTTCCCTTTTTACCTGAGCATTAAGCCATGCAGGAGTGGACCTAATTTTTTTACACTTGTTCCCTAAAAGGTATAAATTTACAAATGTAATAGTTTAATATCCATTTAAAAGCGGTCCACTTCTGGTCAGTATCTTTACCTGGAAACAAATCCCCAGAGTCTACGAGCAGGATTGATTTCTTTAACAACATATTACAGTGTTCTCCCTAGGGTCTTTTAGCCGGGCGGCCCACCCGGCTACTTTTTCATGCCACCCGGCTGGAAAAAAATTCTTGAGAGAACACTTGTGATTTAAAAGAATTTAGAAGTAGGTTTAATAGGCATGCCAATAGGTCAGTAAAAACTCCCGCCAAAACTGCTCAGTCCACCTGCAAGATTATTTTAGCACGTTGACTAGCTTTTCCAAGATCTTCAAGGCCACAAAAGGGTGTCACATGCTTGTGCTGCTATGTTACATGGGTTACCTGCAGATGTTGACGAACTACAACTCCCTGCATTCTACAACCATGGAATGCTGGGAGTTATAGTTTTCAAACATGTAGTGGGACAAAAGTTAGACATCCCTGACCTATATAATGAGCATGATGCAGTGCACATTTTCCCTTACCACCAAATTTCCCCGTCCTACCCCACCCGGCTACTTTTTCATGCCACCCAGCAGGAAAAAAATTCTGGGGAGAACACTGCATAAAATTAGATTTCCTAAAGTTAAAAGTTTTTTCAACCCAGTGCACTTTTGTTTTTTTGCAACATATTTTAAATGACACTATGTTATGATTTATTACCACCTGTATGCCGATGATACTCTAATATACTTTTCCAGTCCTGACACCCAATCACATATTTCCGACTGCCTCCGTGCTCTCTCCTCATGGATGAACTAAACATCTTCCCACCTAAACCTGGTCCTATCTCACCTTTTTCTATTTCTTTTGACAACACCCCCATTTATTCAGTCGTCACATTGCTTAGGGGTAATTATTGATTCCTCTCTCTCCTTTTCACATTAACAATGTTGCTAAAACCTGTCACTTTTTTCTCCGTAATATTGTGCAGAGCAGCCCTCCCCCCTTCCCTCTCCCTCCCCCTAGTGTAAAATCCCCTTGGGGTATTGTAGAGCTTCCTCCCCCAGCCCCAACCACATTATTCTTATGTACAGAAACTCCCCCAATCTTTACTTACCTTCCCTCTTTCCCCTGGCATTCTGAACTGCCATCAGCCATGTCCTTGATTGGCTGCCTCTCAGCCAATAACGAACGCGGCTGACGGTTCGGCCCCCTGCTTGCATTTTCATGCAAGCAGAAGGCCAGGACAGTATGGCGGAGGAAAGAGGGAAGGTAAGTAATGATTGGGGGAGTTTCTGGATATAATAATAATGCGGTTGGGACTGGGGGAGGAAGCCCTACAATATATATAAAGTTAAAAAAAGGGGTGGACATATTGTCTCTCAATATGTCTTGCATCCCCTGGAATTGTATTCCGCTTTCTTTTTGTCAAGGAACCTCTACAAACAAGTTTATCTCTTAAAGCACAGCACAGAATAGGATTGTTGACACTGCAACAGTTTCTACTATGGCACTTCTACCCTTTCCTATGTATCTGTACGTTACCTACCTAAGTAGATTGTAAACTGTACAGGGCAGGGACCTCCATGGTACAACAATTGCTCCTAATGATATTTATCTAAATGATCTCCATAAAAACAGGCTTGCAGTGGCCAAACAGCCTTTACTATTTAACATGGAGAGTAGAGGGGAGCGAACATGGAGTTCTCCTGCAGCATAGGACAGTGATGGCGAACCTTTTAGAGGTTGAGCGCCCAAATTGCAACCCAAATCCCCACTTTTTATTGCATAGTGCCAACATGATCATGTAACCTGAATACAGAGGGTTTTTTTTAGAAAAAATAGCTCAAACACAGACCAATGTAGTAGATAGAATTGATTATAGATTACCTATTATCCTCTCCATTACCACACAGGAGTTCTAAAACAGTGGACCATTAACCTCTCCCTTACCACACAGGAGTTTGAGATCTAAAACAGTGGACCATTAACCTCTCCCTTACCACACAGGAGTTTGAGATCTAAAACAGTGGACCATTAACCTCTCCCTTACCACACAGGAGTTTGAGATCTAAAACAGTGGACCATTAACCTCTCCATTACCACACAGGAGTATTAGAGTAAAAACAGTAAACACCAAAGTAAAATAAATTTACTTTCATTTTTGTAGAAACCCCCATTCTCTCACCCCCCTAAGCAGATGTAGATTTTTTAAGCAGTCCCAAGTAGAGCAGGAAGAGAATACAATAAATCTAACAGACTGAAACTGACATTCCTAACCTTCTTTTATCATGCTTTCAGCTCCTAGGATAGAGGTCAGAGCGATTGTGCGCTGTTTCCCTTGCTTGGAGCACTTCCTCCTCCCCTTCATTGTCCTGCTTGAATATGCAGAAACAGTGAGGGCTGATGTTTATGCGACCTCTCTCTCTGTTGCTGCAGACAGCCGTTACGCTGTGCGGATCTCTCTGGATTGCAGGGGGAAGTAGACTGGCTCCTTTCACTCGGAGTTTTGGTAACAAGCACGCATGCTGACAGAGAGAGGGGTCTGCGTGCCATAGGTTCGCCACCACTGGCTTAGGATATGAATGCTCACCATTCCCCAACATTGTTAAGTGATCCAGCAGGACAGAACAATGTCAACATATTTCTCCTCATGTGTTAGATTGTTGTTCAATACAGTTGTTGACAGCCAATGTGTGTACAGGGCTTTAGGCCTGACAGACTATTCCGTCCTCACAGATCAGCAACACATGTGATATTTTGGCCTAACAGATTGTGCGGCCTATGAAATGGGGAACCATAAGTCTGATCATACTGTTGTTTGCACAAAACTTTCCATAAACTATCAGTCATGTGGGAAATACATTTAATGAGCACTGGTAAGGCCTCATTTGAAATATGCAGTGGAATTTTGGAGACATATAGCTATATATTATATATATATATATATATATATATATATATTGGTTATTGTGGCTCTCAGGTGTTCAACCGAGTATGGGTACCCTTGGAGGTTCAGGGCCCCGGTTCTACCTGATCTAATTATCTTATCATCCCTGAGGCATTTTTACTTAAAGGACAACTCCACCCACATAATAACATCTTTTAGAAAGATTGTCCTCTTTAAAATATGTTGATATAGTCTACTTTGTCCTCTGAATTCATTACTTTATGCCTGCTATGATTCTGAATGCCTCATGGCCTAATATCCCACATGATATATATTAATTTCTCCACTGCAGGAAAAATGAGTGACAATGAAAGTATCAAAGTCCTGTTTAAATGTAATCTTAGAATAAATTACAATGCTGGATTCGGGGGTATGTTAAAAAGGCTGTATTAGATGGACCTATGTCTTTAACCTTCACTGATATGCTATTCTGTAAGGATATGGTAAACTTAAGAACATTTAAGAAGCTGTAAAATAGAGAAAATATGCTAGAGAGGATGCCTTAATAAACATATGAAGACAGTCCTCAAATAAACTTTATAGCACCATAAGGTGCTACAATGTAGGCAAGTCCTGAAATAAACTTTATAGCCCAAGAAGAAACTTGTGCATGTCAAATTGTCTAATGGCCCATTAGATAATTGTTGTCTGAAGCATCAGTTGAACTGCTGCTTCGGCAAATAATCTAGCTTGTATGGTGGTTTTCCTCTCTTGGATCCCTAGACAACATTGGATTGCTGCATAGGGTCTCCCAGGCACTCCCCTTCCTTCTTCACAGATCAAAATAGGCTGTTCAGTAACAGCCAAGCTTAATGCATAGATTCAGCTTTTTAAATAGAAAGTTCAGGTGATTCCAGGACGTGAAGATGGAGGGAAAAGGAAAGAAGATAAGGTTCTGCATTTTAATACTGGGGAATAAGCTTAAAGGGGATGTTCTGAATGCAATAGTCTGCCTCTTGGATTAATATTGCAATCCTTCTGTTAGATACAGTTTAAAGAATCATCATGAAGCATGTGGCTTCAGGCCATACACCTGCCAGGTGTTACATTGATTTATCTGAATGCCAAAGTACGTTGGGCCAGAAAGGGGTTACTAACCGTGCTGCATTCTGTGATGTTAATGTAACCATACATTAGGCCGATTTTATGTACAATCCAACATACAATCCGACACTTCCATCGATTGGCCGAAAAATTTTACATTTTCCCATTCTTATCACACGACATTAGATCGTAAAATCGATCGTAATTACGATCGGGAAAGTCGGTTTTTAAGTCGATTGGTAAAATGATTGTAGTGTTTTCTAAAGTTCCGATTAAATGTTAATGTAATGTAACCTCACAATGGACGACATTCGACATTAATCACAAAACAAATTGAATGTCGAACAATATTTATTGTACATCTTGGTACAATTAACATTGTACATCTGTCTATCAAAGTATCGGTCGGTTTAAGATAGTAATTATGATCGTAATAGTGTATGGCCACCTTTACTGTCTGGATAACTTACAGGCTGATCCTCACCTTCTATTTTACTAATTGCATTTACATTACAAGTTGGATAGTAATGGAGGATGAATAAAGACATCAATCCACTAAGTCTAACCATTTTGCCTTTCAATGATCACTCCCTAACAGATGATCCAAAAGAAGCAGAAAGAAAAAAAAATCCTTCCTTATTCTAATGAGCGATTAGAAAGGATATCTGTATCAACAAGAACTATATGTATTAATGTTTTTTAACATTAGAAACAAATCCAGCCCTCACTTCAAAGGACAACTAAATCCACAGAACAACACTGAACCAGAAGGCAGAACACCTTGATATAAAACCAGTAATCTGTGCCTCTCATTTTAATATGGGCACTGGGAAATTTACCTAAATAACATGTGGTTTGTGCTTCACTTCTCAGCATTCTAATATCAGACAGTTTGGTCAACGAACATTATGTTCTGCACATGCTCAGCCCTTAGCTATGGCAGAAACTTGTTACAGTTGGTAACACCCATTAATAAGCTCTAGCCAATCCTTTTACAGGACAGGTAAAGCAAAGAAGCATGTGACTGAGGTTAGGAGATGTGGTCTGACACTGCACATACACACAGATACTTCATCCAGTTCTTAACAGATTTACATTTACTTTAATACAATTTACTTAAGTGGTATTTTATAGCTTATTGGTGTTTTTAAGGGGAGTTGTTTTCAGATTCTGGAGTATAAAAAATTGGATTTAGTTCTCCTTTAAAGCGATCCACAGAACCTGCCATTACCACATTTGCTGGAAGACAGTTCCACAGTTTTACCATTCTTGCAGTTAAAAAAACCTGACAATGAAACTTCTTATTTATTATCTTAAAGAATTTAAAATAAATTCTCTCTTGCAGAGGAAGCTTATGTGTAAAAACAGAGATGTCCAAACTCCAGATTATGCTGCGCACATTACAGTAACATTTAGTTCATCTAATAGGGAGCCATATGTTAACTTATATATATCAACTTGTTTTTCCAAGGATTCAAACTAGCTTTTCAAACAGGAATTGCAGCTACAGCTAAACTTGACTTCTACAAATTCAAATTGTAAAGTTTAAAATGCCTACCTCTGTTTTTAACAGGTGTAACAGATCTCATTTTGTGAACCACCTTTTTAAGTTGAGGGGATCTTGATTCAGAGCATGGTGTTGGTGATTGATCAGATCCATATGTTGTGCTGTCATAATCATCAGAATAATATGAATCACTGTTTTTATCAAATTCTGGACTCCTTCCTTGGTCCAGCTCATGTTTACTTATTCTACAGTCTCCTATGTCAAGATCTTTGTTTTCCTTTAATTTGCTGTGTGCACCCTTTTTAGTAATATAGGTTTGTGTGCTGCTTAAATCTCGCGGAGAATGTGGGCTCCTCCCAAGCTGCTTATAAGTCGTCATTCCTAGAGCGTATGTTCCAAGTGTTCATTTCAATTTTCCTCTGATATCTGTAGAAAATGGAGTTGTAACATTTTTTTAATTAAAAAACCTACATTGTAGGTTTGAATACAAAAAAAAAAAACAGTAGAGGACACAATAATACAAAATATTACTTGTTGCTTTCAATGCTTTTTGGATTGTTGGGCCTTGTTCAACAGAATCAGATTTTGTGATAGTAAATCATTTTTAGTTATGATTTTTCAACATGAATCAAAAGTATATTTTAGTTATAGTATTTCTCAAAATCACTTTAAGCCATTGATCAGCTCTTTATAGAAAAGGTTAGGGGTCAAAGCATATAATACAAATATTACTGTAAATGTTACATTCAATGCTTTTTCAATTGTTGGCCCTTGTTCAAATCAAAAAGATTTCTAATTGATTTTGTCATAGTAAATAGTTTTTTAGATCTGATTTTACAACATAAATCAAAAATATATTTTGGGAAAGTATGAGTCTCCCACCCTTTTTTTTTAAAATCTGTTTTTTTTGCCTTCCTCTGGATCAACTGTTAGGTAGGGTTAAAAGGTTGGACATGATGGACGTATGTCTTTATTCAACATCCATTAATATGTTACTATATATGTAATCAAATGTTTTGTGCATTTACTGCAATTAACATTTCTTAAAATATGTAATATTTTAATCATAAAGATGAAAGTAATTAAGAAGAAAAAGCCAGAATAATCACAGTTTTTCTACAAAGATATAACTATAAAAAACATACAACGTACATATAATTAGCTATACAAGCTTCTGTGTGAACACTGACTGGTCAATTGTCAGTTACCCCCAATCCCAACTGATTACCTGCATTACTAACCAAATATGTAAGGATTATTACTGACTAATAAAAAAAATCATTCTGGCACAGTGAGCTGCACATCTGACAAAAAGTGCATGGAATAAACTGGGAAAAATAGCAGTTGGGTTTACCCAGATAACCGACAAGTCACCAGTTTTTTGTTTAAAGGGTGGACATACTCTTTAAAGACTAATTCTCTTTCTAAATTATGCCATATTTGTTTGTATTTAATATAGCATTAAAAAATATTTACATGAGACTGGGCCTGATTTGCAAACTCAATCTATCAGTATGTAATAGAAAAACCTAGGTGAATTTGGACAAGTTGTCTAGTACTGCAAGGCATCAGTGTTGACCACCATGTAGACATGCCATATAATATACATAAAATATATCAAAAATGTACCCTTGCTTTGTGAATAAAGTTAAGGGATATCAGGTTTATGCCACACATCTTGCTAATAGGAGTTTTTCTTTTATATTTGTGTAGTCATACCCCATGTTACTCTAGGTGATTGTGCAGATCACATGTGCTTGTTTTAGCCTACAAGGGCCCTTAAAAGTTAATCAAAGGTATCAAACTGCTGTCTAAAATATCAAATGCAAAAACAGACAGCCATATTTGTCAACTAATCAACTGTGCATTTTAACGGTTTAATTTATAGAAATCAAAAGTACAAAACTATGACTTAGGTACTCCTGACAGTGGCTATTGTACATATTTCAGGTTAAAGCTGCTAATAAACATTCCTGCCAGTGGAAAGTAAGGGCTCTGTTCTCTTTACATTTAATGTGTTTTTTTTCATACAGAAGCATTTTAAGGGACAGAATGCAGTAAAAATAAAAGTCTATTTATGGTTGCAAACATGCAATATCTCAAATCACAAACATTTCCTCCTCACCTTTCCCGACTCAAATTCCTGTCAGAATCCCAGAGGTACGAGAACAGTAGCCTTTATTTATGTCTGCTGAGAGTAATCTGAAGGAAGGTGGGGCTTGTGTGCAACAAGTTAATGTGTAATTTCAGGGTTGTCTGCACTATCAAACTGTTGCTTACACCTCCAAGGCAGTACTGAAGCCTTTAGGGATACTGCCTGGGAGGTCTGTAAATGTCTCTAACCATCTGTTGCTATGTGGTAATCTCATGAGAAGCACACTGCATTTGAAAAACATTTATAGAAAACAAATAAACCTGTGGAATTGGTAGTTTCCTTTGTGGATTAGTAAACTCTTCAGGGCAGGGATCTCTTTCCTAATATGTCATAATGTACTGCATAGAATATATATATAACATAAAGAGATACAATTAATCTAGATGAACAGAACTTTTATCTAAAAAAACAAGACCAACCAAAGTTGTAAGTTATATTTTCTAGCTTTACCATCATGTTATTAGTGTCACATGGTTTATTGAAACGTCTATTCAAAAAAATGCATTCCCCACTTTAATAATAACTTAAATATATGTTTACGGTATTAGAAGACACCTTGGAGTTCGATGGGCAGTATAAAAAAACAAAACAATTGACCTCTCGGACTTTTTAGTGAATTAATCTAGTCATACTAGCAGAGTACCCGACGTTCAGGGGCACTTCTAGGGTTTTTTTGCCACGCCTGAGTCAAACTTTTGAATGCCGCTTTTCAGGCCGCCGCCGCATTAAAGTGGGTGTGGTCGTGTAGGTGGGTGTGGTTTTTGTCAGTGGGTGTGGCTAAAATGTTAGATTTTGAGCTTCCTATCATGTTTTAATCAGTTCCCATGTCAGACCCATTACCACTATCTCCCCAGCAGCCCCTATGACCACATAGCCTAATAATCCCTCCCTATACATTTATAGGCCCATGATGATAAGACCCCCAGAGAGACCCCCCCCCCCCAGACTGGTGGTGGTTTACTTACAGTTAGCAAAGAAAGAAGACACTAGTGACAACACTGACACCACAGACAGTGAAGTGAGACTTCAAATCACAGGCTTGGGCTCTTCCTTGCTCCTCTTAAATACTCTGCTGCTCCCTCCACACAGTATGCTGGCCTGGCTGCGCAAATAAAGTCGCTCCACCTGTCTCTAGTTACGGTCACCCACCACGTGACTTTGCCGCCGCCTGCAAGCACGATCCGAAGCAGGAAGGTGATGTGACTCAGAAAGCAGCGTCGAGACTATCTATCTCTCTATTATCTCTTTATCTATCTATCTATCTATCTATCTATCTCTCTATTATCTCTTTATCTATCTATCTATCTCTCTATTATCTCTTTATCTATCTATCTATCTATCTATCTCTATATCCATTATCTATCTATCTATCTATCTATCTATCTATCTCTCTATTATCTCTCTATCTATCTATCGAACCATTATCTATCTATCTATCTATCTATCTATCTATCTATCTATCTATCGTCCATTTATCTATCTAGTCTATCTAGCTATCTATCTATCATCTCTCTATTCATCTTTATCTATCTATCTATCTATCTATCTATCTACTATCTGTATCTATCATCATCCTATATCCATCATCTATCTATCTATCTATCTATCTATCTCTCTCTCTCTCTCTCTCTCTATCTCTCTCTATCTATCATCTCTCTATCTCTCTATCTATCTATCATCTCTCTATTATCTCTCTATCTTCTATCTATCTATCTATCTCTCTATCTATCATCTATCTATTATCTCTCTATCTATCTATCTATCTATCTATCTATCTATCTCTCTATCTATTATCTCTCTATCTATCTATCTATCTATCTATCTATCTATCTATCTATCTATCTCTCTATCTATTATCTCTCTATCTATCTATCTATCCATCCATTATCTACTATCTCTCTATTATCTCTCTATCTCTATATCCACTATCTTCATCTACTACTATCTATCTATCTATCTATCTATCTATCTCTCTCTATCTATCTATCTATCTATCTATCTATCTATCTATCTATCTATCTATCTATCTATCTATCTATCTATCTATCTCTCTATTATCTCTCTATCTCTCTATCCATTATCTATCTATCTATCTATCTATCTATCTATCTTCTCTCTATCTATCTATCGATCTCTCTATCTATCTATCTATCTATCCTCTATCTATCTAATGTATCTCTCTATCTATCTATCTATCTATCTATCTATCTATCTATCTCTCTATCCATTATTATCTATCTATCTCTCTATCCATTATCTATCTATATCTCTATCTATCTATCTCTCTATTATCTCTCTATCCATCATCTATCTAACTCTCTATCTATCTATCTATCCATTATCTATCTATCTATCTATCTATCTCTCTATCTGTCTATCTATCTATCTCATCTATCTCTCTATCCATTATCTATCTATCTCTCTATCCATTATCTATCTATCTCTCTATCTATCTCTCTATTCATTATCTATCTATCTCTCTATCCATTATCTATCTCTCTATCCATTATCTATCTATCTCTCTCTATCCATTATCTATCTATCTCTCTATCTCTCTATCCATTATCTATCTCTCTCTCTATCCATTAACTATCTATCTCTCTATCCATTTCTATCTATCTCTCTATCTATCTATCTTCTATCTCCTATCTATCTATCTGTCTGTCTGTCTTCTGTCTATCTATCTATCATCTCTCTAGCTCTCCTATCCATCTATCTATCTATCCATTATTATCTATCCATTATCATTCACTATCTACTCTATCTATATCTCTATCTATCTATCATTCTATCTATCTACTCTATTCATTATCTATCGCTCTATCTATCTCTCTATCTATCTCTCTATCATCTATCTATCATCAATCTTTCATCTATCTATCTATCTATCTATTATCTATCTCTCTATTATCTATCTATCTCTCTCTCTATCTATCTATCTCTCTATCATCTATCTCTCTATCTATCATCTATCTATCTATCATCTATCTATCTACTATCTATCTATCATCTATCTCTCTATCTATCTATCATCTATCTATTATCTATCTGTCTATCTATCTGTCTATCTATCTCTGTCTCTATCTATCTCTATCTATCTCTCTATCTATATATTCATCTATCTATCTATCTATCTATCTATCTATCTATCATCTCTCTATCTCTATATCTATCTATCTATCTCTCTCTCTATCCATTATCTACCTATCTATCTATCTATCTATCTATCTCTATATCTATCTATTTATCTATCTCTCCTACTATCTCTATATTTAATCTGTCTATCTCTCTAATCCATTATCATACTATCTATCTATCTATCAATTATCTATCTATTTATCCATTTGCTATCTATCTTCTATCTATCTACTCCTCTATCCATTATCTATCTATCTATATATCTCTCTATTTATATATATTCTCTCTCTATTATCATCTATCATCTCTATATCTATCTATCTCTCTATCTTCCATTTTTATATCTACCTATTTATCTATCTCTATATCTATCTAACTATCTCTCTATCATCTATCCATTATCTATCTTCTATCTATCCTCTCTCTCTTCTATCTATCCATTATCTATCTATCTATCTAATCTCTCTATCATATCTATCCATTATCTATCTATCTATCTATCTATCTATCTATCTATCTATCTATCCCATTATCTATCTATTTACTATCTAATCTATCTATCTATCTATTCTATCTATCTTACTCTCTATCTATCATCTCCCTATCTATCTATCTAACATCTATCTATATCCCATCTATCTATCCATTATCTATTTATCCTCTATCTCTCTACATGTCTATTCTATCTATCTATATATCTATCTATCCATTATCTATCTCACCTACCTACTCTACCTATCTATTACCTTTCCCTTCTAGCCACTGAGAGTGAACCGGGCATTAATCATGTGTGGATTCGATGTTTGAGTATGACACACGGTCGGGGATCCCTGGTTGTGTCTATGGGTTAGTCAGATGTCATGGTCACCCTGTCCCGCTGGGGCTGAGCCATTGAGAGGTCACTCCCTGCATCCATCAGGGATTTCATGCAGCGAATCCTGAGAACGATCGGTCACTTGTGTCTCCCCTTGAGATGGGATGGAATTTTGAGCCAGAGGGTCGGACAAAAACAACAACCACCCGGGGCAGGATGAACAGGAGATGCACGTGGTGCAGGGGATGAATAACCGGGAACACCTGTTACATTAACTTCGGTGACGGTGACCCAGTGTCTGAGTATCACTAAACCTCGGCCAAGCACCTGGGGACCGCGATCACTGCTGGGTGCCGGCCGCCGGGAGTTGACGAGCGGATTCAGCAGAGAACCAAATGAAGCTATCGGTGGACTCATGGTATATATCAACTTGTAATGCTCACCTCCTGTTCCACTTCTCAGTACAGTCCTCCAGCGTCTGGCTGGCCTGGCCTCGCCTCCCTCTCACAATCTTGTCGCGCAAGTTCCCTCCTGCCCGCTGACCCACAAGTGATGTTCCAACCCACTCAAAAGCAGGGCTTCCTGCGCGGTTCGCGCCTAGCGCGCTGCTGACGCGCTTAATCCATTACTAACGCCGCGGCGCCAGTTAAAGGTACATTTGTTTTTTTTTAAACTTTCATGTGCCGCTTTTGTCGGGGTGCCGCCTGAGTCACGTGACTCAGTGTGCCTAATTATAGATGCGGCCCTGCCGACGTTGCCCGTTTTTTTCCAAAAATCAATCCTGCACTCACAGCTGAAATTTATCAGGCCCGCCACCTGTCCTGACCGCATCCACAGCTTTGTAACCGAACCTGACCCACAACTTATTCAAACTCACTGTGGTTTACCCGTACCTGAGCTGCAAATTGGCTAAAAACTCTAGACTAAGCTCTTTGGGCAGGGTCTTCTTTCCTAATCTATCATGATATTGCTGTGTACTTGTATTATGTATTACCTACATATGTAATATGTAGGACTTTGTATAATATGTATTACCCTGTATGTAATGTATGACTATGTAATTTAGTGATGCCCAACCCGTGACCCGCAAGGAGCCACAAGTGGGTGTGGAAAGGGGCGTGCTGGGGTCATTCCAGGGGCGGAGCTAATCCCCACGGCCCCCTCAGTGCCACTAATGTGGCTCCCAGTGTCGGGTGGTTTGGGCACCCCTGATGTAATTGTAAAGCGCCACAGAGGATGATGGTGCTATATAAATCCATAATAATAAAAACTACCTTCGGTGCCCGAACTGATGCAGGATTCTAAGCCAGATCTCCCTAATTATTATACCTCCCAACATTTGGAAATGTAAAAGGGGGACAGATAAGTAAGGGAGATGTGAAGTGCATGGCAGTGCAGTGCAAGAAAATCCCCACACCTAACATTATAACATAACCCATAGATATTGCTTTTAATCTGTCGAATCTCCTAAAAATATCCTTTAAATCTTCCACATACTCTTACAGATTGCATTCCATTTGCATACCCTTTAATATTACCCCTTTAATAGGTACACTTATAGAAAAAAACCCAGTACAGAGCTGCAAAAGGAGGATAATGAAGTGAACCTGATCTTAACACAACTCTGTGCTAAAGTGTCCCTATCTGAAAATAAATTAAACCTTCAGTATCTAAAAGTGAATGAAACATTGAGCAGATCAATCTGGCTACACATTTTTGTTAATTACTCAGTTAAGCCCTGACACACTGATCCAGATGACAGCTAGTATGAGATCTCACTGAATTTCAGTAGGGGGAGACTCCTTATTTATGGTGAAGTTAGACTGTGAAATGAGTGTATGTGGCCTTTAACACTGGGGCTTCAGTAGTTTTTTGGAAAAAGAGACAAGTTGTAAAGTAAAATTAACCCCTTACAGTGCAGTTGTATTTCAGTATGGCAGTGCCATCCCATTCACATTTTAATTAAAATGTGATTTGTTACCTTTTGCTGCACATATACATTTCATGGCTGTCAGCTCCCTGCAATGGGAAACTACACATTTCCTTAGCCACCTTCTTTAAACTCTGCACCAGACTGCTGCAAACTGTAATCTCCATCTCCTTCCATGAGTAGCTGCCTGCCCAACCCCCAGTACAAGAGATTTCTTGGATTTGCTATGTTACCTCTCATCCTTGACTCTGGGCAAATCACAAGGAAGAGGAGGAGACGGAGTGTGCGTTCACATGACACATCCTCCCATCACAGCAACAACACAACAAAATGTAAAGTAAAGCACTACACCAAAGCGGGACAACTGCATAAATTCAGAAAACGTAATAACTATTTAGGGCAGCAGGATTGGGTCTGTCCCGGATAATCCGTCACATTTGGGAGGTGTGCACTTAACTTGGGTGATTATTCGATTCACCACCAGATGGAAGCACACAGGTTAATTAATTAAAAAAAAAATTAGAGAAAAAAAGGGGTATGGGGGTAACTTTAAAAGTTGTAAATGTTTTTTTTTGTATGTATACCAAGTTTCATGAAAACTGTACCAGCTATGTGGGTGTATGTTTAGCTATATGTGGGTACAGATGAAATAAAATCTTTATACGCACTACTATAAAATTTAGGGATTTGTACAAAAAAAAATAAAGGCAAGATGTTAAAATAAAAGAAATCCAATGAAATCCTGGTTCTATTTGTGTCACATCCCCTAAATTAATATTTTACATATAACCACCACACATCTTTTTTGGATCGTACGGGAAGTGTCAGTGCTTTAGAAAATACATGTTAAATATACATAAAGTGCATCCTAACATCTAGATAAGACAGACATTATTCATCTTATATTTGTTATATTACCGTATATACTCGAGTCGAGGTTTTCAGGCTGTGAAAACAGCCTAAAAACTGAACCTCAACTATACTCGGGTCAGTCCTTACTGATGGAGGAATCCGCTGCCGCGTCCACTGATAGTCGCATCCACTGACGTCACTCACTCGGCGCTGGGAAATGAGACCGGCGCCGAGTGTGACGTCAGTGGATGCGACCATCAGTGGATGCGGCAGCCGATTCCTCCATCAAGTGAATGATGTCAGGGCCCAGACTCTCCTGCAACTATGGAAAAGGTAAGGCTGCAGCTTTACTTTAGTGAGAGAAGATGGGTGCAGGGAAATAGGGTTTTATTCCTGGGGGGGGGGAGAGTAAGGAGTCAGGACAGGGTAGTGGTTTTATTCCTGGGGCTGGGGAGAGTAAGATTCAGGGACGGTAGTGGTTTTATCCTGGGCTGGGGGAGAGTAAGGAGTCAGGGACAGGGTAGTGTGTTTTGGGGTTAGTGTGTGCAGTTCCACTCATGATGTTTGTAAACTACTACTCCCTTCTACTACTCTACCCTCGACTTATACTTGAGTCAATTGGTTTTTACTCATTTTTGAGGTAAAATGGGTACCTCGACTTATACTCTCGGGTCGCTCTATATTCGAGTATATAAAGGTACACTTTTTCTGTTTGTTTATTCGATTTGTTTTGATAAATCTATACAGGAAGATATTTTAAATCCAGGGTTTTGAGAGATGGGCAAAACTGCTAAAATCTGTTCCGCCTGTCGACCTGGAAAATGGTCTTGGAAAAACTTACATACATCCAGAAGTGTAAAAAAAATTACTTTCTTCACGATTTAACTGTTTTTCGAGATTACGCACTCTATTTTCAAAGGGCCCCGAAATTTTAGAAAATTAGAATTTTAAAGGAATTTTCGAAAATTATGTAAAAATGATACAGTAACTTACTGTAAATGGCTCTGGGACCTGGGGAATGGTCTGGGAAACAGATAATCCGTTTCTTTCAAATCATATATGGTTATAATCAGATTTTTTCAGAAAGTAACTGATTGGTATACTAACCAATCAGATTCTGTCTGAAAGAATTTAATTGTAATTGGAAAAGAATCTGATTGGTATACCGTATATACTCGAGTATAAACCGACCCGAGTATAAACCGAGGTACCCAATTTCAGCTAAAAATCCTAATAAAAGTTGTTGACTCGAGTATAAACCGAGGGTAGAAACTGGCCCACCCACTCAAAAGCAGGCTTCCTCTCGCGGTTCGCGTCTAGCTCCTAGCTGGACGGACGCGCTTAAATCCATTACTAACTGTTACTAACGCGCGGCGCCAGTTAAAGGTTACATTTGTTTTTTTTTTAAACTTTCATGTGCCGCTTTGTCGGGGTGCCGCCTGAGTCACGTGCCAGTGTGCCTAATTATAGATCGGCCTGCCGACGTTGCCGTTTTTTTTTTTCCAAAATCAATCCTGCACTCACAGCTGAAATTTATCAGGCCCGCCACCTGTCCTGACCGCATCCACAGCTTTGTACCGAACCTGACCCACAACTTATTCAAACTCACTGTGGTTACACCCTACCTGAGCTGCAAATTGGCTAAAACACTCTAGACTAAGCTCTTTGGGCAGGGTCTTCTTTCCTAATCTATCATGATTTGCTGTGTACTTGTATTAATGTATTACCTACATATGTGTAATAGTAGGACTTTGATAATATGTATTACCCTGTATGTAATGTTTGACATTTAATTTAGTGATCCCAACCCGTGACCCCGCAAGGAGCCACAAGTGGGTGTGGAAAGGGGCGTGCTGGTGGTCTTCCAGGGGAGCTAATCCCCACGCCCCCCAATTGCCACTAATGTGGCTTCCCAGTGTCGGTGGTTTGGGCACCCCTGATGTATTGTAAAGCGCGCCACAGAGATGATGGTGCTAATATAATCCATAATAAAAAAACTACCTTCGTTGCCCGAACTGATGCAGATTCTAAGCCAGATCCCCTAATTATTATACTCCCAACATTGGAAATGTAAAAGGGGGACAGATAAGTAAGGGAGATGTGAAGTGCATGGCAGTGTGCAAGTGCAGAAAAATCTGCCCACACCTAAACATTATTAACATAACCATAGATATTGCTTTTAATCTGTCAGAATCTCCTAAAAATCCTTTAAATCTTCCACATACTCTTACAGATTGCATTCCATTTGCATACCCTTTATATTACCCTCTACCCTTTAATAGGTACACATGAAAAAAAACGTACAGAGCTGCAAAAGGAGGATAATGAAGTGAACCGATCTTAACACAACTCTGTGCTAAGTGTCCTATCTGAAAATAAATTAACCTTCAGTATCTAAAGAATGAACACTTGAGCAAATCACTCTGGCTACACATTTTTGTTAATTATCTCAGTTAAGCCCTGACACACGATCCAGATACAGCTAGTATGAGATCTCACTGAATTTCAGTAGGAGGAGACTCCTTATTTATGGTGAAGTTAGACTGTGAATGAGTGTAGTGTGGCCTTTAACACTGGGGCTTCAGTAGTTTTTTGGAAAAAGAGACAAGTTGTAAAGTAAAATTAACCCCTTACAGTGCATTTGTATTTCAGTATGGCAGTGCCATCCCATTCACATTTTAATTAAAATGTATTTGTTACCTTTTGCTGCACATATACATTCATGGCTGTCAGCTCCCTGCAATGGAACTACACATTTCCTTAGCCACCTTCTTTAAACTCTGCACCAGACTGCTGCAAACTGTAATCTCCATCTCCTTCCATGAGTAGCTGCCTGCCCACCCCAGTACAAGAGATTTCTTGGATTTGCTATGTTACCCTCCTCTCCTCCTTGACTCTGGGCAAATCACAAGAAGAGGAGAGACGGAGTGTGCGTCACATGACACATCCTCCCATCACAGCAACAACACAAACAAAATGTAAAGTAAAAGCACTACACAAAACAAGGGACAACTGCATAAATTCAGAAAACGTAATAACTATTTAGGGCACAGAATTGGGTCTGTCCCGATAATCCTGTCAAATTTGGAGTGTGCACTTAACTGGGTGATTATTTTCGCTTCACCACCAGATGGAAGCACACAGGTTAATTAATTAAAAAAAAATTAGAGAAAAAGAGGGTATGGGGGTAACTTTAAAAGTTGTAAATGTTTTTTTTTGTATGTATACCCAAGTTTCATGAAAACTGTACCAGCTATTGGGTGTAGTTAGCTATATGTGGGTACAGATGAAATAAAAATCTTTATACGCACTACTATAAAATTTAGGGATTTTGTACAAAAAAAAATAAAGGCAAGATGTTAAAAATAAAAGAAATCCAATGAAATCCTGGTTCTATTTGTGTCACATCCCCTAAATTAAATTTTTACCTATATACAACACCAAATCTTTTTTGGATCGTACTGGAAGTGTCAGTGCTTAGAAAATACATGTTAATATACATAAGTGCATCCTAACATCTAGATAAGACAGACATTATTCATCTTATATTTGTTTATTACCGTATATACTCGAGTCGAGGTTTTCAGGCTGTGAAAACAGCCTAAAAACGACCTCAACTTATACTCGGTCAGTCACTACTGATGGAGGAATCCGCTGCCGCGTCCACTGTAGTCGCATCCACTGACTCAACTACTCGGCGCGGGATGAGACCGGCGCCGAGTAGTGACGTCAGTGGATGCGACCATCAGTGGATGCGGCACCGATTCCTCCATCAAGTGAATGATGTCAGGCCCAGACTCTCCTGCAACTATGGAAAGGTAAGCTGCACTTTACTTGTTGAGAGAAGATGGGTGCAGGGAAATAGGGTTTTATTCCTGGGGCGGGGGGGAGAGTAAGGAGTCAGGACAGGGTATGTTCGGCTGGGGAGAGTGATCAGGGACGGTAGTGGTTTTATTCCTGGGCTGGGGGGAGAGTAAGGAGTCAGGGACAGGGTAGTGTGTTTTGGTTGGGTTAGTGTGTGCAGTCCCACTCATGATGTTTTAAATACTACTCCCTTCTACTACTCTACCCTCGACTTATACTTGAGTCAATTGGTTTTTACTCATTTTTGAGGTAAAAATGGGTACCCGACTTATACTCCGGTCGCCACTTATATTCGAGTATATAAAGGTACACATTTTTCTTGTTTGTTTATCGATTTGTTTTGAATAATCTATAACAGAAGATATTTAAAATAATCCAGGGTTTTGAGAGATGGGCGAAACTGCTAAAATCTGTTCCCGCCTGTCGACCTGGAAAATGGTCTTGGAAAAACTTACATACATCCAGAAGTGTAAAAAAATTACTTTCTTCAACGATTTAACTGTTTTTCGAGATTACGCACTCTATTTTCAAAGGGCCCCGAAATTTTAGAAAATTAGAATTTTAAAGGAATTTTCGAAATTATGTAAAAATGATACAGTACACTTACTGTAAATGGCTCTGGGACCTGGGGAATGGTCTGGGAAACAGATAATCCTTTTCTTTCAAATCATATATGTGTTATAATCAGTTTTTTCAGAAAGTAACTGATTGGTATACTAACCAATCAGATTCTGTCTGAAAGAATTTAATTGAATTGGAAAAGAATCTGATTGGTATACACGTATACTCCTCGAGTATAAAACCGACCCGAGTATAAAACCGAGGTACCCAATTTCAGCTAAAAATCCTAATAAAAGTTGTTGACTCGAGTATAAAGCCGAGGGTAGAAACTTGGCATTCAAGATGTTTGGAACTACAACTCCCAGCTAATAAACATGCTGGAGTTGTGATTTTCCAAACATCTTGAATGCCACCCTCACTTGGGCTTCAAGATGTTTGGAAACTACAACTCCCAGCTAATAAAGCATTCTGGGAGTTGTAGTTCCCAACATCTTGAATGCCCCCCTCACCCTCCCACCCAGTTCAGTTTTGTACCTGTGGGCTCTTCTCCCTGTGGGCTCTCTTCCCATCCAAGGGCTTCCTCCATCCAAGGACTTCCTGGCAGGTACGGTATCCTTAGCGGTATCCTGAGCATTCAGGCAGCCGCGCGCTCATTCCAGTACTGGCGCGCCGGCTGAGTCAGGCCGGCGCGCCAGTTACACAGAAAGATTGTGCGGGCTGCCGGAATGCTCAGGTAAGCTACTGACTCGAGTATAAACCGAGTCCAAGTTTTAAAGCGATTTTTCAGCCTGAAAAACTCGGGTTTATACTCGAGTATATACGGTACTAACTAATCAGAATCTTTCTAAAAGAATCTGAATGTAACAAATTCTGTTTAGAAAATAATCTGATTGGTTAGTATACCAATCGGATTCTTTCTGAAAGAATCTGATTGTATTCAATACGTATTGGTTACAATCAGAACTTCAGAAAGAATCTATGGTATTGCTTTCTGGAACAATCTGATTGTAACTAATCAGAATTGGTTACAATCAGATTCTTTTAGAAATAATCTGGATTGGTATACTAACCATTAGACTCTTCTGAAATAAGCTGATTGAAACCAATTCTGATTGGAAAGAATCTATTGGTTATTATAGCAATCCCATACTTCCTGAAAGAATCTGATTGTAATCTATCAGATTGGTTACAGTCAGATTCTTCAGAAAGAATTTGATTGGTATGCTTTCTGGAAGAATCTAATTGTAAGTCTGAATTAGTTACAATTAGATTCTTTTAGAAATAATCTGATTGGTATACTAACCAATCAGATTATTTTCTAATCAGAATTGGTTACAATCGGATTCTTTCAGAAAGAATCTAATTGTCTATTTCCTAGACCATTTTCCAGGTTACTGTTTAATTTTTACAAAATTTTAAAAAATTCCTTGAAATTTTCTTTGAATTTTCGAACGCGCCTCGAAAAAATCTGCAAAGCGGAATTTCCGCAAAATCCGTAAATCACGGAATCCTTCGCAGAAAGGTTCATCACCAGTCATCTCTATCTGATCTATTATGTAACATTGTATAGGCTGTCGTTCAGTAGAAACACCACAGTGAAATCAACTGTTTGTGCAGAGCTTGAATCAATCTTTCCCCTTAAATTTCCAACCAATAATATCAATAGCAGATCCATTGGATCATTCTATAATTAAAGTTATCAATCTGTCTTTCAATACTCACCCTCCCCATTAAGCCGAGGCCACACTACACAACGCACCAAATGGCGCACACTTGCGAGCGGTATCGCACGTGATTTTGTTCAAGTTCAGAGGATAAGAAAACATTTGAAGAGACTGAAGAAGTTTTTGACAAGCCCAGGTCAGGCAGACCCCGCAGACAACGGCTCGAGAGACCGTTTGTTGGCTCGAAAATCCAAGCCCATTTTCAACTGCAGCAGAGCTCCAGAGACCTGGTCCCCTGAAATCCCTGTGTCAACCAGAACAGTTTGTCGGATTGTGACTCGAAATGGCCTCCATGGTCGAATCAGTGCCCATAAACCAGCACTAAACAAAAGACAATTGAAAAACCTGCTAAAAGGATGGACGCTGGAAAAGTGGCAAAAGGTTGATTTTTCAGATGAATCTTCTGTTGAATTACACCACAGTCGCCGCAATATGCAGAGACCTACTGGAACCCGCATGGAGCCGAGATTTACCCAGAAAACAGTGAAGTTTGGTGGAGGCAAAATCATGGTCTGGGTTATATCCATTATGGGGGTGTGCGAGGGATCTGCGGGTGAAGGCAACATCAATAGTGTAAATTCCAAGAAATCTTAGCTACCTCATATATTCCCAACCATAAAAAAGGCCAAATTCTGCAGCAGGATGCTACTTCCATCTTCACATCAAAGTTCCTTAAGACGTAGAGGCTCAAGATGCTCCAGGATTGGCCAGCCCAGTCATCTGACATGAATATCATTGAGCATATGTGGGGTAGGACGAAAGAGGAAGCATAGACGAAACCAAAGAATATTGATGAACTCTGGGAGGCATGCAAGACTGTTTTCTTGGCTATTCCTGATGATTTCATCAATAAATTGTATGAATCCTTGCCAAACCACATGGATGCTGTCCTTCAAGCTCATGGAATTCATACAAGATATTAAATTTGGATCTCACAGCACAACTACTTAATTTGCTGACATTTTTGGATTGGCTGTAAAGTAGATAATTTTCTGTATAGCCGACTACACTTTTGTTTTGCAACATTTTGACATTTCTGCCTTGATTAAATAATAAATCTTTCTTAAGTGAAACTAGTTTTTACCAGTATATTTAATATTATTTGGGAGGGCTTTAGCTTTTCATATGAGCTATTTCTAACACCAATTGATCAATTAAAAATCAGGTTAATAGCAGGAGTTACTTCAAAATACACAGACGAAAAGACTGTAGTGCAGGCACACAATTGAAGCTTTCATAAATGCCTGGGTGCTACTTTGGAGATACAATTATCATATATAAGAAGAACAATGTGCACTCCAAGGGCTTCTTTGCAGTCAAACTTATTAAAGTGCAATACGCGACGTTTCAGACGTTTTTCTACAACCTTTATCAAGCAGTGTTAGAATGTGCACTCACACAAAATTTAAAACCTCTAACTCCTCCCTATTAGTGACATCATCAAAATGTTGCCAACCCTCTTGTGGAACTGACATTAACCATTAAGAGGCAAACTTCAAATCTCAATAAAGTGCTATATCGTGCAAATACAATGTTTCTGTGTACCTGTAATTAAAAGCAATATATATATAACCATAAAGTGACCATTATCGAGGAAAGTGCTAAGCAATAAATAAATGTGTAAATTACAATCTAATATATAATATAAGGTGAATAAAAAGGTAATATTTTACCTTTTTATTCACCTTATATTATATCTTATTCACTTTATATTATATCTTATATCAAACAAAGCCTCTAAAGTTGGCTCTGGGCCACTCCCCCTTCATCACCTGTTATTCAACCAATGCAAAGAGCATCTTTTTATTAATCAGCCTTGTCATATGGTAGCAGAGCCCTGCAAGCAGCTTCACAAAGCCGAATTTGCAGGGCTAGTTTTTAGCTATATTATAAGACCTATAGTCCTTTGAACGTCACAAAGTAGACTTATAGTGTATGCGCTACATAATAAATGTATGAGCACCTTTATCCTTACTGAATACTAGCAGTGCGATGCACCGCGCGCCGCTATTGGAAACCCGGTGCAAACAGCCCGGCGATGTTATTTGCCGTTAGTGGCTCTCGGAACATCGCTATTAGCTGGCGTTTAAAGTGCCGCAATAAAATGCTGATTTCGGCATATAACATCGCCTGCGGCGGTTGTGAGGTTAACTTTCACGTTAGCCACGCAGCTGTCGCAATGAAGGATTTTAAGTCACGCTAACTGATATAACTGTTAGCGTGACTTACAACTCCAAAACAGGAGCGGTGCGCCCATTGGTGCATTGCCCTGTAGGTTCTCAAGAAAGGCGCTGGAATCTTGTCCTAACCCATTGATAAAATATAAAGCACTGGCCTGACACCAAAATAAAAATTACAATAGACAAAAAATCAAACAATGAATTTATTCATTGACACTACAACATGTGAATGGAAATAAATACAATTTAGATAGCAGTGAAAGAAACGTGATCCCAGAACACAGTGTGGTGTCAATTAATAAATCTTTCCTTCCAAACAAATAGCAAAATCGCGTCTAGCTTAGAATACATTTACTCATGTTAAAGGACAACTCTTCCCTCATAAGAACATCTTTTAGAAAGAATGGCCTCTTTAAAATGTTGATATATCACACTTTGTCCTATGAATTCATTATTGTATGCCTGCTATGCTTCTGGAAGCCTCATGGAAACTGGGCAATTTAGAAACCTGTACTGAGCCTGAGCATGCTCAGAAGAGGCAGCTAGGGGATTAACATTGAGTCATTGGCTGTGATGTCAACTGTCAAATCCATAACTGAAAGAACCAGGAAGCAGAAACGGGAAACAGGACATTGTGCAGGATTTCAGGTTAGACTTATACATTTCAGATTTCAAACTATTACCATTTAGGGTTTTGGGGGGTGATTTACCTGTATTAAGTTTTCATTTTGGGGCTGGAATTTCCCTTTTAAATCCCTTCTCAACACAATAGGATCACAAGCTTGGGTATTAGTTAGAATAGTAAGCAGTAAAACCAGTCTATGGATAAGAACTGACTAGAATAGAGAACTGCTAAACTAATAAAATTGGACATGCTGATTACAAAGGGATGGGAGAGTAATGGAAGGAAATGGTCACTGCAACAGTGAAGTAAAGGTACTGACTGCAGCCTGGCCCAGTGTACAGGATACTTACATTGACAGAGATAGAGGAAGAGGCTACAACACCCTGATCACCATCCTCTGCAGCCATAGAACAACGCACGATCGCACACCAGCTGCTAATAGGTGATTCCTTAATAATCCCCCAAAGTCTGAGCACCACCTCCCTCCTCCACAACTCCACCTAGACCACGAGGAGGAGGGACTGACAGCAGCAAGGGACTCTGGGACTTATAGTTTAGGTTTATGGCGTAACAGGTCAGTAAAATAAAAGGTGTCTCTAGAAGAGGTGCTGGGCTAAGCGACTGGGAAATGGTTTCCTAGTGGAGACTATTGTCTCTCTAATAAACTGTACAGTAAATAGCATACTGAAGAGCTTTGGCATCATCTTGCGGATTTGTCAAGTATTACAGGACTACCGATTGCTGCAATTTGTAAACAACCTCCATTGTCCCACTCGCAGTAGTATGGAATGCTGTCTACAAACAGATTGACATGGCAGTTATCTATATATACAATGTATAACCGATCGTGTTTGTTTACAGCTTCTTGTGCAAAATTCTACAATTGGATTGTTATCGATTATCAATCCTGTAATTCTAAACAAAATCCTCAAGATGGTGCCAAAGCTCCTCAGTATGATATTATTATTATTAACCAGCGCGTGGAAATTTCCTGTGTGTCGCCTTTCCCTGCACTCTTTATGAGACCCTAACCCCATACTTTACTGATCTATAATCCTATAAAGCTGAACGTTAGATCCCAAAGTCCTTTGCTGCAGCCAGCCCCTCCCTCTCCTGGCCTGAGTGTGAGTGTGGGAGGGGCTGTGGAGGTGGCTTGAGGGAGGTCGGTGCGCTGAGTTATTATTGTGGAATCTCCTATGAGCAGCTGGGGGGTCGAGTCTGTGCGGGACCGTCTGACAGCATCTAGTGAGCTGCTTCTACTGCCGGGATTATCTTCACCTTCCAAGAAAGCCACTGCCCCAGACAGCTGCAGAGGATGGTGATCAGGGTGTTTGTAGCCTCTTCCTCTAGCTCTGTTACTGTGAGTATCCTGTACACTGGGTCAGTGCTGATTGTACTGGAACATTGTAGCCTGTGGGTTTTCACCTGCAGTAGTTTCAATCTGATCACCCTTTATCACAATATTATCTGCTAGGACCCTGCTAATGTCTCTGGTGATCTGGGTACCTGCTAAGTATATGTAATAAGATCAGGGTCCCACAGTATAGTTACTCCATGTCTCTACCAGGAACATTTCCACTATTGGCAGTAACCGGTGTATTCTAGGTTCTGAGAGCAGTACATTATTTTGGACTGTTATGCAGACTTGTGTTTCTTCTCCTTTGCCATTAATAAAACTTTTTTTCTAATTCTTGTTATTTTCTTTATTTTCACAATTTTCAGAACAAAAGTTTGTAACTACAATGTGTGACTTTCCTGCCAGCAGCTTTGAAGTTAATATAGTGGATAATGTACCCCCAACTGTAAATTATAAGGATATTAGAAGTCACCAAGGAGTTCCATGACCATATAAAAGAACGAGGCAGAAGGCACAGAACTCCAAGGTGACTTCTAATATCCCTTTAATTTGCAGTTGGGGGTGCATTATTTATTATAACCTACCCCTTTGTGGCTTCTGCTTTCCTTCTCCTGGAACTGTAAGATTATAAGGTTATAATCTTACAGATCCTCCCATAGAAATCCACTACAGGGGTAGGTTATACAGTTAGAACTGCTTGGTTTATTTGTTAGACTGCAAAGTAGATGGCCCAACAAGTTCTTTGATGCACCTGCTCTGAGCAAATACAGGATTCCTAATAAACAAAGAAACCTGAACCCAGGCTGGGTGTGTCTAGATCAGGGTTACTCAATGGGTAAACTGGTGTGACTTCAAAGAGCCAGACATGTGCCTCATTATATTAGTAGTGGAAATATTTTTACCAGTATAACTTACATTTTTGTATACATTTTATTATGATTAAATTTCAACACCGTAACCTAACACTACATTGATTTGAATACAATATACACTGTTAAGTGCATAAAATATGGGTAATTCCAACTTAAAGGATATGTACAGTGTAAAACTAGTTGAACAGATAGCTGTGGCTTTAAAAATAAATATGTGTTTTTTTAGCCCCATAGCCTAGCTTGCCTACTTGAATGTTGCTGGCTTCCTCTTTTGGATATGGCTGCTGGAGTTCCACCCAACGAGATCTTAAGGGAACCCCATCTCCAGGTGGTCCGAGCAGGTAAGACTTGTGTGTAGCATGCAGGCACCCGATGTCACAGCGCGTGCAACGTAACGCCATTGCGTGCGCATCCCTGGTGACATCACGTTGCCGTGACAGCTTCAGAACGTCATGCGGGCACACGGTCAAGGCAATTACTTCACGTCGCATGCACGCTACACACAAGACTTACCTGCTCGGGCCACCTGGAAATGGGGTTCCCTGAAGATCTTGTGGGGTGGAGCATTAATTTAGAATGTTTAACATTGCCATGTCCTTTTATTGTAAGAAATATTTATTACATTACAGACATTGAGGGGGTCAAACTACTAGGTAATTTCATGATATTCCTTTATCAGAGAGCATGTGAGCCGCACCACTCACATTATAATGCACTGCGATTCTCACAAGGAAAATGCATTCGGAAGCAAGTGAGACACATCAGTGTAGCCTTGCCCTAACCTGTAATCAGCATACCCTGATAGCCTGAAAATGTTCACAGTTAATTAGGAAAAGCAGCCACCGACCAGCAGTGGGGTCAGTGAATGGCTTAGATGCCATATCTCAGCCAATAACTTACACTGCTCCTGTTCTTTCTGCTGCTACCGTGCACGGAAAAGGCACGGAGCAGAAGACAGGTAAGTACATAAAAGCCTCACAGGTAAGTTTTAACCATGTGAGGTCTAGGTTTGGGGGTAATTGAGTTGTATACAAATTTAAGTTAAGTTTGGGAGGTGGACATGCCTTTAACAGTGACCACTGGTGAATATATAAAGTTTAAAGGTTAACTCCAGCCCCAAAATAATGTAAGCTATTTAGTAAGCTTACCCCACCAAACGCCCACTTTCATTTTAATCTTACCTTTCTTAGAGGCTCCCACGCTGAGACATCACCTTTGCAGACATTACATTAGGCCAAATTTCAATTGGGGGGTGGACACAGGATTAAGATCATATGGGGACCTAGGCAAGGCCATCATTTAGGGCCCCCTTTTTTTGCTACATATATTGTGTAGACTAAAATATTGTTACTGCTTCTGAAGCTGGGCCCCCAGAAGTTTCCTGGGCCCTAGGCAGGTGCCTAGGGTTGCCTTGTGGTTCTGGATAATCCTGCTCTGTCATGCACTTTAAGCGTCTGTGACATTATAGTATTTTAAAGTGATTACCCTCTTCTGCTATCATAAAACCTGTGTTTTGTTTGGTTTTTATTCTTTTTTTTATCAGAGAACAACAAGCAAGGGATAATTACAACTCTAAAGAAAATTCTTAAAGGGACAGTTCAGTGGAAATGATCAATATTTGTTAATTTGTTAGTTTGTGTAATGCATACTTAGTTATTCTACATATTCTCTTCCATTTTGAAAAATCAGTTGATTTCATACCCTTTGCTGTTCCCTGCTGTTGACATTAGTGAGCTGACATTTCAGGTTCTAACAGTCCTTCTTCCCAGGATGCACCACTTCCTTGGAATGTTCCTAACATTAATTTCTACTGATTGGCTGTTGGATGGGTCAAAGATGCTCAGATCTCTACTGAGCAACTCAATCAACCCAGATGCTGGGTCAAGGGCAAGACCATAATGGTCTCTACTAGGGGTCCTGCAAACAGGAAGTCAGTATTTTGGAAACATTTATTTATACACAGACAAAATGCTGAATGGGCAGATTAAGGTCATTGGGATGAACAAATACTGCTCTTTTCTCTGGAAAGTATATGTATTTGCACTGAACTTCCCCTTTAATTCATATTAGGAACATGTACTCTTAAATTTTTTTTTCCTGATCATATAACTAAGTTTAGCACTGTTGTAAGTTAAAGGGGAAGTTCAGTGCAAAATGCATATGCTTTTCAGAAAAAAGAGCTGTATTTTACCATCCCAATGACCTTAATCCGCCAATTCAGCATTTTGTCTGTGTATAAATAAAGGCAACCGAAATACTAATTTCCTGTTTGCAGGACCCCTAGTAGAGACCGTTATGGTCTTGCCCTTGACCCAGCGCCTGGGTTGATTCAGTTGCTCAGTAGAGATCTGAGCATGTTTGACCCATCTAACAACCAATCGGTAGAAATTACTGTTAGGAACATTCCAAGGATGTGGTGCATCCTGGGAAGAAGATGGACCGTTAGAACCTGAAATGTCAGCTCACTAATGTCAATAGCAGGGAACAGCAAGGGGTATAAATTCAACTGATTTTTTAAAATGGGAGAGAATATGTAGAATAACTAAGAAGGCATTACACAAACTAACAATTTAACAAATATTGATAATTTCCACTGAACTGTCCCTTTAAGAGTCTGCCATTGCTATCCTCCCTTGTGTGCACAGCAGCACATACAGGGTTATTCAATAAAAGTTCTTATATCATTTAAAATGGAGCTAATTTTGCCCCAACCAATCAGATTTTAGCTTTCAAATGTTGAATAAAATTTGATTGGCTGTTCAAAATTAACACCATTTTAAATAATAAGAACTTTTATTGAATCTCCCTGTTAGTATAGAACTACTGATTTGATTCTGGAGTTCTGCGATCAAAACAAGATTTAAAGAAGCATAAGAGTATAAGCTCCTAACATAAATGTAATGATAGCATTAATCCTGCTGGTATTGTATTTACAGTATAGTTGTCCTTTAACCCAGTTATTTGGAGAGCAGCACAAATAGTCAACCAGTGAGCAAACCAGGAGAAAACTATGCATGTCTGTTTCTGAATGAAATGAAGCATAGAAAATACAAAAAGTAATAAATACAATTGGCATTATAAAAAAAGCTTTTCTAGATCTTAAGTTATATGCTTGTAAAATTTCACTTTACAGACTGCCCTCTCTCGGTTTCTTCTCTGTGCTTCTGTGACAGGCATATGGTATAAGCAGTCATAACAAAAAACTAGTTATAGATCTACAAACATTATCAGTCCATTCCTCTAAATACACCTTAGGGAGAGTTTTTTTTTTCCTTTCAGGCTAAATGATTCGGTGTG
The DNA here is from genome assembly GCA_019447015.1 of Hymenochirus boettgeri. Taxonomy (NCBI): domain Eukaryota; kingdom Metazoa; phylum Chordata; class Amphibia; order Anura; family Pipidae; genus Hymenochirus; species Hymenochirus boettgeri. Next base: position 163,854,156 of record CM033473.1, on the reverse strand, counting down.
GGGCATATGATACAGCAGATGATGCATAGTTGCCAACAGTCCCGAACTTTAAGAAGCTGTCCTGCTCTCCTGAGTGATGCCGTACATGCATATGCTAGGAAAATAATGGAAATAAAACAAAACTCTGAATTTAAACCTGTGCCTTACCAGGTGCGCCACCACTGCATAAGCAGAGAATCAGGAACATTTAGAAGCTTTATTTTTTGTTAGGAACATAATAATATAGTCACAGAACCACTAACAGGGACACGGAAATCCCCCTCAGTATTACAGTCAAAACTCGCACATTTAACATCCTGTTAAAAAATAATTTATTAACATAGATATATTGTCTAGATAGACCAACCCACATTAACAAAACACCCCACCCCTTAAAGTGCATACAAAATACTAAAGCTGGGCATCTCAAATTTATACCACGCAGTGAGGGTTCACCAGATGCGGGGGGATGTTGAACAGACCAGATAAGTACCTGATTTTTAAACTAATCATTAAAATATGCAACACTGAAAATAACTAACCCAAAGAGGAATGTGAAACTACCAAAGTATTAGTACACAATAATGTTAAGAAATGGTATACGAAAACATATTAACAAACCAAAGTTACTGTTCAGTTCTTTTTTTTTTATTTTTTATTTTTTTTATTGACTGGTTTCATTTTAGTTCCTGCTATATTACAGAAAAATAAACCAACAAAAATGTATTGCAAAAAATATCTGGACATCCCCCAGTTACACATAAAATCTCTAATACAGTCTCTCCACACGGGCTCAGTCTAGTAGTTTCCAGTGTAACAACCCTGCCACACAGGGTGTGCCACACAGGCACAGCCAAAATAACAGACTCCAGGACTTACTGCAGGACTGCAACACAAATTGTCCTGAAAAGTGCAGCACACTCTCTTTACAATACACTCATGGGTGGCCGTATGTAGTACGTCCAATGCCTGCCCTTTCTACTGGACTGCTTGCATCCAAGGCAAGGCTGGGAAAGAGGATTTCTTGCCCCGGATAGAAAGTGCAACCCCTGTTGGGTTCTTAATGTGCTTAATGGGGGTGAAGTGGAGGACTTATTGAATGGACCCAGTGTGCATTAAGGGGGGGTTATTGCCCCTCAAAAAATAAATTAAAGTTCTCCCTTTCCCCCTTTAAAGTAGGGTGAGAATCTGAACCACTAGGTCCTCACCCCTGGGTTTGCTTTATTTCTGTATACTTAAAGCTGCACTTCCTGGATTTGGTCCTCACCACCTCTGGGCTGTGTCTGTGGCCTGGCCTGTGGGATGATGTGCTTTAACCTTAAACTTGGAGGCAGACTCCAAGAGCTGGTGATGTCAGATCACAGTGCTAGCAGGAAAACCCACCCTGTATACTGCTGTAACTTTGGATAGACTGCAGCTGGAAGCATTATCCCAGAGTCCTTATAAAGGTGGCAGTATGCCCTTTTTAATAAAGGCTACTTCTTTGGAGACTACAGTTCCCCTAAAAATTGGAATCGACAGGAACAATTATACAGGGACTCACCTGAATTTATATTATTACTAGCATTTCTCACTTCTTTCAGTCTATCCAGCCATTTTTTTTAATATTTAGGTCTTTTGTTAACAGATCAAAAAGCGGCAGCAAGAAATAATGCAGTTTCTGGAAGCCAACAAGATTGAATTTGAAGAAGTAGATATTACCATGTTAGAGGATAGGAGACAATGGATGTACAAAAACATTCCAAAAGACAGGCTACCAGCACAAGGCAATCCACTACCTCCACAGATATTTAATGAAGACATCTATTGTGGGGTAAGAAGTGTCTAATCCTCAATTCAGTTAACAGTTTCTGCAAAATACACTTATGGAAAAGCCTTTGTATTATCACTACTATTATAACATCTTGCAAAATTTTACTCATGCTGGCCCCACTGTGTAGTGTTAAAAAACCCTTACCTTTCTCCTCTGCTCCAAATGCTTGTGCCTATTTTAAGTCCAGGAAAGTGAAGAGTAGGAGCTGTCCCTTCGCTGTCCTCCTAGCATGCGCAGGGGAGACCTCCCTCCCACCCTCTGCATCCCTCGTCTGTGTAGTATATTGTATAAAAATAAAATCTTTTCTGTGTAGGGACCCCCCTACCAACCATAACCGCCAGGTTTAAATTAAAAAACAAAAATGCCAGGAAACTTACCAAAGAGAGTTCCTTTGGCTAGATCAATAGCTGGCAGCTGCGTCTGTGATTGTCTGCTTCTTGGCCAATCACAGACGTGACTGCTGGTCTGGACCCTAATGTTACTAAATCTCTAATGTTCCTGGAAGTAACATTAGAGGCCATGGGAATCAAGGCTGGTACGTACATTTCCTGGCACTTTTTTGTACAATTTTAACCCGGTGGTTATGGTTGGGAGGGGGTCCCTACACTAAATTAAAAAAATATTTTGAGGTGGACAAAGCATGTTATTGGATAGTTGTTTTATCACAACCATTTTGCTGTGGTTGTGTATCTGTTATTTACTATATTAAAGGACAACTACATTGTAAAAATGTAAAAAAAAAAAAAATTAGCTAAAGGAAAAGTACCTGGGGCAGGGAGGTAAGATTGATTATTCCTACCTCTGAATACCATGTCCAACTTTTATTTGCCAGATTAGTGTCCTGGACTTTACTGTATCAAAGATTTGTTTTGTTAAAAAAATATTCTACTTTCTAGCAAATTGTATATTTGTGTTGTTCAGACAGAATTTGAAAATCCAAATAAAGTAAAATATAAAATTACAGATATTACTGAAGCCAGGAAGAAGTCTTGCAGAATCCGTTCTCTTTTAAAATATTAACAGGGAGATTCAATAAAAGTTCTTATCGTTTAAAATGGTGCTAATTTTGCCCCAACCAATAAGATCTTATTTAACATTTGAAAGGTAACATCTGATTGGTTAGGGCAAAATTAGTACTATTTTAAACGATAAGAACTTTTATTGAATTACCCTGTAAGTTTTAAAAGCACTAGCTTTTAAAACTTTATATTCACTATATTTCTCCGTTTAATATGAATTTTGCTGGAGGGCAATTAATTGAATGGAAAATCTATGTGCAAAAAGTACAAAAACTTTTTTTTTGCAATATTGAGCAAATTATAGCATTTATGGTAAATATCTTTTGTATTCAATTAGATCAACTGGACTTGAAGTTTAGTTTTTGAAACGTTTCGCTAGTCATCCGACTGGCTTTCTCAATTCAGAATGACTTGTACAAGAATCTGTGGCAATTATGTACCCTGGAAAATCCCAATTAGCATATCACAGCCAAGTGTTAAGGGCGTGATTGGATAGTGGCTAAGAGTTAGCCATTAAGGGCGTGATTGGATAGTGGCACCAAGAGGTTAGCCACTATCCAATCACGCCCTTAACAACTTGGCTGTGATATGCTAATTGGGATTTTCCAGGGTACATAATTGCCACAGATTCTTGTACAAGTCATTCTGAATTGAGAAAGCCAGCTGATGACTAGCGAAACGTCTTCAAGAAACTAAACTTCAAGTCCAGTTGATCTAATTGAATACAACAGATATACCATGACCGGATGAATATGAAAACATCATGAAGCATTTGTGGTAAATATTAACTTGCCTATATAATTATTTAATTATTGGCTGTGATTTACCAAAGGCACTATCGGTCGGTCGGCCGAAAATATTGTATGGTGTGTACCCAGCCTTACACTTTAGATTAAGCCAAAATAATCACTATGAAGAAACTGTTTTCATGTGCCCTTGAATTAAAGTGGATGATTAGATAATTAAAATGTATTTTCGCATACATAGTATATGTATCCTATGATGACCCAATTTGGGCGCTAGTCCAGTGCTTTATTTAGTCTGTTTCAAAAAAACATTTTCTCTATGTTTTATTTAGCTATCATTGAGGGAATACTGCAGAACACAGGTTTTGTAACCCCTTATCTCTGAGAAATTGTTTTTTTTTTTGTAATTATTACACCTACTTTTTTTCTTGTAAAAGATAAAAAATAATTACTTGATCATGCTAGAGTAGAAAATGTTGACAACTAGTTACAGAGTACAATGCCTAAGGCTCGGTACACACAGTAGGACTTTTTTTTGACAAATAATGGCAATAGTGGGCGCAGCCGACAGTTCACGTGAACGATTGTGCGGTCCCATAGGGAGCCGTACGATAGGCCGTGATCTACCAACAGTTTCGATCGCCCACTTGTCCAATACGGACAAACTGGAGATCGAGCTTGGTCGCAGCCAGCCGCCCCACACCATCAGATATTTCCGGCCTATTGGTCGGTCGTCCGGAAATATCTGCTGGTGTGTACCCAGCCTTAAGCACATTCCTTTCCCCATCACACAAGCGGACATAAGTTTCTTCTTCTGAATAGTTGTCATGGTCGAGGATTGTTTAAAGTAGAAATATCACAGTCTGCCAGATCATCTTAGTCCGACACACCCTACTGTAATCTACATTGCAGCACTTTTTATAATACTGAACAGATGGGACTGGTAAAGATAATGAGCTTTATAGCAGAGTGGATTTTCTACATTAGCATGAGTCTACCATATTTAACAAATGTTTCCATTTCAAAATTTTTAAGGCAAAATTTAGTATTTTAAAAACATTGTATGATATGTGAGCATATTTGGGGTTCTGACAAAAACATATGAAACCACAAGACTTCTGTTTTATTTGCTTGTGAAAAATCCAAAAAGCATCATAATACTATTTGTTTATCTTCCTATAGGATTACGATAGTTTCTTTGAATCCAAGGAAAGCAATTCTGTATTCTTATTCTTACAGCTGAAACCAAGGCCAACACAAAAGGTATTGTCATGTACATCACTATTATTTTTTATCCATTTATGTAGATTTATTAAAATGACTGCCTTTTAAAACAAATTATGGTAAAAAAGTACTGTATATAAAATTAAACAAGCTACAATACACTAGCTACAAGCCCTTCAGCTGCAATCTGAAAATTTGGCAGCATGGTGGGTCAGTGGTTAGCACTGATGCTTTGCAGCGCTGAAGTCCTAGGTTCGAATCCACCCTTGGGCACTAATGCAAGGAGTTTGCATGTTCTCCCGGTGCTTGTGTTTCCTCCGAGCACTTCGGACATTCGAATACGAACCGAACTTTAGGAAATTCGGCCATCTCTATTTGTAACTTGCAATGAAAGTTGCTTGTGAATGGCCAGCTTTAGTCAATCTATCTATCCATCCATCTGCTACATCACTAAAACATGTAAGGGCACCTATCAAATATGCAAGCAATGGCTAAATTAGAATACATTTGTTTTAATTGTATTGTATTGCAATCAGTACAGTCCTAATAAGTATATTTATTAAAAAGGGCATGTCTACCCCCAAAACTAAAATTTAACCCCATTCTGGCCACACTGTGTAGTGGTAATAGATCCTTGCCTTACACCATAGCTCCTTATGGTTCCTCTGCAGTGCTTGCCCAAAATCCAGGAAAGTGAAAATCAGAAGCTGTCTTCCTGTGTAAAAGTTTCTGCCTTTTCTCTTACCTCTCAGAGGTATTCGAGAAATTGTTCACTCCCAAAGTTCCTTTAATGTATTGATTGAAGTCCGGGAGGTTAAGGAGCTATGACTTACCTCTCGTTTTTCAATCAATAGCTCAGGATCAGGAAACGAAGATTCAAGAAACTGCTTACTGGTTCTGTAAAGCTATAGCGCGCTATAGTTAGACAGAACAAGGAAGCTATTGGGATTTCACTTTGGCGGAGGTGGATTGTGCAAAAGGTAAGTTTCTTGAATCTTCGTTCCCGGGTCCTGAGCTATTGAGACTACACTACAACTAAATATGTATAAGTTGGTGGACATACCCTTTAAGAGTGTCACTACTAGATCAAATGATCTGGCAACCCAGTTCTCCCCAGTTCTTTAAGACACAAACACATATAAAATCTACACCCATTAGAATCACAATGCAGGCTGCATTGCTTTAAATGAAGCCATACATTATATCTTTAAAGGGCAAGTCCAGCCCCAAATTGAAAACTTACATACAGGTAAATCACTCTCCAAAACCCTAAAAGGTAATAGTTTCAAATCTGAAATATATAAGTCTAACCTGAAATCCTGCACAATGTCCTGTTTCTGCTTCCTGGTTCTTCCAGTTAGCAACTGTCAGTTATGGATTTGACAGTTGACATCACAGCCAATGACTGAATGTTAATCCCCTATCTGCCTCTTCTGAGCATGCCCAGGCTCAGTACAGGTTTCTAAATTGCTCAGTTTCCATGAGGCATCCAGAAGCATAGCAGGCATACAGTAATGAATTCATAGGACAAACTATGATATATCAATATATTTTAAAGAGGCCATTCTTTCTAAAAGATGTTCTTATGAGGGTGGAGTTGTCCTTTAATGAACTGCTGCGTAGCCTTGTAACATGTAGATTTCATATGTGTTCAGGCTCAATCTGTCACAAGCTCCACAAAATTGCTTTTAATCTGCCAAAAATCTCCTCAAATTGCTTTCAATCTACCCCAGTCTCTCACAGATTGCATTCTACCTGCACATCCTTCAACATTAAACCCTTAATTGCTAACAACTGAAACAACATGGTAGAGAAATGCAGGGGGAGGATAAAGAAGTGAACCTGATCTTAGCACAGCTATTTGCATGTCTCTATAGTGTATCTATCTGAAGGCGAAATTAAACCTTCAGAGCAGATCAATCTGGCTCCAGATTTTTGTAATACCCCAATAAAAGCTCATCTGACACAGTTATCCACAATGCTGATGCTCCAAAGAGGCCAGAAACAAAGAACTTGCTTCTATATATGTATATATTATATATATGTTAAATTGTTAGTTTTTGTAATGCCTTCTTAGTTATTCTACATATTCTCTCCCATTTTAAAAAATCAGTTGATTTCATACACTTTGCTGTTCCCTGCTATTGACATTAGTGTGCTGACATTTCAGGTTCTAATGGTCCATCTTCTTCCCAGGATGCACCACATCCTTGGAATGTTCCTAACAGTAATTTTTACTGATTGGCTGTTGGATGGGTCAAAGATGCTCAGATCCCTACTTAGCAACTGAATCAACCCAGGCGCTGGGTCAAGGGCAAGACCATAACGGTCTCTAATAGGGGTCCTGCAAACAGGAAATCAATTTAGAAAGAATTTATTTATACACAGACAAAATGCTGAATTGGCAGATTAAGGTCATTGGGATGAAAAAATACTGCTCTTTTTTCTGAAAAGCATATGTATTTGCACTGAACTTCCCCTTTAAGATAATATCTTCTATTTGTACAGGAACTTTAAAAGAATCCCTTGGAGACTGCACAGGAAACAAGAACAATGCTCTCAACACACTAACTTTCTGATATTATATTGATCCAAATGTCAGTATTTTTTAGCCATTAAATGGCTTTCTTTGACAGCTCATAGACAAAAGATGTTTTTTTTACTGGAATGGAAATGCAGCAGATGTCCTGAGAGAGTGAGCCACTTTTCCAAGGATTACAAACATGATGTGTGTAAGGCTTGTTCTTTGGCAACATGTTATTTTTAAAGATCGTTTGAACTGAGTAGTTTCCGTTTTTTCTTCTGTATTATTGTCCCCTTTATATTAAAATCATTTTTATTGTACTATTGTCTATCATTCCAGTTTTATGTCTGCTGTATTGCTGCTTTGCACAACTTTGTTTCCAATATATACAATAAAAAATATATATATTAAAAAAAGTGTGTGTATATATTGCTTATATGATAAAATTTCCCTATTAAATAATTGAGCCTCCCCAATGAATCTAATTAATATTATATCACGAAACAGGACACTAGGCTCCATTAAAATATAGCTTATATTGTATATACATTAACACAAGTATCAAAAAGTTAATCATAGAGTTAAAGTTAAAAACAACTTGAAAGGACCCTCACCCCAAGTTGGAAAATACCAGTTCACCTCACATAACTTCTTAGTACAAACACATAAAGCCACATTAATATACTTATCAGTCAATCCCAGTCAGACTGTCCATGCACGGAAAAAGCTAAGTAGACAAGGGTATTGTGTCTGTGTTCCACAAGGGGAGTATTACAGGTGATGCTCGTAGAGGGGGGACCCCAAACTATTTGGGTTTTTTGGTGCTCTGTCTGCAAGGTACAAACACTGTTGTTTGGATAGCTGGAGCAAGTGTACCTTGCATTTAGTACATGTAAGTAATAGATTCTATGCAGAGTCTCCAGCTTCTGTTTTTAATGGGAGATTCAATAAAAGTTCTTATTGTTAAAAATGGTGCTAGTTTTGCCCCAACCAATCAGATATTATTTAACATTTGAAAGCTAACATCTGATTGGTTGGGACAAAATGAGAACCATTTTTAATGATAAGAACTTTTATTGAATCTCCCTGTAAGTTTCTAAATGTACAAAGAAAAAAGTAGTACTCTGCTTGTGATACACACTGGGAAAAAGAAACCCAAATATAGCAGCTGAATAGCTAAATAATAAACACTTTTATGAGTCAATGTATAGCTGGCCAGCCACATAAATATAAAATACAATGTAACAACCCATATACAGAATATATAAATAATTAACAATGTGGATATCCCACAGTTAGGTACTAAAAATAAGGATAAAAATACATAGTACATAAAAACCACAGGTATAAGAGCTGAATCAAGCTAATGTCCATGTCCAATAAATAATCACTCCTTGCGGTAGATGTAGATAAATCTAAATATAGGTATGAGGATCACTAAAGTCCCGAAGGTGTGCGCACACCGAATCACATACAATTAGGAATGAAGAGGCTGGAGGTAAGTATAGTTATGATTATACTACACCGTAATCTCTGTAGTGACTGGGTGATATACGGCCTCGTCAGGATGGTCCCCCGGACTTTACCATATCGCAGGTCCGTGGCTCAAAAAGCAACTTGGGATCCACACGCACAAACTGACAAAATAGGCCCATATACCGGCGTCCTCCCCAACGATATGTTGTATATATATTCTGTATATGGGTTGTTACATTGTATTTTATATTTATGTGGCTGGCCAGCTATACATTGACTAATAAAAGTGTTACTTTATTTGTGTTATTTAGGTATTAAATATTGTTACATTATTTAGCTATTCAGCTGCTATATTTGGGTTTCTTTTTCACGGTGTGTATCACGAGCAGAGTACTACTTTTTTCTTTGTATTTCTAAGGTTCTACCCCTGTTGGTGTTTTACTTTGGTTTCTGAGTTAGGGGACTCAGAAGTACCTGCCAGATTTTTTGCTGCCTCGTACCTTTCTTTAAGTTTCTAAATGTACCTGTAGTCATTGTTGAGTTGCTGGTGGCGTACCATGTAAATTACATGTTCTTAGGAACACGCAGCTCAAGAAGTCAAAAGTTCAAATCCCCTTGCTTATTTATGAAACCATACAAAATAGTTTACTGCCTGCCTGTTTCTAGCAAAAACTAAAGTTTCTACATATGTACAAGCTTTATAGATAGCAGCTCTGTTTTTTATTTACAAACCAGTGTGAATTGCCTTACTGAAGCAATACAAAACAGTAAATTGATTTTACTGACATTTACTGAACTGTACTTGCACTGATTGCATCTGCAGTGGCGGCACGCTGATAAAGTGCTCCTTCGCTGATCCTCTGACAGGTTTTCTAATTTACTGTATGTTTGTATACCCTCTTATAATGCTTGTAAAGGTTCTCATTAATCCAGGTCATGGTATATCTGTTGGATCATCTAGACTTGATGTTTAGTTCTTGAAGACCTTTCGCTATTCATCCGACTGGCTTAATCAATTCAGAATGACTTGTACAAGAATCGGTAAGACCCAATACCGAAACACAAGAAAAGTGACATCATATATGTAGTGAAGAGTGCTCTGATTTTTATGTGGGGGAGACCAAACAGCAACTGCACCAAGGTATGGCCCAGCACAGAAGAGCCAATTCCTCAGGTCAGGACTCAGCCATGTACCTGCACCTTAAAGTGAACTATTCATTTAATGTATTGATTGAAGCCTGGGAGGTTAATGGGGAACTGTGGTCTCCAAACAAGTTGAGTTTAAATGAAAGGTCAGATTCTGACCTTTAAAACGAGCCATCAACCACCTCTTTACCTGCTCCAGAGCCCAAGATATATGGAAATGACTGACCAGAAAGTTAATGTTTGGGAGGCTGACTTGTGACATTCCTAAGGCTTCTCCTGCACAGTGCCGCGAGCTCAACCTCAGACACCCTCAGTGTGTGAGGGAGACAGGAAGTCCCTCCTTCTCTCTGCTGTGTGAAGTCCTGACAGGACAGGTAAGGTAATCTTCAGCCCTTCTTTCCCACTATGTGAAAACAGCCTTTTCAGGCAGGCTGTTTCCACAATTTTCTGTAGGGGGGGGTGTGTCTGAGTGGTAGTTACGCCACTGGCTGTATGCCTACTATGCTTTTGGATGCCTCCTGGAAACTGAGCAATTTAGTGACCTGTACTGAGCCTGGACATGCTCAGAAGAGGCAGCTAGGGGATCAACATTCAGTCACTGGCTGTGATGTCAAATGTCAGATCCATAACTGAGAGATGCTAAATGAAAGAACCAGAAAGCAGGATATTGTGCAGGATTTCAGGTTAAACTATTTAGACTATTTCAGTTTTGGAGGAAGATTTACCTGTAAATAAGTTTTAATTTGAGGGCTGGACTTGCCCTTTAATTTGTTTTGTCCAAAATAGTAGCAAGTTATATTGCACCGCACCACCCAATTAGTGTGGATTCGAGATCTATGGGGATGGCGGTGTTTCTGAGACAAGCAGCTGAATTTACCAGGGATCACTGCATACCCACAGTGCTCATTTCTCCTCTTATAGTCACAAACCGGTTTATGATCGGTTAGCGCAACTTTAAGCCTCGGTTTGCGGCAGCTGCGCAAGAACCCGAAGAAACTTTGACGCGGCCGTCGATAACATATTTACCAGAGGCTGTGCAGCCGCTTGCATATAAGTATTTACTGCCAGTTAAATACTTACGTGCAGGTGAGATTCACCCAGAGCCGCATAGCCTCTGGTAAAATCCGATACGGGGGACGACACAAAATATTTATCTCAGACTTTATCTCAGTCGAGACAAAATATTGTCAGCAGATCATCAATGACACCTGGCCAACCACCCATACATAAACAAACTGTTGTCCAAAATGGCCGTTTGATGTGCATTCGGGGGCTAGGCACATGCGTGCCTAATTTTAGTCTTCTAGATAAATCAATATGCAGGGTTATGGTCACAAAGATGTGACAGGATTCAAATTCCTGTTTTGATTGCAGAGCTGCTAAACTGTCTTTAAATTGTTTTTATCTCAAACTCTTTATTTATTGATTTGAGATCTCAAAAAATCACCACCCCCTTTAAATAAACAAACAAGTGAAATATGTAACCAAGTAAAAACAAAGCAAATAAAACATTGCTCTTTAAATATCTGTAACTGTTGCCAGTAGAATTTACTCTGCTGCATTTATTCACAAACAACATTTCAGGGACTGATAAACACAGACCTTATTGTTCTACTCCTGCTGGATCTACTCAAAGGGTTATTGCCTTGGGGCTGCATCCATTGTATTTGCCGGTTTAGACTGTTTACTGTTGGCCTTGACAACAGATTTAGCTTAGTAGGCAATACTTAGAATGCAGCTTACTAGATCTTTTATACAGTGTTCAGTTGGAATATTGCTGTGTGAGATAAACTGTGAATAATGGACGAAAGGCATTGGTGGATAGCAGGAAAGGTTCAGCAGACCTTTCAGATTGGAGAAGAAGAGGCTTCAACATCAGTGGAAGCATTTTTTTTGCAAGCAGAAAATCTTCATCTTATCAACAGGTTCCTTCAGGGTCAGTACAGTTAAATTAGGGTTTGAAATCTTTCACTAGATTTCATTTCCTTGGGAGAGAGACAGTACATGGCACTACATTATAGCAGCTTGTGGCAGATAGTAAGGGTTAAAGGACAAGGCAAAGCTTGATATAGTCACAGCTAATGCTCAGTTATGAGTAAAATAAACATTAAAGGATAACTATTGTGTATAACGTTTATTTACTGAAAAGTACTTGGGACAGGGATATAGGACTGGTAATTCCTTCCTCCCAATACTGTTTCTGTGAGGAGCACCAGCCCAAAGAAAACTGATTCTGCCAGTCTTCCTTTTGGCTTCAGCACTATATTTAATACAAGAATAGTCCAGGACTAACCTGGCAAATGAAAACTGTTTGCTGTAGCTCCAAAACGAAATGATATTGCGAGGTGGGAATAATCAATCCTACCTCCCTGCCCGAGGTACTCCATTTTTAAACAATTAAATTTATATAAGTATAGGATATCCTTTAAACCTAAAATGATTTGTCTCAAGCTTCTAAATACCTAGCACAAATGACCTAAATAATTTAGTAGGATGCCTCCACTGGCAAAGTCCATTGTTTTTTCCCCTCATTATTAGGTAAATCACTTGTGCAAAGGACATGTTTAAGGGGTTACACCTATAAACAAATCAGTGAAAATGCTAAATATGCAATATCAGCCTGAACAGGATACTCTCTGTGTTCATAACTATGTGTACTTTTCTCTGCATTTAACAGTCTTAAATATGTGTAAAACTGAAACCTCTTTAAGAATTTCTTGTTAGTGTATAAAACTGTTCTGGCCAAAATAAATGTGCTAGGATAGCAATATTTGGAGGCTATGAATAGGGCCACTACATTATGTTATAAAAACCATTCACCTATAACAGGTTTATTTTCCTTGCATTCTAAAGCTAAACATTATTGTCTGCCATGAGCAACCAACCACTTTCGTCATGGCAGTGTTGTTCATTAAACCCAGGGATGAGAACCTACCAGTTTAGGTTACATCCTGGGTACTAAAGACCATATTTATAAAGGCGTGGTATCGCTACCTCTAACGATCAGTGCTGCAACTGTAAATTTACAATCACGGACGTAGATCTGCGATTACGGACGTAAATTTACGATTGTAATCATAATTCTCCGAGCCCCCATAAAATAACATTGTGGTATTTTGGTACCTCAAGGTATTTTGCAAACAAAGGTTTGTACTGGTGATCAGTTGCTTTAATCCGCTGTTTAAAACGAGTGGTGGTAGTGGGGAGGGGCAATTTGAGGTAGTGTACTGGGAGGGGGTATAATTGCACTTTAAATGGTAACTCTACATTCACAAGTGCCCTTGTGGCAACAGCATTTGCGGTGATAATGACTGGCGATAAATAGCGCTTAGTCTGATTTTGACGATAACGTTGGCGATAAGTTAACAGACCTTTATAAATATGTTTATAGGGAAATTAACATAGTAGCATAGATTAGGAAGACAGATAATACATTAAGAAAACTTTAATTAAGGTATATAAGTACTGTACTTATCTTTGTCTTAGTTCTTCCCCATATGCAGCTTATATAGACTAGATATTAAAGGGTATGTCCACCGTTCAAAATTTTTTTTTACCAAACATTCCCCCTATCCCCCCAGCCCCAACCGCTATATTAGTATTATCAGAAAATGCCCAAAACTTTACTTACCTTCCCTCTTTCCTCCGCCGCGCTGCCAGATCCTCTGCTTGCAAGAAAATGGAAGCAGAGCGGCGGGACCGGCAGTCGCGTCTGTGATTGGCTGAGCGGCAGCCAATCACGGACGTGGCTGCCGGGAGTTCAGTGCGGGCGGAGGCAAGAGGGAAGGTAAGTAATGTTTTGGGCATTTTCTGATAATACTAATAGAGCAGTTGGGGCTGGGGGGACTGGGGGAATGTTTGGTAAAAAGGGTTTTGTGGTAGGGGGAGGGAATCCTAATCGGGAGGGAGATGGAGTGGGAGGGAGGGGGAGAAGGGCTGCAGTACGCATGCCAAACTTCTCCCGGGGGCCAGGTAGGAGGCAGAGTCCTATATGGACTCTGCTATCCTCCTGGTGGGCAGTTTTTGGGACTTTGGGGGGGACTATATGGAGCTGGGATGTGAGGTAAGGATTAAACTACACTACACAATAGGGCCTGTAGTGGGGGGGGGGATTATAGTTTTGGGAGTGGACATGCCCTTTAAGCCTGTTATATTAACAGGCGCTAGAAGCCCAGAGACCCCCTCAGTGTCCCAAGCCCAGAGTCCCCCCTACTCTGTCCCAAAAGGCAGAGTCCATCCCCTCTGTCCCAAAAGGCAGAGTCCCCCCCTCTGTCCCAAAAGGCAGCGTCCCACCCTCTGTCCCAGAACCCCATCTCTACATACATACTTTTGGGAAGTATGTATATAACCGGTGTACGTGGTTTGTCTATGGTGAGGTATTCTCTGATAGTATCATTAATTATATTGTTTTGAAATGCTTCCAATGTTATTAAATCATTAGTTTTTTTTAACTCACACATCATATCATGCTCGAATTGACAGTAGTGTTCTGGTATAGCTAGATGTCTGTATATCTCCTTACTGTTTACAATACATATCGGTGTTCATGACCACTACCGCCCCCCCCCTTTGTCTGCAGGTTTGATAGTAACGTTCTTATTATCTTTCAGGGGATCTAAGTACCCCTCTTTCTTTCTGGCAAATGTTATGTTTATCATTCCTAGTACCATGTTCCCATAACTCGCTTATTTCCTGTTACCTATTTATGGAATGCAGTGTGCTTGAGAAAGGACTCCTGTCTGAAACATGAAGCCCGCATGTTCAGTGTTAAATAAAACTCTTATCCTACACAGCTACAGGCCTGTGTCATCTTCACTACACTTGACTACGTACATATGGACTTTCTTTTCCAGCATGGTGGAGCCTGGAAAAGTGTAATGTACTGGATTCCTCACTTCTCGTATCTGGATACCCCTATCTGATTATAAGCTGACTGTTTTTATAGAAACATACAAAAGATAATCAATGCATATTCCTAGGCCCCATACAATATCATATTATCTGCACACTGGCATACTTTATAAACAAAGGGGTTTTAGTATACATTACAATGATTCCATGAATGAAATGCCTTCCAACCACGTCAAGGTAACCCCAGTCTGGAAGGTCCTAACCTCTAACCTTTTTTACTTCAATTACCATTAGCAAACTTTTGCATTTCTCATAGTTGTGCACTGGATCCATATAATAGGCTTTCTCACTACCCCCAGCCCTTCGGCTTTTAAAATGAGGGAAAAGGCCATCCACCCAGTGCTTTATATTAAAGGCATAGGACCTCCCATAAAAGGGGTGTGTTGGGGATGCTATAACCACATGGAAGCTTGACCTGGCTTCCCAATAAATACATACAATACAAGGATTGTGGAAGCACTCCAAGTATGCCAGTGTGCAGATAAAATGATATTGTATGGGGCCTAGGAATGTGCATTGATTATATTTTCTATGTTTGTATAAATGTTTGACCAGATCAGTAGCACTTCCGCTAGATGTAGTTGTAAATTAGCCAAATTGGAGTGATTCCACAATCCTTGTATTGTCTGTTTTTTTAGAAGTTGTAGGACTCCAATTTGACTTTTACTGTCTATATATTTTAAATTAGAGTCTATATTATTTCTTATAATTTTTATGTTTTAATGAGTCATGTGAAATTACATCACTAAATACCATTTATATATTTATATAAAAGTAAGAGATTGCTTCTCAGGGTTCTCTATTTGTATGCACTAGGTGTGTTTCTTAAAGGGCATGTCCAGCCTAAAAAAAACTTTTCATATAAATGTACACCAAACCGCCCCCAACCCAGGCTGTCATTCAAGGCGTAACGTGACATCATGGCCAATTACCTGAAAACCACGACCAGGAAGTAGAGTGGTTGTCAGCACAGAGCCTCACTGCTCCTGTTTTTGTTTGAAACAGGAGCAGGGGGCGGCAGGGGAGTGGGTTAGCTATGTCACTTCAGGGGCTTCTTTGGCATGCTTTAAATAGAATCAGTCCCCCCCCTTTTTTTCCCTAGGTCCCTCCTGAGCCTACCTTTCCTGATATAAATTTGCTGACATCTTGGATCTGCATTGTAGACTCTTTAGCTCCGCGCCTCCGAGACTTACTGGATCTCCTTCTTCTTAAGCCTCCAAAAGCAAGAGGCTTAAGAAGAAGGAGATCTTGGACAGGCAAAGCTAAAAAGTCTACAATGCAGATCCAAGATGTCAGCAACTTTACATCAGGAAAGGTAGGCTCAGGAGGGCCCTAAAAAAAAAGGGGAACAGATTTAAAGCAGCTGCTTCCAATTAAACTTAACTTGCTTTTACAGTGTACTTTTCTTTTAAATAACTCCTTTATGTGACACAGTTGCACTTTATTGTAACATTTTATCTTACTTGGGAGCTCGCACTCTAGCTCTGCTTCTTTTTATATCCTTAGTGGTTACTGTATCATATTGTATTGTTTTTCTTACCAGGACTCTCTATGTGCACCTAATCTTATTTACCTAGTACAAGGGTACTTCGCACACAGGTGATAGCTGGTAATCCTTTTGTTTTTCTCCCTAGATTCCTGATAGTAGGTGACAGGTGTCCATATGGCAATATACAGTATCATGCAAAAGTATTCACCCCATCGGCATGTTTTCATGTTTTGTTTCCTCACAACCTGGAATTTAAATGGATTGTTTTAGAGTTTGCTTACAGAACATGCCTACAACTTTGAAGATGTATTTTTTTTTAATGTGGAGCAAACAACAAATAGGACAAAATAACAGAAAACTTTAGCATGCATAACTGTTCACCCCCGAAAAGTTTAAATTTAGTCTCATCTGACCATACATTTTGAGATTGTTTTGGCCACTCTTCCATAGTGTACGGCTTATTGTGTCCTATGGATAGATACTCCAGCGTCTGCCTGGAAACTCTGCAATTAGAGGTAACTTTTGGTCACTGAGTTGCCTTTCCGATGAATGCCTTCTTTGCTTGGTCTGTGAGTTTTGGTGGACGGCAGGTTTGTTGTGGTACATGTTCTTTCCATTTGAAGATGATGGATTTGATGGTGCTCCGGGGATCATCAAAGATTTGGATATTTTTTGCTTGGTCTTCATAGCATGATGCCTCTTGCTTAGGTATATTCTTGCTGGGACTTAACCAGACGCAGATAGGATCGCTCTCCCAGAACTGCCGCCCATATCTTCACCCGATACCCTCTTTGATGTTGTAGTCACAGCCTCTCCTCCTTACTTTTCATGCCCGGTTTCCAGTTTTGGAGCGCTACAAGTGCACACAAGTGACTCAAACAAACCACCTTGACTTACACTCTATTAGGGATGAAATGAGCGCAGATTAAGGTGGTTTGTTTGAGCTACTTGTGTGGAGATACTCTGTGGCACTCGAAAACTGTGAACTGGGCACAAAAACGAAGGAGGAGAGGCTTCAACTACGACATCAAAAGATTGTACAGGGTGAAGAGAGCTCCCATAGTACACACATTTGGCTTATCCCAGGAAGCACTGCATTATTTGTGCACAGACACACCTTAAAGTAAGTATTTGGGGAAGGTCATCACCCTATACATGTTTATTCTTAACATTATTATTTCCCTTTACAATGAAAGTCTTTCTTAATGCATATGTAATATTTAGGCTCAGGGCTGGCCTTAGAATAACTGGAACCCTGTGCGTGATTTGTACCTGGCGCCCCACACATCCATGTGACTAGCACCCAGCACCCCCAAACACCACCACCCCGTGTTGAAAAGAACAAGTGCCCCCCCCCCTCCATAAAGACATGCAACAGAATAAAACATAGCACATGAAAACAGCATAGGTGGGGGTGTCTTGTGGATGTTTTTAACTGAGCATGTGCACCTGTAACTTGTCTAGTCTGAAGCTGTTATACAGTAGTGGCTAGTGTGTATGTGCTTGCTTGGGGCAGTATCAACTAGAAACTACCGGATTAAAGAACCAAAGTGTAAGGTGGGGCCACATCACAGGCCATAGAACCTTCATACTAAAATCCAATCATGGTTTGACTCTAACTTCGGCCCCTCCCCAGGGGGTGCACAGGTTGCCAATATATATTTAGAGAATATAGTTTACTATGCTCCCTGGACATTTTTCTATCACATTTTTACTGAATGTACAGTCTGCTAAGTTGCTTGATAAATACACAAATCTACAATATAGATACAGTAGGATACAGTAAGGTTTCTGAGATTGGAAAAAATTTTCAGATAAAAATGTTAGCAATTGTTTCATAAATAACAAATGTATGGTCTGTCTCATCAGCTGAAGGCCTTCAGACAATCTTTTTTATTGCTGAAACAAAGGAAATCACAAATACGACAAGATGGCAACTGCGCCTCCTGTCAGACCTGCAGAGTATGGAAAATATGACTGGAAGGATGGCGTTCCCAACTATTTTATACTTCCTACGTTCAAAGGTACAAACTTAAATTTGAACAGCAACTATCACTGATCACCCAAAGGTCACTCTAAAACAATGCTTCTCAAACATTATCAGACCGTGGCACACTTGGCAATGCAAATTATTCTCGAGGCACACCTGTGTTCATAATGTTGGATATTAAGTTGAAATTACCCATATTTTATGCACTTTACAGGGTATATTGTATTCAAATTAATTGTAGTGTAATGTTACACTACATTCACTGTGTTGACAATTTCATAAAATAGATTTTATGTACAAAATAACAAAAATGGATGTTATACTGGTGAAAATATTTCCACTACCAGAGTTACGAGGCACACGTCTGGATCTTTGAAGTCACACCCTTTGAGAATTCCTTCTCTAAAAACTTCCAGTCTAAAATAAGCTTATTGAAGCACCACTCAAGGGAATTCATTTCTGATCCTTTATGAACAATTCTTTACCATTTATTCAGTAACTACACATGATTGTTAACGTGATCAAACAGGACTGACCCATTAAGTTTGGATCGATATTGCACTTCAAATGCAAAATATATTTAGTGGAACTATTGCTTTATGACTATGTTTGTGTAATACACATTAGAGCAATAAAATGGAATTTGCCCAGATCTTAACAGAGTTGGTTTTGAGCTACCTGTTAGTGTGCTTAGTTATTGTGAGTTTTAGTTTAGTACTTTCTCTAGTGCTTTTGCAGATCACAAGTAGGCCATACGCATAAACATTACATTTAGAGTTTTTTACTACTTAAGCTGGGTACACGATTTGGACCAATGGATGGTCAGAAATTGATCGCAGCCGACTGGAAAAAATATTGAATTGTGTGAACCCAGCCTTAGACCTTGTTCGGCCTTGTGTTTGCTACGAGCGAGCGCTCGGTCGGGACAAATGCCGAATTTGCTAAAAAACGACCGATCGTGCATTCCCATAGGAAACCGCACGATTGATCCAAAATTTCCAACGCGTACGATTGTTCGTTTGTCTGATCTGGACGAACGAACGATCGATGTCAGTTGCGGCCGCCCGCCCCACATCGACTGAAAGTGCCGTGAATCGGTCAGCAAAAATTTTTCAGCTGGTGTGAACCCAACCTTAGCCCCCAATACACAATAGGAGTAGCAGTTCAAAAACCCAGTTGAACATAATCAGAACTAAACATATATAAAAATAGTTACAGTTCATTATTACTTCTAATTCTGTTTGCTTTTTATTCAGACAAACTGTGATGTGGACCCAGCTCAAATGGAACGCGAAATATTCTGTGGGGAAATAAAGGAAAACCCAGCAGAAAGCCTCCGATGCCTCTTAAATGAACTTTACATCCCAGTTCTACGTGCACAAAAAGATTGGGGTTTGTGCAGCCCAGAGAGTGTTGCTCATTTTCTGTCTGGTCTAGAGAAATATGTTACAGCTATTGAAGAAGCTACAAACATAACTAAACTTGAAAAGCAGCAGGTAATTGGAAACAAGGAGATGTGGGAAATATGCAAATTTCCAATTAAAGCAGCCCTTCAGTCAGCTTTGTTGTATAGTAATAAAAATGATTTAAGGGTACTGGTGACCCCAACTACTATTTTAGCCAGTTTATTACATGCATATTTAACCAGAAATTTAATGATGAATTCTAATACTTTCCGGCAATTTATCTGCCTCCTCCAAACAGCAGTCAATCATTGGCTTTAGTCTTGATTGACTGAATTGAGGGAGGGGCCAACTTACTCTTGATTGAAGACAATAATTATTCTTAACTATCTAGTTAGTAATGCAGGAAATAAAGTGCAAAAAATATCAATTGGGGTCCAGTAACTGAAAGTTGTCCAGTTGTTTTGTTCTAAGGGTGGACATGCTGCCTATGAAATTACTATGGAAATCCAAGAGCCTCTACATTGAATTATTGCAATTGTATTGCTACCTCTAGCAAAATAGGCTAGGGTGTGATTTTACTATGGAGCAATCTATTTTACAACCAGCTAAACAGTTGTGAGTCATGAAAAGAGCTAAATTCCATCTGTTACAAAGGTTAACTGGTTATCCAATCAGGGTGTTGCCTATGCAGTCTTCTTGATTAAAAGTATGTTTAAAATGTATAGGCTTAAAAAGGTCAATGCAGTAGAAAGTTCCTTTGGCTAGATCTTGAGGACAGGATGTTGTTTATTAAATTACAAGGCACACTACAGGGCATATTCATAAACAGTGAATCTTCTTTATAAAATTGTGTTGGTACTTTCATTGTGTCTTTTTTAATTCAACCAATTTATAAAGTGGTTAAATGTTGCAGCAAAGACAAGTTCCTATTTAAGGGTTCGCTTAATTAATGGTAGGTGTCATTACAAATTTTTGAAAGACATGGTTTGTTTCTCTGTTAACATAACTGCAAAAATTATTTTGAGGGCGATGAACGTAGAGTTTTTATCGTATAAAAATGTTTCATCTGCTTTTCGTATTCAATAAAGGGTTTGTGAGAGATAGTACATTTAGGTTTGTGTCAAATTTTATGTTAAAAACTTAACGTGATTTTAATTGGTATAATTGTACGTTTTTATTCATTACATCATATTTTCTAACATTTGTTTACATTAAAGTTATGTCATATATATCTGTAATAGCAACTCATACAGGCTGTCTAGGCCTGCTGTACTTATATTTAAATGCCAGCAGCATACAGCATGTACTGGTCTATTCTCTATATACTCATATACTGACAATTGTAAAGTAAAATCCAGTATTTGTATTTCATGTACATATTTGTTTTAAAAAGGGCTTTTGCATGATTCAATTGAACTCTTAAAAATGGCACCAGACTATTAACTGTTTTACTATTGAGTTTCAAATCACATGATCACAATATACATTTCAATCATGTGACTGATTTCCTTTTACGTCTGTTTAATACCATCATTTTGGTGGTGTTAAAAATAATCACAAATATGTTAGAATCACGCATTTATGATTGAAACATTTTGTACATTGCTTGCGCTGTCTAGACTCACTAACTTAACAAGAGTACCACATGCTTCGTGAATTACGCTTAAAAGTCACGTTAAATATTATTAAATCCACTTTAACACACTAACAGAACTTAAAGACATAACTTTGCGATAATGGCTTTTAAGACATCACCCAAATTGTTTAAAAGTTGCTAAGGAGATGTTAGACTACTTAGCATAAATAAATAAATGTTGCCGGACTGTTTTTTTATTTTAAATAACTTGAAAAAACCCACAACCACCAGGTTTAGAAACTCTCTTTTTATCTCTGAATTAGTTACTATAATGCTACTTTTTGGTGATTTCTACCACAATTCCCCACTTGTGGCAAATAGCTCTAAAATTGACACTGGTTTATAAATACAACAAAAGCAATAAAAAATGTTGCAAAGTCTCACAGTAAAAAAACATAAACCCCTATAAGCCAGCTACTCCAATTGTAATAAAACGCCACTGAAGGAATATTAAAGGCCAACTACAGTTAACAATATTAACATTGTGGTTTATGTTCATTGCATTCCTAATAACTCTAAGGGATTGTCTTGATACACTTTATTCTTCAAAACTTATTGCTGTTATTTGATGATGTTGGAAAGCAATATTGAATTGATAGAAATACAGTAAGCTCTAAAAACAAACAATCATATTGAAAACATAATTTCTTCTGGTTTCTCTTAATGATTTACTGTGCAGATATTGAGAAGACCGAAATACAGTCTGAGCACTGACTTTCTGCAACAGAGATCTGCCCTTGTGGATCCCGAGATAGTTAGTGACAATGAAGCTCTGGTTTCAGAATGGATTAGAACCATTGAACAAATAATTATGGAAGCTGGAGAGGAAAGGTAATACAAAGGGGGATACAAGGAGGCTTTGGAATCTGCTTCTAGGAATTATTTAGATATATGAATGGATTTTTTAAAAGAATTATGGATGAATAATTTAAATAAAATTGTCATATCTTTTATTTAAATTACAGCATAAAGTAAAATGATTTTTCCTAATCTATTAAATTTCTACAGTACTGAACCATGTGATTCTTTTTTCACCATATCATCATTATTTTCTGTATATAACTGCAGCTGTTGGTATATTGCTATAGACCAGGGATGTAAAACTTTTTTTTAATAACTTTTATCCGCATATTTATCAACAATTATTTTAAACATTTGGAAAATTATAAGAAAGAATTGTTTGTAATATCTTACATATCACAATCAAAATCTTATTTGTAAATGACTGTTGTTAAACTGCATCATCTATGTTTAACAGGAAAAAAAAGAAAAAGAAATTAAGAACAGGAATTTTCATAAACAGTATGGGTTGGCCATTGAGTAAGTCAGGTGTATGGGGTTGGTTTGGTGTAGTAGGAGAGAAGGAGTAATATTCTTCTGTCCATGTCCCAAGGGGGAGCCCCACACGCCACCTAGGTCTCCTCCATTAACATGTCCCATGTGGTCCATGTTTTTACAAATTTATCCATGGTATCATGGACTAGGGTAGTTAGTTTTTCTATACTTCTGATTTCAAAGTTGGAGTGTAGAAGGCTTACTTCAGTAGGAGGTTTTTTTTGCTTCCAGTGTCTTGTAATCAGACATCTGATTTCTACTTGGATGTGGGTGCAGAGTTTACTTGAGGTTCTGTTTAGTCCTCTAAATGGTCATCCCAAAATCCAATATATGGGTTCCATGGGTGGGTCATATGCGGGCAGTCCCATATGATATGTATGAGGGTACTCTTTTCACCACAGCCACTCTGTAGAGTCACGCCATATTTTATGGAACTTATCTGGAGTGTAATACCATTCCAGCATTACCTTGTAAGCATTTTCCTTATATATAGTGCAGATGGAGGATTTGGCAGCCGCATCCCAGATGCTATGCCAGTTTTCCTTTATAATCTCTTTGTTTAGTATTGCTTCCCAATAAAGCATATATTTGTGTGGTGTTTAAGTGTTTTCTTGTGTGGTTGTAGTTACAAGGTTGTATAATTGGGAAATTAAGCCTATAACAAAGTAGGGCCTTTGTTATACTATCCTTTCAAAATTAGATTTTGGGGAAAAAGGAGAGATTAGGGGACAGTGTAGTGCCTAATTTGAAGATAAGAGTATATAAGTGTCTTTGGGAGTTTCTTTTGAGAAACTAGAGTGGGAAAGTCTTTCAGCTTATGTGTAATAGGATCTATTAGGTCTGCTATTAATGTTGCCCCAAGGTCAGTCCATATTTGAATATATTGTGGAGTGAGGCTGGGCTCAATGTCGGGGTTACCCACTAGTGGTGTAAGTATGGATGGAGTGGAGAGTAGGTCTATGGATTTATTAATTTTTTGCCATATGTTTATTGTTGTTTGCATGGGTGCTAGGAGAGTGGGTGTTTTATTTCGTTGTTTGGGCTTCGTTGTTTTTATTAGTAGAGTTCCTAAGTGAAATGGGTGGTACCATTCCTGTTCTAGTTGAACCAATCGTGATTGTGGGGTAGTAGAAAACCAGTGTAATATGTGACGTAGTTGAGTGGCTTGGTAGTATTTCAGGATATTTGGACCTCCCTGGGATCTGTTCGCCATAATTGTTTGTTTAGATATTCTATGGGTTTTGTGTCCCCATATGAAGTCTAAAATATCTTTTTGGAGCATGAGTAGAAATTTACATGGGATCAGTATTGGCAATGTTTCAAATAGATATGACCACTTAGGTAGAATAGACATCTTAATGGTCGTAATTTTCCAGAGATGTCAAATTTAAGGCCCTCCAGATATTTAACATTTACAACTCTTAACAATGGTGTAGTTTTAGTATGCAAACTTCTGGAGGGCCGCAGGTTTGACTACCCTGCTATTGACCATGCAATACAATTATAAGTTTTTAGTGCAATTCAGCATTCTGACCCTTTGTTTTACAGAGTGTTAGATATTACAAGCACTCCACTTATTGAACTGGAACATTGGCATCAACGACAGAAAATTCTGGGACTTCTAACAGAGCAACTAAGAGGCAAAGACTATAAAAATGTCATTGGCTTATTGATTTCTTCCAAATCACGGCTGCTAAAAAAATGGAAAGCAGTTGATATAAGGTAAGTAAAGGGATAACCGATCTAAGAAGGATAGCTAATATTTACAACACAGATATGTACAAAACAGAACAATGCAAAGGAACAGGATATTTGGTATAAAGTATTGTGTAATTATGAAACATAAAACAATGCATGATTTAAAAACTGTTTGTATCAAGAATGGATTAACTAGTTTACAGTCTCCTTTGTTACTATGATGAGTTGTGGGAGCTTTAAAATTAAATAGTAATAATAATCCAAAAACATAAGGGTTATTATCAGAGAAGTGCATATGCGTAAGAATGGCCATACTATCCTCAATTCCCCTTGTAGATTACCTAGAAGGGCTGACATAGCTCTACAGAAATGCATTAACGTAAAATAAAGACTTCCCTTTATTACTACATACAATATGGGTCATGTTTTTAGTTCCCACACAAACAATTGTGTACATGCCTGCACTTCACACAAAAGAAATTTTCAGTTCATTTATTTTAATGTTGGCAAACGCTGTACATCCAGCTGAATTAATATTGTCTGTAAACAGGCTGTTTTAAAAATGAAAACATTAAGTAATTAATGAATGCAAATTTAGAATATGAAGCAAATTGGTTCTGTCACTTGGAAAATTTGTTTCCAATAAGGTATACTATAAAACACTCATTTAACTGGCCTACATAATTATTACTAATATAAACAATCTTTTTATAGCACTATGTATTCTTGTTTACTATATTTATTGACTGTTTAAAATTAAAATAAATAAATATATTTATATAAATAACATCTATGGGTAGAAGCATTCAAATGAAATTAAACATATACTTGTTGGATACTACTAAAAGCCCCATTGAGTGCTTTTTACCCATGGATGTTTGGTTACTTTTCTAGAACTAAATAGTCATTGATGAAGAGTGCAGTTCGTCTTGCATTATTTATATATATATTTGCCATCTCTATTAGGACAAAATCTGACCCTCTACAGGTCCCATGGCATTTGTGTAAATAATTACACCTTGCACCACAGATCCTTAAGCTAGATATTTGTTTAAAATGCTGTGGTAACCAGTGTTATCAACAAAAAATAGAATTTTCAAAAAAAAAAAAAAAAAGATTCTTTGTTCAAAAAGATTTGAACAAAGTGATCGAATCAGTCAAACAAATCAGTCTGTGCGTGGTCAGCTGAACTTCTACAATTGTAAAGTGTTTACTTTAAAAAACACTTTCTAATCCTCATGACAAAATATTTTTTTTTACTAATCATAAGGGATATTCATTAAGGTGTTTTATAAAATAATCATATTCTCACGCAAGTACCTCTTCTACAGTGTGAATAACCCTAACTTATCTGTCTTCATAATCAAGCTCCTCTGTCCCGCTATATTTTATTAAAGGGTATTACTACTGAGAAAAACATTTTTTGCCATTTAGTTTTATTGAAGAAGGAGAGGTAAAGGAGCTATGTCTTACCTCCCGTTCTTCAATAAAACCTGCAGGAGCCGGGAGAGAAGGTAAGCTACTTACCAGCTCGCTCACTCCTCAGCCACGTAGTCTGACAGGTCCTGACGCACTCTGTCTTCTATGCACATGTGCATAGAAGACAGAGTCCATGGGGACATGTCAGACTATGTGGCAGAGGACCGAGCAAACGAGCGGGTAAGTAGCTTCTCTTCTGGCTCCTGTAGGTTTTATTGAAGAATGTGAGGTAAGATATAGCTCCTTTACCTCTCCTTCTTCAATAAAACTAAATGGCACAAAAAATGTTATCAGTGGAGATACCCTTTAATTAAGTTCCTCTTCTCTGAACTGTCTCTAGATATTTTTTATTTATACAGGATTCTAAAACTGCTCTGCATATTTTGCCTTGAATGATCGGCTGAGAATTACAGGCATGTCCAATTGCCTGATCCGGACGAACATGAAAGTAATATCAGTTGCGGGTTCCCATTAAAACACTTCAGATTTTTTGGGCAGACCGACCAATACATAAAAATATCTGTTAGTCGTCCTGCCAAAAAATTATTTTTGTGTGCAGCTTACCACAAGAAAAAAAACCCCCAAAAAACAATCAGATGTTAGCTTTCAAATGTTAAATAAGAACTGATTGGTTGGGGCAAAATCAGCACCATTTTTAACGATATGAACTTGAACTTATTGAATCTCACCGAATTTTTGGCAGTTTTAGATGCCAGACTGTTATCTTGCAATCATTGTATTAATAAGTACAAAAGAATGCTAATACAGCTTTTGTATTATTGCAGTAATGTATTCATTATCTTTTTTAGTATAACAGATGCAGCAAATACAGCCAAAGCTCGAGTTAAGTATTTGGAAGCACACTATCGTCACCTAGAGTCTCTGGCCAATGAAAATGACCCCTACATCCTTATTAACAGTGTTTTGCCAACCTTTTTTAATGGTCTGCAACAAACTGAAACAATGACGAAAAATTTCTCTAGAAATGGTTATCTGGGACTTCTGCTCACAAAGGTATATACAAATCACTGTAACCGTCATTGCATTTATATTTATTTGTAACCATGAAAAGTAGCCTCAACTTTTACTCTGTATGCAGTGTTGGTCTGGCCCACAGGGCAACAAGGGAATCCCCTGGTGGTCCCACAGCTCATTCACCAAAGAAAACAAAGAAAACTGCTTAAATTCCATTTTATTAAAGGGCATGTCCACCCCCCAAACTAAAATTCAACCCACTACTTTGTATAGTTTTAAAAAACCCTTACCTTACATTCCTGCTTCTTATGGTTCTCCTGCAGTCCACGTCCAAAGTCTAGGAAACTGAAGAGTAGTGGTTTTCTTCCTGTCCAAACATCTTTACCTCCTGTCTTGCCTCCGGAAGGGATGCTGACATGTGCAGGCAAGCACTTTTTTCACTCACCCTCCCTCCTTATCCCCGCATGGCTGCCCCTCACCTATCGTAAAATCACTGTGCTATACTGTAGTGTATCCATTCCCACCCCCAACTGCTATATTGCCTTGCTAATAAAAGAATCTGAACTGTACTTACAGCCCTTCGCTCCTGCGGTGCCTCTCAGCCAATCAAAGCCATGGCTGCTGGTCTGGCCCCCTGCTTGCAGTTCCAGGAGGCAGGGAGCCGGATCAGATGCTGGAGTGAGGAGCTGTAAGTACTGTTTGGATTCTTTTTTTTAGCAAGGCAATACAGAGGTTGGGGGTGGGAAGGGATACACTACAGCATATCAAAGTGTTTTGGAGAGGGTGGAGATGCCCTTTTATTTGTTTAGAGATTAAGGATGAGTTTCTAAAACAAAGAATGTTACATGTAACTGGTACATTAAGTTGGCGTTGATCCAGGGATATTTTCCGATTATTATATAATTGTTATCCTCTTCATACTGTGTTTTTTTGCCTTTCTCTGGATCAACAGTTAGGCAGGAAATGTGGGTATTGCTGAATGGTTAGACTAGATGGATGTATGTCTTTATTCACCCTTGAATACTTAATTATATTATTATTGTTCCCAGTGTAAAATAAAAGTTTATGAGTTTACTCCATGGTCAGGGCCCATGTTTTAAACAAGTAAATTAAAGGACAATAAACTACAAAAGTGAAGAATTAGGCAATCAATAATTGTAACAACGAGGGTAATGATTAGTTCTTTGGTTTTGCTATAGTTTCTTAGATATCCTCTTCAAAATAATTTGCTCCGATTGTAGCTCTCCTTGGAGAATCCTGGCCCTGGGGCCATGCACATGAAGGGAAACAAGATGGTTAGACACAGCTGACTTTGACATGGAACAAAATATTTAAAAGAGAATATTTAAGAAATTATAGCGAAACAGCCACAGCTAGCAAAATGGGGGCAGCTGATCTGAGCATGTTCCCAACTGACCAATGTGACCCACCCTCTCACTTTTTTTACTCCGTGCAAAACTCACTCCTTGAAAATCAAGTAAGTTTAAAAATAGTGTGGGCCTTATTTATTAAGAGTTGGAAAATGTTGCTGTGTTTTCACGGCAGCCAACAAACAGATGTTATCAACTATTTCACTGTAGCAGATCAGTAGAAATGTATAATCTGAGACAAATTACAGCTAAGGCAAATTTTTAAACCACCTCTTATTAAATAAGCCTGTGTGCTTTTATAAGTAAAAAGCAGCAATTTTTAGTGTTGTAATTAGCCCAAGTTTAATATATTTTATGTTAATTTTCGTGCAAAATAGTAGCGCAAATATCAACAAAATATGTTGTATCGGGTTCACTGAAGCTTCCGAACCTTTTTGAAAACTGATATAAGTGAAATGGGTTTCTCAGGAGCAGAGTCCACTTTGCCAGTCAAAACCCCCGCTAACTCTCAGGTAATATAGATTTTGCACTGATTGCAGTATGAGCATCCAATATTGCATCTTGTAAACATTTCTGGAGAGAAACAAACTACCGGTACTTCTTGAGGTGTGAAGAAGGGCATTATATTTATCAAATGCAATAGATATTAAGCGCACTAAAAGCCAAGTAAATGTGCATTTACATCTTTGTTTTTGTGTCATAATTTTCCTAAATGGCTAACTTGTTAAACTGCACCAGTATAATTGTTGCATTGGACTAAATTAATTAGGTTAATTATAAAGGCACTAATATAAGGGGAATGGGTTTGTCAGGGGCAGAGGCCACAAGAAATTGGTATAAATTAAATGCTAATACCAGAAAAACAAAAACAGTATATGTTATTATCTAATATATTACTTGACATGGTATGCCCACAGTGGTCTAGCTTAATCTCTTTTCATGGTTTTATACAAAGTACAATAGTGGCCCAAAGACTAGTGCCAAGTGGTTATCTATACTTGGGTCACAGAAACACAAGGCACTCACCTGCTATTTCTATCAGAAAAAGGTAAAGATAAGTGGTTCCTGTGTAAATATCACCCCAGTCACATCCAATGTCCCACATGTGCACTAGTAGAGACCAAAGACATGTACTTGTGTGTCACGCATTCCTCTCCGACGTTGGAGACCTCCCAGCATTTCACTCTCTCTCCTTACATACCCATGTGTGGTTGGTCCCTCAATAGCTCATCCTAAGCATCCTAGTTGGTATTTAACTTGGTAAGTCCTTAAAGATGTGTGTGGCAGACACCATTATAGTGTTAACGATACGTGTTTTGGCTTCCTTCTTCTGGGTTCCTCCGGGGCTTGATGACAGTATGCAGTAAACAAGATTGCTTGTTGGTGTTCATTTGAAGGGTTGGCATGACCTTTCCACTCTATGTGATCCTTACTAGTCAGTAAACTGACTAGGCACCAAAAGAAAATAAAACAGGCTCATTTCATACTAACCATTAAATTAGACTTTTAAAAAAAATGTATTTATATTTGTACCAGGTATCAAATCAGCTTGCTCAGAATTGCAAAGGTTTTCTGCGTGAATCTGTAACAGGGAGAGATTCAGAAGACAAGCTCTGGGATCTAATAAGGGAGCACATTGTGGCTGGAAAAAATCAGATTGCTTCTCCAGCTGGGACAGAAGAGGGGAAGAGTAGCAGTACATTGTATGAGCGGTAAGTTATTCAGCAAGCAAGCAGATTAGATTTTTCATCCAAATATTTATAGTGAAAACAAACAAAACCAATAATTAAAAAAAAACAATAAGAGGGTAATAAGGACAAGCAAACAAACCTTCTTATCCTTTTTTAAAAAAATCTCTGGGTGTTTTACTTTGTAAAGGGGGTGGGGCACAGCCAGACAGTAAAGAATCAATCACCCACTCTCAGCCCCTCCCCATGGCACACTACATGTAGAAACTATCCATTCTATAAAAGTAAAGCTTATTTCACTGTTACTGCATGGCTAATTGATTCAACATTAAGATCAGGAAAAGGAAAAAACGTTATCTGTTGCTCTGTGCTCTTTCTGTGAAGGCCGCTAACACCCAATTCTGCAGTTAGCTACAAGTCCCAATGTAGCATAATTACAAGTCCCCCACCAAATTGAAGTCCCCCATCACACAAATACACATGCAACTCCACTGCACATGCTCCTAACTCTAGCTCAGTGCCTCAGATTTTGGGAGAGGGTGGGCACAGAGAGGGGAGAAATGCATAATAACTAGGAGTGAGCTAAACAGGACATGAGGGCAAAAAGGGATCAAGTTTCTGGCAGCACTAAATATATAGAAAAGGATAAAGGCAATATATTTTTTTTCACCTTTGTGTCTCTTTAATGAAAAAGTAAAGTAAAATATTGTGAAGTGTAAACGTAAATAGGATGTCAAATCTGTCTCCCTAGTATTTTTTAAGCAACAAAAGATGGATCAACTAGCAGTATCATTTTGGGTTATTTTTGCCAATAAGGATCACATCCTACTACATTGCTCATAATATCAACTTTGCAGCATCTTAGATTACTAATATTATTTTCCGTTGTAGTCTGAACCTTTATGAATATTTAAACATTAAAAAAACAATTCCCAGCTTTAAGAATTAGCAAATTTTGCTTTACTTGACCTCTAGGGCCTACTGCCTTATTTTTACTCTTTGCAATTGATAAAGTGTACAGAGGGCAAACGTTTTGAAAAGGAAATATTGTATCCTATGTGCCAGTTCAGTCTTTATTGCACATTGAAAATTAAAACTTCTGTTCTATAAAGCTTTTTTATTGTATAAACAAAAATTATTGTAGGCAAACTACAAATCCAATTATTTCACAATTATTTTATATTTAAAAGGACCATAACAATAATTTGTTCCAAGGAATATTTAACATTGGAAATGTTGCAAATTTCTTAAAGGTCTCTTTGCAGAACATGCTTTTCATTGGTTGGCTAATGGCATATGTTATGAAGGTGGAAACAGCAGGAAGCCTGCAATTTCATGAGCAGGTAGAATTGAGGTTGTAGCTATATTCCTGCTTTGAAGAACAAGATAACATTATCGGTACCCTGTTAGCTCCACTTGTGCTTTGCAAAACAAGATAAGAGTGAATGCCTACCAACATTATAACAATAGACATGATATGCTTAGTATGTTGAGACCAACACAGTATTTTTGTTTAGGGTACAGCTCCATTTCCTAGCAGTAAGGTGTCCCTGAAGATGTTAATTGGAAGGTGTGCAACGTCATGTTGATAGATATCGTTATTGTGTTAGGATTTTTAAAGCATGCAACTTTCCACTGAAATGCTAGTGCAGACAAAACTTATTGGGTGCCATGAACTTTTACAGTTGCATTGTGCAACTATAATTAATGTTTTTTTATCGCAGAATCAATGCTTGCATGAGATTACAAATTCATTTTAAAGAAGGAATATATAATTTGCGGGAATGGCTCCAGGGATTGAATGCAATGCAGAGATATCCTTCATCTAGTTCAATATCCACACTTCCAGGCAAACAATCCTTTATTTTCAATGTCAAACCTAACAAGAATGTGATTAAGAAACCCCCCTCAGTATCATCCAGCTATGGTAGGTGGTAAAATCTAATAAATAATTTTACATTTTATATGAAAATCATCTAACCAAAGTAGTTTTCTTTAGCTTAAATTTATTATAATATAGCCCTGCACTGCAAAATCAAGGTTGCAAAGCACGATAAACCTAAAGATCCAGCCTTTCCTCACATTAAAATGTGATCCCTACATAGCTTCCATTCAAGCAGGCTGTACTCCAAAACACTTCTCCAAAAACCGTTATTAGAAAATTGAAATCAGCATTTTGTTTAATTTTGCAAACTATTTTTGCAGTGTTATTTTTACATTCTGCTGTAAGCTATAATTAGTACTGAAATGTCACAGAACACCATTCATTCCCTGTACAATGGAAACATTTGAAATGACCACACTGATAAACAAGTTTCTAGAGACCCTTATTATGTGAATAGTATTTTCTTCTACTATTTTTGTTATTTTTAACATTTCCCCCAAATTCCTGCTTTTTAGACCAGCAACATGAATATCTAAGCACTGGTGTATCTATAACAGATGATGATATCATAATGTTCCATTTGGAATCACAAAACAAAAGGCTAAAGCAAATATGTGACATCATGGAAAAACTACAAGAGGTAACTAAAAAGGTCTTAGTATGTTTTCCATAACATAAATGCCAGAGGATATATTAATTGTACCCGGGCAGGTAGATACATCAATTTTAGCAGCTGAGCTTTATGCCAGAAAATATGTTTTGGCTTGAACATTTTACAAATTGTGTGTTCTTTAAATAAAGTCTTAGACATTCACAAGATAATACTTATTTAACAAAAGCTTTATCCCATTTGCCAATGACATTCCTTGATCCTAGGATATGACTTACTAAATAGATTCTATTATTAAAATAATGGGAATAATTGTTTTTGATAGGCTTATTGCCAATAGGAAACTCTCTGTAGTCTATATTGAAGAATAAATCTAAATGTCAGATCATTTATAGTTGGTATTAGTCAATTAGTTGGTATATGTCAATAACTAAGACCATGAACATAAAATGTATTTTATTTTACTATATTTGTGTAGTTACAAATATTATCAAAACTCACTGAAGGCTTAAGAAAACCTGCAGAGGAAGATTTAATTGAAGATGATGAAAGTGAATCAGATAGCCAGTGTGAGATTACTTTTCAAGGAGAATCTAAAGAATCAGGTTTGGCTCCATCTATAAGAATCTGTTATGTGGGAAGGGACACCAGAAATACTTGAATGATTTTAAAAGGGTGATTTCCCCAGAGCCGCTATGGGGTCAGGGACTGCTGTCAGTGAAAAGAAACATTTTTTTTGTGCTATACATACATTTAAGCAGTGCCATACTGTAATTTTTCATGGGACCTATATTATGTCTATAATGTTTAGTATTCTAATAATGTATTTTCTATGCCTGCAGATGTGATGTAATGCAAAATAGTATATTTCTGTGTAAAAAGTTTATTTTGTTTTTCAAGAGGACACACTTGAGAGATCCTCCCAACAAATCCAGATTCTAAAACAGAATATAAATTCTGCAGGAAAGCTTCAGACTCTTATTGAAGAAGATGAGGCTCAGGTAATATTTTTCTCTGATGCACTGATACACAATACAATTATTTTGTTCACAGTAATGTATACTAAAACCCCTTTGTTTATAAAGTATGCCAGTGTGCAGATAATATGATATTGTTTTGGGCCTAGGAATGTGCATTGATTATCTTTTCTATGTTTGTATAAATGTTTGACCAGATCAGTAGCACTTCTGCTAAATGTAGTTGTAAATTAGCCTAATTGGAGTGCTTTCACAATCATTGTATTGTATGTATTTATTGGGAGGCTTGGTCAAGCCTCCATGTGGTAATAGCACCCCCAACACGCCCCTTTTATGGGAGGTCCTATGACTTTAATATAAAGCACTGGATGACCTCTTCCCTCATTTTAAAAAGTCAAAGTGCTTGGGGCTAGTGAGAGAGCCTGTTATATGGATCCAGTGTGTAAGAATGATAAATGCAAAGTTTGCTAATCGTAATTGAAGTAAAAAAGGTTAGAAGTTAGGACCTTCCAGACTGGGGTTACCTTGATGTGGTTGGAAGGCTTTTCATTCATGTGATCACAGTAATGTATACTAAAACCCCTTTGTGTGTAAAGTATGCCAGTGTGCAGATAATATGATATTGTATGGGTCCTAGGAATGTGCATTGACTATCTTTTCTATGTTTGTATAAATGTTTGACCAGATCAGTAGCACTTCCGCTAAATGTAGTTGTAAATTAGCCTAATTGGACTGCTTCCACAATCCTTGTATTGTATGTACAATTATTTTGCCCTAGGTATTTTAGTCCTGGATTTGTTATATCACATTTTGGATCAAGAAGACTGCTTATTTACTGAATTGATGCCAATTAGTGTTCCAATGAAAGTAATTAGGCTAAACAATCTGTGAGCAGAAAAGAGTTTGTTTCTTTGCAGCCTTTGGCTCTGCTGTACATGTGTTAACTGTTAAAATGATAGTAATGAATTAGTAATTAGAAGAAAAAAAGGTTCAATGGTCACGTAAATGTGTTTTGTCTCTACCATTAGTATAAATATCACAGCAATTAGTACACATTATTACATTATTTTTTAATTTAGAACTGCATTAAAATAGACATGACAAAACCTTTCTCCTTGGACTGGAAAGTGCAAAGTCGATTGCCATCTGCATCCATTATTAAATACTATGTTGCACTGAATTTTTTTTTTACTTCACAAGGGCAATGCGTTGAGGATCTTTGTGGAGATTTGTCTCTGGGTGTATTTTGTAAAACTCCCAGCGATATAACTATCACGCATACTGCACTAATGTACAAAAGGGTTGGACCCACATACTGTATTGTGTAACTGTTTTTAAAGGTCCAATACTGCCCAGATATACTCCTTTTTTGTTTTTTAGTAATTCTTCCTTTTTACAGCTTTGTACAGATCCAACTTCACTAACCAACAAAAATCTGAATGATCACAATATGTGCCCTTCTAGCAATGAATTACAGAATATTAATAATGGTGAAGACCTGCTTGATAAAGAAACCAATATTGAAGAAGGCCTTTCAAAAGAGGAAAAACGCATGTTAGGTAAATTAACTAGAATGAAGAAGATTGTTCACGGCATAGCGTGGTGGAGGTTAGCCCACTTTTCATTAGATGTTTTATATTACATAGAACACACAGCTACATTTGTTTATAAAAATTCACATAGTCATTATATGATAGTAAAGTGATTAAAAACTAACGGGGAGATTCAATAAAAGTTCTTATTGTTTAAAATGGTGCTAATTTTGCCCCAACCAATCAGATCTTATTTAACATTTGAAACCTAACATCTGATTGGCTGGGGCAAAATTAGCATCATTTTTAACTGTAAGAACTTTTATTGAATAACCCTGATAATACCTACAATAAAAATACATTGACTTGTATTTGGGTTACAGCTAATCTATACAATTGGGATGAAATGGATGAAGAGTCTACCTTGTCTACCATTCTAGTGGAGAAACTGGAGGAGATGTTTAATATGCTGTCCCAATACATTGACACTGATGGACTATTAGACACAGAAAAAAAGTAAGCCTCTGCAATATAGATGTATAACCCTTAGATAGTATGGGTAAATGAATGACTAAAATGTTTCAATTGCCAGAATAAACATATGATAATTGTTACCAATGATTGTAAATGAAAATTGCACTCACTTATATACAATAATTATTTAAATGCCCTAAAATGTGCATCTGATCGTCAGTTGTCTTTAATACTTTCTTTCCACAAACTAACATTACTGTTTTTAGTTTCTTTTGATCAGCAATCCATTACTGAAGTGTTTTGAGAATTCAATATACACTTGTGCAGTCTATGCAATTGGCTTAATTATAGTTTGAGACCCATTGGCACTGGTGGAAATGGTTGTCCTGGCTGATATCCATCTGCTCTGCATAATCTTAAAGGAGATTCCATCTGAAAGAAATTCCCTGATTTAAAGGCCAGAATCTGCCAAAACAAATATGTTTTCTGTCATATAGACCAATGCTTATAACAAGAAAGCCCTCTTCCATTTACTTCTAGCTTTATTTTCCCCTTGCTTTATGGTAGATTCCTTTCTCTGTATCTGTACAAACCACACTGAGCTTGTCTGGAGAGGGGGGAGTAACTTCCAGGCTGTCTGTACTGTAAGATTTAAGGATGAGGTCACACTGCCCCAGACAGTAGCGCATGTGAAAAGCGTGCCCACGCCAGCGTGCATTTTATATGCGTTACCGATAACTTGCACTGCAATTTGCTCAATTTTGCGTTATTTGCAAAAAAATTTTGATCTCATGTGCTTTGAAAACAGAATGCCACCAACATTTACTCGCACTTTAATATGTTTCTCACATGTAACGGTATGTGCGTGTGTATTTTTTTATTAGGTACATACTGTAGAAAGATAAGTAATACATGGTTTTGATCAGCAGTTTCTAGACTGTAAGTCAGGGCAATATATCTTTTAGTGTCGGCTTTTAATTTATGATTAGTTTATTTAACCCATGGTATAATAGATAATTAGAGATGGCCGAACTTCATAAAGTTCGGTTTGGGAAATGTTCTGGGGAACATGTCACTATCACCAAAACTTTTTTAAACACTTCTTAAACACGAGCGGGCAATTGTCGAATTTTGTGCAAGCTACATTTGAGGGTTACGGCCAATTCAAGGGTTACCGAACAATACTTTCGAGGGGTCCCGAAAATGAACGATACATTCTAGGGTTAGCGAACGGCTTGTAAATTCGATAATTATCGCTTTTTCCAATTCCAATTTCCAATGTAAAATAATTATTTAATTGAACCCCTGCTTGTTTTCCTTTAGAGGTGTATGTCAAACTATCAAATAGAAGCTAATGTGGTGTGTTTTTTTTCCCGATAGGGATCAAAACCCTTGTGAAGAGGGCTACACCGAGTTCTTGGTAATGAACCAACAGATAGAGAAATACATCTCTGTGTATATTCAGGCTGTTTTCCTGAGGAAAATGCCTACTAAAGAAGCCCTACATGTTCTTGAAAGGTATAAAAGTTTCACAAATATAGGAAGCATATGGGGTCCTGATGTTTATCATTTAAGGTTAGTTGCTAAAAATATTTTATTTTGCCAGGTTTTCAATTGTACGTCATCGGCAAGGCATACAGCACACTATTGATGAAAGTTACATTGATATCTTTGAATGGTTCTATGAAGAACTGAAGGAGATTCAAAAAGTATATGAAACATTTAAGGTGCAAATCTTTTACTGTGTTTTCATTTCAGTTTTAGAACTTACATAACTTCTATGGACAGAAAACCCTTGTTAATCGTTTCCTTTAAAGTGACTATAGACTAAAAAACAATATTTATTAGTGGTAATACCCAAAGAGATGAATTATGGGAGCTGACCTCTAGTACCCACATGTTTATTTCATAAATCAACCAACAGTCACAGCAAAGGGAGAAGTGAATCACAGCATGCTGTATTTTATGTAATGGTCACTGTCAATTGAGACAATCTGGTATAGTGACTTTAGTTCCTATTTAAGAAACTATAAGTGAAAGCTAAATATAGCCATTTTTATATCAACACTGTGTACAATAACAAGGAGGGTGATATTTGGATTATTAAAAATATGTCGTTTTTTTTTAATATGTAGAATTAATATCAACTTTAATTTTAACTCAGCCATGCTGTGTGTTTTTTAATAGTGAACAAATAGGTGTACGCTTCGCTGCCAGGGACCATTAAGGTTCGGGTCACTCCTCCCTACTGCTCCGTTCCCAGCAGTATTGGTAAACACAAAAATTATAGAAAGGAATGGGGACGCCATACAGTGTTTCTGCGAACACAAAGTGTTTATTGATCCGACATGTTTCGACCCACACACGGGTCTTTTTCAAGTGACTTGAAAAAGACCCGTGTGTGGGTCGAAACATGTCAAATAGGTATGTTTCAGTGAAATGGCAACCCTGGTGCTATTTTAGAGCAGGAGTGTCAGTTTACCTTTTACTAAAATAATTCTCAGCTAACTCTCCAGAACTTTAACTTTGTGAAAGGAAATTGAGATAAAAATATAGTAATTTCCCAGCATCTCTGCCCCTAATGTATTTACTTTTGCTTATGTACCAACTTTGGCCTTTGTGCATCAATATCCACATATTTCTGAAATGTAAATTTTCTAAATGTACAAATACAGTTAAGATATACAGCTAATGGAACTTTATGAAGTAAGTTTGCTTTGCAACTATAAGGACTGCATAATTGATTAAGGGTTGCTACATAAAACTTTAGCCAAAACAAATAATTTGGTATATTTTTCCATAAATGGAATGCCCACTCTCTACTCAAGCAGAAGATTAAACAGTTATGTGGTGGGATCAGGGGCGTAACTAACAGGGGAGCAAGGGAAGTGACCACGGGGTGGGGGAAACCATCTTCTTATTTTTCCTATGACAGATACAGCCTCTTTCCAGAAAACCACTGTGGATAAAGCACGAATAGGGGCCCATCATAGTTTTGCTGGGGGGCCATAGTTTCCTAGTTACGCCACTGGGTGGGATACATACCAAAGATTGTACAATTTTAGTTAAAACAAGTTAAACTTTTGCCTGGAGAAGAGGCATCTCAAGAGTTTTCAAATGACTTATTATAACCTATTTGTGCCTTTTTTAACTTCTAATTTTACAATTTTCCAAAAGACTCCAGTGCTTGCATTTAATTAAATGTTTGCAAATTTTACTTAGTTTTAGTATCCCAAATAATAGGTAATTATGTTTGTGCTTGGCTTTTTGAAAAATATTTGCAGGATGACCCAGTCATTCCAAGAAACATGCCCCCTGCTGTAGGTGCAATAGCCTGGTCACGCAAACTGCTATCAAAAATTGAAGACACCATGAAGGTGAGTTGATTGTATTTTAAGTCATGATATTGGGCCCTGTTTTAATTTAACAGAACAGGTGTCTCTGGCATACCTGCCTCCTCCAGAATCACATAGAAGTGTTTTCTCGTAAAACCATGTAAGAAGTGATTGGAGGTAATATCAAACCCCTTAATAAAGGAATGCTGCATTGTGTGCATTGCTGAATTTAAACTTGCAAATGGTGGGGTGAGTGTACTAGTTTGTAAATATGTCTAAATCTTTCCTTATAAACCATGACAATAGATGAAAGAGTAACAATAATGACTAGGACTACCTGAGCAATATTAAACATTTTAGAACATTATAGTGAACAGAGTTCTTAAGATGAATTTATATTTTGTTGTGTTCTTACTTTTAACAGGTGCTCAAAAATGTAGGAATTATAAAAACATGCTTCACTTATTCAGAAATAGTTAAACTGTATAACCGAATAGCCTCTGCCCTAGTGGCATATGAAGATCTGTGGTATCAAAAGTGGAAAGCTCAAATGGATAATGATCTGAGTGGACTAAACTGCACTTTGCTTGTTCGTGATCCCATCACTCAGCAGGTGATGGTTAACACAGATCTAAGGTGAGGAATTTAGTCAACCAAAAACATCTGCTTAAATAACCAATAATCCATACAGTTGTTGCCTTATACCCTTAAATAAAAGAGAGATCTAATTGTTTTAGACAGTCATATAAAACATGTAGATCCTAATTACGGTGCCTAGTTCTATACAGGATCAAGTTATCTAACTATAATTAACAGATTAGGATGTGCGCAAATTCTGCCATGAAGAAACATTGCAGAACCTGCAAGAAGAATCCTATAGTAATGAATATACAGATATAGATAAGGAAATAGCCTTAACAGCTCCATTGCGTTGAACAGTGTGAGGGCACAAATACTTGCTCATTCAGATCCATCTAGTATTAGGTAGAGATGTCCGAACTTCGCAAAATCCGGTCCGCTCGAGGATCCACGAATTTTCGTAAAAATTTGAAAATTAAAACCTATTAAAATGAAAGTTCGTCAAAATCCGTTCTTCGAAAATATGAGTATTCTTCGAAAATACGAGTATTCTTCGAAAATACGAGTATTCTTCGAAAATAAGAGTATTCTTCGAAAATACAAAAACACGAGGATTTTTCGAAAATACGAGGATTCTTCGAAAATACGGACCCGAAAATGTGGTTTGCTCCATCCAAAAATGTGAAAAATCCGCGAAATTTCGAATTTACGAGGATTTCTCATATTTTCCCATATTTTGGAAAATACGAGAAGTCCTCATAATTTCGTAAATTTTCAAAACCGCGGTTTGGAAAAGTTCGGAAGGCGGAAAACCGGAAAATCCGAGATATCCGCCATTTGCGAACGAGATTAATCCGCCGCGGATCTGGGTTCGGATCCACGAACTGGGCCATCAGTATTAGGCCATTGATTGCAAGATAGCAGTCTCTGTAAATATTTCTATGCTGGCACATCGTTGGAAAATAAAACATTTCCTGTGAGTCCTGACAGAATCATTTGTACTTGCACAGATATGGTACAGAAACAAACCACTTTAGCATTTCAGTAATAGAATGAACTATTTCCAGGAATAAACAAGAGTTAATGTAAATGTGTGATAGCTATGCCTAGAAGGAATATTTTCTTGTCTATGAATATAAACACATTTCTTTTGCAGTAAGTGACCAATGCACTTTACCCATGTACCTGCACTGACGAGTCTTTATTTCTCTGTATAAATATTTCAGAATAATTAATTTGATTGAGGAAACTAAATGGATGTTACGGTTTGGGATTCCTGTTTCAGATGCAGCTCTTGTGGCTTTTCAGCAGGTATGCTGGTATTGGTTATGTATTAGTGTGTGCTTATTATATGATTGCAGAAGGTGGGGAAGTTTCATAGTGAACAGCCAGAATTAGGCTCTGGTACACTTGCCATGTATGCTTCCACAGCTAGGAACCTCTGTTTATTATCCAAAATAATCAAATTGGTACATCACTTGTATTTAACAAAATATCTGTAAAAACTGCAATGTTTAATGACAACCGTTAATTCTATAAGGCAGAGAAATTCAAGTTGTACAGGAGCAACTTACAGGATGTTGTGGAGGAGTATGCAAAACTTCAGAAGAAGATCCCTCAGGGTTTTGCAGATTTGTTTACGTCTCATCTAGCAAGAGTTAACAGCCAGTTTCAGCCTGGGTTGTCTACTTTGTCTTGGAGTTGTGTCAACATTGAAGGCCTTCTTCATCAAACAAATGCAGCTGTTAAAAGGTACATTTTTAGTCATTTTCTAGGTAAACAACATGATAGCTACCATTTAGAAGTATGTGCATAACTGGAAAACAAACAAAGATTATTCAGTGGAGAACTATAACCTGCTGATAATATATCTAACCCTTTGTGAATTATTTGAAAATGATTTGAAACAGCGTAAAAGCCTGTTACCTAAGACATAGCATTGAGAGGGGCTTGTGTTAATTAGTTTGGTAAGTTGAGGATCATACTGGTACTTTAACAAATATTTTTAATGAATAAATCTGTAGTCCATTGCAATTGCTGTCATATGCGACATTAGGATGGCATGTTGGTAGTAGTGACAGCATCACTAAATTGAAAATGTTTAAATGGGAGAAATTAACCAAAAGACATTTCCTGACTTAAAGCACATGCACCACTGGATACTTTTCCCTCCAAGTTTTATGGCTGCACCTCAAACAATAAAAAGTTTACTTGCTGACCGTCAGGGTGGGCAAAAAGGACTGGGGGCAGGGGGTGGGTGGGTTAAAGTCACAATGTGACCCCAAACAGCAGGCAGGTTGGGCACCTCTGTTTTAAGGTGAGAAAGACGGTTAAAGTGAAGGTATCTGCTGCAGAAAAAGATTTTACAGATTTCACACAGATTTTATGTTAGAAATAACTTAACAAGTGAGAGATATCATTTTAATTTTAATATGCAGCTTCTGGATTCAATATTTTTTTCCTGTAAAAATGTGTTTAAGACCACAATTTGTCTTCAATGATATAGCACATCATATAATTTGAATAATTTTCGACCACATAAATAGCTAGAAATAGAAGTATTTTTTCTTGGATTCTGGCCATTGAGCCAATCAAAGGTCTTCCCTTACATTTCCTTTTGTTGTATTGGAAGGCACTGCCACTTGCATCTACCCACCTTCAGTAACAGCTGTGTAGATTTTTGAGTGTTAATTTATAATATACACTATTTGTACTATTCATAGACTAAACACTATTCATAGACCGTAAAACTTGGCTAAAGACCAGGAAACCCATGAAGATGCAGCAAAGAATTATCCTAGTAGCAACCCAAGAAAACGCTCAATGAGCAAGTGCACAATGAGCTTTCTACAAACCAGAACACAAGTCACCATACAGTGATGGACAATGCTACTCTTAGGGAGTTGAAATGGATAAACTACAGACTCTAATAAAGCTTGCAGAAGTGCAAAAGAGCTCCTGTAGCATAATTTACCAAATTGCCTGTCATCTCGAGTCACTACACTGAAACAAAAGTAAAATAATTTCTTATAATCTAAATGAACTTTGAATTTATGAATGCAGCAGAACTGCAGAGCACTCTTTAAACATGCATGATCTTTTTCTCGTATACAGATTAAACTCCATTGTTGTGAAAGTTGCTGGAATTAAAGAGAATGTGATTGTACGGACTCTGGAAGACATATCCTGTTTTGATCTACTTCCTGTGTTTGAGATATCGAATCAGTCACTGGTACAAATTCACATTTTTTAATATGATACCATGGAAAAGTAGGCAAAGTGACAAGATCACTCATATAACATAGTTACAAAATGACTCCCAAATAACAGGAGCAGCCCTTTATTTTTATAGATACGGCGTTGTAAATTTTCCTGAATGTTATGGACTGCATTCAGTCTTTTCTGAGCATCTACAGGGATTTTCAATATAAGTTCCTATCATTAAAAATGGTGCTACTTTTGCCCCAACCAATCAGATCTTATTTAACATTTGAAAGCTGATTGGTTGGGGCAAAATTAGCACAATTTTTAACGATGAGAACTTTTATTGAATCTCCCTGCTAGTGTCTTCCACCACAACAAAAAATTAGTCCCCGATCTGGGTGCTAGGCTCCCAATGAAAATTTGCCCCCTAATGCACATTGGTTGCAAAAAAAAAAAAAAAAAGCCAGGCAGTTCCTTTAGAATTGCTTAAACCTGTGGCATAGGAATAGGGGTCCCAATGTGATGTGTTTCTGGGGGGCCCTCCAATCACAGGAAAGTTTTGCACTTCCTGTCAAGATGTATCCAGCTTGAAACCGCAAAGGCAAAAGCAGCTCAAAGCTCTCACATTCATCTCTCCCAGATCTGCCGATAATAGCAACACTGGTA
Organism: Hymenochirus boettgeri; assembly: GCA_019447015.1. Classification (NCBI taxonomy): domain Eukaryota; kingdom Metazoa; phylum Chordata; class Amphibia; order Anura; family Pipidae; genus Hymenochirus; species Hymenochirus boettgeri. Next base: position 163,810,990 of record CM033473.1, on the reverse strand, counting down.
ATAGCAACATTGTATCATGCTAATCAGCACCTGGAGCAGAGGATACAATGTGAGAATGTGAGTGCTTTGAGCTGCTTTTGCCTCTGCCATTTTAAGCTGGATAGATCTTGACAGAAGAGAAGGGAGAGTATGTTGAATGTGGCCTGCAAACATCCTCTCTCTCTTAGACCTTTCTCAAGCTATTTTGAGAAAGCTCTAAGACAGAGACCGAAACGTCGCTATCTATTTTGTTGCACATGGAATAAAGTTCTTTGCACAAGTCCTATTGGACTTGGATTGGATATCTATCTATCTATCTATCTATCTATCTATCTATCTATCTATCTGTATCTGTTTGTCTGAGGGACTTTCTGTCTATCTATAAAACTTGGTCTAGGCCCATTCAGCTTCCTGGGCCTAGACCAGGTCTAAATCATTTTCATAACGGTAAATAGCATTGTGGTAGCAATGCAGGTGGTAGGGAAGGAATGATATGGCAGCCCAGGTCTAAATTCTGCATCTGGGCCTATAAATCTGTATCTACGCCACTGGCATGAACGTGTGGCAATGTCGGAAAGTGAGTTTCTAATGAATGGGCACTTTTAGTCTCTTCTAAATCCCCTTGCTTGTACCCTGGCACAGACAATAGACAATAATTTAGGTACACATAGGCAAATGCATGTTAAAACCGAAGTCAGGAAAGATGCAAATTTTTTTTAAACATATTAAAACTATATTACAGGAAAGTTAATAATAATGCAGGATCTGTTCCAGTATTATACAAAATGTAATATTCAAAAAATGTAGACTAATCCGAGATATAAAACCAACAAGGACAAAAGTTACAATTTGTATGTTTCTGTGATATTTTCAATATAGGGAGATAGGATCCAAACAGACATAACCACGGGATTTAAACAGCAGAAAATGTATTTTCTACAAAGTTAATATAAGTTGTTTTTTCCCAGAGTCCAGAGGAATTTGTACAGTCAGTGGAACAGGCTTTGCTGGAAAAGAAACCCAAATTACAGAGCATGGTTTCTTCCATTAAAAGTGCTTTTGATGACGTGATTAAAGAACTGAAAATCTTTCAGGTAATGTAGTATATTTACCTACTCTTACAATAAAATGTGATGACCAGGACCAAGCTTTATTTGTTTATTTGTAGGAACCCACACAGGAATTTTATGAAAGAAGAGAGAATGTAACATCAAATTTCCAGAAGACATCACACAAACATCAGCCAGTTACTCTAGACAAACCCACTTATATCTACTCAGAGGAAATAACTAGCCAGGTGCTTGGTAAGTTGTTATTATTGATAAATATTATTCCAACCAAATATATGGTATCCAATTCTCAGTCTTGGTCCTGTCTAATTGGAAGAAGCACTCCTAGCAATACTGAATGGAGATTGAAAAAAAGCAGCCCCGTAATCGCAACTTTCTGTGTCGTAGTCCTAGATATTGAAGGTAAATTCAGGTGTATCATAGGTTGGTTTTCTTGGTATACTTGCCCTTTAAATCCAACACTAAGTAAGAACACAGGTGTGCTGCAATAAGCAAATTGCATTTTAATACTATGAACAACAGGTATTTTTGCTCTTATTCATATAAATGTATTGTGTTGTTATCATGAATTTCACTGATTGATATGACAATACTGTGACAATAAAATAATCTATCTATCTATCTAATATCTATCTATCTTTCAGAAACATTGAGTGATCAAGTCTACCAGGCTGTTTATACCTGTGTCTATAGGGCATTAAGCCACTTGGCCCAGCTTATAGGATGCAATACTGAAAGGATGAGTAGAGATTTACAAGCAATGATTAATAGAGCAAAAAAAGAAAATGCTGATGCTTTAGAATATCCAATGAAAACCACAATTAAAAAATTTACATTCCCCTCTCAGACCCAGGAAATAAGGTAAGCTTGAATTAATATATTTTATATGTGATTAACATTAAAAACCATAATAATATAATATAGTAATTTTGGTACATATTCTGATATAAAAAAAATCAATTATTTGACAAAATTATTTTCTTAGTGTAACACACTAACTGGGAGATGCAATATCCTGTGTTAAGGTGTAAAATCTAATCCATGTTGCCTCTTCTCCATCTTCAACTCCCTTCTGCGTCCCTTGCCCGCTGACTCTCTCCCCAGGATTTTGAGCATTACTTCCAACTTAAAGTGGAGTCCATCCGTGTGCAGATCTCTGGTCCTAGGGATGACCCTCAGATTAGGTTGTCCTTTCCTCCCTTGGCTAGAAGTCTCTAGCCTGCTTTTGTCCTGTCTGCTCACGACCTGTCCTCTTGATCCCATGCCCTTTGAGTTATGAAGCACTGTAATCATGTGCTTACCCCTATACTCAAACACATACTCAATGCCTCCCTTACATCTGGAATTTTCCATTCTATATTTAAAGGGCAAGTCCAGCCCCAAAATGAAAACTTACATACAGGTAAATCACTCCCCAAAACCCTAAACGGTAATAGTTCTGAAATATATAAGTCTAACCCGAAATCCTGCACAATATCCTATTGCCCCTGTTTTTGCTTCCTGGTTCTTCCAGTTAGCAACTGTCAGTAAGATTTGACAGTTGACATCACAGCCAATGACAGAATGTTAATCCCCTGTCTGCATCTTCTAAGCATGCCCAGGCTCATACAGGGTTCTAAATTGCTCAGTTTCCACGAGGCATCCAGTACAGGTTTCTAAATTGCTCAGTTTCCATGAGGTATCCAAAAGCATAGCAGGCATACAGTAATGAATTCATAGGACAAACTATGATATATCAACATACCGTATATACTCGAGTACAAGTCGATCTGAGTAGTAAAAAAAAGTCGAGGTACCTATTTTTGCCTGAAAAATTTGTAAAAACTGATTGGCTCGAGTATAAGTCGAGGGTAGAAATTAGTTGCCCTTTAAATGGACAGCAGAATTCCCATAAATGAATCACATACAGAAATAGCCAAATCCAGTACCAGTAACCCCCAATTCCTTGGCACTCCAGATGTTTGGAAACTACAACTCCCAGCATGGTTTGTTGCTGGGAGTTTTAGTTTCTAAACATGTGGAGTGGCAAGGCTCAGTAAATTTTTAATTTAGCTTACCATCATTTACAATTCTCCTGAACCCCATATTGTAAAGGGCCCTCTGACCCCCATATAGTAATGGGCCCTCTGGCCCCCATATAGTAAAGGACTCTCTGATCCCAATAGTTAAAAATGTCACCTTATAGTTGTAGTTTCAAGCTGTCATTTGCACTGAACTAGCAACAGTTTTTTGCCCCAAACTGAGGAGACCTATCAGATTTACAGCATCCAAATGAGCAGTAACAGTGCTGAGTGAGTCCAGCAGCCAGACTACAGGAAGCAGGAAGGTTTGTAAAGGCAGAACAGCTCTTGTAACTTTCTATGCAGGTTAACACAGTGCCACCTACTGGTTACTATCCACAATTGCAGAATTTGGATCTAAATTAGGACTTGACCTGAGTATAAGTCGAGGTTAGGTTTTCAGGCTAATTTTAAATCCTGAAAAATTAGACTTATACTCGGGTATATATGGTATGTTAAAAAGACCATTCTTTCTAAAAGATGTTCTTATGAGGGTGGAGTTGTCCTTTAAGCATGCCCATGTTAAACCCATACTAAAAAAGTCCTTGCTTAGACTCCTCTTGTTTAGAGATGTCCGAACTTCACAAAATCCGGTCCACTCGAGGATCCGTGAATTTTCGAAAAAATTCGAAAATTCGAAAATCAGCGAAATCCGCGAGCAGACCCATTAAAATGAAAAATACCCTTGAAATTACGAGATTTTTCTTATTTTCGAAAATTTTCGAAATTACAGGTTTTCGCGTATTTTCGAAAATTTTCGAAAATACGAGAAAACTAGTATTTTCGAAAATATGTATTTTCGAAAATACGAGTAATCCTCGTAATTTCGAAATTTTTCGAATTACGTATTTATGAAAATAAGAGAAATCCTTGCATTTTCGAAAATTTTCAAAATGACGGGTTTTCTCGTATTTTCCGCGAATCGGAAGTTCGGAAGGCGGAAAATCCGGAAAAATCCGCCCTTTCGCGAACGGGATAAATCTGCGGCGGATCCGGGTTCGGATCCGCAAACCGGCCATCCCTACTCTTGGTTAGCTAACTACCTCTCTCTTACCAATAGCCACTAAACTGCTAGAACGATTAGTCTTCTCCCATATCACTAACTACCTTTATACTAATAACCTATTGGATCCTTCGCAATCTGGATTTGGTCCTGCGCATTCTACCGAGACGGCTAAAGCCTGCTGCTTTTCCCTTCTCAATATAGCGAAAATCTGCACGCTCCTTTCTCTCCCGACCACCTCTATGCTTATGTATGCTCTCATCCTATTATGCCTGGACTACTGTAACTTACTACTTACTGGTCTTCCTGTTTCCCACCTCTCTTCCTTTCAGTACATACTAAACTCAGCTACATGTATTGTTTTACCCTCTAATAAGCAGGATCCCAAATCTCCTCTGTACCGAACAACAACCTGGCTCCCCATTAAACAGCGCGTTGTATATAAAATCCCTCTCTTCACATTTAAATTCCTTCACTCTACTGCACCTCCTTATATATCCTCTTTCGTGTCCCCATATGATCCTGCCCGCATCCTTTGACCATAACAGAACCATCTGCTATACAGAACCTATACTCCTACTGCTTCCTCTCGTCTTAAACCTTTCTCTCTTGTGGCTCCCATCCTCTGGCATTCTATTCCCCTCTTTCTATGTCAATAAACCTCAATTAGCAGGTTTAAATCTAGCCTTACATCCTACCTATCTGGTAACCAGCACAGTCTATGATTGTTTTATTTGCACTGTATACATCTCACTCCAGCACTTATACCCCTTCCTTTGTATCTGTATGTTACTCACTCAACTAGATTGTAAGCTCTATGGGACAGGGACCCATTTTCTCTTTTGTGGCAAGGCACTAGCACTTGTATTTATATAATTTATATATTTATGTACTGAACTATTTATGTATTTGTTCCCCTTGTATGACTTTTTTGTATTTTATTATACAGCGCTGTATCCCCAAGTGGCGCTTAATATATAAACTATATTTAGATACATACATACAAGTGCAAAACCCATGCTAACTGATGTAACATCGAATTAGTGAGGGTTTTGTACTCATTTTGCATTGCTTGTTCCATTTCCAAAGACTTTTATAAATAGCACAGTGCAAGCGATGCAATAAATTTAGCAACGATTATAGAACTTGTTTTCTGCACCAAAATTAAAGCCTTTTCAATTGTGGCTTTAAAGCCGTGCAAAAACTTAACTCTCGCATTCACACGATGCAATAATAGTCGCAAAGTGGTTACTACATCTTGGGAACAAACGCATGCATCTCCCCTATATTTCATTGCAATTAAATGTGGAAAGCAATTGTGATTCATTACGCTAGCTGTGATAGGGAAACTATTAATATATCCATTCTAAAACCTAAAATAAAGTTTATTAAATACATTAACTCCAAATTGTTTTGTTTCTAGCCAGCTAAAAGGTATTTTAATAGGACAAGTACTTGCAATCCTTCCACTAAGCACTTCACCTTTGCTGTCTTTTAATGATACTGTTCTGAAGGAGTTAGGATACTTTTAAATACTTTATATTCGTATGTCACTGTTCTTTGATGTTACTTATTTCATGCATATTTTTAGTCATCTATTAAATATGAGATTCAAAATTGCGTTGTTAAGGATAATTGGCCTTTTAAAAAAGCTACCAATGTATTATCTATGATTATTTTGAATAGGTTTAAACTCTTATTGACCTTCAAGATTCCACACATTGTAATAGACCCTTCAGTAGATGCAGCACAAGAAGCCCTTGATCAAGTGCTCCATTGCCTCCTCAGCACTGGGGATTTCTTAAGCTGGTGGTCTGGGCCAAAAAAGGGAGAATGTTTTAGTGTGTATACTTGCAAAGATGAAGAATTACAACATATCAGAGGCCTTATCCTGAGTTCTGTAAATGGTGAGTGATATTTTTACTGAGGATAATACAGAGGTTTTTTTTGTAATAAAAAAGTGCCTTCGGTTTCATACAGAAAACAAATGTCCACTTATCCAACTGTGCAACTTATAGCACACATTGCCAACAGGACTTTTTTCAGAAGACCATACTTGTAAGCCCTTTTTAAAGTATCTTAGTCTTACAAATAAACAGTTACCTCATATGAAATTACATTCTGTAGTCATTTTAACATTTTGTGTTAGGCCATTTATAGGTACGGTAAAGTTATTTGTATAAAACACTGTTGTAAATGTATATGGCTTTATGTAACCCTTTCTGGTATATTTCTTGTTTGTAGAGTTGAAGCCCACTGTTAAGAAACAAGTCTTTAAACTGAGTACTTATGACTTTTTATGGGCGGATAATATGCACAAACAAAGCCTTGAGATATTGGAAAGTCACTCTGGGCTTAACATTATTGACAAGGAAGTAAAACGATTTGTAGATATTGAACAAAAACTTGATGAATATCCTGAGGTAAGAAATAATAGATCATTTTGTAAATCTATGCTATTGAGAAAGAGAAAGGATATGCTAACTGTGTAAGCACTGGCTAAAACAAATTACGCTAATAACAAATTATACAAAATTTCATACTATACTAAAGGACATCTAAAGGTTACACACATCACAGAACTTTTAAAGCCCCAAACACTTTAATCATTCTAATCATTCTCCTCTTCCAGGTCAACCTATTTTCTGCCTGTTGCAGGTACCCAGTGAGCCATGGATGTGTACTATTTTGCATCAGTGGACTGTTGTGAATACCTTTGTTTTTACACAGCCACTGCAAGTTTCATGCACATGCACAACCCACACTTACCCTTTACACCATTTACACCATTGGCACTAATGGGTTAGCACAGCCTTTGTATGAAATCAGTGGAATAACTAGGTCACTGGGTCCCACCAGCAAGACTATGATGGGGCCATCTCCCTGCATCATCTACAGTGATTTTCTGGGGGGAGGCTGTATCTGTTGTATTGTCGTATGGATGTCGTAAGTAAGAAGCCCCTCTTGGGTTGCAGGGTCTGCTCATTTGGTAGTTACGCCCCTGTATGTTATTGAGCGCATAGCTTCAGATACTTCATTTCATCTTAAATCATCTATGGTATTGAAATACTACCTTTTTTTGTTTTTAGCATTCTGTTATATAAATTGGACTAAATGATATATGCACAAAAGGAAAGCTGTGATGCCTTTTTGAATTTCTATATAATTGCAATTACTTTATTTCCAATTAAATATTTTTGTTTTTTTTAAGTAATTATATCATTATAATGTAGACTAACAGTAACTTTTCAACTGATTAGTTTTTAGACTTAGGTTGTATTTGCCTTGACTACTCGCTTATCAAACAAACGCTAAAAGGATTTACAGGAAGCTGGAAATCTCACTATGCAGCCATTTTACATCACCATGCTAAGGTAAGCAAGCACATTCTTTTTTAAATAAAATTTATTAAGGTAGCCAGTTCACAATATTTAATTAGCAATATTGAACATTGTTTTTTAGGATTAAGTGTCAAGTGTTGTCAGGGGTCCCAGGGGGATTCTTATTGTGGTCTATCATTTCAGCTACATGTGCACAGCTGAGCCAACATCTAGCTAAGTGAGGTTGATGATTTACATCTTAGCTGAGATCAATTAATGCACTGGAGTTCCAGGATTTAGGGGTTAAGATAAGAATTTTTCTTGAACGTAATAATAATGAAATGTTAGAGATTTGAATGTCTGACCCTGGCACAATTCTACAGATATCTGTCAGTCAGACAGGAATTATAATTCCGCATGAATTAACCTTATTAATTTGGCTTGAAAAATACAAATGTATTTCTTTTTCTCTTCTATGTTTCTGATTCTGAATTATATCTTCTCCTAGTTAACACAGTTTTTAAGCCAGAGATACAAAACTCAGTATGGACATGTGGGATACACAGGAAAAGCATGTAAATCACCCATGCAAACATGGTTTATGGGCATGTAACCAAAGCATAACTGACATTTTCTTTATGAAATGCAGCTCAATCTGACTACACTTACACTGTGTCTCTCTGACACAAAAATTCATAAACAAACAGAAGGCCTATGTAGGTCAGATGTTTAAAGGTAAAAAGTGCATACACATAATGTACCTCCCCAAATAATGGCATGGATGGCCCGGAGGTGGATGGGACATAGTCACACCCCACCCACTTCTGCTATTGGACCTACCAGCCATGCCCCTGGCCACCCAAGAGTGACTTTTTTATTAGAAGTTCAATGAACAGTATAACTTGACTTGTGGCTTTGACCTTTCATATAGGGACTTCTTATATCCCTATATTTTTCATTAGGGGGTACATAATTTAAATTCACTGTATACCCTATATATATTTTTTTTAAAGATCTCAACAAAACTGTTTCTCTCATGTCTGAACTCAACAGTATTTTCAAGTAATTATTAGTATTTCTGCAGTCTTCTGCCTTTTCTTAAATCTGCAACATCTCCCATTGAATTCAAATTTGCTACCTTGCTTCTCGGTCTTGTTCTAGTAGGTTAGTAAGAGGGCAGCTAGTAATGAATTAAAATTTTAATAAATGTGGTGGATCCAGGATAACTTATTGTGTGCAGATTTACCTTATCTACAAGACATCCTTTTCCTCATTGATTTCTGGTTCTACCAATGCATTTCTTCCATTTCAAAGCCATATGTAGGGATGATCTCCCCCACTACTCTTATCCCAACTTCTTTGTAGATATTTCTTATTTCTAATAATTTATATTAGATATAAAATATTCAAGATGTAACCTTGTGTTACATTTTCCTTGGAATTTTAAATAAGAAAACAGAATATAAAAAATATTTGAGGCAGTGGAGTAAATAGGAATCACTAGTCCCCCAGCAAAACTATAATGGGGCCTCTATCCATGCTTCATCCTCAGTGGTCTTCTGGGAGGAGACTATATCTGTAAAAGGGAAAATAAGAAGATTCGGTTGCTCCCCATGCTTCCTTGGTAGTTATGCCCCTGATTTTGTGAGAAACAAAACAAAAAATGTAGCTTTTTAGACACTGGGGAGATGCAATAAATTACCCTTTTGCAACTGCCCTGAACATTGTGTGAATGGGAGCTGTAAGTTGCAATGTTTTGCAAAAGGGAATCGATACATTAGAAGATAGGTACGTTTCCCTAATGCATGAGGAAATACATTTTGCCACAGAGGATTTTGCAGGTTTCTGACCCATTTTCCTACCCGCATATAAAACTAACAGAAAATTTGTCTTCCTGATGGAACTCTTGAAAGGTAAGTTCTGCCACATCTAGCCACATCTAGACAATGACACTTCTTTTCTTCCTCATTGGAAGGATTAGGATAAAAATATGAAAAGACCACTTCCTCATTTATATGGAAATCTGACACAACTTTAGGATGAAAGGCTTCAAGAAATCTGAAAATCATTCTGTCTTCTAAAAACAAAAGTTGATCCGGAGATATTTGGAATCCCGATATTTCTGCCACCCTCCTGGCTGACGTAATAGCAAGGAGAAATGCCAGTTTCCAAGTACATTTTACCGGAGGAATAGAAGAAATTGGCTCAAAAGGAGACAATGTCAAAGCCTTGAGGGCTAAAGACAAATCCCATGGAGGTGGTTTTGGTTGTCTGGGAGGCTTAATTCTGTTTAAGGCTTTGAAAAATCTGACTATAAATCTGACCCCAGATTTTAACCTCAGATACACTGGAAATAGCACAGACATGTGATTTTAGAGTTGCTGGTGCTAAACCCTTTTCTAAGCCAACTGCAAAAATTCAAAAATTTTAATCTTAGAAATTTGAGTTATTGGAGGAGAAAAAGAAGAACACCATTTCATGAACACGCCCCAAATTTTGTAATATTGAGCAGAGGTCGATTTCTTTCTTGATTCCATCAAAGTATTAATAGATGCTTCTGACAGACCTTGTGTCTTCAAAGATTCCCTCTTAGCAACCAAGTCATCAAAGACAATCTGGCTGGATCTGGAAAGAAAACTGGGCCCTGACCCTGACTAGAAGTAGAAAAGGCTTGTCCACACTCATTTCCATCAGGAGAGGGAACCAAGGCCTGCACGGTCAGGCTGAAATCACTGCTATCAAGAAGGCTTTGTCTTCCAGAAATTTCTGTAACACCCTCCCTATTAAGGTAAAGGGGGGAAATACATATGCCATAGGAAAAAGAAGGCATCAAACATGTCCGCCGACTGGCATGGAAAATGGGAGCAGAACCTCTCCAGTTTGAAATTCTTGGATGATGCCATCAGATCTATCTGTGGTAACCCCCATCTTCTCACTATTAGATTGAATGTCTGAGAATTCAAGGACCATTCCCCCAGAAGAACCCGGCATCTGCTCAGGAAGTCTGCTTCCACATTGAGACTGGATGGAATATATACTGCCTTCAGATCTATCTTTAGAGATTCTGCCCAAAGAAGGATCTCTTGGGCCAGAGAGCATAACTTCTTGCTTCTTGTCCCTACCATCTGGTTCACATATGAAATGACTGTAGCATTGTCGGAAACTATTAGAACCGCTCGAGAAAGAAATAGGTCCTGAAAGTGAATAAGAGCTAATTGAATGGCTTTCAACTCTTTGAAATTCATAGAATTGTTCTGGAGGGACTGAGGACAAAACTCCTGCGTCCATTGATGTTTGCAATGGGCACCCCAACCCTGGAGACTTGCATCTGTGGTAAGTCGAATCCACTCTTTTTGACCCAGAGGAACTGGATTGTAATTCTTTGAATCCATCCGCCATAGCAGACTTTGGCGAACTGAAAGATCCAAATGGATTGGATTGAATGGGTGAGAGTTGTTTTTGTCCCATTGATCTAGGAAGCACATTTGCAGCGGTCTGGAGTGTGTCATAGCCCATCTAACCAATTGAATGGAAGACACCAGTTTCCCTATTAACTGTTCACATAAACGTACGGGAATTACTGGCCTTTGCTGGATGGAGGAGACGAATTTAATCTCTAGCTTCTTTCAGATAGGGAGGGACATTTGGAATAGAGACATATCCAGATGTATTCCCAGAAACTCCAACTGATGGGTTTGGGTTAATGATGATTTATTCCAGTTTATCAGCCAAGTGTGCTGATGGAGGATCTGAAGAAGAGTTTCCCTTTGCTCTATTAAAGTGTTAAAATCTTGAGCTTTTACTAAGATGTTGTCTAGGTAAGAAAACAGAAATATCCCCTGGGTTCTGATGAAACCTATAAGGGAGCTAACACTTTCGTAAACGTCCTTGGAGCTGTAGCCAGCCCAAATGGAAGGCAGACGCACTGATAGTGACAATTCATTATACAAAATCGGAGGAATCTCTGATGAGGCGGCTAGATGGGAATATGCAGGTAAGCATCCTGAAGGTCGATTTTTATTAACCAGTCTGCTTTTCTCAGATAAATGACTATTGACTTCAATGTTTCCATCTTGAAGATCCGAATATCTAGAAAGGAGTTTAACTTCTTCAGATCCAAGATCGCCCTGAACTCTCCTGAGCTTTTCCTTACAAGAAAGAAATGAGAATAAACTCTGGTACTTCTGGTACTCTTATTATGACCTGTTTTTATTATAATTCTGCTAAAATGTTTAGCAAGGCTGAGGAAGCAGAAATGAGGAAGAACTTGAACTCTAAATGATAACCCAGAAGAAAAGTGTCTTTGAGAGGGATCCCCTATTGAAGAACGTGAGAGAAAGGAATCCTTTTCTACTCAATTTCTTCTCAGAGATGTCTGGTTTTTCCTATAGATCAATGGGTACTTCAGTCACCAAGGGTGATCAGCCCTTCATTAAACAGCTAACAATGTAGCCCTAATTCAACACTATCAAACAACTTATGAAAACAGAAAGAAAAATCTCTATACTCACCAGATATGTGCGTCCACTTACTGATGCAGTATCCCAGATCTCCTTTGGTAACTTTTCAGGTGTGTGCCTTGTTGATCACAAACCAGCACAATGAATCAAACACTCACTAGATGGTTTCCTTGGGTCTGGTCTGGCCTTGAAATTTCTTCCAACTTCTCAGGAACAAGTAGTTCACAGATCCTGGTTTCTTGAACAAATTCTTGTGGGTAATATTTATCTGGGGTGCCAAATGTTGGATCCGTTGAGATGGGCCTCTAACTACTTTGTTAAAGAGAAATGCAAGGCCTAAAGATTTTTCAAAGGTTTATTAAGTAAAAATAAAATAAAGATAAAGGTAACAAAAGAATGGTAACGCTCCAAGATGATATAGTGTCTAGCTAATAGGAAGTTACAAAGAGTAAAAAGAACTCCCTTCTGAGGCATTTTGGGGGCTCTCTTATATACCAAATGGGACACATTCACTCTCATTCATAACCCAAACTCCACCTCTACCTAAGGATAGTCACACCCTGAAGAAAGTCCCAGCCAATCAAGTCGATGTTATACTAGACTCCTCCTAGTACCATACTTTATACCATCCTGTAGAGGTCAGTATACGTCCAGGAATGGATAGTTAATATCACCTGAGGGTGGCAATATTATATTCCCAACAAATGTTGGACCACAATTGTTTGACTGCTTCCAGGGCGGAGAAAGCCATCCATGGTATTTTCATTCATATGGACAATCACTGTTGTAAAGTCCAGTTGTCCCCCACAGGTGTGGTTCTCTATTGTTGTAGCTGCTTTGAACATGTATGGTGGTTCCTGTTTACACTCTGGTCCTGTTGTTGAAGTTCCTTTGAAGATTGCATTTGTTTATGTTGCCATGTTGATTAAATCTTGTCCTCACTTAGCTTGGGGTATTTACATTTTATGACAGGGTGGTCAGCTTCTGGACCACCTGTTTCACTTCAGGGCTTATGTTGATATCATCTATTCCCAGCCCAAATCCTGGCAAGATGTTAACACTTTATCTACCACAGGACCCTGTGTGTAGTGATGTTTAGAAATATAATATTACACATTGTCTTGAATACTGCGAGCCCAAACAGGAAAGAAATGAGACAGCCTCCCGCCTACTTGTTTCCGTTGGACTCCCGCACCTTCATAATGTTTTTTTAACCTGTGGTTTGTTTTTCTGCTGCCGAAAGGACTGATGAAAATGCTGGGTAGAGGTCATCCTCCATGAACGCTGTGCCAGACTTCTACCCGGACGGTACTGGCTAGCTTCTTTGAAAGACATAAAATCTTTTTTAGAAGAATTTCTTTTCCTGAAAGTTTGTCTTTGCCTTGGATGAAAAGTGCCTTTGTCTGCAGCATTTCTGGATATCGCTTCTTCCAATATTCTTCCAAACAGAAGATCTCCCTGAAATGGTAAATTAAGTAGACTCATTTTGGATGGGATATCCACCTGCCACTGACAGAACCATAAAGATCTCCTGGCTAAAACAGTTAATGAAACTGAGCGAGCAGCAAATCTTAGGCTATCCAATGCTGCTTCTGAACAAGAATCAGAGGCCAATCTTTTATCTCTAAGGGCATTAACAATCTCCTTCTTATCAGCTCCTTTAAGAATAGCATCTTCTACCTCTTTGATCCACAAACTGGAAGCTTTGGATAAATCTACTATGACAGTTGCGGGTCTGAGAGAGGCTCCTGCTACAGTATAATTTTTAAAAAAAAAAGGAATCTTGTGTCCGTTCTATAGGATTCTTTAAAGCAACACCATCTCCCACAGGCAGTAAAGTCTTATGAGCTAGCCTAGACATAGGTGCATCTAGCTTAGGAGGATTATCCCAAAAAGAAGACACTTCATTAGGAAAGGGACATTTGGCTGATAAATTATTACGTAGTGAAAATTTTCGATCCACATTCTCCCATGTGTAATAATTGTAGCCATGGCAGGATGCAAATAAAAACATGGTTTAGGATCTTGAGAAGAAAACATTTTATCATTGGAAGATGGAGGATCCAAAGTTGACTATGATTCGGATTGCAAGGTAACTCTCATAGCCTTGATTAAATTATGAATTGTCTCAGGAGGAAACTGATGTTCAATTTCATCATCAGAAATAGGTTGTTTATCCACAGGGAGTTGAGAAGAACCACAAGCTACAGGTTCAGTAGTAGGCATAGCTGGTAAGGAAGCCTTAACCAATTCAGACACTTCGACTACCATAGGTTCCATCATTAAAGCCATAGATTCTTTAACCCACTGGGTAACTTCTGCTTTTTTTCTGCTTCACAGTATCCATGCCAAATTGAGCTAGGCAATCATTACAAAAAAAATTCCCACGAGCTGCCTGATTTTCACAGGTAGATTTTCACATTCTCGTCTAGATTTTTCTTTATGTTTCCCTTTACTTTCATGGTGAGAGGAATCCCTGAAAAAAATTAAAAATAAACAACATTAAGGACAAACGTACATTTAAATTTAGAGTATACTCACGGACAGATGCTCACCCCCTAGACCTAGATGTAGACCGAGACCGGTGCCCTCTGGAGCTCATAATGACCTGATAACAATGAAACTTTTAACGAATTTCAAACCTTGCGCGGTGATGTCACGCACAATGCGCCGTGACATCAAACCCGGAAGTACCGGAGTTCCAAAAACCTAATAGACCCAAGATTAGGCTGGAGCGGAAACCATTTGGCCAACCATAGATGCAGTGGTTGGTGAAAGAAACTTACAGGGTATTCAATAAAAGTTCTTATTGTTAAAAATGGTGCTAATTTTGCTCCAACCAATCAAATTTTAGCTTTCAAATGCTAAATAAGATCTGATTGGTTGGGGCAAAATTAGCACCATTTTAAACAATAAGAAATTTTATTGAATCTCCCTGTTAGTGTAGCAGATGTAGCAGATGTAATGTAGCAACCACATGATGTTCACTTCCCTTGGAAATTGTTCAGCAAAGCCATCAGCTCAGAACTTGCAGAAACTTATGGGACCCAGGTACACATATTTATGGTCAGGAGAAGTCTGTCCAGAAGAGGAAGAAATATGTCCAAAAAGAAATACCTCCAACATGGAAACACAACCAAGTGCTATGTTTATAATAGCTTTTTAGCATTACCTTGCCTTTAAAAATTGTTATAGCAATCATGCATGGTATTCAACCAACGTTCATAGGTTTACAAATATTCACCGTAAATGTACGATTGCGGCCAGACATTTAGAGTAACGAAAACCCATGGTATCGCAAACTTGCTATACCGCAGGTTTTTAAATCTGGCCCCAAGTGACTCGGTTATGCAAAAAACATAAGAACTAGTTGCAGAAAAAATGGCAGCAGGTGCTCTGGACTGATGAGTCAAATCGTGAAATATTTGGCTGCAGCAGAAGACAGTTTGTTCACCAAAGGGCTTGTAAATGGTACAATAATTAGTGTCTGCAGGAAACAGTGACAATTTTGCAAATGCAGTTGGGAAGTTGGGAAGAATTAATGGTGTCCTGAATACTGACAATTTTATTCTGCATAAGGACAATGACCCCAGATATATAGCCAATGTCATTAATAATGTCTTCTGTGTTAAAAAAAAACCAGGGTGCCCTTGAAGTGATGGTAGAGCCCTGATCTCAAAATTATTCAGTGAGTCTAGGATTACATGAAGAGACTGAAGGATGTGAGGAAGCCTGCATCCACAGAGGATCTGTAGTTAGTTCTCCACTTTGTTTGGAACAATATACTTTACAAGTTTCTTCAAATAAACGGAGTGCAAATGTACCTAAAAAATCTATTCTCTTTTGAAGGCATATATAAAAGTCAATGTGTGCATGTATGTTCCATAAAAACTTCCAAACGGTTGGAACAATTTGATGATACTTGATATACATATGTTTCAGGACTTAGGACAAAAACATAAACTGCTATACAACATTTACAAACCACCCCTTATCCCTTTTTTTTGACCGCCTCTCATTTGTGTATGGGTTAATGGGGAATGAGATCTTACCTATGTGCTGCCTTCTGTTGGAGAATTGAGTGATCTCTCAAGTCAATTGGGGATAAGATTTGAGGCCTGCATTGGGTCAAATACTCATGGGATAACCCATTTGCCGGTTGGGCTTAGGAAACGACATTTAGGGAGATTCAATAAAAGTTCTTATCGTTTAAAATGGTGCTAATTTTGCCCCAACCAATCAGATCTTATTTAACATTTGTAAGCTTACATCTGAATGGTTGGGGCAAAATTAGCACTATTTTAAACTATAAGAACTTTTATTGAATAACCCTGATTGAGTTTAAATGGATTGCGGGTTGGGTATGGGTGGAAAACCGGTTGGATTTTGAGTTAAATTTCAGGTGTGGGTCAGGTTGCAGGTTTAACAACTTGCGAGTTGGGTGCAGTTATGGAACCCAACAGCAAAGCGAGTGAGAGTCGGGAGCAGGTAACCCAAGCAGGATTCTAATCTGACCTTTGTGCTGCCATTTGTTGGTGAATTGAGTGATCGTCATGCTGAGAAATGACTTTGAGTTTGAATGTGCTTGGTGTTGGGTAGAAATCTGTGGATGCAGGTTGGGTCAGGTAGCAAGTGCAGGTTGGATTGCAGGTCTGTTTTATTTTGGGGACAGGTCATGTTTTTTTACATTTTGGGTGCAGGTCTGACTACTTGTAGGTTGGGAGCATTTATGGAACGCACAAGTAAAGCAGGCACAGGTCTCAAAAATTAGACCCCCATAGTACTGTGCTGTCATCTATTGGTGAATAAAGTGATCATCCCACTGAAAAACAACTCAGACCAACAAAGTTTTGATTAGGAAGAAACATGCAACGCTGGGTACTCTGCTAGAAAGTATATGTACCGTATATAACAGTAATAATAAAAAAAGGTAATAATGAGGTTGGATCAGCTAACATTGTACATTTTTTCCCCTGCAGCAAAATCTTGTTAGTGTTCTGGAGTATAGAAACAATGTGTGGCAGCAGCTTACAGAGCCAGTATATAGTCTGGAACAATTAAATTCCTGCCTTACACTGCTTGAGAAACTACATGACATGGAACATAAAATTGATGAAATCTATCAACCAATAGAAATGATGTATGAAAAACTTGGGTGAGTCTATTGAGGATTAGCAATTTGTATCTACAAAGCAAGTGAATATCTCCTATTGAGAAAGGGACCTTTAGGTTACTTTAGATGGTCTAGATCAGGGGTTCCAAATCATGGAGATAAAACCTTATCATACATCTCCCAGTACCAAAACATTGATTAACCGTAAAATACATCTTCCAGTACCGAAACATTAAGTAACCTTATCTTACATCTCCTAGTACTGAGACATTTATTAACCTTAACATACATCTCCCAGTACCAAAACATTGATTAACCACGTGTTGTCCCGTATTGCCAGGTAATATCGCAACAATCCCCGGTTGTTCGTTGTGGGCCTGCGGTCGCCTCCACGGAACGGCTATGCTTATGCATGCTCTCCATCGCATCGGGAGCGCCTGGGACGTATTGGTCGCGGGGACCTAGGGCGTGGACCTTTCTGGTCGTGGTCGCTGTGTTACCACCGTCTCGGGGGGTGCGGGGGGGTGCGGCTGTAACCCCGTTGCAGGTCTGTAGGGCTTGATGGGAAATAGCGACATTGGTGGATACCAAATCCTTCTCCTAACATTTAAAGCCCTTTGCTCTGCTGCCCTTCTTATATTTCTTCCCTAGTGTCCTCATATGGTTCCGACCCGTACCCTCTACTCATCGCAGAACCAGCTCCTGTACAGACCCCCACTCGTACTACTTCTTCTAGCCTTAACCTCTCTCTCTGTCGCTTACATCCTCTGAAATTCTATTCACCTCTCTTTACGTCAAGAAAGCTCAATTACATCCTACCTATCTGGTAACCACACAGTCTATGATAGCTTTATTTGCACTGCATACGTCTCACTCGGCACTTATACCCACTCCATTGTATCTGTATGTTACCACACCTAACTAGATTTAAGATCTATGGGCAAGGAACCTCCTTTCCTCTTGTTACAAAGCTTAACACTTCTATTTATATAATTTATATATTTTTGTACTGAAACTATCTATGTATTTATCCCCTTTGTATGACATTATTAACTTCATTGTATTTTAAGTACTGTACAGCGCTGCGTAGCAACGTGGACTTTATAAATAAACCATACATACATACATACATACATACATACATACAACTAAATGTTGTTCTATTATACATCTCTAAAAACTGCATTTTTGATCTGATATATGTTACCTCAGATGATGCTTGAGATGTTTGATATCCACAGGGATGGCTAGAACAGAGAGGAGAGACAAATCTGACAAGAAGTAAACCTTGAGAAGGTCTGTTCTCATTCTGCCAAGGTAAGAATTTAGTGAGCAAACAGATCTCCAACTCTTGGTAGATATGTCTCAGAAGGACTTCCTTGGAAACATCTCCTGTGCAACAACACTATAAGACACAATATGGAGAGAATAATTTGTTGTTTTATTTTGAAATAATGTTAGTAAAGAATTTAGTTTAGGATGTGCACATTCTAGCTCTAGCTATGAATCGGTTAATATGGCTTTTTCTTAGGAAGACACATGATAATTTGCAGGGTTGTTTCTCACTGCACATTAGTTAATGCACTAGTAATATGCATCTAATTATGCCAGAGAGACAAAGTTACTGTAATGCACCTAATGTAGCTCAATTAAGTTACAGCAATCAAGAGTCAAACTTAACAAACATAGGGAGATTCAATAAAAGTTCTTATCATTTAAAATGGTGCTAATTTTGCCCCAACCAATCAGATCTTGTTTAACATTTGAAAGCTTACATCTGATTGGTTGGGGCAAAATTAGCACCATTTTAACGATAGAAACTTTTATTGAATAACCCTGATGTGCTATGGCTAACTAAAGACATGGATGAGTTATGAAATATAGTTTGAGGATATTCAAGAAATAAGAGCAAGAGCAGGCTACTTCTGAGAGTGAAGACAAAAAGCACAGAAAGTAGCAGCTTGTAGTTTATTGCAATACACACACATGTTCTGTGAATCACAATAAACTACTAGAACTCTTCATGTGCCTCTTTGTCTTCACTCTCAAGAGTATTACTATATATTGGTGCCTAGACAGGAGCATTAGAATACATAGGCCCTGTGCCTGATTTCCCCCAGGGACCCTTTCTAGTTTCAAGAGCAGGCTACCTGGCACAAATTTAGTAATTCAATCCTTTTTAAATGGAAGTTACATTTTAACATTGTCCTTTCATTTACACTAAGCATTTGGTAAAATAAAAATTAATTTTCCTTCACAATTAGAGATTCTGTGAGAGAATCCAAGATTTGGGTAAGGGTCCTTCTAAACTTACAAGGCTTTATTGGTTGGCAAAAAATTTTCAAATAAACAGATAAGACTGTGGCTCCTTTATCTACTGGTGATTTTCATCAAACTGTGTAAGAATAGAAATATATCTAAAGGGAGCCAATGTGAGTCTGCCAATATCTCTTCCAGCCACAATAAGTTGACACAGTAACACCACTAGTTCAGTAAATATTTTTAAACATAATCACCTGTAGGACATTTTTTATCTTGTATGCAGAACGCATCATAACAGTCCAACTTCTGTCAACTTTTGCAATTTTCGTTGCTTCCCTTGTAGTTCCTAATTATTTAGAATGGAAATACTAATGTTACCTTCTACAGTGATGCAATATAACTTCAACAGCATCCACATTAAACTTTAATACCATAGTATATATCACATACCAAGTTGAAGGCCAGTTCACGCATACATCACACACAAAAAATGCTGACCTTACAATGGCAGGAATACTAAATACTTCTTCTAGATGCTGCCAACAGCTCTTGTACGTCTATCCATAGTTCAAGAACACTAGTGCACACCTTCAGCTTATCAGCCCTGTTGTTGCTTCTTCTCTTAGGGATCAATTTCCTTAGATTCCAGCATCTGGGCTAGAAGCATGTGGCATCTTCCAGCTCTTCCAGCATCAGAAGGTTTCTCTTCTTTAATAGAAATATAGGTCCCCTATTCTTGTAAGTAAGCCTAAAGCTGAGTACCTAGATACATTTTTAACAATCAAAAATAAAAATAAGCCAAAGGACAATTTCAAACTCTTGTTCATTGGTTTTAACTTCCATGAAATGTTATTCATTGTAATTACACAGAATAACTTTCATTGTTGTTCAGTCTCCCGCTACAGTTTAAGTTTAAGTTAAGCTCTTTTGAAAGACTTTTCCAGTGATTCTAATCGAATACAGCATGAATATGCCTGGCCCAAATAGGCTGTTTCCAACCAACTATCATTTAATATTTGGGGCCTGACCAGTGCACATACATTAAAAGATAGTCGGCCGAAACAGCCATTCGAAACACACACTCGCATCGTGAGTTGGCACTTGTATGAAGCTTAACTCAAATCTTGTTAAGTGTGTTTTCAGATGACGCTTAAGCTAGGAAACTCATTTAAGAAATAAATTTTAGGCAGTATACTACATGTAAAAAAAAAAAAAAAAAAGCCAGTCAATGATTGGCATTAAAATTTTTCAGGGGTTATTTAGAGAAATTCTCATTGCTAAGGTTAATATTGCCTTAGCCCAATATTTACCAAGGCTTTGGCGGCCACGTTTGGATAGGCTTTGTTTTAGCTTATTTAAACAAAAGACCTGGTCCCGGAATTGTTAATACTGTATTTGGCACCAAACCAAATTTGCCTTACCGGTAATATTCACAAAGTTGCTATTTAACATTTGTGAAATTCCGTGCTCTCGCTAATTCAGATGCTGAAAACAGGCATCGGCAATTCTCCCAATTTATGCAGAGCATCCACCTATTTGTTCACCGTAGAAATAGCTACCTTAATTGCCATATGCCACCACAGTTGCATTATTAGCTTTTGAAAAGCAACACAACCAGGTCAATTCACCCAGAGATTCTCCTGGAGAGATTTAAAGAGGCTATGTGGGCTCTAGGTGAAACTTCCAAAATTTGAGTTAAGCGTTCGTACAAACATGCAGCTCGCGATGCGTGTGTATCAATGGCTGTTTCATCCGACTATCTTTTTATGTTGGCACATAAGTACTTAATGCCAGCTAGTAAATAGGCTTACGGCCACTGCACACTAGGGGTTAAAGTTGCACTAACCTATCGTTAATCGGTTAGCATTACTTAACCCATTAAAAAGTGCTGTGACTGCAGTGCACCTCTGTAAATTCCCCTGAATGTGTCCCTGTTCCTAATGCTTGTGTGGACCTTAAAACTTGCATTAATCTTGCTTCTACACATTCATTGAAATAAGAACCCCAATTAAACTTCTGAAATTACACTTTCTGTAAAGAGAGAAAGAATTGGTCAGGTAATTACATATTTATATAGTATTATATAATATATGTTATAGATAGAGAGACAGACATAGTACAGTACTATATTGTTGACAAAGAAAAACAGATTATACTGTACAATTCTCCATGACCTGAGATTTCACTCAGTCATGGTGTAATCTCCTCTTCCTCAATAAGTTGAGTGCAGTAAAATCTCAGACATAAAATACATAAAAAAGTTGCTTAGGTGGAGACCTCTATTGGAGTCAACGGGACAATGGGTTATTACAAACCAGATGAGTATCTCAAACAGGCTGAACTACCACCCCCAGCCAAAAGAAAAGTTCTAAAGTAAAAATGCCTTTGATACTACAAAAAAATTGCAAAAATGTAAACATGTATTAGAAAAAGCAGCAATTTTTCAGGTAGCACTCCACCCAGAAATACAAGTCATACATCATTTTAATCTGCAGTTTCTAGGAATCCAGTACTGTGTTTTAGGACATTATTCATAACTCCATACAACTTATTGTTGCACACACATGTACAGTCAGGTATTCACAAACCTGTTCATCCATTCCTCTTCCACTTTCTCATTTTAATTTCAAAATCCATTTCTTTCCTTGCAGCTTTTGCAATGGAAATTAACTGGTCCTTAAATCTGCAATAAAGTTTAACTATTTTAGTAAGCTGGTTACATAGACACTACATAGAATATATTTATATATGTAAATGACTTGGTTTGAGCTTTATTATAATGATGGTGAGCAACATGGTAAAAGGTGTTTACTTTTCCTGTTAAAACCAAGGTAAAATCTATTTATTTGGATGATTCAGCAGAGGACATTACTCAAAAGCATGTTTATAGGTAGAGAACCCATTCAGAAAAAAGCTTACTTCAGAAGTCCTATGTCTAGAATGTGAGAAACTTTAAAAACATGGCTTCAAGAGGAAAGAACTTCCAGTTAGAGACATCACTTGCAGCCAGTGACGGTTCCGGATTTCCTTCACAAAGAAAAAAAAAGGTAAACTAAATCGATGTATTTCTTTATACTGAGGCTATTTCTATATTTACCAATCTTAAAAATGATTGCCCTTTTATCAATTTCCAGAAACACATATAATAAAATTATATAATAAGCACTACCTTATCTTTACTATAAGGTTACTTTAAAACAAATGTTGACAATGTGGTAATTAAGGTCATCAATGGATTAAATATCATTTAGCTTTGTTTTTGAATAAAATTCTCATTGCAACTATTCTCAAACAAGTATAAACCGAAATAAAATACCTTGGATTTCAACTCGTGTAAAGTGGGAAAATATCCTCATAGAATTTAATCTCTCTTGCCATTTCATTGTAGGCATCCCAGTCCTTCAGTTTTTCACTCCAGATTTTGCACTCAGACCAGTACTCTCAATCTTCAAAACAAAAATCATGCTCATCAGGAAAAAGTGCAACCTTCTGTACTCAATAAAAGGAATATGCAACAATTGTATTATATAAACAATAATCGGGGGGAAAAAAACCTCATTATTGCAATTTGGAAGGTCTGCTTCCCCCCCCAGAGTATTCCGGAATCTTTGGTCAAAACTATGAATTTCTGAAACAGATATAAAGGGTACCCAAGAGCTGCAGATCCTAGAAAAAAAATGTATGAAAATGTAAAAGTTACATAATGCCACATGACAAAGAAATGTTTGCAACAGATTTACACACAGTGGTCTTTATATACGAGCATTTAAACAGCATATTAACAGTCATCATTGGATAAAGGCGATGGGGCCGATTACCCAGACTTGCTGGGAAAATACATTGAGTTAAAGTCGTGCTAACCAGTTCGCCAATGGTTAGTGTGACTTTAAATCCATTTTAGCGTTAGATGCGCAAAAATCACTCGCGCATCCCTTACTCACAATTCAATATCACGTTTGCACTAGTTTTAGTGCAGATTTTAACTACTCCAGAAAATAGCTGGTGTAAAAATCTCGCGTGGGTAAATCCCTTACCGGGATTCCCAGAGTGATAGCGGCTCTGGGTAAATGAACCTGGATGTGTCAAAGGGCATGTCCACCCCCAAAACTATATCCCCCCCTACTGGCCACACTCTGTAGTGTATAAAATCCTTACCTCACATCCCAGCTCCAAATGGTTCTCCTGTAATACCCCCCAAAAGTAAAAAAAAAGTGGCCACCAGGAGGATAGCTGAGTCCATATAGGACTCTGCCTCCTGTCTCCCCTCCGGGAGAAGTTTGGCACTGCAGCCCTTCTCCCTCTCCCTCCCTCTCCCACCTGCTTTGGACTCCCTCCCCCTAGCGTAATACCCTTTAGTATTTTATAGTCCATGTTCCCCCAGCCCCAACCCTATAATTATATTCTCAGAAAGTCCCCCGTCATTACTTACCTTACCTCTCTCCTTCACCGTTCTGAGCAGCCAGCACTGCGTCCGTGATTGGCTGCCTCTTAGTCAATCACAGACGTGCTGCTGGTCCCGCCCCCTGCTTGCAGTTCCGGCCTGGGCAGTGCGGCGAAGCAGAGAGGTAAGGTAAGTTGATCAGGGCTTTCTGAGAATATATTATAGTGGTTGGGCTGGGGAACATGGACTATACATACTAAAAGTTTGTATAAAAGGAGGACATGCCCTTTAAGAGAAGTATATACAGTCTATAGAATTTGTTGATAAAAAAGATCCAGCTATTCTATTAAATAGTTGTGAATAGTTATTATCCCTCATTCAAATCTAGGGAAATAGTTTGTAATATATGTGATATGTATGATATGATACAAATACAAAACGGGTAAATGTGATGTTTTTCTTTGAACTACAATAATATTTTTTTTACCTTGCCTGTCCTTTCCAGCTCAGGAATGTCTTTGGAACAATATTAAAAAGCTTTTGCACTAGTTGAGTGTCTTCCTTTTAGCACTGTATTCTTCATATCTGTAAAAAAATGTTTTTATGTTACTTATAAATTTATACTTAATTTATATTACACTCAAGTGCACTGTAAAATCAAGTTATGTTCATTGGGAAGCTGCAGCTTTAAAAATACTGTTGCCATATTATTTATTTTTTACCTATGGCCCTCCAGAGCCTAGCTTTGTGCCTTGAAGTGCTGACATCTTGTTACTGGTTTGCTCAATGTTAAGCTCCACCCCTCTGAGATTTCCCTGGTTTCTCCTGCTTGAGCCTCAAACAGTAATGCCTGGGAGTTCTGTGCACTCTCCTGCTTGAGCCTCAAACAGTATCCTGTGAGTTCGTGCACTCTCCTGCTGAGCCTCAAATAGTAATGCCTGTGAGTTCCGTGCACTCTCCTGCTGAGCCTCAAACGTAATGTCTGTGAGTTCCATGCACTCTCCTGCTTGAGGCTCAAACAGTAATGCCTGTGAGTTCCGTGCACTCTCCTGCTTGAACCTCAAACAGTAATGCCTGAGAGTTCCGTGCACATCGTGTGCATGGAACTTACAGGCATTATCGTTTGAGGCTCAGCAGGAGAAAGCAGAGGAAACTCAGAGGGTTGGAAGCTTAACATTCAGCAAACCAGTAACAGGATGTCTTTTTTCAACTTCCAAGGCACAAAGGTAGGCTTGGAGGGGCATAGGTAAAAAAAAATGGCAACAGTATTTAAAGCTACAGATCCAATAAACAAAACTTGATTTACAGTGCACTTATCGCTTAGGTTATCTCATGTTTGTGTGCCTCCATTACACACATGTTGCGGCCTTTCTCAAGTGTGTAACCACACCAATAAAATGAGCAACTTTTGACTTATCCTGCTGTCGCCTTCCTTTAAAAGCAATTTTATAGTTTAAGGTACCTTGACTCCAAACGGGCAGGAGCCTCTAAGAGAAGCAAATCAACAAAGAAGTGGGCACAAAGGGCAGTGGATTTTAAACAAATAATAGAAAACAAATAAAGATTAGAAGATTAGGTAGCCATGCACATAGCCAAGAATTTGCTTTTTATTGGCCACATGTACTGTATAGCATGAGAATGACCTCTCCTATGGCCACTGAATTGTTTTAATTGTGGGGGTTTTAAAAGCTACCATTGGAGAACATTCAGTCTTCCCTGAAGATTTAGCTATGGACACATTTGAATCCATCCCACAACATTGTAATGGCATTAGTGCTTACCACTGAGCCATTACTGCAGCTCAGTGTTGATAAATTAGTTTTAAATGTTGCTGGAGATTTTATCTTTTCTACAAAATGTTCTTCTATTTAAATCTGTGAAACCTCCTTGTTACTTTGATATGATGTACTTGGGTGTGAATATACACAATGCGACAGAAAGTGGTGTGTTATTGTTTTAAGATTGCACTACTTAATTGGAGCTACTGTTCTAAACTTTGAATTTAGACCTCCCCCAGAATTGGCTTCTAAAATTAGCTTTCTGTTTATTTTCATAGTGAAAATATTTCATTTTTAAATATGTTTAAATAAACTATATACAAATTTACTGCTGCCTTTATGACCCTACTGTGTCCAAGAAGAAGTAGTACTTACCTTTCCTTAAAACTATGCAGTCGAACAACAGCTTCTTCAGGATTTACTCCTGGGGCTGCAGGCCCTTGAGTATCAAAACTGTTTCGAAACTGGATGACTTCTACTACAAAGCTCTGTAAAATAACATGTATGTGTGTTAAATAAATCTCTTCATAGAAAGGGTTTATGTTCTCTGATTGAACATATCTAGTCAATAACGAATTTTAGTTTTAAGAAGTATAGTTTATTTGCCTAGTGGAACAAGTGCAATACTATATGTGCTGGGTGATGCATTTGAGCCAAGGATTTGTAAAAATTAAGAAAGTTAAATGCCTTTCTCCCTGGTACATGTCTCTAAATTAATTACAGTAAAATGTGGATTTCATTTTTTATTTATTCTTTCAGTCACGTTTTGTTCATTTTTTAGAGACAGAACAGAGGAATGCAAAATCAATGCCACATGATAGAGCTATAAAAGACCGGAAATCTGTTTGTGTTTAAATGGTATAGAAACTGGTAGAAAACAAGCAGGTTTATTCAATATAAGTTCTTATCGTTTAAAAAGGTGCTAATTTTGCCCCAACAACTCAGATGTTAGCTTTCAAATGTTAAATAAGATCTGATTGGTTGGGGTAAATTAGCACCATTTAAACGATAAGAACTTTATTGAATCTCCTGTAAATGAGAAATATCGAAATTCTGGTCTTCATAATGTGAGAAATCGAATAAATCTTGCGCTTAGTAAAGGGACACTAAACAGAACTTTTTAAGTGATGCCAGCTTATTCCTACGTGCAATACAAATATTCACATAGGCCGTACCCCTTAGCATTAAGTGTATCAGTTGTTAGAAACAACAATGGTGATGCTCGCAGGTAAGTGTGTGGCCTTTGAGTTCTATTAGTATTTATTACAAACAGGGAGGTGAGAATAAACTCTCCTACATCATTGTGAGTTATAAAGTACCATGGAATCAATGTAAAAACTTCTGTTTCACATCTTTTAAAGGATATATTCAGTATATCCTGGGTACAACATGGTAAACAGTCAACACCTTTGGTATTTTACTTACCTTACCCTGTTTGCACAGTTTTTGTTTGAACATGTCCTGTTTCTCACGTAGCAAGGTCTCCTACCTGCAGAAAATATACATGTACTTTGATAAATACACCATATATGTATCCAAATGTGAACTTTCATGATGAGAGGAATAATGCCTTATTTGTTATAATAGTCATGGATCATGTGAATTAAAGTAACATATTTACAGTAAGTATCAAAAGTAAAGGTCGAGATGTTCCTACAGCTTCAATTACTATTATAATTTATGCTTAATCGTCTAATTTTAAATGGAAAAGTTCTGATGTCACTCTAACATACCAATTTTTTTCATAGAAGGTAATTAATATTGTGTGTATCCTGATTGCTGTGCTGTTTATGATGATTTTTTCAAATTTCATTCTTTTGTAAAAAGGAATACAGATTTTTGCATATGTAGGGAGTATAAAGGAGTAAAAAGATATTTAATTATAATGCATTAAACCTCCCCCATCCCATATATGTACCCAAGGTGAGGACCTAAATCACTGAGGTCCTCACCCCTGGGCTTTGTTTGTATCCCATGTCGCTTAGAAGATTCAATCAATGTCCAATTCTGGTTGCATCTCTTCCTCAATTCGGTGCCTGACCAATAGAAAGACTTGTTTCTTCCAGGGCATGCCAGACCTGGACATCAATTGGAAATTAGATTGTAAGCTCTTTGGCACAACCCTGATGTTAATGGGATAATTTGTAAATAATTGTAAAGTGCTGCAAAAAAAAAAACTAAACACAGAGGTACTGGTATTCAACAAATGTAACAAAACAGCAAAAACAGATAAAAACAAAACCTTTTATATTATAACAGATAAAATATCCCTAAATCAATTCTGCCTAAATCTCCACAACAAATTGATATTGTTATGATCCGTCCTGTCAAATCAGTAACAGTGGAACTCCCTGGTGACTTCTAATATCCCATATAACAGTGTAATTGGTACATTAGCCCTCATATAATATAGAACAGTACACTTTTATAATGGAGTGTGGCAGTGGATTATTCTTCAAAATTATAACTTAATCATAACACGATTGTCTATTATAAGATACCTTTTTTACTACTGGCATAAAAACACACAGCACAAAACTAAGATATAAAATAATCAAACCAAATGCCAGAGAATCACACAAAACAAACTTGTAAACTACAATATAAGATTCCCCTGTGTTTAAATAGGGTATAAAAAAGGCCCCTTGAAGTTCCCTGGAACTTGTACACTAATATTCTTTTGCAACTCCTTGGTGACATCTAATTTCATTAAATTACTCAGTAATGGTTACATTATTAATGAATAGTTCACAATATTAAGATCTTGTATTGAATAAAATGGTTAATTTGTACCAATGTAAGATTTATGGCATTTAGTAGATAGCATCAGAGAACACTAAAGGCTGGATTTTGATTAATATTAAGCCATAAAAGACTCTTTCCAGTGAATGTGCATGAATATCATGCCAGTTAAGGTCCTCTGAGAACTCTTCAAAACACAATTGATTCATGTGCTAGTTTAATTGCATTTCCTTCCCTCTGGCAGAGATATGTCAGTATCTATAATCCAGTGGGGGGTGGGGAGTGGATGTGTCAACACTGCACTGGACATGCTGATAACTGGGTTTGATACCTGATGAATGATAACTGACTCTGATAACTGAGTTTGATACCTGATGAATGATAACTGACTCTGATAACTGAGTTTGATACCTGATGAATGATACCTGACTGATACTGAGTTTGATACCGATGAATGATACCTGACTGATAACTGAGTTTGATACCTGATGAATGATACCTGACTGATAACTGAGTTGATACCGATGAATGATCCTGACTCTGATACATGAAACCTGAAACATTAAGAATGATACAAAGATGTGTTTTTCTGTACGTTTAAGGATATGTGCTTACATCCATAGATGGTGCTTATTTCCAGCTTATTATAATACATACGGAAGGGAGCACTCCTTGGACTGGAGTGCTTGCTTCCAGTATGTATTATCTATGTTAATTCCGCGGTAGCACCCGGGTGAAATTGGGGAACAGAGTGCGAAGGATTACAGACACTGATATTATATATATATATAGGTAATAGAAACCGTAGCCACCACCAATTCACTGCCTGGTGCAGGTACAACAGGATACTCACTGTGTTGCTCCTACTAATTATGGTTCATAAAATAGAGCACCCAGGTCTTCAATGCAATAACTTATTTATTTTTAATTCAACGTGCAAGTACAACAAGACACGTTTCAGAGCTGTTTGCTCCTTTCTCAAGCTTATACAAAAAATGCCATCAACTTGGGAGGACACCCCCCTCTCCCATAAATACCAATCCAGAGGAAATGACATCAATCCATACTGCAATACAACATCACATGTTACAGGCACTCCTGAAATTCCTCTATTTCAGGGTAAGCATCTTAAGGATGTGCCAGTGTCTCCTACTGCTTGGCCATCCATACCTTACTCCGCCCACCCGAAATCCATAATCAGGGGAATTCATTTATTATTGCCCTTTGTTGGCCTCTGCCTCAAATTTGAACATTTCTCTTTAGATGTTGTAAGTACTTACAACAACCCAAAACGGAACAAAACCAACAGTTTTCATGTACAAAGTCAGGTATCATTCATCAGGTACAAAGTCAGCTATCAGAGTTAGATATCAGAGTCACCTATAATTCATTAGGTATCATTCATCAGGTATTATTCATCAAATATAATTCATCAGTATCGGAGTCACGCATCTTTAATATAGGTATCAGAGTCAGGTATCATTCATTGGGCATCAAAGTCAGTTATCATCATATATCAGAGTCAGGAATCAGTTATCAACCATCAGATATCATTGATGAATGAACCTGACTCTGATACCTGATTCTGACACTGATGAAAGATATCTGACTCTGATACCGATGAATGATACCTGATTCTGATAATTCTGACACCTCATAACGATACCTGACTCTGATACCCGATGAATGAACCTGATTCTGATGCCTTATTCTGACACCTGAAGAATGATACCTGACGACTCTGATACACAATGAATGATATCTAACTCTGATTCCTATGAATGATATCTGACTCTGATACCTGATAAATGACACCTGACTGATAACTGAGTTTGATACCTGACTCTGATACCTGATGAATGAAAACTGAGTTTGATACCTGACTCTGATACATGAAACCTAAAACATAAGGAATGACACAAAGATGTGTTTTTCTGTACATTTAAGGACATGTGCATAAAAATAGATGGTGCGTATTTCCAGCTTTATTTTTAGCTTTATATATATAAGCCAAATTATTGTTCTTTCTATTTCTTTCTCTTAGTCTTATTTTCTTGTTCCGCTTTTTGGACTGTATCTCCTCAGTTTTTAGCTAGAGACATGAAATTCGGTACAAGCTTGCGGAAAAGTGTGTTATTAGCTAGCTAGGAATCAGTGGAAGCATTACCGCATTATCGGCAAATCAGGATATCAGGATATTTTTTCCCTAATGGGTTACTCCTCTAATATGGATATTTGAGGTTTAAGGGTCATGTGATCAAACAGTTTCATGGTCATAAATGCAAACACTGATACCTCCAACCCCCACAAGACACAGGTACATATACCTACTGACCCACTGGCAGCTTTACTAATGGGTAACTATAGTCAAAAATGCAAAAAACCATACACCCCAATCTTTCACAGGTACACACACACACTTACTACTGACCTTCCCTTCCATTTCTGTGGGAGCCATATTTAACCTGCTCTGGATCCCTCACCGCATTTATAGTCACTTGTGGTTGTTAAGGGTATGTCACCTCTAATAAAAAGCTTTAATTTATTCCCCAGGTCACGCTTTGCTAATTTGTCTAATGTCTATCTATTTAATGTTTGATTTGTGTATGGCTAGCTTAATACATGAAGCTGATACCTGACACCCACACCTGATATCTGATACCCAATACCTGAACCTGACACATGATACCTGACACCCGACACCTGACACCTGATCCGACACCTGATTCCCGACACCTTATACCCAATACCTGTTAGCTGACACCTGATCCCATACCTGATACTGATTCCCGACAACCTGATACCTATGATGTCCTAAAATGGACACCGTATTCAAGACATTTTTGATAATCCTCGAACGTTCGATAAATATAGAAAAGTCTCCGAAGTCCCGAAATCCGGATGATCCGTCCGCGAATTCGGACAGGTCATTTGGATTATGGAAACCGAGGGGTTCCGTGTCGGATCCGGGTCCGCCCAGGTCACTTACATCATATGTCAGATTCATTAATTCATCCATTTATTTTCTAAGATTTGTAACATCAGTCATCTCTTCTCTTGGTATCCTTATCAATAAGACCTGCAGATATAAAATAATATCAAAACAGCAGTAATAAGCTGGGATCACCTGGGACACTAAAATAATTTTTTGATTAATTGCCAGAAAATTGTATATAAAAATGGGGCTGATTTAAACCATTAACCCCGAATAACTAGTCACTTGAATGGTACCGTGTATCGCAGATCATTTGATTTTAGTACTAGGAGATGTATGATAAGGTTAATCAATGTTTCAGTACTGGGAGATGTACGTTAAGGTTAATCAATGTTTTGGTACTGGGAGATATATGTTAAGGTTAATAAATATCTCGGTACTGGGAGATGTAAGATAAGGTTAATCAATGTTTCGGTACTGGAAGATGTATGATAAGGTTAATTAATGTTTTGGCACTGGGAGATGTATGTTAAGGTTAATCAATGTTTTGGTACTAGGAGATGTATGATAAAGGTTAATCAATGTTTCAGTACTGGGAGATGTACGTTAAGGTTAATCAATGTTTTGGTACTGGGAGATGTATGTTAAGGTTAATAATATCTCGGTACTGGGAGATGTAAGATAAGGTTAATCAATGTTTCGGTACTGGAAGATGGTATGATAAGGTTAATAATGTTTTTGGCACTGGGAGATGTATGTTTAGGTTAATCAATTTTTTGGTACTAGGAGATGTATGATAAGGTTAATCACTGTTTCGGTACTGGGATGATTGTATCAATGTTTTGGTACTGGGAGATGTATGTTTTTTAAAGGTCCCAGTACTGAAACATTGATTAACCTTATCATACATCTCCTAGTACTAAAATCAAATGATCTGCGATACACGGTACCATTCAAGTGACTAGTTATTCGGGGTTAATGGTTTAAATCAGCCCCATTTTTATATACAATTTTCTGGCAATTAATCAAAAAATTATTTTAGTGTACCCAGGTGATCCCAGCTTATTACTGCTGTTTTGATATTTATTTTTATATCTGCAGGTCTTATATGATAAGGATACCAAGAGAAGAGATGACTGATGTTACAAATCTTAGAAATAAATGGACTGAATTAATGAATCTGACATATGATGTAAGTGACCTGGTGCGGACCCGGATCCGACACGGAACCCCTCGGTTTCCATAATCCAAATGACCTGTCCGAATTCGGACGGATCATCCGGATTTCGGGACTTCGGAGACTTTTCTATATTTATCGAACGTTCGAGGATTATCAAAAATAGTCTTGAATACGGTGTCCATTTTAGGACATCATCAGGTATCAGGTGTCGGGAATCAGTATCAGGTATCGGGTATCAGGTGTCAGCTAACAGGTATTGGGTATAAGGTGTCGGGAATCAGGTGTCAGGTATCAGGTGTCAGGTGTCGGGTGTCAGGTATCATGTGTCAGGTATCAGGTATTGGGTATCAGATATCAGGTGTTGGGTGTCAGGTATCAGCTTTCATGTATTAAGCTAGCCATACACAAATCAAACATTAAATAGATTAGACATTAGACAAATTAGCAAATCGTGACCTTGGGGAATAACATTAAAAGCTTTTTATTAGAGGTGGACATACCCTTAACAACCACAAGTGACTATAAATGCGGTGAGGGATCCAGAGCAGGTATAAATATGGCTCCCACAGAAATGGAAGGGAAGGTCAGTAAGTGTGTGTGTGTACCTGTGAAAGATTGGGGGTTATGGTTTTTTGCATTTTTGACTATAGTTACCCATTAAGTAAGGCTGCCAGTGGGTCAGTAGGTATATGTACCTGTGTCTTTGTGGGGGTTGGAGGTATCAGTGTTTGCATTTATGACCATGAAACTGTTTTGATCACATGACCCTTAAACCTCAAAATATCCATATTAGAGGATTGTACCCATTATGGGAAAAAAATATCCTGATATCCTGATTTGCCGATAATGCGGTAATGCTTCCACTGATTCCTTAGCTAGCTAATAACACACTTTTCCGCAAGCTTGTACCGAATTTCATGTCTCTAGCTTAAAAACTGAGGAGATACAGTCCAAAAAAGCGGAACAAGAAAATAAGACTAAGAGAAAGAAATAGAAAGAACAATAATTTGGCTTATATATATATAAAGCTAAAAATAAAGCTGGAAATACGCACCATCTATTGGATGCAACAATATGCACATGTCCTTAAATGTACAGAAAAACACATCTTTGTGTCATTCCTTATTTTTTTAGGTTTCATGTATCAGAGTCAGGTATCAAACTCAGTTTTCATTCATCAGGTATCAGAGTCAGGTATCAAACTCAGTTATCAGTCAGGTGTCATTTATCAGGTATCAGAGTCAGATATCATTCATCAGGAATCAGAGTTAGATATCATTCATTGGGTATCAGAGTCAGTCAGGTATCATTCTTCAGGTGTCAGAATCAGGCATCAGAATCAGGTATCATTCATCGGGTATCAGAGTCAGGTATCGTTTATGAGGTGTCAGAATTATCAGAATCAGGTATCATTCATCGGGTATCAGAGTCAGATATCTTTCATCAGGTGTCAGAATCAGGTATCAGAGTCAGGTATCATTCATCAATGATATCTGATGGCTGATAACTGATTCCTGACTCTGATATATGATGATAACTGACTTTGATGCCCAATGAATGATACCTGACTCTGATACCTAATTAAAGATGCGTGACTCCGATACCTGATGAATTATATTTGATGAATAATACCTGATGAATGATACCTAATGAATTATAGTTGACTCTGATATCTAACTCTGATAGCTGACTTTGATACCTGATGAATGATACCTGACTTTGATACATGAAACTGCTTGGTTTTGTTCCGTTTTCGGGTTGTTGTAAGTACTTACAACATCTAAAGAGAAATGTTCAAATTTGAGGCAGAGGCCAACAAAGGGCAATAATAAATGAATTCCCCTGATTATGGATTTCGGGGTTGGCGGTAATAGGATTGGCCAAGCAGTTAGGAGACACTGGCACATCCTTAAGGATGCTTACCCTGAAATAGAGGAATTTCAGGAGTGCCTGTAACATGTGATGTTGTATTGCAGTATGGATTGATGTCATTTCCTCTGGATTGGTATTTATGGGAGAGGGGGTGTCCTCCCAAGTTGATGGCATTTTTTGTATAAGCTTGAGAAAGGAGCAAACAGCTCTGAAACGTTGCTTGTTGTACTTGGCACGTTGAATTAAAAATAAATAAGTTATTGCATTGAAGACCTGGGTGCTCTATGTTCTATGAACCATAATTAGTAGGAGCAACACAGTGAGTCTCCTGTTGTACCTGCACCAGGCAGTGAATTGGTGGTGGCTACGGTTATATATATATACGCGGAATTAACATAGATAATACATACTGGAAGCAGAGCACTCCAGTCCAAGGAGTGCTCCGCTTCCAGTATGTATTATATATAAGCTGGAAATAAGCACCATCTATTGGATGTAAGCACATATCCTTAAACGTACAGAAAAACACATCTTTGTATCATTCTTAATGTTTCAGGTTTTTATGTATCAGAGTCAGGTATCATTCATCAGGTATCAAACTCAGTTATCAGTCAGGTATCATTCATCAGGTATCAAACTCAGTTATCAGTCAGGTATCATTCATCAGGTATCAAACTCAGTTATCAGAGTCAGTTATCATTCATGAGGTATCAAACTCAGTTATCAGAGTCAGTTATCATTCATCAGGTATCAAACCCAGTTATCAGCATGTCCAGTGCAGTGTTGACACATCCACTCCCCACCCCCCACTGGATTATAGATACTGCACATATCTCTGCCCAGAGGGAAGGAAATGCAATTAAACTAGCACATGAATCAATTGTGTTTTGAAGAGTTCTCAGAGGACCTTTAACTGGCATGATATTCATGCACATTCACTGGAAAGAGTCTTTTATGGCTTAATATTTAATCAAAATCCAGCCTTTAGTGTTCTCTGAATGCTATCTACTAAATTGCCATTAAATCTTACATTGGTAGAAATGAACCATTTTATTCAATACAAGATCTTAATATTGTGAACTTATTTACATTAATAATGTAACCATTACTGAGTAATTTAATGAAATTAGATGTCACCAAGGAGTTGCAAAAGAATATTAGTGTACAAGTTCCAGGGAACTTCAAGGGGCCTTTTTATAACCCTATTTTAAACATACAGGGGAATCTTATATATTGTAGTTTACAAGTTTTGTTTTGTGTGATTCTCTGGCATTTGGTTTGATTATTTTATATCTTAGTTTTGTGCTGTGTGTTTTTATGCCAGTAGTAAAAAAGGTATCTTATAATAGACAATCGTGTTATGATTAAGTTATAATTTTGAAGATATAATCCACTGCCACACTCCATTATAAAAGTGTACTGTTCTATATTATATGAGGGCTAATGTACCAATTACACTGTTATATGGGGATATTAGAAGTCACCAGGGAGTTCCACTGTTAACTGATTTGACAGGACGGATCATTAACAATATCAATTTTGTTGTGGAGATTTGAGGCAGAATTGATTTAGGGATATTTTATCTGTTATAATATAAAAGGTTTTGTTTTTATCTGTTTTTGCTGTTTTGTTACATTTGTTGAATACCAGTACCCTCTTGTGTTTAGTTTTTTTTGCAGCACTTTACAATTATTTACAATTATTTATCCCATTAACATCAGGTTGTGCCCCAAAGAGCTTACAATCTAATTTCCAATTGATGTCCAGGTCTGGCATGCCCTGGAAGAAACAAGTCTTTCTATTGGTCAGGTACTGAATTGAGGAAGAGATGCAACCAGAATTGGACATTGATTGAATCTTCTAAGCGACATGGGATACAAACAAAGCCCAGGGGTGAGGACCTCAGTGATTTAGGTCCTCACCTTGGGTACATATATGGGATGGGGGAGGTTTAATGCATTATAATTAAATATCTTTTTACTCCCTTTATACTCCCCTACATTATGCAAAATCTGTATTCCTTTTTACAAAAGAATGAAATTTGAAAAAAAATCATCCATACAAACAGCACAGCAATCAGGATACAGCACAATATTAATTACCTTCTATGAAAAAAATTGGTATGTTAGAGTGACATCAGAACTTTTCCATTTAAAATTAGACGATTAAGCATAAATTATAATAGTACATTGAAGCTGTAGGAAATCTCTGTACCTTTACTTTTGATACTTACTGTAAATATGTCTACTTTAATTCACATGATCCATGACTATTATAACAAATAAGGCATTATTCCTCTCCATCATGAAAGTTCACATTTGGATACTATATATGTGTATTTATCAAAGTACATGTATATTTTCTGCAGGTAAAGGAGACCTTGCTACGTGAGAAACAGGACATGTTCAAGCAAGAACTTGACAAACAGGTTAAGGTAAGTTAAAATACCAAAGGTGTTGACTGTTTACCATGTTGTACCCAGGATATACTGAATATACATCCTTTAAAAGAATGTGAAACAGAAGTTTTTACATTGATTCCATGGTACTTTATAACTCACAAGGATGTAGGAGAGTTTATTCTCACCTCCCTGTTTGTAATAAATACTAATAGAACTCAAAGGCCACACACCTTACCTGCGAGCATCACACTTGTTGTTTCTAACAACTGATACACTTAATGCTAAGGGGTACGGCCTATGTGATATATTTGTATTGCACGTAGGAATAAGCTGGCATCAACTTAAAAAGTTCTGTTTAGTGTCCCTTTACTAAGCGCAAGATTTATTCGATTTCTCACATTATGAAGACCAGAATTTCGATATTTCTCATTTACAGGGAGATTCAATAAAAGTTCTTATCGTTTAAAATGGTGCTAATTTTACCCCAACCAATCAGATCTTATTTAACATTTGAAAGCTAACATCTGATTGGTTGGGGCAAAATTAGCACCTTTTTAAACGATAAGAACTTATATTGAATAAACCTGCTTGTTTTCTACCAGTTTCTATACCATTTAAACACAAACAGATTTCCGGTCTTTTAATAGCTCTATCATGTGGCATTGATTTTGCATTCCTCTGTTCTGTCTCTAAAAAATGAACAAAACGTGACTGAAAAGAATAAATAAAAAATAAAAATCCACATTTTATCTGTAATTAATTTAGAGACATGTACCAGGGAGAAAGGCATTTACTTTCTTAATTTTTACAAATCCTTGGCTCAAATGCATCACCCAGCACATATAGTATTGCACTTGTTCCACTAGGCAAAATAAACTATACTTCTTAAAACTAAAATTCGTTATTGACTAGAATTATGTTCAATCAGAGAACATAACCCTTTCTATGAAGAGATTTATTTAACACACATACATGTTATTTTACAGAGCTTTGTAGTAGAAGTCATCCAGTTTCGAAACAGTTTTGATACTCAAGGGCCTGCAGCCCCAGGAGTAAATCCTGAAGAAGCTGTTGTTCGACTGCATAGTTTTAAGGAAAGGTAAGTACTACTTCTTCTTGGACACAGTAGGGTCATAAAGAGCAGCAGTAAATTTGTATATAGTTTTATTTAAAACATATTTAAAAATGAAATATTTTCACTATGAAAATAAACAAAGAAAGCTAATTTTAGAAGCCAATTCTAGGGGGGAGGTCTAAATTCAAAGTTTAGAACAGTAGCTCCAATTAAGTAGTGCAATCTTAAAACAATAACACACCACTTTCTGTCGCATTGTGTAATATTCACACACCAAGTACATCATATCAAAGTAACAAGGAGGTTTCACAGATTTAAATAGAAGAACATTTTCTGTAGAAAAGATAAAATCTCCAGCAACATTTAAAACTAATTTATCAACACTGAGCTGCAGTAATGGCTCAGTGGTAAGCACTAATGCCATTACAATGTTGTGGGATGGATTCAAATGTGTCCATAGCTAAATCTTCAGGGAAGACTGAATGTTCTCCAATTGGTTAGCTTAAAACCCCCCACAATTAAAACAATTCAGTGGCCATAGGAGAGGTCATTCTCATGCTATACAGTACATGTGGCCAATAAAAAGCAAATTCTTGGCTATGTGCATGGCTACCTAATCTTCTAATCTTTATTTGTATTTCTGATTATTTGTTTAAAATCCACTGCCCTTTGTGCCCAACTTCTTGGTGTTGATTTGCTTCTCTTAGAGGCTCCTGCCCGTTTGGAGTCAAGGTACCTTAAACTATAAAATTGCTTTTAAAGGAAGGCGAACAGCAGGATAAAGTCAAAAGTTGCTCATTTTATTGGTGTGGTTACACACTTGAGAAAGGCCGCAACATGTAGTGTAATGGCACCAATAAATGAGCACCTTAAAGGATAAGTGCACTGTAAAATCAAGTTTTGTTTATTTGGAATCTGTAGCTTTAAAAATACTGTTGCCATTTTTTTTTACCTATGCCCCTCCAGAGCCTACCTTTGTGCCTTGGAAGTTGAAAAAAGACATCCTGTTACTGGTTTGCTGAATGTTAAGCTCCAACCCTCTGAGATTTCCTCTGCTTTCTCCTGCTTGAGCCTCAAACGATAATGCCTGTAAGTTCCATGCACACGCATGTGCACGGAACTCTCAGGCATTACTGTTTGAGGTTCAAGCAGGAGAGTGCACGGAACTCACAGGCATTACTGTTTGAGCCTCAAGCAGGAGAGTGCATGGAACTCACAGACATTACTGTTTGAGGCTCAAGCAGGAGAGTGCACGGAACTCACAGGCATTACTATTTGAGGCTCAAGCAGGAGAGTGCACGGAAGTCACAGGCATTACTGTTTGAGGCTCAAGCAGGAGAGTGCACAGAACTCCCAGGCATTACTGTTTGAGGCTCAAGCAGGAGAAACCAGAGGAAATCTCAGAGGGGTGGAGCTTAACATTGAGCAAACCAGTAACAAGATGTCAGCAACTTTCAAGGCACAAAGCTAGGCTCTGGAGGGCCATAGGTAAAAAAATAAATAAATATGGCAACAGTATTTTTAAAGCTGCAGCTTCCCAATGAACATAACTTGATTTTACAGTGCACTTGAGTGTAATATAAATTACATAACTAAATTTATAAGTAACATAAAAACATTTTTTTACAGATATGAAGAATACAGTGCTAAAAGGAAGACACTCAACTCAGTGCAAAAGCTTTTTAATATTGTTCCAAAGACATTTCCTGAGCTGGAAAGGACAGGCAAGGTAAAAAAAATATTATTGTAGTTCAAAGAAAAACATCATCATTTACCCGTTTTGTATTTGTATCATATCATACATATCACATATATTACAAACTATTTCCCTAGAATTTGAATGAGGGATAATAACTATTCACAACTATTTAATAGAATAGCTGGATCTTTTTTATCAACAAATTCTATAGACTGTATATACTTCTCTTAAAGGGCATGTCCTCCTTTTATACAAACTTTTAGTATAGTATAGTCCATGTTCCCCCAGCCCCAACCACTATAATTATATTCTCAGAAAGTCCCCTGATCATTACTTACCTTACCTCTCTGCTTCGCCGCACTGCCCAGGCCGGAACTGCAAGCAGGGGGCGGGACCAGCAGCCACGTCTGTGATTGACTAAGAGGCAGCCAATCACGGACGCAGCTGCTGGCTGCTCAGAACGGTGAAGGAGAGAGGTAAGGTAAGTAATGATCGGGGGACTTTCTGAGAATATAATTATAGTGGTTGGGGCTGGGGGAACATGGACTATAAAATACTAAAAGGGTATTACGCTAGGGGGAGGGAGTCCAAAGCAGGTGGGAGAGGGAGGGAGAAGGGCTGCAGTGCCAAACTTCTCCCGGAGGGGAGACAGGAGGCAGAGTCCTATATGGACTCAGCTATCCTCCTGGTGGCCACTTTTTTTTTACTTTTGGGGGGTATTACAGGAGAACCATTTGGAGCTGGGATGTGAGGTAAGGATTTTATTACACTACAGAGTGTGGCCAGTAGGGGGGGATTATAGTTTTGGGGGTGGACATGCCCTTTGACACATCCAGGTTCATTTACCCAGAGCCGCTATCACTCTGGGTAATCCCGGTAAGGGATTTACCCACTGCGAGATTTTTACACCAGCTATTTTCTGGAGTTAAAATACTGCACTAAAACTAGTGCAAACGTGATATTGAATTGTGAGTAAGGGATGCGCGGGTGATTTTTGCGCATCTAACGCTAAAATGGATTTAAAGTCACACTAACCGTTGGCGAACTGGTTAGCACGACTTTAACTCAATGTATTTTCCCAGCAAGTCTGGGTAAATCGGCCCCATCGCCTTTATCCAATGATGACTGTTAATATGCTGTTTAAATGCTCGTATATTAAAGCACTACTGTGTGTAAATCTGTTGCAACATTTCTTTGTCATGTGGCATTATGTAACTTTTACATTTTCATACATTTTTTTTCTAGGATCTGCAGCTCTTGGGTACCCTTTATATCCTGTTTCAGAAATTCATAGCTTTTGACCAAAGATTCCGGAATACTCTGTGGGGGGAAGCAGACCTTCCAAATTGCAATAATGAGGTTTTTTTCCCCCCGATTATTGTTTATATAATACAATTGTTGCATATTCCTTTTATTGAGTACAGAAGGTTGCACTTTTTCCTGATGAGCATGATTTTTTGTCTTTGAAGATTGAGCAGTACTGGTCTGAGTGCAAAATCTGGAGTGAAAAACTGAAGGACTGGGATGCCTACAATGAAATGGCAAGAGAGATTAAATTCTATGAGGATATTTTCCCACTTTTACACGAGTTGAAATCCAAGGTATTTTATTTCAGGTTATACTATGCTTTGAGAATTAGTTGCAATGAGAATTTTATTCAAAAACAAAGCTAAATGATATTTAATCCATTGATGACCTTCAATTACCACATTGTCAACATTTGGTTTTAAAGTAACCTTATAGTAAAGATAAGGTAGTGCTTATTATATAATTTTATTAATATGTGTTTCTGGAAATTGATAAAAGGGCAATCATTTTTAAGATTGGTAAATATAGAAATAGCCTCAGTATAAAGAAATACATCGATTTAGTTTACCTTTTTTTTTCTTTTGTGAAGGAAATCCGGAACCGTCACTGGCTGCAAGTGATGTCTCTAACTGGAAGTTCTTTTCCTCTTGAAGCCAATGTTTTTAAAGTTTCTCACATTCTAGACATAGGACTTCTGAAGTAAGCTTTTTTCTGAATGGGTTCTCTACCTATAAAACATGCTTTTGAGTAATGTCCTCTGCTGAATCATCCAAATAAATAGATTTTACCTTGGTTTTAACAGGAAAAGTAAACACCTTTTACCATGTTGCTCACCATCATTATAATAAAGCTCAAACCAAGTCATTTACATAATATAAATATATTCTATGTAGTGTCTATGTAACCATTAGCTTAAAATAGTTAAACTTTATTGCAGATTTAAGGACCAGTTAATTTCCATTGCAAAAGCTGCAAGGAAAGAAATGGATTTTGAAATTAAAATGAGAAAAGTGGAAGAGGAATGGACTGAACAGGTTTGTGAATACCTGACTGTACATGTGTGTGCAACAATAAGTTGTATGGAGTTATGAATAATGTCCTAAAACACAGTACTGGATTTCCTAGAAACTGCAGATTAAAATGATGTATGACTTGTATTTCTTGGGTGGAGTGCTACCTGAAACATTGCTGCTTTTTCTAATACATGTTTACATTTTTGCAATTTTTTTGTAGTATCAAAGGCATTTTTTACTTTAGAACTTTTCTTTTGGCTGGGGGGTAGTTCAGCCTGTTTGAGATACTCATCTGGTTTGTAATAACCCATTGTCCCGTTGACTCCAATAGAGGTCTCCACCTAAGCAACTTTTTTATGTATTTTATGTCTGAGATTTTACTGCACTCAACTTATTGAGGAAGAGGAGATTACACTATGACCTGAGTGAAATCTCAGGTCATGGAGAATTGTACAGTATAATCTGTTTTTCTTTGTCAACAATACTAGTACTGTACTATGTCTGTCTCTCTATCTATAAACATATATTATATAATACTATATATAATAGTAAATTACCTGACCAATTCTTTCTCTCTTTACAGAAAGTGTAATTTCAGAAGTTTTAATTGGGGTTCTTATTTCAATGAATGTGTAGAAGCAAGATTAATGCAAGTTTAAGGTCACACAAAGCATTAGGAACAGGACACATTCAGGGGAATTTACAGAGGTGCACTGCAGTCACAGCACTCTTTTAATGGGTTAAGTAATGCTAACCGATTAACGATAGGTTAGTGCAACTTTAACCCCTAGTGTGCAGTGGCCGTAAGCCTATTTACTAGCTGGCATTAAGTACTTATGTGCCATACATAAAAAGATAGTCGGATGAAACAGCCATTCGATACACACGCATCGCGAGCTGGCATGTTTGTACGAAGCTTAACTCAAATTTTGGAAGTTTCACCTAGAGCCACATAGCCTCTGTTAAATCTCTTCCAGGAGAATCTCTGGGTGAATTGACCTGGTTGTGTTGCTTTTCAAAAGCTAATAATGCAACTTAGTGGTGGCATATGGCAATTAAGGTAGCTATTTCTACTGTGAACAAATAGGTGGATGCTCTGCATAAACATTGGGAAGATTGCCGATGCCTGTTTTCAGCATCTGAATTAAGCGAGAGCACGGAATTTCACAAAATGTTAAATAGCAACTTTGTGAAATATTACCGGTAAGGCAAATTTGGTTTGGTGCCAAATACAGTATTAAACACATTCCGGGGACCAGGTCTTTTTGTTTAAATAAGCTAAAACAAAGCCTATCCAACAGTGGCTGCAAAGCCTTTGGTAAATATTGGGCTAAGCAATATTAACCTTAGCAATGAGAATTCTCTCTAAATAACCCCTGAAAAATTTTAATGCCAATCATTGACTGGCTTTTTTTTTTTTTTTTTTACCATGTAGTATACTGCCTAAAATTTATTTCTTAAATGAGTTTCCTAGCTTAAGCGTCATCTGAAAACACACTTAACAAGATTTGAGTTAAGCTTCATACAAATGTGCCAACTCACGATGCGAGTGTGTTTCGAATGGCTGTTTCGGCCGACTATCTTTTAATGTATGTGCACTGGTCAGGCCCCAAATATTAAATGATAGTTGGTGGAAACAGCCTATTTGGGCCAGGCATATTCATGCTGTATTCGATTAGAATCACTGGAAAAGTCTTTCAAAAGAGCTTAACTTAAACTTAAACTGTAGCGGGAGGACTGAACAACAATGAAAGTTATTCTGTGTAAATTACAATGAATAACATTTCATGGAAGTTAAAACCACTGAACAAGAGTTTGAAATTGTCCTTTGGCTTATTTTTATTTTTGCATTGTTAAAAATGTATCTAGGTACTCAGCTTTAGGACTTACAAGAATAGGGGACCTATATTTCTATTAAAAGAAGAAACCCTTCTGATGCTGGAAGAGCTGGAAGATGCTCACATGCTTCTAGCCCAGATGCTGGAATCTAAGGAAATTGATCCCCTAAGAGAAGAAGCAACAACATGGGCTGATAAGCTGAAGCGTGTGCATAGTGTTCTTGAACTATGGATAGACGTACAAGAGCTTTGGCAGCATCTAGAAGAAGTATTTAGTATTCCTGCCATTGTAAAGGTCAGCATTTTTTTTGTGTGTGATGTATGCGTGAACTGGCCTTCAACTTGGTATGTGATATATACTATGGTATATAAAGTTTAATGTGGATGCTGTTGAAGTTATATTGCATCACTGTAGAAGGTAACATTAGTATTTCCATTCTAAATAATTAGGAACTACCAAGGGAAGCAAGAAAATTTGCAAAAGTTGACAGAAGTTGGACTGTTATGATGCGTTCTGCATACAAGATAAAAAATGTCCTACAGGTGATTATGTTTAATAAAATATTTACTGAACTAGTGGTGTTACTGTGTCAACTTATTGTGGCTGGAAGAGATATTGGCAGACTCACATTGGCTCCCTTTAGATATATTTCTATTCTTACACAGTTTGATGAAAATCACCAGTAGATAAAGGAGCCACAGTCTTATCTGTTTATTTGAAAATTTATTTGCCAACCAATAAAGCCTTGTAAGTTTAGAAGTGACCCTTACCCAAATCTTGGGATTCTCTCACAGAATCTCTAATTTGTGAAGGAAAATTAATTTTTATTTTACCAAAATGCTTAGTGTAAATGAAAGGACAATGTAAAATGTAACTTCCATTTAACAGGATTTGAATTTACTAAATTTGTGCCAGGTAGCCTGCTCTTGAAACTAGAAAGGGTCCCTGGGGGACAATCAGGCACAGGGCCTCATGTATTCTAATGCTCCTGTCTAGGCACCAATATATAGTAATACTTCTTGAGAGTGAAGACAAAGAGGCACATGAAGTAGCTTCTAGTAGTTTATTGTGATTCACAGAACATGTTGTGTGTATTGCAATAAACTACAAGCTGCTACTTTCTGTGCATTTTTGTCTTCACTCTCAAGAAGTAGCCTGCTCTTGCTCTTATTTTCTTGAATATCCTCAAACTATATTTCATAACTCATCCATGTCTTTAGTTAGCCATAGCACTATCAGGGTTATTCAATAAAAGTTCTTATCGTTTAAAATGGTGCTAATTTTGCCCCAACCAATCAGATGTAAGCTTTCAAATGTTAAACAAGATCTGATTGGTTGGGGCAAAATTAGCACCATTTTAAATGATAAGAACTTTTATTGAATCTCCCTATGTTTGTTAAGTTTGACTCTTGATTGCTGTAACTTAATTGAGCTACATTAGGTGC
The DNA here is from genome assembly GCA_019447015.1 of Hymenochirus boettgeri. Classification (NCBI taxonomy): domain Eukaryota; kingdom Metazoa; phylum Chordata; class Amphibia; order Anura; family Pipidae; genus Hymenochirus; species Hymenochirus boettgeri. Next base: position 163,766,055 of record CM033473.1, on the reverse strand, counting down.
ATTACAGTAACTTTGTCTCTCTGGCATAATTAGATGCATATTACTAGTGCATTAACTAATGTGCAGTGAGAAACAACCCTGCAAATTATCATGTGTCTTCCTAAGAAAAAGCCATATTAACCGATTCATAGCTAGAGCTAGAATGTGCACATCCTAAACTAAATTCTTTACTAACATTATTTCAAAATAAAACAACAAATTATTCTCTCCATATTTGTGTCTTATAGTGTTGTTGCACAGGAGATGTTTCCAAGGAAGTCCTTCTGAGACATATCTACCAAGAGTTGGAGATCTGTTTCTGCTCACTAAATTCTTACCTTGGCAGAATGAGACAGACCTTCTCAAGGTTTTACTTCTTGTCAGATTTGTCTCTCCTCTCTGTTCTAAGCCATCCCTGTGATATCAAACATCTCAAGCATCATCTGAGGTAACATATATTCAGATCAAAAATGCAGTTTTTTAGAGATGTATAATCAGAACAACATTTAGTTGTATGTATGTATGTATGTATGTATGTATGTATGTATGTATAGTTTATTTATAAAGTGCCACTTGGCTACGCAGCGCTGTACAGTAATAAAATACAATGAAGTTAATAATGTCATACAAAGGGGATAAATACATAGATAGTTCAGTACAGAAATATATAAATTATATAAATAGAAGTGTTAAGCTTTGCAACAAGAGGAAAGGAGGTTCCTGCCCCATAGATCTTACAATCTAGTTAGGTGGGTAACATACAGATACAATGGAGTGGGTATAAGTGCCGGAGTGAGACGTATGCAGTGCAAATAAAGCTATCATAGACTGTGCTGGTTACCAGATAGGTAGGATGTAATTGAGCTTTCTTGACGTAAAGAGAGGTGAATAGAATTTCAGAGGATGTAAGCGACAAGAGAGAGAGGTTTAAGGCGAGAAGAAGTAGTACGAGTGGGGGGTCTGTACAGGAGCTGGTTCTGCGATGAGTAGAGGGTACGGGCTGGAACATATGAGGACACTAGTGAAGAAATATAAGAAGGAGCAGCAGAGCAAAGGGCTTTAAATGTTAGGAGAAGGATTTTGTAAACAATGCGCTATTTTATTTAAGTATAGACTGAAGGGGAGAGAGGTGGGAAACAGGAAGACCAGAAAGTAGTAGGTTGCAATAGTCCAGACGCGATAGGATGAGAGCATGCATAAGCATAGCGGTGGTCGGGAGAGAAAGAAACCTGTGGATTTTGGCTATATTGCAAAGGGAAAAGTGGCAAGTTTTCGCAACATAGTTAATGTGGTTAGAAAAGAAGAGAGAAGAGTCACCCCTAGGCAGTGTGCCAATTGGATAGGGGAAATGGGGGTATTGTCAACAGAAACAGAGAAAGATGGGACTGAACTAGGTTTAGGTGGAAAAGCGATCAGTTTAGTTTTAGAAAGATTTAATTTGAGGTAGCTTTGAGACATCCAGGAGGAGATGGCAAGGAGGCAGTCGGAGACACGTGATTGGATGTCAGGAGTTAGCGTAGGGGTGGACAAGTACATTTGTGTATTGTCTGCATATAAATGATACTTGAAGCCAAAAGAGGTATTGACATCTCCCAAGGAGATAGTGTAGAGGGAGAACAATAAGGGTCCAAGTACAGACCTCTGCGGTACCCCCACATTAAGAGGAACTGGAGAAGAGGTGTTGTTGGCAAAAGATACAGATACTGTAAGTTTGGTCAGAGAGCAGAGAGATAGGATAGAAAACAGGATGCCACTTAATTCCGAATGCCAAAAGAGTGAAGTATCTGCATTAGGAGGGAATGATCGACTGTGTCGAAAGCAGAGGAGAGGTGAAGAAGGATAAGAATAGAAAATATAGTTGTTAATTTAGTTCAACAAACTGAATTTAAATTGCTCGTACATATAATTTAAATAAAATCTATATGTATACATAAACAAGTGACAAACAAGAGAAACACTGTTGCAAATATACAAATCACATTATTCTATTTTCTGAGACACATTGACACATTTTAAAGTGTACGTATCAGTGAGAGGGTTTTTATAAAGAATGCCTGAGAGGATTACCGAGTAGGAAAAGTTCAAATTGAACAGCAAGGTGGGACATTTTGTATTGGGATATTTGCATGAACTAAAAATAGGAAACTTGGCAAAATGATTGAATCTTTGCTTATTTCCATTAAGAAATCTACTAAACATGTTACTGTAATCATCACTTTGCCATCTGCTGCAATTTAACAGCTAAACTTGGAATTCAGTATCTTTTGAATACCTTTTCAGATGTATTTTCCGATATACACTGCAAAAAAGATTAGTTATGGGTCTTTACCTTCTTTGGCAAAAAAAAAATCTATGAATCAAAAAAGTTTATCAAAGGAAGTCCAGGGGCCACCACTTTCCAGTACATACTAAAAACCTAAAGTGATGTATTGTCTCATTTCCTTTATTGGTGGGTTAATACCCTGTTATTGCCATTTGGTGAGACAGAAATGTAGAGCATTTGCCACACAGTGGAGAAAAAAGAAACCAGTATTCTTTTTTTATCACACGCACAAGTATTTAAAAAGGCAAATTATTTTGTCACACTTAGGCAGAATACATAGTTGCTAGATATCCAAATGCTGTGTTTTATTTATTTTTTTCCAAAAACAGAGCACAGTTGTAGCTACCCACTGACTAGACAAATAAGAATTTGCTGACGCATAACCTGGGAAGGGGGGGGAAGGCTCATATTACATCATCGGGCATCCAGACATTTGAATGCTTTTCTTACACTTGTGCATGCATGGAATAAGAAAGAATTAGCGATCTAATTAAAAGTCTGAAGTGTTTTTTTTCTAGTGCCATAAACTTGGAAACAAAAAGTAAAGGCATTTAAAAAGACAATTATTTCTGCACAGGTTACTCTTTGGTGGGATTTCATTCATTGAGGTGGAGGAGCAAGAAGATGAGGAAAGTGAAAGTGCAGAGGAGGAACCAACTGAATTTTCTGGTCCTATACCTGATTTCTTAAGTGTACGATCTGGGAATGATGGCTGGCTTTCCTTTGGTCAAAGGAGTACAACTCATATTACAGATACTGAAAGTATTTTCCAAAGATCACTCAAATCTGTAAGTAATATAGCTTTAAATCTAGTGCTGCCTATGAGGCATTCACAAGAATGCCTTGCAGTGGCTAAATTAAAGTTTTGGAGAAATTTCTTTAACCAACAATGGGCCCTATTATTTACAGATTCAGAATTTGTAAATAAATCAGATTTTATCAAACCATAAATCTTCTTCCCAGCAGTTTTTTTGTACAATGAAAGTATTTATTGTTCAGTTTAATAACTGATTTTTTTTATGTGTTTAAACCTAATTGAGCATGCCACATCTGCAGCCACCCCATAACCCTAAAATTCAATGTTAATACTTTAATAATTATAACCATTATACTGCTTCACAATCTGTGCATAGGTATGTTGTTACTATGACAATGCATGCAATGTACACTCTATGGTTAATCACCATTTTTTATCAATCATCATTTATTCTGTCATCCTTATACAAACTTAACCCAGGGTCTTCAGGACATTTCTTTTCATCCATTCATTCCATATGTACTTCTCCCTTGGTTTTTGTTATTAGAGACCATTCCTCCATTACAGTCCATCCTATACAAAATGATAAGGTCTTTCAAACCCCTGACTTGCTCTTACAGTATACTGAATATATTTTCATCTAGGCAGGTGTGTCATATGAGAGAAATCCACCACCTCCATATAAGGAACACATAAAGCGAATTAATGCTGTATCTGTAACAGCCACTGCTGGGGAAACTCTTCTATTAAATGAGCAGGTAAGGTGCTACCCAGTGTACATATTCAGTATGAATTTTCATATTATATCAGTTTGGTAAGGATTTGTCATTTTCCACCATAATAAAGTAAATACCACTACTATTTTCTATCCTTGGGTGTGTTCATTTAGTTCTTGATCTGTTCCTGCAATGCACATTAGGATGCAATGTGGCTGACATTGCACAAATATTTTTTAAAAGCTGCTTGGTTTAAGTAATTGAACAATGTGCATTATTTATATCAGACTATTCCATTTGCGTTTGACAAAACAATCAATATTTATTAAGAGCATTAAGTTTTCAGTTTGTATGCTTGATTTCCTGTTTATTGTTTGCTTTGCTTCTTCCTCTGTATTTTAATGAGAAATATCAATATTGCATAACCAAGATATATCTTCTTGGACACTTGTAGGTTGCTATTGTTTCTAGTGTTGGAATTTGGCTTAGTAAACTTCAAAGTACAATACAAATTTCACTCAGTGACAAAATCTTTCAAGTGGTTGAAGACATTAATCAAGGGATGCCTATAGATGAATGGACACAGAAGGTAACATAATAATTCACGGATGTCATTAAAGAATTGTTTGTCACTGCTAGCTCTCATCATTTTGAAATACCCAGGATGTTTGACTACTCCTGTTTTCATTTAGCAGTGAATATAGTTAGCCTATTTAAATGCAGCTATGATTTATCTTTCGCCATAGTTGAACCCATGCAGCAAGTTGCTGTATAGATCTCCTCAGCAGCAGGATTTGAAATAAACAAATACATTTTGAAGAGTGCCCTTATATCAAATTACCAGCTTGCTGTATTCAAACAAATACAAATCTCTGACTATTCACAGAACACAAAAACAAGCAAGATGCCCACAAGTGACAATGTATTTTGCATCATTCATATGACATACATTTAATATTTATTTTTCACAACAGTATCCAACTCAAGTTGCGGTTCTTGGCTTGACTTACCTCTGGACAATGGATTTTGAAAGCTCTATAACAGAAATGAAACAGGACCATAAGGCTCTGTCTCATGCAGTTAAGAAATATTCCAGATTAGTCAACAGACTGTCCAATATCACTTCAAAAGGACACTGGAAAAACACAGACGAGACAATTGCACAATGTGAGAGGATAAAGCTAGAACATTTGACCATGGTATGTAACATTTTATTTTACCTTCTAGTTCTTTTACAAGCTAATAGTTTAATTCTTGATTTTTACCTGTTTATAGGACTCTTGGAGGAAGAAGTGCACTCAATACACCATTAATAAACCATTCAGTACTATAAGCTGTAAACTTGCCTCAGTAGCTGTTGCTGTGATAGCTTCTTTTTAGCAGCTATAGAACTACCACTGTACGCACAATTCTTCAATTGCCTGCATGATCACTAGGTAGCGGAAATATCATTGTGGTCACTTTAATTCCCAACCGACAGATTGCCAATCAGTGTAATGATCTGCAGGTCTGTCTGCAGGCATACATCTACCTAAGTATAAAAGACAACTATCTTCATTTTGATTTTGAATTGCCCATCTGCCATTTACAAATTTAAGATATGTTCAGTATTTACCTTATAGTCATTAGATGTCATAGAAAAATGTCAGGTAACATGCCCAGAGTGGAGCCAAGGAGGTTAAGGCAAGGAGAAGGAAGAGTTTGCATATGGACATGAGTAATTGATAGTATTATTCTGAAAAAAGTATATATATATATATATATATATATATATATATATTATATATATATATATATATAGTAGCTGAGAGAAGGAGCACTCCTGGGATCTTGTGAATTATATCTTTATTTAGTACACGTGAACTAAATGAAAGAATATTCACAAGATCCCCAGGAGTGCTCCCTTCTCTCAGCTACTACATTACATTGTCTCACGGAAGCACCCGGGCAGCTGTTGAAACAGATTGGAGAGTGCCGCTTCTTCCTGGTTATACTATATATATATATATACTTAAAAACTGCTTGTTACAAAATCCATATCTTTGTCCTTATATTCAGCAAGTGCTCTACCTCCGAGATGTAATGGAAAATACAGCTTCCCGCAAAATCCGAGATTTGACTGATTTTGACTGGAAAAAGACTATACGGTTTTATCTTACAGAGAAGTGTAAGTAATTATAAATGTTGGATACATTTAGGGGGAGGAGATCCATCGTGCTGTAGATATGATGCTTATAACAATGGCAGTTCACAAGAGCATTTTAGATAATAGCAACCTATTCTGTTTAAATATTTCATCCAAATAAATGTTCTTAGTTATTCTAGCCTAATACATTGTTCCTCTTAAAGCCCCACATGCAGTTGCAAGTGAAAAAGATAGTGAATGTAATATAACTTATCAAACTTGGTAAATAGATTCAATAAAGAAAAACATAAAAATAATTAGGTCTATGGTATTCATAGCATATATTTTAGGGAACAGCAGAAAACTGAAGTGTTCACATTCTAAAGACTGAGATGTGCACCCAGTATTCTTACAAAGAAATAAATTATTGCTACACCAAATTCTTACCGAAACCCCTTACTGAAATGGTATCTGCTTATCTGAATGCAGCCATTGCACCTTCTTTGTACAATAATCCTGGGGATGCAGCACTTTTTAAATAAAAATCTTACTAAAAATAAAGCAGATTTTGTTTTAGCAAGACTAGTGTTACTGCTAGCAGCAGTAGAAACAATGCTAACTATAGCTTCCAGACTCCTTCTTAAGCAATTATACAAGGGTGTGAATGAGAAAAAACGTGAAGGTGTCTGTGCTCCCTAACTAATTATACTGTATGTAGTGATCCCCCTATATAAAGAGAGGTGCCACTAGGGAATAAATTCACCACCAAACACAACCCCCTGAAAAAGGCTACAGAGGAATAAGTCACACACACTATTGTATCGTATTAAACACATATGTTTCAGTGCTATACAATATTTAATTGAAATATGCTCATCCTAAAATCTAAACATCGGCCCTCTACCCACATATAAATACAGAAATAAATGGCATACAGATACTATTTGAATATGGTTCAGCTGATATTTTAAGCTGACCACTGAAGGATACCACAGACAGTCCGAAAGGAAGTAATAGCAGGCCATAAAAATGACTAAAATTACCCAACAGCAGCCTATAGCCTATGTGATCAGTATGATACATGATTTTCAGATCATGTCTATAAGAAACTGTACTTAATGGATGAGATTACCAATTACATACTTTTATAAATACCCCCTTATCATGGATTAAAACTTTCTAATTGCACTATGAACGCTTATAGTCTTTAAATGTCAATAGGATTGCATCTTAAATATTTAGATATACTGATTTGTAGCAGTGTCAGGTGTATTTTTAATTCAAAGCTGTAGTGGAATTATATATGCTCAGTGCGTTATTCATTTATTAACAGATATACAAGATGTGCAACCGATATACTGCAGGGAGAGCTGATTATAGCGATAGTTTTAGATTAAACATTTGTGACTTGATGACTCCAACCCCTAAATAATACATCAATTTTCTTTCCTTTGTTTCATAACAGATGGGAATGTAAAATCTGAGATCCATATACTTGATGCACACTATGGGTATGCGTGTGAATTTTACGGTGCAAAAATCCCTATCATTATGAATCCCATAACAGAAAAATGTTTCCTGAAAATATCACAGGTAATAACTAATTAAACTTGTGTATGTCTTTGAAAGATTGCTCTTCACTTCCACAATGTCTTTCTTTTTTATGGAGTTTTCAGGTAGGGCTGGTATTAAGGTTGGGCTGATGCTTAAACTCATACCTTCATTGTAGGTAAATCATCCAGGAAATCTGATTATTGGCCTACAGAGTGAGAATACCCATAACCACACACTATACCTTTCCAATTAATTGTTATTAAATAGCAGCAAAAAACAGCCATATTTCAAGTTTCAATGCAAATTTATTTTAACACCTGTTACTATAATTAAGTATTCAAAGTTATACAATTTTGCAACGTGTGTAATAACGTGCAAGTATAATAAGTGGGTGGTTACCACATCTTTACCACATCTTTACACAGGAAAATAGAAAATCCTGTATCTGTGATTTTCCAGCATTAAAAAATTAAGAAATTTAGAATTAGAGAGGATTACTGTTCTTAAATCAGCAAAACTTTTAGGGAAAAATGGACAAGAATTGATTGCGGTTAGACCACGTAGCATAAATATAATATATCCAATCAATTAATTAAATAAAATTCCTTGAATAGGGAAAACCCATCTGCTTCTTTAAACTCTACTTTCCTTAAATCCTCTCTACTTTAAATTTGTGTAAAAAAAAAAAGGTAAATTTGTGTAAATTGTAAGTACACAATAAAATTTCAAGTCACAAACTAAATAGAAGTAATGCTAAGTTATGTCCTATACCTGTAATGGTTTCCCGGTACTGCTGGAGGGGAGGTACCTGGGAGACTGATATTTTAGTCGGAAGTAGGAGAAAGTATGATTCCTGGAGACTGTACAAGAACAGATACAATGCTGGAGCTGGACACAGTAATAATGCTGAAGCTGTAACTGTAGCAATGCAGGAGCTGTGACTGGAACAAGGAGAGGCTGAACTGTAACAATGCAGGAGCTGTGACTGGAACAATGGACAGGCTGAACTGTAACAATGCAGGAGTGGTATCTGGAACAATGGAGAGCTGAACTGTAACAATGCAGGAGTGGTAACTGGAACAATGGAGAGGATGAACTGTAACAATGCAGGAGTGGTAACTTGAACAATGAAGAGCTGAACTTTAACAATGCAGGAGCTGTGACTGGAACAATGGAGAGCTGAACTGTAACAGGCAGGATTGGTAACTGGAACAATGGAGACTAGGAAAGGATTCATCTTCTTGACAAAGATGAATACGATGAATGGGTAAGTCTTGTGAAAAAATTTAAATATCATCCAGGTAGACAACTACGGAGTTGCGCAACAAGTCTCTGAATATGTTGTTTACAAATTCCTAGAATACTGCAGGGGCATTACACAATCCAAATGGCATGACCGGATATTCAAAGTGGCTGTTACAGGTATTGAAGGCTGTTTTCCATTCATCACCCTCACAAATTCTGATTAAATTGTAGGCTCCTCTAAGGTCAAGTTTAGAAAAATTGGTGGCTCCTTTCAGTTGATCAAAAAGTTCTGTGATAAGAGGATAACGATTTTTAATCGTAATTTTATTCAGGCCTCTATAATCAATACAAGGACGGAGACTACCGTCTATTTTTTCAATAAAAAAGAATCCAGCCCCAGCAGGCAAGGAGGAAGGACGAATAAAACCCAGAGAAAGATTATCTTGTAATATTCTCTCATAGCTACAGTTTCTGGTTGAGACAAGGGGTAATTACGTCCACGAGGGGGCATGGTTCCGGGCAGAAGATCAATAGGGCAGTCATAGAGACGATGAATAGGTAAGGTTTCAGCAGATTTTGTTTTACAAAAAATGTCTTGGAAATCTTGGTAAGCATCAGGAAGAGATGGAGAGTTTTTCTTAGAAGAAAGGGTAGAACAATGTAGGGTTGGTAAAGACAGACAGTTAGTAATGCAGTTCAAGCTGTAATTTCACCAGAAGACTAATCTATGGAGGGATTATGGAGTTTCAGCCAGGGAAGGCCAAGAATAATAGATGTAGAGGGGCAGTGAATGACAAAGAAAGATAAGTTCTCCTTATGAAGTGCCCCAGTTTGGATGAATAATTCTGTAGTGACTTGAGTAACAAATTCTGATGTTATTGGTCTGTTGTCAATGGCAAGGATCCGGAACGGAGAAGTTAGAGGAAGAGTAGGAATATCATGTTGTTGTACAAGGGATGAGTCAATGAAGTTTCTTGCAGCTCCAGAATCTATGAAGGCTTTTAAGGAAAGGATTTTAGAAACCAAATTTAAGGATACAGGAATGAGAAAATGGTGAGAAGGATTGTGTGGAGAACATTTGTCTTTGCCTAGAAGATTCTCTCCTCTGACTTCTAGGCAAGAGAGCTTCCCAGTTTTACAGGGCAAACTTTGGCAAAGTGTCTGGAACAGTATAAACAGAGTCAGAAGGATCGCCTACGGAGTTTCTCTTCAGGAGATAAGCGGGTACCACCTATCTGCATGGGTTCCTCTGCAGGGATAGTAGAAGAAAAGGGCACAGGTCTAACAGGGCGAAAACCCAAGCGGGGTGGTGACTGACGGTCACATTTCTTTTTAGCCTGACGCTCCCGAAAGCATGTGTCGATGCGGATACATAGACTAATAAGATTTTCCAGTAGAGCAGGAATTTCCCTGGATATAATGTCTGTCTTTAATACGATCAGAAAGACCTTGTAAGAAAGCTGCTATGAGGGCCTCATTATTCCAGGCAGTTTCAGTTGCAAGGATCCGGAATGCAATGGCATAAAGTCCAACAGTGCGGTTCCCTTGCTGGAGTTGCATTAGGCGGTTAGAGGCACCGGACTTACGGCCAGGAGAGTCAAATACTTTTTGGGATAATTCAAGGAAATTAGTAATGTTGGAAGTCAAAGGATTGTCTTTTTCTCAAAGAGGAGAGTCCCAAGCTAGGGCACTCCCATCCAGCAAGGTGATTATGTAACCCACTTTAGTACGGTCAGAAGGAAAGTGGGATGGCTGTAATTCAAAATGAATCTGGCATTGAATTAAAAAATCCCCTACAGCCTTGAGGATTGCCATCATATCGTGAAGGAGCAGGAATACGAGGTTCAGGACCACCCTGGACAACTGGAGCCAGCGGGGATGGAGGAGGAGTACTCACAGCAGGTAACCGAGTGGCTAGAGAGTCCATAAACAGTGCCATACAATTTTGCTGATGTTCAAAGACATCCATCCGGGTAGACAGGGCCTGGAGAGTCTTAGATAGTTCAGACATGACTTCCTCAGGGGCCTCCATGGCCTGCTTGTACTGTAATGGTTTCCCGGTACTGCTGGAGGGGAGGTACCTGGGAGACTGATATTTTAGTCGGAAGTAGGAGGAAGTATGAGTCCTGGAGACTGTACAGGAACGGACACAATGCTGGAGCCGGACACAGGAATAATGCTGAAGCTGTAACTGTAGCAATGCAGGAGCTGTGACTGGAGCAATGGAGAGGCTGTACTGTAACAATCCAGGAGTGGTAAATGGAACAATGGAGAGCAGAACTGTAACAATCCAGGAGCTGTGACTGGAACAGTGGAGAGGCTGAACTGTAACAATCCAGGAGCTGTGACTGGAACAGTGGAGAGGCTGAACTGTAACAGGCAGGATTGGTAACTGGAACAATGGAGACTAGGAAAAAGGAACAACGCTGGAGACAGGAGAACTCAGGAGGGCTGAGAAACCTGCAAGCCCACGGACACCAAAAACAATTGACGATTGGGCGTCCATGGGAGGGAGGAGGACTTATTTAAACTTTCACACGGGGCGGTGTGAATGCGCAGTGATGTCACTGCGCCATTCGCGTGGGACGCGCAAAAGAGCGTTCACATCACCAGTCCAGGAGCGCGCACTAGCGAACCGACGTTGGGCCGGGAGAGCAGATAAGTTCCTTACAATACCAATAATTTCTCAGATACAAATAGTAACACAAAAGTGATACAGGGCACAATTGTTTAATAGCTCTTGTTTTGGAATTTGCCACTACCAATAGTGTGCAGGGGCAAGTGAACAGTTTTTAAGGAAAGTAATAATGGACAGTAGTAAGTGCAGCACACCACCAAATCCTCTTTAAAGGCCACTCCCATGTCAAAGTATACCTTGCCTTCATTATATTTTCCATGCCCCTAGACCTTTTGCTGCATAAACAATGCTTACCTTTATTGTAAAATGTAAGCGTATTTATACAAAGGAGTTCCATGACCATATAAAGAATGAGGTATAGGTATGTATATAATCTCAAAATGTGTCTTTATCTTTTAGTACAGGTGTTAATCTCATTATAGTAAAAGCAATATTGCCATATAAATCCTTGTTCCTTTCTGGAATCGGGTTCATGATAATACTGGCACCAAAACAATAAGAATGAGGATGATAAATTCCCATGTGTGTTATTGTGTGGGCTCTTTGATTGTCTAAGTGATCAGTTTCACACTTGTCCCAAAACTAGTAGCACTTAGGCTGGGTACACACATCCAGACTATTTGTCCCAACTGAGCGCTCGCTACAAGCGAGCGCTCGGCTGGGACAAATGTCCGTCAGTCTCGGTAAATTCGGGCATGGCCGAGTTTGCGAATGATCGATCATGCGGTCCCATAGGGCACTGCATAATCGATCTGAATTTTCCAACACGTACGATCGTTCGTTCGTCTGATCCAGAGGAATGAACGAACGATCGATGTCTGTCGTGGCCGGCCGCCACACACCAGAACTACAGTAGGTGAACTATGCTGAATAAAGCTAGAACTACTATAGAGCTTATAGGAAAACAGATTTGATTGATGTCCAGCCCTAATTATAGAGTATGTAGAAAATTAAAGTGATTTTGTCTTGGGCCCCTGACAACATTTAACCTTTTGCCTGAACTAGCTGTGTGCATTATACAAAAAGTGATATAAAGAAAATATCACCAAAAGTTACTAAATAGTTATACCCTCTTCTTCTTTTCAAGACACTGCAACACGCAAATGGCGTGATCCTGACAGGAGATCATGGTGTTGGTAAAACAGAAACAATAAAGGTAATTCCAAGAGTTTATATGAATGCATTGTCTGTAAATATTTCTTGTATAATTATTTCATAAGGCCGGTACACACATGTCCACATGATTGAGCACTTTGCCCCATAGAACAATATATTGTCCATAATTACTGATGTGTCCTATAGTTTTTGACAATTTTTTAAAGCAAAAATTGGTCAAATGAAAAGACCAGACATGTCTGTTATTTTTGCCTGGTTTTGCCATCTTCCAGAGGCCACACAATAGTTGTCCCTAAACAGCTGTGCCTGACACACTTGCAATCAATGAACATTGGTAAATCATTCACAAAAAATAATCAAGAACTGATCCACCTGTGTAGCAGCCCTTAAGCTCATCTCTAAATGGATGTGGACCTACATTTAAGATGTAATCTATCTGGTTCAGCCAATACTATTCTGTATTTTTTCAAGATCATATTTGTGTTCAGTGGCCGATAATTACACTTTTTTTTAGCATGTATAGATGCTGATGTGTCATTGACGTGCTGTTTTCTTTATTAACAGGGACTGTCTTATTTGTTGGGAAACTTTCTGACCCTCTTTTCATGTTCTCCAACCTCAGATGTATCAATTTTTACAAGATTGATTAATGGAACTGCCTTGGTAAGTATATTGTAACATAAGTGAGGCAGGTAAACCTTTTGTAATTCTTTATATTTGTAATAATTTTCAAGAGGCAACAATGGAAGAATGAATTTTCTTTTGGCTTGTACAGTGCTTACAGCCGTCTGTATAATGTTATCAAATGATTTAGTGTGTTACCAGATAACACATTAGAAGTAATGTAATCAGGGTCGGAACAGCCCACCAGGGGATTGATAGGTAAATGAAGTGTTGGCTCGGCACTTAATGTGTCCTTTAGATATATCAGATATATTAGATATATCAAGTAAAGTGAGTAGGAGAAAGGAAGCAGGCAAAAGCAGGCATTGCTGCAAACTTGGCTAGTTTTATTCAACACACAACATGTTTCGGGTTCAAGAACCTTTATCAAGTGTGACTCCAACACCCAGAGTTCCCAATAAAACACATTTCAACAGGATATGACATAGACAAACCACACCTCCCCATTATCATACAAAGCAAGATATAAAGGACAAGTGAAAGCTAAATTTCTTTTTACACATATCTCAGCAGAACTGCACATCTCCATGTTCCTACCATCTGATATATCTTAAGAGTATCCTAAAAATAAAAACATATATACAAATGAGAGCAAAAAATGCTTTCAACTGATACCAAGATAATGGGGGAGATTCAATATGGGCCATTTCCGTCTAAAACCCACGTTAACCTGAAGAAATTTTGGGTTAACGTGGGTTTTAGATGGATTTTAGAGCACAGCGCCATTTCCAAATGTTTTTGGAAATAGCGCCGTGCTATAGATCCAAATCCCCTACCGTTAAGTTTTGCGCTACTTAGTAGCGCGACACTTAACGGTAGTGTGTGGGAGGCGTTAATCCCACGCTATTACCTTAGCCCGATCCCACGATGCAATAACTGCCGTAATCTTGTTTACGTCAGTTATTGTATCGAGGGATCGGGCTAAGGTAAGTAACGTGGCATCCAGTATTGGATCCCCTCGAAAGTATGTTAATACCGAACAAGTTTAAACTCTCAAGGTTCATCCATTGGCATAAAATATATGATAAATCAGCCTAATACGAAACATACTAATACATGTGCATATTATATAGGGAGAATAAAAGACATTTTTACCCCACATTTTTTCAGAAACAGATGCTTAGAATCTGAGAAGAAAGCAGAAAGGCATAATCAGGCATGTTACAAAAAACATTTAATACTCCAGTGGTCATCAGACTCACGGGGGATAATTTATTCAACTTTTTTATCCATTTTGCTTCCGTCTGAAGCAATTTCTTAGTTAAATCTCCCCCTCTCAGACTTGAGAACTACTTCTATCACTGCCCTCCTCAACTGATTCACCGAGAATTTGTGGGCTGAAAAACTGTCCGTGTAGTTGTCCAGTTTGGAATTATGTATGTTGCTCATATGCTCCTTAAAGGGCAACTGTGGTCTCAAAACAAGTTAGAGTTAAATGAAAGCCTGCAGTATTTCCTTTACACTGAGCCAACAATCACATCACTGGCTGGAGCCTGTGAGAAATTATTTTGGGGTGAATGTTTAAACTTCCTGCTTTCAGTAGGTTGAGTGACATCACCTTACCTCTGCTGGCCCTTTTCCCCTGGGGAAGAAGCATGCTCAGTTAAGACTAAATGCTGGGGAAAACAGCAAGTACCTGAGGAAAAAATTGACAGTTGAGAAGGGGAGCCTATTAATGCAGGCTGAGGCTGGTCACATGACTTCAAGCTGGTCACATGGCTAAAAACAGGAAGTATTCAACCAGGAAGTAATATTGCTGAACCTTTCAGCAATAACTTCTCACAAATTTTATCTAGAGATGTGATTTAGGTTTTATTTTGAAGGTACAATGGAAGGCTTTTTATATCATTCTTGCTAGTTTGGAAGAATTTGAGACCACAGTTACCCTTTAATTCTCATCTTAATAGAGCTGCCAGTCTGCCCAACATACATAAACCCACATGGACACGGATCACATTCTTAGTATTGCATGTGACGTACACATTCAGGCTCATTTACCCAGAGCCGCTACCGCTCTGGGTAAAAGTCCTGTTTTAATATCATGTTTGCAAATGTGGGTAAATCCCATTAGAGATTTAGCCACTGCGGGATTTTAACGCCAGCTATCTGCTGGCATTAAAACCCTGCGCTAAAAAGAGTGCAAATGCGATATTAAACCGTGAGCATCGGATGCGTGGGTGATTTTTGCGTAACCCGCACATCCAACGCTAATATTGAGCTAAAGTCGCGCTAACCGGTAGCAAATCGGTTAGCGTGACTTTAACTCCATATATATGCCCAGCGAGTCTGGGTAAATGAGGCCCATTGTTTTTATCCCTTTATTCGGATGACAAAAGGACTCACCTTTCATTATGGAATTGCAGCACACGCAATTAAAGGGAAGGTCCCAGATTTTCTTTTTCCACAAAATCTAGTCCTACTCACCCTTCTGGCTGTATCAGAGGGACATCTCTTAAAGGGCATGTTCAGCCCTTTCACAAAATTTTTGCCAAATAATAGTTTACCTTCCCCCAGCCCCAACCGCTATAAATGGTTTGTTAAAAAGTCCCCCGATAGTTACTTACCTTCCCTCTATCCTCCGCAACACAGTCCCGGCCCTCTGCTTGCATAGAACTGCAATCAGGGGGCGGGACCGGCAACCGCGTCTGTGATTGGCTGAGAGGCAGCCAATCACAGAAGCGGCTGCCGGCTGCACAGAACGCTAGAGGATAGAGGGAAGGTAAGTAACTATCGGGGCACTTTCTAAGAAATCATTTATAGCGGTTGGGGCTGGGGGAAGGTAAACAATAATTAGGCAAAGGGAAATTACACTAGGGGGAGGGATCGCAAAACGTGAGGAAGAGGGTGGGGGAGGGAGGGGAGAAGGGCTGCAGTGCGCATGCCAAACTTCTCCCGTAGGGGAGACAGGAGTTCTACATGGATTCTCCTTAACACCTGGTGGGCAGTTTTTGGGACTTTGGGGGGGGGGAATACTGGAGAACCATTTGGAGCTGGGTTGTAAGTTAATGATTATTATTCACTACAGAGTGGGGCCAGTAGTGGGGGGAATTATAGGTTTGGGGGTGGACATGCCATTTAAAGAAGACCCTCTGGTATAACTAAAAATAGGTAAAACACCAAATAGTTTCCTATATTTAGGATCACTTTGGATGATGGGCCAGTATTTACAAATGATTCCCTCAATTGTACCACTCAGCACATTATGTTTGGATACTAGAGGAATTCTCTCTAGGCCTTTGGTGGGTTCCTTATATTTCAGTAAGTCATCCCTGGGGGTGTGCGCTGCATCCTCCATGATTTTTATCAGGGTACTGTTCTTGTACCCCCTAGCTCTAAACCTTTCTTTTAGAGCTCTAGCTCCTATCTGGTACTTCATATCATCTGAGGACAGCCTCCTGACTCTCAGGAACTGTCACTTTGGTATGGCTTTCACTAGTTTTTTATTGTGAAAGCTCCTCTGCATGCAGTAGATTATTACGGTTGGTAGGTTTAGTGAACAGCTCAGTAGTAATACATCTACCTTGAATGGTAAAGTTACATCCAGATACTCGTAATATAATTAGTACTGGTAAATTTGATGGTAGAATGTGCGCTATTAGCTTCCTCCTTAATTTCCATGAAATCACTTGGGGAACCTGACCATATAATGAAGCTGTCATCAAGAAATCTATAGAATCTATAGATCTTAGGGTTACCAAAGAAGATTGCCTTTTCCAAGTGGTTCACAAGGACGGCGAAGGACGGCACCACCGCTGCACCCATTGAGGTGCCTTAAGTCTGAAAAAAGTACTTATCCTCATATCTAAAGTAATTTTTAGACAGTACTAAATTGACAGAAAATATATCAGGTTATGGTCTAGACTGGTATCTAATAAATAAGAATATTACTCTCATCCCCTCCTCCTGGGGAATCAAGGTATACAGGCTCTGGATGTCTATTGCTGCCAGTATTCCTTTTGAATCACAGGTCTTATATTGCATGGCAGGCACCAATACCTAGTCCAACACTGAACGTAAAGTAGATACTTGGCTAACTAAGCTAATAATCATAATATTTATCATAGCAAGCTTTAAGAAATTAATAGTTCCTTTTAAAGGCGTTGGATAAAGCTTCAAAGATTGTTGTATTTGCAATTTTGACACCACATGAGTGTGTTTTTCTAGTGTGCATTTGAGTGTATTTTATGTTTTATATAAGCACAATGGCTCAGTGGTTAGCACTGATGCCTTGCAGTGCTGTATTCCTGAGTTCGATTCCACCCATGGACACATCTGCAAGGAGTTTGTATTTCTCCCCATACTTGCGTGGGTTTCCTCTGGGCACTCCGTTTTCCCCCACAATAAGAAATACATACTGATATGTTGTACGTGTCAAATAAATGTTCTTAGATTGTAAGCTCTTTGGGGCAGGGAGGGATGTGAATGTATACATGTAATTGTAAAGCGCTATGGAAGATGTTGGTGCTATATAAATCCACAATAATTATAATAATTTATTAAGTAACTAGCCTATTCATCATCTATACTGGAATATAGGTAATATTATAATATATCTAGACCCTACCTAATACTTTTCTGTGTTCTATTATGCAGGATAGTAGCTGGTGCTGTTTTGATGACTTTCAGCTTCTACCCATGAGCGCTGTGTCAGTACTTATGAATGGTGCACAGGCCATGTATGATTCTATAAAAGCCAGATTACCCAAGATCACTTTACAAGATGGATGCAAGGCTAGTATGCTCTCATATTTTGTAAATATTTGTGTGAAAATATTCATTATTTTGTATATGATGCCAGTATTTTACTGGAATCACTTGTAAAATGGTTTGTAACAAAATGGCGTTATGATGAGTAACGCCATTTTGCTGGTAAGATTGCATTGATTTAAAACATTTCAGCCATCATTTCAACAAAACATTTTAAGTCAATTTTCTGCATGTTTTTTTCTGCATGATTTTCAGAGCCCAGCGGATTCACTTTATAACATAAAGAATTTGGAATATAAGGAGCAGGATTAACAACCTCAGCTAGAATTAGGCTATGTTCATATCACAAAACACTTTGTACAGGAAAACAGTATATTACAATAAGCCTTTCAAACATTTTCCATGTTTGAGTTTCCTATTTCAATTATTTAGCTCACAGAAATGTAAGCAGCAATGTATAGTGTCGGCTGGAGAGTATAGTGTCGGCTGCCTTGACACTTCCACCCATTTCTCAAGTGTTAGCGAAAGAGACTGGGTGGACTGAAAAGCTCTGGAATGCAATTGGCGTGTTTGACAGCTTACCTCTATTCTATTTTGTAAAATGGGAGGTAGGAATACTCTCTTACCTCCTTGGCTTTTATAGATTTAAAATAAAAAGGGGGTTTTGGGCACACTGTGTTGCATTGCATTAGTTGGAATGCTAAAGAACATTGCTAAGGTTAAAACATTTATTCACAATGTATACAAAATCATTTAGCTTTATTCTAGCTAAGATTGTTTTTTTTTCCAGTACAGTGGTCTTCTAAAAATATAGAATTTGGTGTGTTTGTGTGTGTGTGTAGGATGTATTCAGGGCCAGATATCCCACAAGGCCACGGCCTAGGGCACCAGGATCTATAGGGGCAACATGTATGAAGTCCTTTGGTTTTAATAAAACATGAATTGCTTACTATCAGGTCGATGCACCAAGCGCCGCTATCAGCAACCCGGTGCAAACAGCCCGGCGATGGTATATGCCAATAGCGGCGCTCGGAACATCGCTACCTGGCACTGTTCTATTTTGGCACTTTCAACGCCAGCTATTAGCTGTCGTTGAAAGTGCCGCAATAAAATGCCGATTTCGGCATATAACATCGCTTGCGGCGGCTGCGCTGTTAACTTACACATTAGCCACGCAGCCACCGCAAGGAAGGAGTTAAGGTCACGCTAACCAATATAACATCGGTTACCATGACTTAAACTCCAAATCAGGAGCAATGCACCCATTGGTGCATCGCCCTGTATATCATAAATGTGTCTCCTAAATCTGGGCAGCCTGCCAAGAAAAAGCAGAGGGGTAAACTGTAGCAACTGGTAAAGTCTGAACCTGCCAATATTAAAATATATAAAAGATCAAGTTGTTTTAAAAGATCTTACGGTAACTGATAAAAGTATATATTAAAATGGATAAAATCTACTTACTTTGGAAGTAAGGATGCAGATTCCGCGACTAGTAAAGTTTGAAAAACAGCTTTATTGAAGTACACTCACACACATGCATAAAGTGTTGAGTGCCTTAAAATTCCAGAACAACACATAAAAACAACACTGTGCAGTTATTAGTTGGATCCTCTTAGAATCAGTGTGTTGAGGACAAACCCCCAGCGCCCCGATGCAAAACAACGCATGTAAATATGACTTGTAGAAGTGGAAATATAACTATATATTTTAGACGTGATTTCAATATGGCTGCTGGAACGCAAATGGCGGAAGTCAGAAAAAAAGGTGCGAAAATAGCACGATTTAAAGGGAAACAAATAACTGACTAGAGAATGTCTTGAGAAAGCTACAGTTATAAAAAGTAGTGAAACGTGATGACTAAATCTGATTCCTGGCCCCTGCAGACAGAGATTCTAAGTGGATTCAACTAATAACACTGTACAGTGTTGTTTTTATGGAATTTTAAGGCACTTAGCACTTTAGTATGCTAAGGGGCATCTTTATTATTTATGCATAATTGGAAATTTGGGTTTTGGGGGGTTGCACATACTATGAAAAGACTATGAAAAGTATATTTTAGGCTGGACATGCCCTTTAATTTTTATTCAATCCAAGATAGTAGATAATTTCATTTGGTCTGAACTACTAAAATCCATTTTGTATAAATATAAATAAATATAAATATACATCTAGTAATACAGTGCTCACTATTTAAAATAATTTATCTGTATTCCAGTGAACTGGCAGGTTGTTACTGGCAAATTCAAGTAATGATGGATTGGGCATGCACACTAATATTGCACTGCTGGCTCCTACGCTAAATAGAATTAATAAAAAGTTGCCGTGATTTTAAGATGGGGTTTGCAGTGGATGCACAGGGATCTCAAAAAGATTTTTAAAGCCAGCTAATAGATGTCTTTTGGGGCACACAGTCCAATCACAATGCAGCAGGAACTGCTATTGGCTTATTAAAGGTGGGATTCCCCCTCATGCCATCACACAGAGAAGACAAAGAGGCAGTGACCAGTGGCAACCCCAAAGAGCAGCCCGACAAATCCAAGAGAGAGAAAACATGCCACTCGTGTGAAACTAGATAGGTGTCAAGAGAGGGTACCACAAGCTTGCTGGTTTAGGGGAGAAAAATGTATAAATTCAGCCCTGGGTATATTTTAGGTATATGTCTCCTTCAAGTGAGCAGAAAGACAAAATCAACCTTTCCTCCCTTTTCTCTATTATTTATTCTCTTCCCTACTTGTTTCAAGCTACACCTATTAGTATTTGACCCAGTACACCTATCCTACAAATGGTGTACAGCTCGAGTAGATGTGTTGTGTACAGGCAGTAGATTCCAGTGAACAGGCAGGTTGTTACTGGCAAATTCAAGTAATGATGGATTGGGCATGCACACTAATATTGCACTGCTGGCTCCTACGCTAAATAGTATTAATAAAAAGTTGCCGTGATTTTAAGATGGGGTTTGCAGTGGATGCACAGGGATCTCAAAAAAGATTTTTAAAGCCAGCTAATAGATGTCTTTTGGGGCACACAGTCCAATCACAATGCAGCAGGAACTGCTATTGGCTTATTAAAGGTGTGATTTCCCCCTCATGCCATCACACAGAGAAGACAAAGAGGCAGTGACCAGTGGCAACCCCAAAGAGCAGCCCGACAAATCCAAGAGAGAGAAAACATGCCACTCGAGTGAAACTAGATAAGTGTCAAGAGAGGGTACCACAAGCTTGCTGGTTTAGGGGAGAAAAATGTATAAATCCGGCCCTGGGTATATTTTAGGTATATGTCTCCTTCAAGTGAGCAGAAAGACAAAATCAACCTTTCCTCCCTTTTCTCTATTATTTATTCTCTTCCCAACTAGTTTCAAGCTACACCTATTAGTATTTGACCCAGTACACCTATCCTACAAATGGTGTACAGCTCGAGTAGATGTGTTGTGTCTCTGGTAACAGCTGTTGCATTGGTACCACAGAGAGAAAGATGCACGCCTCAAGGTTTCTGACATCTACATTATATATTTAAAAAATAAAATAAAAAAAAATAGTACTAAACCAAATAAATGAGAATCTTTTATTGCCATCTAGTGGTAACTTGTTAATTTGCTGTTTAAGGTACATCAATAACTACTAAAAATCGTTTTACCCTTTTAAAAATGTTATTTGGAGGTGCAGCATAATTATAACAAAGTATGTCTGTGATTTTAAAATCACAGATAGTTAGTATAAATGAAAAAAATATTTTTGTGAGCCTGGATATTGCTTTAACGGGCAGGTAAAGTGGTCAAAACAATCTTTAAAGGGTATGTCCATCCTTCTTTTAAATTTTTTTATATAGTGTAGGGCTTAGTCCCCCAGCCCCAACCGCTATATTTTTAATGTAAGAAACTTCCCCAAACATTACTTACCTTCCCTCTTTCCTCCGCCGCACTGCACGGCCCTCTGCTTGCGCGAAAATGCAAGCAGAGGGACGGGACCATCAGCCGTGTCTGTGATTGGCTGAGAGGCAGCCAATCACGGACGCAGCTGTCGGTATATCTGAACGGCGGAGGAAAGAGGGAAGGTAAGTAAAGATCGGGGAAGTTTCTTACATTAAAAATATAGTGGTTAGGGCTGAGGGACTAAGCCCTACACTATATAAAATGGGTTTGTAGCTAGGGGGAGAATGGCTGCAGTGCGCATGCCAAACTTCTCCCGGAGGGGAGGCAGGAGGCAGAGTCCTATATGGACTCTGCTATCCTCCTGGTGGGCAGTTTTGGGGACTTCTGGGGGAGACTACAGGAGAACCATTTGGAGATGGGATGTGAGGTAAGGATTTTTATTTACTACAGAGTGGGGCCAGTGGTGGGGGGAATTATAGTTTTGGGGGTGGACATGCCCTTTAAACATTTACTCAATAATTTCCATGGAAATATTAGACATTACTCCTACCCCCTATTTTTACACACTTTTTAAATCTCTATAGTAATAGATAGGTGCTCATGAAGCAGCTGTTAGCCTCTCGTCCACCAGTCAGCCTGTCTCCACCTCTAAACTGCACACATGCGTGCCCATGACAGAAATGTGTAGAGAGCCGGCATGTTAAGAATGGCTGAAGGGTGGAAAGCTGTGAGCAGCACCAGGAGCAATAACTTTTTACACTAGAGATCAATTAGAAACAAAAGTGTGAGTAAGGAATGTCTCCTACCTCTGGAAATTCTAGAGGTCATTTTTATAGAGTTGCTGTAGCTACTTTATAAGCTCTTTAAATCCTTTTTCACTATATAAATATCTAAAACATCTGTTATGAATATTACATACATTTAGTTTATTAATAATGATCATAAAATGTGTTCTGCTACAAAAAGGTATATTATGTTGAGGTTTAAGGTAAACAGGAAACATTCTATATAACTAATCAGGAATGCATATATGTGATTAAAGAGATATTCTTGCCAGTAGTGTCTCTCTTTGTTTTCTCAGTAATTCAGAGTTTGTGTCTGATTTAAGCAACAACAAAAAAAAAACATGATTTATAATTGTCTTAAATCATTTAAATTGTTATGCTAAGATAGTGACTGTTTTTTTTTAAATTAATTGTATAGATCATGGCAGATCAACATTGTAGCCTGTTCCTCAATGTTTCTTCTAAGCCAGGTTTTCAAAGTGTACCAAGTGATGTACAGGCACTTTTCAGGGCTGTCTCTCTGGTTGCACCAGATAATTCAGTGATTCTCAAGGCCAGACTTACTAGTCTTGGTTTTAAAAGCCCAAAAGCCCTTGCGACTAGAATTCAGCTCGTTTCCGAGTTGGTGAAAGAACAACTGTAAGTAAACTGCAATTTAAAAAAAAAAAATGTTCTTTTTTAATCCTTAAAAAGTCTGTTTTTTTAACTATTTGCTGTATGTGCCTTTTTTTTTGTAAATTCAGGGCCAAAGTGTGAAAAAAGTGAAAGGTGTATTTGTACCGGTGATTTAAATAATATATAGTTCAATCTGGTTTCTGGTTGTTAAAAATCTATATTTTAATTATGGAAACAGTGGACTGATTTATTTAAATGGAATAACATGATGACAACCTTGCAATGATACTAATAAGAATAGTTAATTCACCAATATATCTGTTGTATTCAATTAGATCAACTGGACTTGAAGTTTAGTTCTTGAAGACGTTTCGCTAGTCATCCGACTGGCTTTCTCAATTCAGAATGACTTGTACAAGAATCTGTGGCAATTATGTACCCTGGAAAATCCCAATTAGCATATCACAGCCAGGTGTTAAGGGCGTGATTAGATAGTGGTGTTATAGGAACGCCCAGAGTAAGGTGTCAAAACAGCATTGTACATGGCAGACAGATGGTGTCGAACCCCCCCACCTCTATTTAGGCTTGGTTTCTTAATTTTCACATAAATGGCCTCCTTAACACCTCTCTTGAACCAGTCACGTTCCTTTGCCAATATGTTTACATTACAATCTTCAAAGGTATGTGCTTTATCCTTAACATGCAGGTACACGGCTGAGTCCTGACCCGAGGAATTGGCTCTTCTGTGCTGGGCCATACGTTGATGCAGTTGTTGTTTGGTCTCCCCCACATACAAATCAGAGCATTCTTCACTGCACTGCACTGCGTATATGATGTCGCTTTTCTTGTGTTTTGGTATTGGGTCTTTCGGATGTACCAATTGCTGCCTCAGCGTGTTGCTCGGTTTAAAGCAGACAGGGATACTGTGTTTTTTTGAAAACTCTTCTTAATTTCTCAGAGACCCCTGCTACATATGGGATGACCATGTTCTTTCTCCTGTCTTGCTTTTCCCCTTCACTGTTGGTATTCGTGTTCTTTTCTTTCCTTCTGCTTCTTTTGACAAAGGCCCAGTCTGGATATCCACAAGTTTTAAGGGCTCCTAACACCTCTTAGCCACTATCTAATCACGCCCTTAACACCTGGCTGTGATATGCTAATTGGGATTTTCCAGGGTACATAATTGCCACAGATTCTTGTACAAGTCATTCTGAATTGAGAAAGCCAGTCGGATGACTAGCGAAACGTCTTCAAGAACTAAACTTCAAGTCCAGTTGATCTAATTGAATACAACAGATATACCATGACCTGGATGAATGAGAACCTTCACAAGCGTAATTCACCAATATTTCTGAACTTTTCTTTATATTTAATTTTTTAAATTTACAATCTGATTGGCTCCTTTCGAATGTTATATCCTTTCTCGTAGGACCGCTGAATGTGTGCAGTGCTTTAGTTTGCAGTCTATGATGGAGGTGGTGTTCAGGGCATACCAGAGACATGAGACTCAGAGTGATTTTAGTAGCCAGCAAAGCAGTTCAGAGATGGAAGGAGGAAAGGCTTCGCGTTCCAGCAGTGCTACATCTTACCACCAACTTCCAACACATGTTACAGGCAGGAATTTTTTCTTTTCAGTAAACCATCATTTTACATTTTAACTGGAGAAGAAAAGTTCCAGTCCCAAAATGTAAATTTAACTAGTACTGTTTACCCCTGCCTTTTAGGGGATTTGTAAGCAATTGCAGTAATGAATTGCAGTAATGTGTCATTTATAAAGGCAGTACTAATACATTTGACAGCAATTACAACAAATTTAATTCTGTGTAAATGAGCTTTTAGCTGCAAATACATTTTTTCTGAAAATGAATTACATTTTTTTTTCATTTAGAACTTTTGAATGACAGGGAATCATTGCTGTTTGCCACATGAACAATTGAGCAGCTAGCCATGTAAATGTATTGATGTTCACCTGCACTACCTGAATTACTAAGGGGCATATTTATAAAGGTTCATTAAACTTTTTGCCTCGGTTATTGACGCCTTTTCCCCAAATTTGCTGTTTATAAAGCAGCGATAACCAGTGCTGAAAACTCCGCTACATTTCGCTTTTCTCTTTTCACCATACATCACTGCGGTAACCGCTCGATCGTATTTAGAAAATGGAGAAAAGTGTTTTATTGCGTTAAGTTCAGCCATTCAAATTCGGAGGTGGCGAAAACGCATAAGTGGACATTTATTTAGCCTGCCAATGGGTCCATGAAAGGTGTCAGTATATTGTGGAGTGTGTCTCAATACTAATACCAGGGGGGTGTTAGACTATTTTCTAGCATTAACTGTAATACAATCTAAGATTTGGCTTTTTTATCATTTCCCCCCCTGCTTTTTTAAAGATTTTTTTTTTTTTTAAGGTTCTGATTTTCTTCATTTACCAAGTCAAATGGGGGTCTAAGGGACATATTTATATAGGGGCAATATTTTTGCTTTTTTTGCCACCAAACTTTACCACAATTTTTTAAATTTTCAACTTTCAACTGTTCTTATAAAGTTATTAAAATTTTCATCAAAGGCGAAAATTATGTAGCAAAAAGTAGCACTAATAATGCTGAAAATATGGCAAAAAGTTAAATTGAGCGCAAAGATGGCAAATAGGTAATAATCCCTGGTGGATTTTCAAAGTAGCATGGAATTAGTTAAGACACACTGAACACATTTGGGTTTCTTTTTAGCAAAAAAATATGATAAATAGTGTTAAACTCACCCAGGCAAATTTTCTCTTTTTTATTAATAGGATATGATAAATAGTGTAAAATTCTCAAAGGTGAATTTTCTCTTTTTTTATTAGGATAAAATTTCTCTTTTTTATTAATACGATACGAGTGTAAAACTCACAAAGGTCAATTTTCTCTTTTTTATTAATAGGATACGATAGTGTAAAACTCACCCAGGGAAATTTTCTCTTTTTATTAGTAGGACTAATTTTTTAGTATTGCAATTGCATATTTTCAGAAAACTGCAGCTAATTGTCATACCATATCACATACCATAGTGCTGTGTAAGAAATGGTAATGATGTGTGGCGAAAATTCTGGTAAAACTGAAAAAAGGTGAATTTTCACCAATTTATAAATAGCTTTAAATTAAAAAAAACTATAAAAATAGCTCTGATATTTCACTTTTTCTGGTCTGGTATTTCTCTTTTCGCCACAATACTGGACTTAATGCAATGAATAAGGCGATATTACCGTCACACATTGCTGCAGTGTTACTTTCCACGAAAGCAAGGGTTTTGAAAATAAGGCGATAATATCACTCTTAGTCATTGTGATGTCCTGCGATAGCAAAATGGCAAAAATAGCGATCGTTTATAAATATGCCCCTTACTCTTTCAGCTTTATTCTGTAACTAAGTTCCTTTTATATATTTCAGGTTCAGCAACATCTGTAAAAACTGGTAACAGCGCAGACAGAAACAAGAAATCTTTTTCCTCTGTTCCTGGTCTTGCAGCTGCAAGGGAAAGCCATGTGCTGGTAGCTGATGCATTGAATGATGTAATTGGGCCCAGAATGACTGGCACTGTGAGTACCACACTGCCCTCTTGGCAGGATTATTAGCATGTAGTTCATTGTTTATATTTATTAAAGAAACATTTGCTGTATTTGAATTTTTTGCAAGCACTGGGATTAACTGCTTGTTTAAATGTCACAGTATATATTTACTGTATGCACTGTTTGAATTCAATGTAAATCTTTATATATTCTACCCCCATCTTGAGCAGTTCTATAAAGTTAAGGAACGATTAGCATTTACCTGCCAGTATATGCTATGTGTTATCTTTCCTTTCATCTGTAATTCTACCTCTAGGTAACATAAACTGGTTATAACAGGAATTCATTTTCACATTTTCTCTGTGTCCCAGAAGTCTAAAAATGCTGTACACTTACGTATGCCTTAGACATGCGCAAAAGACACTCACGCTGATATACATTTATAGTATGTAAACAGGCTTGCTGGGTTACTGAGATAGGTTGCTTGGGGTCACGTGACAGATGAGTTAAAGGGGTTTCTAGAGCTCATGCTGTATTAGGGATTTCTTGCTATTGACATGGATGAAAGATGTCTGTAGATCAGATATTAATTAGCTTGAAAGGTTTTCTCAGCTTAACTATGCTGTGTAGTTTTTAGGCTGCCACAATTACAATTGCCACAAATCCACTGCCATCTTGGAGAAACCAGAACATATGGAAAGGTAAGTATTACATTGTACAGTAACCCCTTCCACGGGGGGGCCTCAGGACCAGGTTTCAATTGAAAGAATCTATAGAACTTTTGAATTAAATGAGCATGAACATCCGAATGTTTGACCCAGGACATTCTTCAGGGAAAAAGGGTTGATGACTTCGACGATAGGAAAAGGACCAATGAATTTGGGTCCCAGTTTGGAAAAAGGGAGTTTGAAGTTAATGTTTTTGGTGGAAATCCATACTTTATCCCCAATGGAGTAAGAAGGGAAAGGTCTATGTCGCTTATCAGCACAAGTCTTCTGTATTAAAGAATGCTTTTCTAGATAACATTTGGTAGTACTCCAGATGGCAGATGTACAGTATGGCCTGCGTGGTCATTGGCTGTGGGGACATCAGTAAGGAGAAAAGCTAACGGATGTTGTCCATAAACTGTTAAAAAGGGCGACCTTCCAGTAGAGGAATGGGTAGCATTGTTGTGAGCAAACTCTCCCCAAGGTAATAAGTCCAGTCATCGTGGCAAAGGGAAACTGGCATTGGAGGAATTGTTCTAAAGCCTGATTGAGTCGTTTTACTGCCCCATTAGATTGGGGATGGTAAGCCAAAGAGAATGATATTCCAAGAATTTTACAAAGGGATCTTCAAAATTTTGCAACAAATTGAGTACCTCTATCAGAAAAAATAATGGTGGACAGGTGCACGGCTTAATACTAATAAAAGCCTAGTAGAGCACTACTTGAAGTGGTGCACATGCGGGAAAAAACACAAACAAATCAGTACAACCTCTGAGGAGATCATAAGTTCCCCTCTAAAAAAAGTCCCCCCAAAAAAGGCACTACTACTTAAAGGGCATCTATAGTGGGAAAATGAACTTTTTTCCCTTTCTTCCATGTGTTCTATAATTCCCCACAACCCCCAGAGTGTCTTCACTTTTTTCAGATTCCCACTCTGTACAGAGATACACCAGTTAGAAGAATACGTGATTGCATTCCTCTCCTCCTACTTGGGCTGTCAATCAAATCCCTGTGACGTGATCCCCCCCTCCCTGCTCTGTAATAAACATAGAGATTAGAGCATTAGCAGGGGGAGAGAGGTAGCTTTGATGGTAGATATAAGGCTGCACTTGACCCCCCTTCTTAATAGCTTTCACTGATTGTTGATGGGTCACAAAGTGAGAGATTGTAAACTGTACTGTTCTCCTTCTTCTTCCGTGTCTCCAGGACTGCTTGCTTTCTATTGGCCACTGTGCGTGGGTGTGTTTTTCAGGATGTTGAACTTTTAACTCCTACTGCACATGATAAGCTTGTCGGTTAGCCGGAGTTGAGACATGGAGGAGGTAACAGAGGGGGGAGTGCTGCAGATATCTGACACCATGGTTAAACAAAGTCACTGACAGAGATAGGATTAAGGCAGCACAGAGTACATGAATTTAACTTTGCAAAGGGGCAATGTGTTTTTTTCACTGTAGATGCCCTTTAAGGCTGAAAAAAGTGCTATCACGTTTATTGGTGACTTAGTGCAAACAAAGTATATCACAATACTTAATATGCTCCTAAATCCCCCACAAACACAAAAATCCCTCCCAATAAAAATTACAAAAATATAATACCACTTATATAATGTAACATAGTTGCATCACAACCGGGCATCCCCTGCTATAAGGAGAGGAGAGCTGAGGTAGGCTAAAACATAGAACTCTGGAACACTGCAATAAAATGTCCGATAAGGTAACAATATTAGTCACAGTCTATAGAATATGGGACTTGCAGTGAGAAGCCAGGACTAGGACCCAGTGTAAATCTTACCCAATGTCCTAGACGGACCACACTCTTCACCCGTCCGGTTGCCCCCACAAGCCTCCGAGAGGCTTCTAAAGTGCCTCAGAATATTGACAACAACAATGGTTAAGGAAGGTATATACTCACAGGCGCTCGACCCCTATGCTGTGTAGCGGCGCTCACACGCTCCCAATACCTCACGGCCGAAGAGGTTGTGTGTGTGTATACAGAGATGCAGAGCAGAATCCAGGAAGCAGGCTGCACGCTATCAATAGCTAGAGAAATAATCCTTTATTATAACGATACACAAAGAGACATGGTGCTAGGAACAAAACACGAGCGGCATACTCGAGGAACACAGCGTCGCCTCTGATGAAGTGACTGACGTCACGAAACGCGTCAGGCACACCTGTGTTCCTCGAGTATGCCGCTCGTGTTTTGTTCCTAGCACCATGTCTCTTTGTGTATCGTTATAATAAAGGATTATTTCTCTAGCTATTGATAGCGTGCAGCCTGCTTCCTGGATTCTGCTCTGCATCTTCTAAAGTGCCTGTTGCTTGTACTCCATCTAGTGCAGTGCCATGTGTCCACCCTATCCGGCTAACGGATCCCCGCCTCAGCCACGCCTCCGGATCGCCTACCAGCAGCTCATGAGCTGGGGGACTTTTTTTAGAGGGGATCTTATGATCTCCTCGGAGGTTGTACTGATTTGTTAGTAATTCTATCAGGAACAATTTAAGCTGGGAAGCCATGGAGGCGAAAAGTATGGGACATGAAAGTTCAGTAGCTGAAGGAAATTTAGGAACCAATAAATCACAGGATAGCTTTGGTGCTGGTAGGCAATGACCAATCTTGATGGCAGTGATCTGATGTAGCCAAGGAAAGGAATTTTGGGAACTTTAATGAGGCATCTTTCTAGCTTGGTGTACAGAGAATTTTGTGTAAGGCGGAAGAGCACTTCCTTAACCTTGTATCAATGGGTATGTAGATACTCTAAGAAGATTAGTATATCATCCAGGTATACTGCATACTGCTACAGACCGACCTAGGAGGTCCCTGAAGAGATCATTAACAAATTCTTGAAAGACGGCAGGGGCGTTACAGAGACCAAAGGGCATGGCTACATACTCGTAGTGCCCATCTCGAGTTTTGAATGCCGTCTTTCATTCATCCCCTGAACGGATGCAGATCAAGTTTGGTGAAAACTCTGGCACTTGTTGCTCAAATAATTCAGAAATCAGGGGCATAGGATATCAGTTCTTGATGGTGACTTTATTTAGGCCTCCATAATCGATGATGGCCCCCATCCTTCTTTTCAACAAAAAAGAATCCTGCTCCCTTGGACAAATAAAAACCCGATGGAGGTTATCTCAGATATATTCTGTAAGGGAAAGAGGATAGGTATGACCTCTCTAGGTTATGTTTCCAGGGAGCAGCTTGATAGGGCAGTTGTATTGATGATGGGGAGGAGGTGTCACTGCTGACTTTTTACAAAGGACACCTGCAAAATCTTGGTATTGGGAGGGCAGAGGATTTAGATTCACTGAACTAACTGTATTAGAGGAAAGAGAACAAAGACAATTGTTTTGACAAAAGGAATGTGATTAGGAATGTGCCAATAAATGCAGGGATTAGTGTGCCAATTAATGCAAAGATTATGACGACGTAGCCAGGGGAGACCCAGAACAATAGGAGTAGATGGACAATCAATAATGATGAAAGTGATACTTTCATGATGTAGAGGACCAACCCATAAAAGCATTTTGGCTGTGGTCTGGAAGATAACATCTGAAGATAGAGGCTTCTCATCAATGGAAAACACACAAAGAGGGATGGATAGAGGCAGTAAAGGAATATCTGGCAAATGAAGAATCCAGAGAATTACCTGTCACCCCGGAGTTAGGAAATGCCAGCAGTTCAAAGGTTGAGGAATTGAGATGAAGTTGGACAGGACAAAGAAAGTTAGAAGGGTCTTGCAGGGTGATGTTGGATATTCTGCCCAGATAAGTCACTCCACTGTTATTTTTCCCTGTTTAAGAGAGCAATACTGTGAAGTGACCCCTTCCCCCGCAAACGAGACATAGCAGTGCACCTATGTAATTTTTCCTCCTCAGATAGATGGGCCCTAGCAATCTGCATAGGTTCTTTGGAACCGACCTGTAGGGAATTGGTTGTAGGAGATTGAGGAAAAGGATTGTTAAAACACGAAGCCAAGGGTGGAAATGTCCTCTTATTGCACTATTTTTCAGCTAAGCGTTCTCTAGGGGGGTATCAATCTTAATACTGAAAGCGATTAACTCTTCCAGAATGGTAGGTAGATCTCTGGAGACCATGTCTTCCTTCAGCTTGTCTGAAAGGCCCTGCCAATAGGCAGCTACACAAGACTCATTTTTCCAAGTATCCTCAGCGGCCAGGGTCTGGAACTCAATGGCAAATTGGCTAGCACTGCGATTATTCTGTTGTAATTGCAAGTGATGAGAAGAGGCAGCAATAGTCCATCTAGGGGCGTCGAACACTGTTTTGAAGGAAGTTAGGAATTTATCTGAATCGTTTACTAAAGGAGAATTCTTCTTCCACAATGGGGAAGCCAATTCCAGAAGTTTCCCTTCCAGCAAAGAAATTATGTACCTCACCTTGGCAAGTTCAGACACGAAGTGGGAGGGCTGCAGTTCAAATAGTATCTGACACAGATGAACAAAATCCCTACAGGTTTGAGGGTCTACATTGTAGCGGGGAAGAGGTGGAATCCGTGTACAACATGAGTTGCACTAGTTCCGGGGGGTACTGCAGGAGTCCGAGAAAGGTTTTAAGCACCAGTCCCACTCTGTATTACATCTTACATATGAGAACACAATGAACTATTCTAAATACCTTATTGGGATCCATAGTTAAACCTCAGAAATTATGTAACCAAGTAAAGGATTCTTCCGAAGTTGAAATACACATTTCTCCAGTCAAACATGTAGAGTAATGTAACATCCTCCTTTATGCATACAGAAATGTTAGGTTACCAGGGCAATGGGTTCTGATTGTTTAGTCTACTCTGTGTGGGGAGGCAGTCAATGAAAAGGGAATTTCTGTTTTGGGCAGGCTGAAGAAAAACTGAGAGAGATCTTTGAGATTTGAAAGAAAAGGGGTCCCTAGGAGAGAAAAGAGACTGGATTCTAAAAGGTTCTCAGTGGAGCCATAAAGTTCACTGAATATTGGGGCTGTTTCCTGATTAAAGTTGACCAGGACCTGAGCTATTTTCATCTAGTGACAGACATCAGACTGGGAGCAGTGAGTTTAATAGAGAACTGCCATCATAGAAAGCTATGGCTAGTGACACTATTCCTGTCAGAGCAAACAGATCCTGAGGTACAGGCTACTTTGAGATCTGCCATACATAACATTCTTATTGTAACTGCTGTTACAGCTGCACCAAACCTCCTGTTAACCTGTTTCTGGCCTTATTATTATAAAGGAATAAAAAGTGACATTGTGCTGCTTAAAGGGTCACTATACTCATTCAAACAACTTTACATTTTCTGAAACTACAATTAGCATTCCTAATTCCCCTCACCCTCCCTTACTCACTGCCTTCTTGTTATGTCTGCGACACTTATAAGTTCTGCACAGCCTCACCATGGACACTGCTCTGCTTACACATCTCCCTCCCCTCTTCCCTGCCTTCTTTTCTCTGCTGATTCCCTTAAATGTTGCAAAAAGTATGCTGGCAGGCAGCCAAAGAAGTCAAGCATGGGTTACATATTATAATTTCTGCTTCTGGAGTGACAGGTATTTCCCTGTAAATGTTGTGATTAAAATGCTGATTTCTCATAATCTTTAAATCATTAAAATCCGAAAAAAGTTTTGGAGTGGAATCTTGCTGTATCTAAAGGTACTATTTTTGAAAATTATTTTTTTTAAGAGTAAAGATACCCATTAATATAGTACAGAGACTGACAGCACCTGGATTGCAGGAGGAGCCGCTGCAGCCAGAGTGTCTTGTTAACCCTTCACAGGACCCACTTATCACGTGCTGTTCATCTTCTACAGAGTATTTGCTACATTATAACTGTCCACCTTAAGAGACCCACTAAAAATAACAATTACACCTAGCTGGTTTTTAGTATTGAGCTCACTTTTAAGAAAAGACTATATGGAATGAACTACAAACGTGTTAATATTGCATTATACTGATTTGTTATAATAGCATAAATGTTAATGCTACACATTAGCTACTGTATGTCCGTTAATTAGTTTATATTAGTACTTATTTTTATTTAATATTTATATATATTTATTTGTTATACTTACAATGCAGTAAATTGCTTAGAACAGAAGTGTGCTAATAATAAATACTAAGTTAGGAATTGCATAGCTTTGAAATTTTCTTTTTGTGTTCTTTTGGGGATTTGGATGTAGCCAGAGGCAAAAGTGATCCCAGTTATACAAGCCAACTGCCACGTGTGTGCTAAACATACATTTGGTTTTCTCTGTGTTTTCTAAGAACAAATGTAACATGATTTTGGAGCTCCCCTTGGGAAGAAGCATAAATAACAATATCTTCAAGATAAAGCACCATAAATGTATCTAGACACTCTCTGGATACATCATTAATAAAATCCTGGAAGACTGCAGGGGCATTACTGTGCCAAAAGGGCATAACAAGGTACTCATAGTTGGTTAACCACTCTATTCAAGAGACGTAGTTGCTCTTTAGTATCTTCCATGGTCTGTTTTAATATAACGCTCTGGATCCCTGAGTATTCCTTCAACCCAGACACCCCAATCTCCACTACTCCTTTAATCTATAGTCAAGCCCCTGTTTGCAGGAAGGCTTAATGCGTTTCACCGGGCTCGGTTGCCCCCAGGAATGCAAGGTATCTAAGCTGGGGCCGGGAATACTCAAGAAGTCTGATGCAAAACAGATGGCAAGGGCACAGGACCAGCTAGATAGAAAGGATCTGGTGTCCAGGAATTTAAGAGGTACAGACAAGGGAAGACAAAAGCAGAGTCAGGGACATAGCCAAAGGTCATACATGGGAATCAAGGGTAGAGAGAAAAACATAGTTGGGGACAGCCAGGAGTCAAGACAGGCAGCACAGGATCAGGGTAAAGGAAACTAGCAAAAGTTGGTAACAGAATATCTAAACTGGAACACTCCACAAGCTGGATAGTAAACTAACCACTATAACGGGCAGGAATGAAAGGGCCAAAAGACAATATGAAGGGAATGAGAATCAATAAACATGAGGCAATAAAAAAAGAGAGGAACTGGTAGTACAAAAGGTGAGATTTGATTGGCAAGAATCATCGTGAAACCTGGACACTCCTGCAAAGAGAATTCCGGGGGAAGGAATAATTGTCTCCGGCGATCTCGAATTACGAAGATTGCCGGTGACGACCAAAGGCAAACAGACATTCTTGAAAATGCCAGCTTTTTGGTATGCAGCCATGTTTCTTACTCGCCTTCTTTAACTTTCAGTAATTTTTCCTCCCTTCTAATACTTAAATAAAGTATTTCGCCAGTGCAGAATATGAGCCTTTTTTCCTGCAAAATAAATAAAAATTTCTGTAATTTAATGTTTTGTAATATTTCTATTGTTTAAAATTGGTGGCACCTCTGAAAAAGGATTAGAAACCTCAGAGGTACAATGATGCAAAAAATATTACTGCTTCGTCTTAAATGTATGAAGGTCATGACAACTATTATTATTATTATTGTGGATTTATATAGCGCCAAATCTTCCATAGCGCTTTACAATTACATGTTTACATTCACATGAGGCCCTGTCCCGAAGAGTTTACAATCTAAGCACATTTATTTAAAGGGCATGTCCACCCCCAAAACTATAATCCCCCCAACTACTGGCCCCACCATGTAGTGTAGTTTAATCCTTACCTCACATCCCAGCTCCATAGGGTTCTCCGGTAGTGCCCCCCCAATCCCAAAAACTGCCCACCAGGAGCTAGCAGGTCCATATAGGACACTGCCTGCTTCCTGGCCTCAGGTAGATTTTTGCCATGCGTACTGCAGCTCTTCTCCCCCTCCCTCTCCCTCCCTCTCCCTCCCTCTCCCACCCTCTCTCGATTCCCTCCCCCTAGCGTAAAATGCTTTATATATAAGATTCCCAAGGGCTCCCAGCCCCACCGCAATATTTGTACCTTTAGAAAGCTCCCCAAACTTTACTTACCTCTCCTCTTTCCTCCGGCGAAGTGAGCTGCCGGCAGCCGGTCCGTGATTGGCTGCCGCTCAGCCAATCACAGACGCGGCTGCCGTCCCGCCCCTCTGCTTGCATTTTCTAGCAAGCAGAGGGCCGGGAGCGCGGCGGAGGAAAGAGGGGAGGTAAGTAGAGTTTGGGGGGCTTTTTAAAAAAATATTATGCGGTTGGGGCTGGGAGCCCATGGGGAATACCATATAAAAAAAAAAAAATTCGGGTGGACATGCTCTTTAACACATACAACCTATCAGTATGTCGTTATGATTGTGAGGGAAACCGGAAAGCCTGAGGAAACCCACGCAAGCACGGGGAGAATATACAAACTCCTTGCAGATGTGTCCAAGGCTGGAATCGAACTCAGGACTTCAGTGCTGCACGGCATCAGTGCTAACCACTAAGCCACCATGCTGCCCTATATGACAATACATTTTCTTTGTTTCTTGTTATAGGCACATATTATGTGGCATGTTGAGGCATAAATTAACATGTAATTTAATTATTTTCAGAATAATTTAGTGTTCAAGCAAATAGTCAGCGATGTTTTCATGGGAATGTATGATGCGTCTGGAGTGCGGCAAATGTATCAAAAAGAGCTGGAAAAAGCTATTGTAGTAACAGCAGAGGAAAATCACCTATTGCCTCATTCTCCGTGGTTGAACAAAGTAAAACAGTTATACAACCTATCCATAGTTATGCCTGGTAAGTAGCTATCACTATATTGCCTTCCCTGGTTATTGATTGTTTTATGTGATGTTGATAGAATTTCCATGTATGTATCGATGCTTCTATTTTTATCCTACATTATACTACTCATTAATTTGTAGTATCCCATATGCTGAATACACACTGTATGAGGTTGAAATAAACACTATGGTTTGCTGCTACCACACAGCGTGATTTTAACACCAGCTATTAGCCGATGATAAAATCCAGTGCTAAAAGTAGTGCAAATGCATATTAAATCGAGAGTGCCGGTTACACAGGTGCGTTTTGTGAAACCTGTAGATCCACGGCTAAGATAGACTTAAAGATGTGCTAATCGATATTAGTCAGTTAGCGTGACTTTATTTGCTGGCTTCTAGGAAAACCCTGTTTATCCTATTTAAGGAAGATTTAAAATGCTTTTGATAGAATTATTCTCATTCCCTTTAGGAATAATTGTGGCAGGACCTCCAGCATCTGGAAAAAGTTCTTGTATTAGGGCACTTGTACAGGCACTTGATCACCTCCAAGCCTCCCCAGAGGAACCAGCTAACAAACTTGTAAAAATTAACCCTCTGAGTGTGGACGACAGCAGCCTGATGTTTGGCGGGAAAAATGTGTCGCAAACCTGGGAAGATGGAATTGTCACCTACGTATGGAAAAGAGCAATAAGGGTGATTATTTAAAAAAACACATTGTTTAGATGTTATTCAGTACTTGTCTGCGTACATTTTTGTTTGTGACAAAGCAGATTTTTTACACAAATAAAACCATTGTCTCAACTAGGGTTTCTCAAACTGTACCAGGTCACACTGACTGCTCTAACTGTAGCAGCATGGTAAAGTAGACTAATAGAGAATGTTTTAGGAAAACTACTTTTTAATTTAAGTCGTAAGAACACAGAAGGGCTAAGTAAGGGATGTTTAATTGACTTTATTTATTATTTGAATAAAACTTGTGCCTTACCGCCTGTTCTTCAATAAAATATGCATAAAACGGACGGAGGAGAAGGAGACCGGATAAGTTCTCTAACCTGGTTCCAGGCTCCTGCACATTTTATTGAAGAATAGGAGATAAGACACAGCTCCTTTACATCCTGTTCTTTAATAAAACTGAAAACAAAAAAATTATTTTACGATAACCATTAAATATATTCTTTTATACAACCAAACTTTAGCAAACAGAAAAATTATATATAACATTGTTTACTTTCTTGTAGAGTCGCAGTGACACATGGCTGTGGTTTGACGGCCATCTCAGTCCTAGCTGGTGTGACAATTTCAACAGTGTTCTTGGACCAGAAAAGGTAGCCTTCTATTAATGTCTCCTTTTGAAATAAGCTACAGTTACTGTTAGGTTTCCCTCATAGTAACATTGTGACACAACATATTACTAAGAATATTACAAACTGTTGGAATATGACTAAAAGAAAAGAAGATCTTTTTCTGCTTTATCATTTTTTTAGTATTATTATTCTACCAGAAATAGTAAAATACACAAAAGGGGGAACCTTTCACCATATATCAACTGCTAAATTTTTTATTCTTTTATTCAAGGTCTTACAGCTTTGCAATGGAGATCACTTGGAAGTCCCAGAAAATGTAAAATTGCTTTTTGAAACAACTGATTTACAACAGGCCTCACCTGCAACTCTGTCAAAAGCTGTAAGCATTTTAATGTTGTATTCTAAATTAGGGTTGTAATTCTTCTAGTCTATTTCAGACATGATTCCATAGGACATTTTGTTACGACTCCCAGAGATTTGCATAACAATAATACAATATTATATTAAGTTACAAGATACAATTGCAAATACATTCTACTGATAAAATAATATCACTGGAATTTGCTGTGAGTCATTGCAGCTGTTTGATTTTGATGCTAGCTATAGGTGGCTTGGGCAGCTGTGTCTGTTATATTTCCCAAACACAACCACAGAAATCCCTATCTAATCACAATAACTTAGTAAGTGGATAGCTTGACTTAAAAGTTGGGAGATTGTGTGTTCTGCTACTCTCTGTATATCTCTTTAATTAAGGGACTCTTAGGGGAATATTTATAAAGGCTCGTTAAACTTTTAGCCTCTGTTATCGTTGCCTATTCGCCAAATTTGGACTTTTCGCTATTTATAAAGCTATTTAATGTATATGACCAGTGGTGAAAAGTCATTACCGCTACTTTTTGTTTTTCACCATCCATTGCTGCCGTAAAGGGCAAGTCCAGCCCCAAAATGAAAACTTTCATACAGGTAAATCACCCCCCAAAACCCTAAACGGTAATAGTTGAAATATTATAAATCTGAAATATATAAGTCTAACCTGAAATCCTGCACAATGTCCTGTTTCCCCTGTTTCTGCTTCCTGGTTCTTCCAGTTAGCAACTGTCAGTTATGGATTTGACAGTTGACATCACATCCAATGACTGAATGTTATTCCCCTGTCTGCCTCTTCTGAGCATGCCCAGACTCAGTAAATGCTCAGTACAGGTTTCTAAATTGCTCAGTTTCCAGAAGCATCCAGAAGCATAGCAGGCAAATAGTAATGAATTTAAAGGACAAACTATGACATATCAACATATTTTAAAGAGGCCATTCTTTCTAAAAGATGTTATTATGAGGGTGGAGTTGTCCTTTAACCGCTTGTGCATATTTTTAAAATGGCGGAAAGTGTTTTATTGCATTAAGTTCAGCCATTCAAATATGCCAAGTCTGAGGTGGCAAAAACAGATAAGTGGCCATTTATTTAGCCTACCAATCACTTTTTTAAGTTTTTTTTTTTTTTTTAAAAGATTGCTTTTTTGTAAGGTTCCGATTTTCTTTATTTACCAATAAAGTCAAATGGGGGTCTAAGGGACATATTTATATAGGGGCATTATTTTGCTTTTTTTGCCACCAGACTTCACCACAATTTTTAAACTTTCAACTTTTCTCATAAAGTTATTAAAAAGGCGAATGTTCATCAAAGGTGAAAATTAAGTAGCAAAAAGTAGCACTAATAATGCTAAAAATATGGCAAAAAGTTAAATTCAGCACAAATGAATAGGTAATACTCCCGGTAGATTTTCAAAGTAGCATGGAATTAGACACACTGAACACATTGTTGTTTTTAGCAAAAAAATTTGATAGTGTTAAACTCACCCTGGCGAATTTTCTCTTTTTTATTAATAGGATATGATAAATAGTGTAAAACTCTCAAAGGCGAATTTTTTCTTTTTTCATTAGGATGTAATCTCTTTCTATGGGGCTGTCTATGGGACTTTCTATGGGGCTGTATATGGGATTTTCTATGGGGCTGTGTATGGGACTTTCTATGGGGCTGTCTATGGGACTTTCTATGGGGCTGTCTATGGGACTTTCTATGGGGCTGTGTATGGGACTTTCTATGGGGCTGTCTATGGGACTTTCTATGGGGCTGTGTATGGGACTTTCTATGGGGCTGTGTATGGGACTTTCTATAGGGCTGTGTATTGGACTTTCTATGGGGCTGTGTATTGGACTTTTTATGGGGCTGTGTATGTGACTTTCTATGGGGCTGTGTATTGGACTTTCTATGGGGCTGTGTATTGGACTTTCTATGGGACTGTATATTGGA
Source organism: Hymenochirus boettgeri (assembly GCA_019447015.1). Lineage (NCBI taxonomy): Eukaryota > Metazoa > Chordata > Amphibia > Anura > Pipidae > Hymenochirus > Hymenochirus boettgeri. Next base: position 163,726,433 of record CM033473.1, on the reverse strand, counting down.
CTTTCTATAGGGCTGTGTATTGGACTTTATATGGAGCTGTGTATTGGACTTTCTATGGGGCAGTGTATGGGACTTTCTATGGGTCTGTGTATTGGACTTTCTATGGGGCTGTGTATTGGACTTTTTTTAGGACTGTCTGTGGAACTATCTATGGGGCTTCCTATGAGAGAAAGTCAACCCTCGGTTTATACTTGAGTCAAACAGTTTTCCTAATTTATCAGTTAAAAGTAAGTACCTCGGTTTATATTCTGGGTGGTTTATACTCGAGTATATATGGTAATTCTCAAACCAGCTACATTAATATTGGGAACATACCATAGTGCTGTGTAAGAAATAGTCATATTAATGGAAATTCCAGAAAGTAATGATATTTGGGGAATATTCTGGTATAACTGCAAAAAATGCAACAAAAGGCAGAAAAGGTGGCAAAAAGGCAAATGTTCACCTATTTATAAATAGCTTTAAATAAAAGAAATGACAAAAATAGCTCTGAAATGTCACCTTTTCTGGTCTGGTAATGGCTGATGCTAGAGAGAAATTTCTCTTTTTGCCGCAATACCAAACTTAACGCAAAGAATAAGGTAATATTACCATCAGACATCGCCTCAGCATTACTTTTCTGTCCGTAAAATCTAACCTTTACCATCCCTCTTTGTATAGATTGTTCTTTTATTGATTTTCTTTTGTAAATTATAGGGTATTTTGTATATGGAAAGGGAAGCACTTGGATGGAGACCACTTGCTAAGGTCTGGTTGGATAACAGAAATCAACAAGAAAGTGCGGTAAGAATGTTATAAAACCAATTAATGTATAACTTACAGGTTGTAAGATTGATTTAAAATCTCTCTATTAAATTAAGTATTCCTGCCACTTATATAGTTATTGTTATTTAAGAATAGTTAAAGTTATATATAAGAATAATTTTATATTTGTTTACTTAGGTTCTTTCAAAAGCCTTCTACAAGACCTTGGATCCAATCTTCAACTTTATTCTTCATGACACCAAGTAAAATGATGTTTTTTATGTAACCCGTGTTAAAAAATTAGTCTTCATCATCATTTTTCTAACACACCTGATAATGGAAATATATTAAGTTAGGAGAACATAAATTTGAACACTTGGGGTAATGCTTCTGTGTGAATGACAATATGGCATCTTGTAGTAATATTCATAGTTGTGAATATACTGTAGAGTAAGGCTGGTTCCCCACTGTACAGTGCACAAACACAAGCATTGTGTTTGTAATCTCTGCTTACTAATTAATTGGGTGCTGGACATAACTAATATTTGTTCCAATAGTCTTTATAAGAAATTAATTGAAATGAATACAGCACTAATTTAGATATTTGTATTTATATGTTCTGTTTAATGGAGAGGCAGCTTTAATTATATTATTCTTAATTGGAGTCCTAGGGCTGCTTCTATCATAAACTGGTCAATTAAAACTTTAGCTCAGAATTATAGTCTACCTAGTGAGGTTCACTAATAATAACAGTTTAAAATAAAACCATGTACACTGTTGTGCTAGAGGGACACTCAATTTCAATATTTGTACTTCCTTAGATGTTAGTAAATTATTTTCTGTCTGCAACATACAAAATGTAAATCATAAAAAAATACCACTGACAGTTCAATATTTTTTGGAAAATAAAATTGTTACAAAATGACCATATGTTATCCAATCTTGTCTTTTATAGGCCAGTTGTCCCAGTTACAGAAGTTGGTCTTTTTCGCACCTGCACAAACCTTCTAGCAATCATGCTGAATGACAAAGCACAAAGCATTGGAGGACAGTTACACATTGAAAGACTTTTTATCTTCTGTCTTATCTGGTCAATGGGAGCCCTTATAGAGAATGCTGACCGAAAGAAATTCAATGAGCTTCTCAAGGTTTATACTTCAGTGTACGTTTTGAAGTTTTTACTTGGCTCTTTGATCATAAATAAATAACAGTTTTCCATCCAAAAATGATATGCCATTAACCATAATTTTCCTAATAATGGAAAATGTCTTCTATGCACTTACCATCCAATGTATAGTTCTTGGAAATGTAAAACTGTTCCAGATTTGTCTTCTCAAATCTTAAAAGGAATATCTTATTTGCATTAACTTTCTTTTTCCTAGAAGTAAGTTGCTTGCCCATCTTCTCTCTTCTATGCATTGTCTAAATCTCTTTGAGCTTCTTGTGTTAGACTTATATTAAAGATCTTTAAAAAAACAAAACTGTGATGCCCGGAGTCCCCGAGTATACCTTAAGCGCCTATACCCCAATCTACAGCCGCTGTCTTCTCCTATAGACAAAGTGACTAGTCGTGCCTCGCTGTAGATGGTTAGCCCCAGGTCGTAAAGCGCAAGGTATAGATGCTGAGACCGGATATACTCTGGAAAACTGGAACACCAATGGAGATCACAGGAACTGGAAGACAAGAAAAGAACAAGAAAACAAGAATACAAAGAGCAATGAGAAGAACAACGAACAAGACTTGGCTACTAACAAAATAGCAGGGACTAGCAGGGACCACTAGCTTGGCTAACCAAAACTATAACAGGCAAAGTAGTAGTCAGGGAAGGGCATATACAGAGCAGAGGAACCAATGGGGAATTGAAATGGACAGAGCCAGATGCAGGATTGGACAATTTAAATTAATTAGAACTCCTCCGCACCATAAGAGGATCGGAGGGGTGCGCAAGCACAGGATGACATTGTCACAAACTTACCTGCCGATCCGGTTCTGCGCCGCGCTGCACTTCCGAGTGGGCGTCGTCGTAGACGTCATGACGTCACAACGCCAACACGCCGGACGGCATGAGAATTCAAGAACTGGCGTCCTCCAGGACCTGGTGCCTGATTGTAGCGTTAGCTACCTCCCCAGCTCCTTCTACTTACATGCCCTAGTTCCTGTTCTCTCCAGTCTCCAGTTACTTACCTTGCCTGCAACTGGTCTCCAGTTACTTACCTTGCCTGCATCCAGTCTCAAGATACTTACCTTGCCTGCATCCAGTCTCCAGTTACTTACCTTGCCAGTTCCATCATCTGAGACTTACCTTGCCAGCTCCATCATCAGAGACTTACCTTGCCAGTTCCAGTATCCATACTCTCCTCACCTGTTTCAGTGACTGTGTCTGCCTTGCCTGTTGCCAGTACCCTGCCTTTTCTCCAGCAGCACATAGCCGCCATTCCTCAGCCTACAATTCCCAGCAGTCTCTTGTATCCAGTTCTGTAATCCCAACAGCCATCGGAGCGCCTCTTCCTAAAGCGTACTCATAAGTACCCCCGCCTCCCGGCTGATTATTACAGACGTGCTCACACAAGAAGACGCCGGTCGCGAGGTGATGACGTCGGATGCGTCGGACCCGTCGTGGGAGTGCGAGGCAGTTAAGCGCTTAGCCCTGACAAAAACATTTTATTGTACCACAAAATATAAGTGAAAGTACATAAGAATCAAAACATAAATTAAATTAATTTCCACTTGTATAATATATGTGAAAAGACAACTTATTAACTTAAAACATTTCTTCTTGTACAAGGTCCAAATTTCTGTAGAAGTCATTCTACATTAATAAAATATATTCATAATATAAGTTCTTCGTTTTAAAATGGTGCTAATTTGCCCAACCAATCAGATGTTAGCTTTCAAATGTTAAACATCTGATTGGTTGGGAAAAATTAGCACCATTTTTAAAGATAAGAAACTTTTATTGAATCTCTAAAAGTTTTTATTAATGGGCAGCACAGTGGCTACGTGGGGAACACTGATTCCTGCAGCGAAGAAGTCAAAATCTATCCTTGGACACATCTGCAAGGAGTTTGTATTTCCCTGTGCTTGCATGGCTTTTCTCTACTGATAGGGTGTATGTGTCAAATAAATGTGCTTAGATTGTAAGCTCTTCGGGGCAGGGCACTGTGTGAATGTATACATGTAATTGTAAAGCATTACGGAAGATGTTGCCGTTATGTAAATCCACAATAATAATAATTAATAGATAAGTGTTGGTAAAAAGATGTATGTTCTTAAAAGAACAAGCACCTAATTCATATCTCTGTGCACTTTATTCATTTATTAATTTGTACTTTGTTATTTGTATTCTAGTGTACTATAATTTATTAAACATAGACTGTTTGTTTTAGCTTGCCAGATGACGAACATGAGATTTCAGTTTTTGACTACTACCTTGATGAGTCTGGGGAGTGGGATACATGGCAGTCACGTTTGCCGGAAATGACATACATTGGTAGCACAGATATCATGGGAGAGGTGTTCATTGAGACGCAAGACACAGTAAGTCTGTAATGTTCCTAAACTTTTCTATGTTTTAACTATGTTTGAAACATAGCACATTGCAATTTTAAAAGTGGTTAAGGAGGCCAAATTAAATAAATTGATTTTATTCCAAAACAAACAAACAAACAAAGCAATAAGCCCAAAGATTATGATATATTACCTTTCTATTTATATGAAAATGTATTTACAACTGTCACTTTTAGACTGAAAATCCAAGTGCCATCCTTGTACAGTACAAACATTTTGGAGGAAATTGCATCTATACACAACGACTTATGGCTTTTACAAATATTTTGTTGATTTAAGTAAAACAACAGTACAACTCTCATGCATTTTACAATTAAATTATGTATCCTACGTATAATATAATAGAAGTTGATTTAGGTGAATGTGTCTTACTTAGACCTTAATTGATTCATATTTATATAATGTATTTTAACTTACAGTGTATAAAAGATGGATTTGAATGTATAGAAAGATCAAAAAAGATTATAAATCTGAAAGTCCTATAAACTTAGGAAAATGTTCTTTTGTCCTAGTTGATTGTGCGTACTTTCTTGGAATATGCTGGAATGGCTCAACATGTCCTATTAACTGGACATCAAGGATGTGGAAAGACAGCATTAATGAACGAGTTTATCTCAACACAGGGTATATATTTTTCACTTAAATATAAAGCTGTCCTTGCTGTCTGCTTTGGGAAGTAAAAAAAACAATGCTTAGTTTAATTGTCTACTTCCTTTCCAGACAGAGCACACAATATACTGAAAAGAGTAGTGTTTTCAGGATCTTCAAAAGCCAAAGAACTTCAAGACCTCCTTCAGGAAAACATAGTACACAGGCAAGGTAAAACAACCCTGGATTGATCATTAAGCAAAACAAGCATCAGTAATGAAAAGGGAGGCCCTCAGAGATTCAGCTTATTTGGTATCCAGTTCTTATGTAGTAATAACAAACGGTTGTCCTTGTACTCTCAATCTAATACCACATATTTTACTGCCTCCTGTAGCATTTAATGTAAATAATCATTAATGTATGTTTCCTTACTGTTGTTTTTATTTTTAATTACACGTAAATAGGGTTTGTAAACCTTTACAGGGTTATTCAATTAAAGTTTATTGTAAAAATGGTGCTAATTTTGCCCTAACCAATCAGATTTAGCTTTCAAATGTTAAATAAGATTGATTGGTTGGGGCAAACTTAGCCCTATTTTTAACAATAAGAACTTTTAGAATCTCGCTGTTAGTGCGTGACGTCTCTTCAGCAGGGTTATGAAAATGCTGTCAACTACAAGTTGTAAAAGGTGTAGTAATTCAAAGAGAGATGGCAATTAAAAAAAATGGACCCTTAACAATAGGTGTAACAAACACGTAAATGAGAAAAGGTCTATTAACTACGGAGGTAAAAATGAGAGAAGAACTGATGATAGTGAAAGGACTGTAAAGAATCACAGAATCTAGAATACAAAGATTGATAAGTACAGTAGTAGATTAGCATAGATCTATATGTGGATCAAAAGAATCTGGTTAATGGCAAACCAGAACAATGTTGTAGACTAGCTTTGTTTATAAATGCAATGATTTGTGTATTAAGGGAAAGAACATGCATGGTAGTAGAATTAGAGAAAATTAACCAATATTTGTTTTTTTCCAAAGGCTTGTTATGGGGCAAAGGATGGAAAATCCCTCAATTTATTTATTGATGACATCAATCTCCTACACCAGATGTGAATGGTGTGCGTGTTGTAATGAGCTGTTAAGAATGGTTCTGGACGATAATGTCTTGTAAAACTGAGCAAGCCATTTGAATGGCAATTTCTGGAGGGGATTATAGTCAAAGCAGCAATGTGCTTACCTAAATATGACAACAGCACACAGAAATGTTTTCCCAAAGGCTCTTGGTGAGTGTTGTAGAATTGTAGGAACTATGCATATGTTTATTGTTGTTAGTAATAATAAATAATGTTACAAGTACTAATAGAACTTAAATCACTAATATCACTTTAAGGACAATAATACTCCCCATTAATAGTAACCCAATATGAGGACCTAATCACTAGGTCATCACCTTTGAGTTTGTGGTATTATCTCAAATTAAACTGTCCCCTGCTACTGCTGTCTTGGCCATGCCTCCATTCTGTAGGATTCTTTAATGGGAAGAAACATTCCACAATAGTGTATCTCCCATTGAACACTCCTGGAAACAGTTCCAAACTAAGAAAAGGGGCAGAGTGGGACCAGCCGCTTTGTTTGAGGTAAAAACTACAAACCAGAGTGATGATCTAACGATGAGTACTATTAGTGTGTGGGACACACTAGCAGGAAGATTTAATATCACAGAAATTAGCATAAATCCGCACAACCCCATGTAATATGGGTTACTGTGGGTTTTCGCTTATTGTACTTAATTTGTAATTGTGTGTAGCGCAGCGCTCCGAGTACAATACCACTTAAAGGGTATGTCCACTCACTGAAGAAGCATGGGCTTAAATAAAAGTTCAACATGTAATTCACCTATACCTAAGTAGAAATGAAGACTGGGTCCTTGTTTACCGATAGAGCTTCCATAACTGAAATTACCACTTGCACTCTCCTGTACTCTGCTCAGCCCAATAGCTGAAACTCTGATGCACGTTCCTGCCCACACATGCACAGAATGTTCAGAGCTTTGTCAGAAACCCTGACACACACACACCCCACACAACCATAAGACATGACAGGGTCAAGTGGGTGGGGCCAGAATGCATGGTAATAGGCTAGACTCCTCACAAGGACAGTCCCAAAAACGAATGGAACATCTGGAGGCAGGAAGATGCTTGTAGAGATGGGTTACCTTATGATCAAAAAAATATATATATTTTTTGTGAATGGACATACCCTTTATGTTATGTTTTGCGTAAAACTTAAAGGGTTTTGTAAAGGGCCATAAGGGACCTCAAAGTTGCACTTCTTACCTTTCTACAATGCCAGGAACATAATCATGTAATGCATCAGATTTTACAATATTGTGTCAGAATATAAAGTATGAAGTATAAAGGGTCTAACATTCAATCATAGCCTATGCTTATGAGTAGTATTATTTTGGAATTGTAATTTAATGCTGTTTCTTTTTCAGCGTCATTTTTCCATTTCCATCTTCTGATCTAGAAGGACCACAATGCAACAAGTAATTTTCTCTGTACTGGAAGTAAGTGCATAGTCAAAGGGATTAGCATGATACAAATAAATCTATATGTAAGTAGGCAAGTGGCCCTTGAATGTGTAAAAGATTGTATATCCATTTTCTAATTGTTCCCATTGTAAGGGAACATTTGATGATGCCGCATTAAGGCAAACACAAAACAAACAAAAAACAAAAACAACAACACTGCTAAAGCTTAGATGCTATGATGTACATCAGATAGTACAAATGATCCATCCATCCCCGATAAGAAATCAAATGAGTAGGTGCAATTTTTCACTTCAGAATCGATTGATTCATACTTTGCACTGCTGGATACAGTTTTAAGTAAGTTGCCCATCAGCCAAAATGTTCAAATGCTGATCCCCCTTGAATTTTAATGTGATTGCATCTGTCAAAAAATATGATCCTTCTTCGGTCACCTAACCTCATTCTCAGTTTCGTGTTCACCATTCGGCCATTTTTCAGCCAGAAGAAACAACATATTAGTGAATAAAATGGGGGGAAGAAGCAAATCAATAGTTTTGTTTAAAACAAAAGTTTTATTCAATTTGATTTCTATTCCTACTTCCCTCTGCCCAAACATTGCATGTATCATTGGTAAGGATGTATTATTGTTTGCAGACTGTACAATACATATACATGAATATGCATAACATGTCCAAACATAAAGGATATGGAGAAACCAAACTAAGGCACAGACTGTGCTGTGAAAAACTCGTGTTATTCACACAGATATCCACACGACATGTTTCGAGAACATGCGCCCTTTATCAAGTTATATGCATAACATGTTTTGTGGTCAACACTTGAACCATGTTGTGTACATTGCACAAATAAAGCACCATAGTGTCTGTGTCCAACCTTCCATTTTCTGTTTTAGAAGTTTTTTTGAGTGAAAGAGTCACAGCAAACCAAACAAACTATTCATTGACCATGCTTGGTAACCAGCAATACTTAACGGATAAGTACACTATATAAAACAAATTAAAAAGAAATCAGAAAATGCATGTTCAGCTTGCTCCGTGACGTCAACTGGCGGCGGGGGCGCGCACACGCACGGAGCCAGTTGAACTTGCATTTGCTGACACACACTGTGGAAGGAGATCCTGCAGTCTTGGGGGTGGAGCTTAGATGACTGCAATCAATACCCAAGATGTCAGGAACTTTACATAAGCCAGGTAGGCTCAGAAGGGACCTAGAAGAAAAAAAAGGTAGATGGTTAGTTAAAGCTACCGCAATTACACTTAATTTGTTTTTAGACTGTACATCCGTTAACATTGGGTTAAATCGCTTAAATCTGTTTAATGGTTTTACATTAGTTTAATAGTATTATATTATTTGCAGGCAAACATGGGTGACAGAGAAGGACTTCCTTACAAGAAGGTTGCATTTGTCCCTTGTTCAAGCTTCGTGCTACCTTCTGGAATCTATAAATAAAGTACTGATCCAATCTCCTACCCAGGAAGACAGCACTATCTTTTCTCCATCAGGGAAATCACAAGGTATGCCAGGTGCCAGCTGTTAAAAAGTATATTGGTAGATACCTAAATTTCTTTTTAAAGTTTCTTGTAATAATGTGCCCGGGAATTATTTACCCTAATAAGTTGTTTAACTTTAAGTTTTTCAGTGTAAATATCTATAAAACATATTGCAAGTATAAAATTTGGGAAACCATTCATACGCATATGCCTACTGTATGAAGGCAAGAATACCAAAATCATAGTAATAAAATGTTTATCCTAAAGGCTCTTCAGAGGCATCTAATGAAGATCGAGAGGATCATAGTAAAGTGGTGGCATACTGGCTACATGAAATGCGCCCGCGTTGTTCAAGACAGTATCTGCCGTCAAACAGACCTCAACTGGTTTAATATGAAGTGACCAATACTGTCGTGAAGGGGGTTGTGACATAAACAAATCTTAGTTTTGTCTATGAGAATAAAAGTAAGCTACATGAGACCATCACAAGCTTTAACACATGAGTGGCATATATGAAAGTTTTTACAAAAGAACCTTTAATGATCTAAATGTTTTTAGTCTTTGCTGTGCTTGTGGAAAAGTTGCAGAGATTGTATTCTATCTTGCTGTATATTCTTCTTCTATACAACTAGGTTCCCAATTGCACAGCTAGAGCTAGGCTGTTGGGCAACACCTATGAGGTGGTGCTCCCAGTGTATTACTACTAACCCGACCAAAATTGGAGACCCCCAGGGTCCTCAAAGTACACTAAACAGGGCACAAGCAGTTAAACAGCAAATTGATTATTTTATTTTTACCATACACAATACATCATACACAATATTTCATAATAAGTATAAATACAAAAAACCGACATTAAAACCAGATACACTGTACAGGGCGTCCCCCGAACCAACAATAAAAATTTGTGGACCAAAGAATCCCCCACATACGACCCCCCCAAAAAGAATATATAGAAGTGTGGAAAACTAATGTCCCAGACTTAAGAATAATCTATAGTCAAGATCAAGCCGACACACTGCTACTTAATTAGAGCACTATTATACTCACAACCCCCGAGTTTACGGCTGTGTTGGACAGGACTGGGCTTCCGCGTTACACGAGGCACACCGTACTCGCTCCTCTCTTCCAGCGTTTCCATACCATCTCCGTCCCCTCTCTGCATACCGCCAATCAACGGAAGATTCAAAGCAAAACACTGGAAGTAGGCTGCTCGCTGTCAGTCGTATAAAAGCACATTTTATTGTGAAACATCCTAAGACACGTAGTGCTGGTACAAATACAAAGGCATACTCGAAGAGACATGGCATCACCAGTGTCTCTTCGAGTATGCCTTTGTATTTGTACCTAGCACTAAGTGTTTTAAGGATGTTTCACAATAAAATGATGCTTTTATACGATGACAGCGAGCAGCCTACTTCCAGTGTTTTGCTTTGAATCTTCCGTTTGGATTGTATACACCATTGTGGCCGAGAGGTGTTGGAAGCGTGAGAGCGCCGCTAAACAGCCACGGGGTAGAGCACCTGTAAGTACTTGCCGATTGTGACCTAATTTTCTGTTTCTGATACCGCTAATCTTCACCCGGCCACACAGCCTATGCCGCACAGGGGTTCCGTACAAATGCAGTGCTGCTCCTCTGTAATGTCCTATTCCACACCATATGGATTCGGTCGTAATGGAGGGATTCCACCTACACCTACGCGCGTTTCTCCCTTACAGGGTTTCCTTACAAGGCTTCCTCAGGGTGCTCCATCACTAATCCGTTTCCCTCCTTTTATCCCTCCCTCTTAAAGCAACATTGTTGGCTATGGGGGCGCGCAAGCCGCCCCCATAGCCGTGCCTCTCACCTGCCTGTAGTACCTATTGTTAAAGACAAACACATTGTTTTCTAATATAAACTTCAATAACTGCAGAACAAATTTATTTTGACGAGCATACCCTTTCCCTCTGGATTCCAGAAAATGTTGACAGGCCGATAGACCAATAGCATGGGGTAATTTGGATAGTTTCTGAGTTACTTATGTAAAGGTTTGAATAACAAACAGGTCCCAGTCGATATATATAAAACAAATTTGTGATGTGTGATACACTGTTTATAAGCCAACAACCTCTGACTAATATTTAGCAACTGATGGTTACAATTATCAACAATGTTGCTTTAAGAGGGAGGGATAAAAGGAGGAAAACGGATTAGTGACGGAGCACCCTGAGGAAGCCCTGTAAGGAAACCCTGTAAGGGAGAAACGCGCGTAGGTGTAGGTGGAATCCCTCCATTACGACCGAATCCATATGGTGTGGAATAGGACATTACAGAGGAGCAGCACTGCATTTGTACGGAACCCCTGTGCGGGATAGGCTGTGTGGCCGGGTGAAGATTGGCGGTATGCAGAGAGGGGACGGAGATGGTATGAAACGCTGGAAGAGAGGAGCGAGTACGGTGTGCCTCGTGTAACGCAGAAGCCCAGTCCCGTCCAACACAGCCGTAAACCCAGGGGTTGTGAGTATACTAGTGGTCTAATTAAGTAACAGTGTGTCAGCTTGATCTTGACTATAGTTTATTCTTAAGTCTGGGACATAAGGACTCCACACTTCTATATATTCTTTTTGGGGGGGTCGTATGTGGGGGATTCTTGGTCACGAATTTTTATTGTTGGTTCGGGTGACGCCCTGTACAGTGTATCTGGTTTTAATGTTGTTTTTTTGTATTTATACTTAAGGAAAATATTGTGTATGATGTATTGTGTATGGTAAAAATAAAATTAATCAATTTGCTGTTTAACAGTGCTTGGGGTCTTCCAATTTTGGTCGGGTATATATTCTTCTTTCAGTAGGAGATGAAGCATTTGGTCATTTCTATGTTGGCTTTGTGTGTATGCCCTGACTCTTGGACTTTGTCAGGCTTATATTATAAGCTGTTAATTTGCCTCATCAATTAGCTGATACCTTTTTACTGGTCTACTACAGTTACATTTAATAACATTTGATTGGGTGCTGCAGATTAACAACAAGAGACGTGATATTGTTAAGTAGTAAATAAAAGACAAACAGGGAGATTCAATAAAAGTTCTTATTGTTTAAAATGGTGCTAATTTTGCCCCAACCAATCAGATGTTAGCTTTCAAATGTTAAATAAGATCTGATTGGTTGGGGCAAAATTAGCTCCATTTTAAACGATAAGAATTTTTATTGAATCTCCCTGAAGATATTTTAATGTTAGTAAATAATTTGTATATAATGTTTAACACACTCTAAACAGATTTGTCTCATTTTTATATGCCCAGTATTTTTCAGATACCTCTTTAGCTGCCCTTGAAAAACTGTTTGTAACTTTTCCTTTGGAGACAACATCCAATCAAAGGACTACAGGGCAGAGAAGTGTGAAGGTAAAATTCTGATTCTGCCTTGTTATATTCTATATTTCATTATGAAGATGTCTTTGTGAAGATTATAATTTGTTTGATAATTCAGGTCATGCTGCAGTCTGTGGAAAATCTGGGTGATGTAAGAAGCTACCTACAAATGGCTGTACAGCACTATAATGAAGAACTTGGACGCCAAAAGCTCCATATTGAATTATCAGACAATGTAGTTATACATATAATACGCATGCACAGAATCTTGCACTGTGAACATGGGTAAGTGGAAACAAAGTATATGTTTGTAGTAATACATGGGGAAAAATATATATATACATTATGTAATAATATATATATACTAGCAAAAGTGTGCCCGTTGGTTCACAGTGGGAATTACATGTGGCTATTTGTGGATATAAAAACTTTACACTCTATAAAATTTCAGGGGTTTGTACAGTAAAAAAATAAATAAACAAAGGCAAGAGGTAAAAAAAAAAATCAGAAATAGTTAATAAAGAAATCCTATTAAATCCTGTTTTTTTTAATGTCACATCCCTTAAACTTGTAATTTGATTGCAACACTCGTTTGGTTTGTATTAGTGTCTATCAGTTTGGTTTATCTGGCATATTTTGCAGAAATTCCAGCGTTACTTTAACATCAGCTATTAGCGCAAATGACATTATTAAATACAACACTGGACAGGTGTCTTTACCGATACCCATGCATCCGGTTAAGCGTCAGATAAAGTTGCATTCACCTACTGAATTTAATAGCTGGACATTACACGTGTGTGTGTAATTTATGTGTGTATGTGTACAGACACCATTATTAGATTGGTAGTGAACTTTAGATTAATGTATGTGTGGAGAGATAAGGACAGACAAACATAAAAAAGAGATAGGGGCACACACACATATTTACCTCTTAGCTCTTCCCCCTCCTCTTTACCTCCAGGCTGAACACACACACGTAATGGCCCCGTCCTCAACAGAAAGTATTCCTTTTTGCCTATGAAAAGGGGAGGAGGGAGTGAGAGATACATAGAAACTTCCTGTCTAAACACATGCATGGGTTATAGCAGTGACAGAGGTGTGGCTAAACCAGTTTGACTTTTCTAATTCAAATAGGAGTACCAGCACTATTAGTATTTTTTTTATAACTTTATATATTTTGTCTCAGTAATATATTTATATGTGAGAAATTAAACACATACATATACAGCTTTATATACATAAATACTGATGTAAATTATAGGAATACTGTTTTCAAGATGGCTGAAATGAGTAGATGAACACGGATGTGGATTGTATCCTACCTACCTGATTTTCAGTCGCTAGCACCTGTGTGTTCATATATTATAAATGGTAGTGCGAGGAAACACAGACTATACAGCACACCAAAATTTAATCCAATCTTTCTTGTTGGGGGAGAGCATGTCAGAGCCCTCCAGAAGGACAGGAAAGGGGCAGGAAAAGAGCAGATATGGATTACACATAGGAAGGCTACTCTTCACTCTTCACTTTTCTTAACTTTGGATAGGCACTGCAGGAAAAACCATATGGAGCTAAGAGAAAAGGTAAGTATTTTTTAACACTACACAGAGGGGCAAGCTGTGGGTTAAATTTTAGGCTGCATGCCGCATATGTTTCTGCGGCCCATAGCTGACCGCACGATTGGTGGTGGTTTACCACCATGTCCAATTGCATTTTGAGCGACAGTCATTGCCGGTGACTGCACACACGGACGATTTTTCAGGCCAACCAACCAATATACAAAAATATTGGTTGCCTCCTGTGCCCAGCTTTAGTTTTGGGGGGTGGACATGCACTTTAATGACTTCACCAGTTGTATATACTTTAAATTGACACGTGCTGTTGACATTTTTATATTGTGCACAAGAATAACAAGGGAACATACCCCTTCTTTGGAAAAAAAGCTTTTTTGATCCGGCGTTCTTATCATGGCATTAACCAATCTGTTTCTTAATGTATAAGCCCTCCTATACGAGAATAAAGGCATTTGTTGAAATTCAGATATTCACAATATCAAAGATACACAAGAGAGCCGCTTTAGCTAAGTGCTAAACAGTTTCTTTATTTCATGGTGAAGCACAGCACAACATGTTTCGAATCTGCACGAATATTTTGTATTTTTATTTTTTCACCTGATGAAGAACTGTGCAGGTTCGAAACATGTTGTGCTGTGCTTCTCCATGAAATAATGAAACTGTTTAGCACTTTGCTAAAGTGGCTCTCTTGTGTATCTTTGATATTGTGAATTTACAGATTGGATGACGGTGGGATTGCTTACACAATCTGATTGAGCCCTACACTACCAATATGTTAAACCCTCCAGCTCAAGGTACAACTATTTTTGTTCCTGAAATTCAGATATCTCTGGAAAGCTATCCCTCAACAGTCACTAGTGTCGGCCAATAATTTTGGACAGTTGGGGGCTAGACGTAGAGTACTCTGTTACAAATGGTATATGTAGTTTATCCTGTTTCTTATCTCTTGGCTGATTCCTTTCAATGTCCTGGATCACTTGATCTATTAGTCTGTTGGGAATATCCCCTTTCCAAAAATGTATTTTTGGAAAGGGGATTGTCACATATTGTTTTATTAGATACTATATGCTTAACCCTCATTATCTGGCTATCGGATAAAAATATTTTAGTGTGGTCTGGATGAAAACTGGTGTAACGCAATAATGTATTTCAATCAGTTTTTTCAGGATGTAAGTCAGTGTGCATTTTTGTTAAAAACCGAGAAGCCTAAAAATGCGGTTTGAGGTAAATTTTATATGCAGATTGCACATATTATGTGGACCAAGGAACTGCTGGAGGGATCCAACGTGGCCCCGCCATAAGACAAACAAGTCATCAATGTATCTATGCCAGGCTAGACAATGTCTGGCAAAGACTACATTTGAATATACATGTTCCTCCTCAAACCCACGCATATGTGTGTTGGCATATGACAGGGCCACATTTGACCCCAATGCAGTCCCTCTGGAAACTTGAAATAATTATCAAACAATATGTGCCTTAAAAAACAGTCAAAAATTAAATTTGAACATCAGAGTCAATTAAGAGAGATCTGGTAGCCACTATATCTCCCTCATATGGGAAGGATGTATAAAGGCATCACTACTAACCATAATGACATCAGCTGTATCAATCTCCAAAGTATTGATCTTCCTAAGAAAATTATTTGAATCCTTAACATAGGACTTACTGCTGAATATCAAGGGGCTAATTATCTTATCCAGAAAGGTGGCTTCATGCTCAAAGGCTGAATGGGTGCCCACCACAATGGGTCGGCCTGGTGGATTTATGGGTCTTTATGCATCTTTGGTAAAACATAAAATAATAATACATTTTGTACTTTTTAAATAACACATACGTTCATCAATTACATTCATCAGAAACATTGTCAATAAACAAAAACAGCCTCCTCTGTATATAAAATAAAAGGTCTCTGTCCAGTAGCTTATAAATATGGGTATATGTGTGTCCTGTCCATGACCCTTGTTGACTGATTTAACCGTAAATTTAGAATCCTTGGTGAGGACTAGATTATTGCAACAAAAGTTTATGTAAACGTACAAAATCAAGGAGCGAATATTAATATTTACTGTATAAACCCTTTATTTTAATATTGTTACAAATGTTACAAACAATAGTGAAATTGTCAAATATATATATGCTCTATTCTATAAATTCCTCCACTTGGAGGAGATTTAAATAAAAAAATCCTTAGTCAGCCTAACCAACTTTTTTTTTTTTAAATACAGTCTTTAAAAGTCATCTATTTGTTTTACAGTTTTTGAAAACTTACAGTAACTTTCTTATTATTCCTTATTATTTTCTATTTGTCAAATGGATTCTTTGCATAAAGTGTATAAAGTGTTTCTACATGATCTTCCATTGCATTATTTATGTTTTCTTATTATTTCATTGTTTTCTATTTTGATTAAAAAAAAAGAGCTGTGAAATTTGGATGGAGTTTGTTGTGGTTAGGAATTATCTTTTAGGCCTGAGTTGGCCTTGTTGACCAAAAAAGGTAATTTTATCACAACTTTAAACATTTTCTTACCATGGGTAAAACATTACCTTGATTATATGAGTGGGTCTACAACATTTCTACATACAACAATTCTATCCCTGAGTATAAAGTTAAAAACAAAATCCTAATTAAAAAAATAATTATTTTGTTATTTTTATTGGTAGAGTTTCATTCTGGTATTATGCTGACATCTAGACTTGTGTACACAATAATTGAAATGGTTTTACCCTAATTCTTTCTTCTTTGACCCTTTTTCCTTATAAATTAAATATCGTGGCAAATAACAGAAAACATGCCATGCTATCACACATGCTATATGAGAGTGCTTTATATTTCGCACCTTATACAGTAGGTAGTAATACATATAATACTGTATGTTTTGACACACAAAATTTATTAACAATTTTATTTTTTATGACAGGGGGAATATTATGTTGGTAGGAGCAATAGGCTCTCAGCTATCCACCCTAGTGAAGATGGCTATCTATGTTGCTGACATACCACTCTATGGTTTGGATGTATCGAGTCACAATAACTTTATCAACAGTTTAAAATCAGCAATCCAGATGTCAGCTGTAGAAGGAAAGCCATCAGCTATCTTGTTAACAGTAAGTTTCACACAAATGCATATATGTACATATTCTATTTTTTGCTTTGTTGCACTACATATTCCGCAGCAATTTTATAATTATTAAATGAATTTAAATCAGACCCTGCCATAAAAAAGGCCTACAATCTAATCACTTTATCTCACACACAACCTATCAGTATATATTTATGATTGTGGAAGATGCATGAATGTAACTCATTCAAGGACAGGAAGAACAAACAAACTCCTTGCAGATTTGTCAAATCTAGGACTTCAGTGCTGCAAGACATCTTTATATTAGCAGTTAACTTCTGATATACAAAAAATATTTGCTTAAATGCATCAGTAAGCAAACTCTAAGAATGGAATCTGTATTTTTTGTATTAGATCTTTATTAGTGTCCACTGAACAAAGGCACCAATATTGGCAAAGGCTGTAGATTATGCCTGGTATCTTCATTTCATTATTGGTCTATAGTTATGCAGTAGTGTTTTCAAACAAGAGTATAACAGTTACTGTTAACTACTGTTACTGTCTTGTTAACAGTAAGTTTCACACAAATGCATATATGTACATATTCTACTCCCCGCAGCAATTTTATAATTATTAAATGAATTTAAATCAGACCCTGCCATAAAAAAGGCCTACAATCTAATCACTTTATCTCACACACAACCTATCATGATATATTTGATTGTGGAAGATGCATGAATGTAACTCATTCAAGGACAGAAGAAAACAAACAAACTCCTTGCAGATTTGTCAAATCTAGGACTTCAGTGCTGCAAGACATCTTTATATTAGCAGTTAACTTCTGATATACAAAAAATATTTGCTTAATGATCAGTAAGCAAACTCTAAGAATGGAATCTGTATTTTGTATTAGATCTTTATTAGTGCCACTGAACAAAGGCACCAATATTGGCAAAGGCTGTAGATTATGCCTGGTATCTTCATTTCATTATTGGTCTATAGTTATGCAGTAGTGTTTTCAAACAAGAGTATAACAGTTACTGTTAACTACTGTTACTGTCTTGTTAACAGTAAGTTTCACACAAATGCATATATGTACATATTCTATTTGCTTTGTTGCACTACATATTCCGCAGCAATTTTATAATTATTAAATGAATTTAAATCAGACCCTGCCATAAAAAAGGCCTACAATCTAATCACTTTATCTCACACACAACCTATCAGTATATATTTATGATTGTGGAAGATGCATGAATGTAACTTATTCAAGGACAGGAAGAACAAACAAACTCCTTGCAGATTTGTCAAATCTAGGACTTCAGTGCTGCAAGACATCTTTATATTAGCAGTTAACTTCTGATATACAAAAAAATATTGCTTAAATGCATCAGTAAACAAACTCTAAGAATGGAATCTGATTTTTTGTATTAGATCTTTTTAGTGTCCACTGAACAAAGGCACCAATATTGGCAAAGGCTGTAGATTATGCCTGGTATCTTCATTTCATTATTGGTCTATAGTTATGCAGTAGTGTTTTCAAACAAGAGTATAACAGTTACTGTTAACTATAATAGTTATAATATAATAACTGTTATTAACAACAGTAATTACTTTGTTTACAAGTCATAAATGTGTGCTCTTTTTAAAGAAAAGGATTTTTCTGATTTGTTTTAAATTGGAGATAATTATATGTCTGTTGTGTGCAATTACATGACAGTAAAGGTAAAATATCAACATTACTGTAAAGGTAAAATATCTGTTTCGTCCTTCTATAGTTTCATATATATAATAATTATATAGTTTAATATAGAAGTAATAATTTGCCCCTCACAGTGTAATATAAAGGTATTATAATACCAAGGAGTTCCCTGACACAAGATTTTGGATTAATGAAAACCAGCTCTGGGTTATCTTCATTTATTGGGCAATGACAGGGAAATGTAGAGGGGGTTGAAGACATAGAAGTTGAAGGGGTAGAAGGAATTAGTTTTACTTTAAATATATGTATTATATATATCATTTTTAGTAGAGAAAAATGAAAAGCAGTTAAATATATAGATAGGTAAATATAGGATGAAGGAGCACTCCTAGGATTTGCAAATATTCGACAAATGTCGACGCGTTTCAGTCCGACGTGGACAGAACTTGAGAACTGTCCATGCATCAAAAAGGGGGAAATCCGCAGCCCCTTAAATCATAGAAAAAAGTCCAGATATGCAGCACTCCATTGTATCGAATAGAGTTAATTGATAACATTTACATCAATTCACCATACAGCGACATTTCGGAATGCTCCTGTTCCTAATTTCAGCTTGAGAAAGGGACAGGAGCATTTCAAAAAGCAGTAAACCCTATTTGATGCAATGGAGTACTGCATATCTGGACTTTTTTAGATATATATAAAAGTGGCAACGTTTTGGGTTTAACCCTTTCTCAAGCCATCAAACAAGCCTTGAATTAATAAAAAATGGAAAACTTATTATACAGGTAACAACAGGATATTGTTTCTCTATATTGGGCTACACAGAAACTGACACAATTTAGTAACAGAGACCCCATGTGACATACCTAGAAGAATTAGCATCATCAGTTACATTGGCTTGTACAAGTTCTTCCCTACACTTACATTATAAGCATATTTTGCTACGAAGCTTGATTTGGTTAGGTCACAGCCTGAGAGATCTGATGACCAATTGGTACTAATTGATTTTGGCATCACCAAGAAAAGCAATTTTATTTCCCCCTATATCATCAGTACTGGTAGAAACTTATATTCAACAGGTGCTGTGGGAGACTAAAGAGATAAATTGTAGTGATCTTAAACATTATTTTGTTAACATTTCCATTAAAGAAGGAGGGCATTGAGAGATCTCGCTACTGATAGCAGGATTATAATTAAGCCCTCCAATAAAGGAGGGGCCATTGTGATTTTAGATATCTGCTATTACATTGACGATATGACGCAACTGTTACGGATGTTTATTGTTAACTCCTAAGTGATCGACTACCACGCATTAAAAAATGTATCTCTGACTGTTTACAACTGTATGTTGACAAAGGTGTCCTGAGTGCTGTTGATAAGGATAAATCAAGTGTTCAGTTCCCTAGGACCCCAGTTCTTTATACCCTTCCAAAAATCCACAAAGACAGGGTCAGATCACAGGGTCGCCCCATAGTATCTGGGGGTTAACTTGGTCTTCTGCCATTTGGCAACATAAGTAGATAAAGCACTGGGCCACTTATACAGGGAACTCCATCATTTCTTTTTTTTCTTTAGCACAAATTAGCCAGTATCAAAGTAGAATCTGAAGAAAATCTATGTTTGACTTAGCTAGTCTATATTCAGCCATCCCCTAACGATGACATGAGGGCAGTTAGGTGGCTGTTTAAAAAAACTGGCAGTCACTCTTCTGTCCAAAGTAATCTCTTTTTGAGTATGTTGGAGGTTATAATCACTCAGAACTATTTTGTGTTCATGGATGAGTTGCGTTTATGGCTTGGCTTGAGGATGAGCACGTCTATCGCTGGAGTCTCTACAGGGACTACTGTGTGGCCTGGTGGAGATACATGGATGACATGTTCATGCTCTGGCGGGGTGGCATGGAATCCCTATCACGGTTCCACACAATGCTTAATGGGGCTCATCCTAATATAAAAGTTGATATGAATGTTGATGATATTTTTATAAATTTTTTAGATGTATGGGTTGATCGGGTAGGAGAAGTTTTACACACACAAATCTACCAAAAGTCCACAGACAGGAACCCGGTTTAAAGGGTCTTGGTAATTTATGGTGGGCAGGGTGTTCAGGTTGTGTGGGCATAATGGTTGGGAGCATGACTAGGAAATCGTGAGGCAGAGCTATTTACAAGAACAATTAGATATGTATCACACAGCTACCCCTGTAATTGCAGAGGTGGATGCACCGGGGATAAGAAGTTACAGGAGAAAAGAATGTATCCCCCTAAATGTGCATTCACCAATATTTACAAGTGTGAGGGTAAACCACAGTTAAAACATTTTATTGGATATGCATTTATTGGAACACTTTATTGGATATGCATTAAAATAATAACAAACTACATACAAACAATGGATAAAAATACCAAACACACAGTGTGCCACATGAGGGAAAATGAACAAATGTAGAGGGTATAAAGCCTATATACCCCTTGCTATTAACAGAGACAAACACGTCTCTGGACTATCTGGCCCTATCATAAATAAAAGAGCCCTAAGCACTCAGTGCTCTCCTAGTCCAAGTCCTAGATTGGGTCCCTAATGCTTGTGGCACAACTGGTTGATGGCAAGGGATATATAGGCTTTATACCTTCTACCTTTGTTCCTTTTGTCTCTGTTGTGTGCAAATACTTCTTATTTTAAAATGGAGATTGATTAAAAATGATTGCAGTTTGTTTCACTAGTTCTATGGCTAATTTTAATGCATGCTATTTTTTAGGCAAAGGAGTTAGCCCAAGATAGCTATTTGGATGCCATTAACAGCCTGTTAATATGTGGAGAATATGCAGCATTGTTTAGCAATGAAGAAATGAGTGACCTCTTGCAAGTAGGTGCCTGTTTTCTTTTGAAATGCACTTCTTTAATTGACGCTTATTAAATATATACACCCATATAGTCTCCTATTTGTTTAACTGCTGCCACAAGGTAAATGTAATTTGCTTGGCTACTTCCAAGCAGTCTGTCTATTGGGCCAAAGAGTGGTAAATTGTCATTTGAAACTACTGTAGAACTAAATGGAAAAATGGCACATCTATACTAGAGATGGCCGAAACTACATCATTTTCGGATTCCCGGATCTCGGGAAAATTCCATAGATCCAAATCTATGGATCGAATGTACAGAGCTATTTTAGAAAATCTTTGAAAATACGATCGGCGACCACTTTCGAAAATTATCGAAGTTATCAAAATTAGCCTCGAACATTCAATTTTCGAAAGTACGATTGGAAACTCGAACATGGTCTCTGGTCATATTTTGAGTATTTTCGAATGTTCAAAGATATTTTCGATAATTTTGGAAAATAGCTCTGTACATTTTGAAAATCTTAGAAAATTTGTTCCAAAGTCCCAAAATACGGAGGATCTGTCCGGATTTGGACGGATCTTTTGGATTTCAGAACTGAGGGGTTCCATGTCGGATCCGGGCCCCAATCACCCTGCCTTCTAATGTTCACCCACTACAGATCTCAATAAATGGATGAACCCAGCTTGTTATACTCTTTAAAACATTGTCATTTTATTAATTCAAATAACATATAAAACATCCCACCCAAGCAGCTCTAAAATAAATTAAAATCCACAAATCGCACTGAAGGTGTGTAGGCATATATGTATAACAAGAGTTCAGGGAAATTTGTTGTAATGTACAAGGAACAATATGTGAGAGAGGTCCCCTGGCAATTAAAGGATAAAACACAATATGAAAAAGTGAGTGAGAACCCCATAACTAAGGTCCTGAAAGGGTTAAAAAGTATACTGGACAAAGCATTAGATAAAAATCTAATTAATGCACAGGAATACAGGTAGTATTTACTTCCGAAATACCCTAAAATACCTACATTTTACTGTATACCCGATGGCCTGAGTTTACCCCAAAACGTGGTCCTGGCTACCCTGAATATGTCTCTACTACTCCATCCCACACAAGGTGGGGGTGGAGGCAGTGGAGTCTTTTCTATGATCCAAGGGTCGAATGTATGAAGCCCACAACAAATGTGTGCTAGAATTGCTGAGATACATTCTAGAGAATGACTTTTTTGTGTTTAATGGTGGGTACTATCGCCAGGTGAGAGGCACAGCCATGGGAGCTACATGCGCTCCCACGTATGCGTGCCTCCACCTGGGGAAGTGGGAACTGGATGATGGAGACCTTGTTTTGGAAAAAGGCTGCTGGGGTCCACATATCTTGCTTTGGGTAAGATATGTGGACAATATCTTAGTAGTATAGGAAGGAGCTGTAGAAGATCTCAAACAGTGTATATCAGCTCTAAACAATAACAGTAAAAACATCAAATTAACCCTGAACTACAGCAACAGCGAAATTGAGTTCCTAGATCTTAAAATTAAAATTAAACAAGGTCAATTGACTACAACAGCATATAAAAAGCTGACCGCTGTAAATTCAATTTTAAAAGCCGACAGTCATCATCCAAAGTCCACAATAAATGCGATCGCGATAGGACAATTTCTGCGAATCTGCAAAATTGTATTAGCAATGAAGATTTCATTGAACAGGGAGGCATTCTGAAACAGAATTTGAGGAAAAGGGGATATAAAAACTCCCCGTTGAATAGATTATTCAAGAGAGCATTATACTGTATTCTATAAGATAAGATTTATAACTAAGTATTCTCAGTGGTCCAGTCTGAAATATGCACTTGAAAAACATTGGTATCTATTGCAGGAGGATCCTGACTTACAAGAGAGGGTAGGGGATAAACCCCAGCTCACAGCAAGAAGAGCAACAACCCTAAATGATATGCTCATGCATAGCCACTTTAGAAGCCCTAGAACCGCTATGGGAAAATTGGCTAGGTGTAAAACCAAAAAAGCAAAATGTAAAATGTGGCAAGTGTGCAATTTGCTGGTTAATGTGGGAAACAGACTCAGTGAGTGGAAAAGACGGTAGGGTGTACAAGATTAAAAATGTAATAACCTGCCAGAGTTGGCAGGTAATCTATCTAATTTCATGCCAATGTGGAATGAACTATGTTGGTAAAACAAAAAGAACACTTTCCTGCCGTATACAAGAACACTGGCGGGGCAATTTGGAAAAATGAGCCAGAAAGGAGCAGTGTAGCCAGATATATTTTAGAGTGTCATGCAAGAAACATTAACTATATTGAATACAATGCCCTAGAACAGATCCTGATGGGAGTAAGAGTAAGAGATGTGGGGAAAATTGTATTACAGAAGAATTAAAATGGATGCACGATTTGAAAACATTAAAGCCATTGGGGCTAAATGATGAATGTGATTTTTCATGTTTTCTCTGATATTCTGTATGATAGGTTCTCATTCCCCTTAAGGCTGGGTACACACCAGCCAATATTTTTGGCCGACCACCCGATTCAGAGACTTATGACTGATAAGTATAATAGGGTTTACTGAAGAGTTATACACATGTCTGGGTGGGAGAAACATGCTAGATGTGCATGTATGTTGTACTAGATGAATTATTTGCACACTGAATTGCACTATTTTTTGATATATTATATTAACCTATTTTAGGATTATTTTTAATTGATGAAATAAATGTAAAGTTTTATATTAGCCAGTTTTGCCTCTAGCTTTTCTTCTTATTTACTGATATAATTACAGAGGTAGGTTTTCTTACTATCTAAGAGGTTTTTTATTTTTCCATAACTATTCTTCTAGTGTGCATATCTAGTGGATTTCACCTGTTGCCTACACACTATCAGTGCGATTTGTGGATTTTAATTGATTTTAGAGCTGCTTGGGTGGGATGTTTTATATGTTATTTGAATTAATAAAATGACAATGGTTTAAAGGGTATAACAAGCTGGGTTCATCCATTTATTAAGAATTGAGATCTGTAGTGGGTGAATATTAGAAGGACAGGTGATTGGGGAGTGCAAATATACATATTACCTGTTTATGTGTGCAGTGCTGGATGAGGGACATTCCCTGCACTCCTGTCTATAGAAGTGTATTTCTGTGTATTATATAGTTGATGTTGGTCCCTCTGCACTACTTACATAATAAAGCAAGACACACAAGGGAAAATATAATATTGGTGCTATTCTCCTAGTTTACATTCTTGCTTAGTACCTGCTGGATCTAACACAGGGTTATTTAAAGATATTCTTGCTTATTTTTACTTACTTTATTTTTATGGATGGCATGTAATTCAATTAAAAGAGTGGCCATATTTTGAGACATTTAGGCAGATACACGCTGCCTGATAACTAAAGTATTGGAGCTTAAATCAGCTATTCTGTATGACTGAAAATTTAATTTTTTGTGTTTTATGATTCCTATTTACATTTTTTATACCAAGACTGTGTAATATCTCCCAAAATATCAGCTTTTTAGCACAAACTTCTCTACTAGTAGATAGGGACGCTTGCTTTCCAGACATAATTATTGGGTGATAATACACAGAAATTGAACTTTGCAAGGCTTTTCTCTTTTGCATAGGCCAAATTATGTGTACACTAGTATGGAGAATTAAAATAGCAATTAGAACCTCACCTAGAAACTATTTGTCATTTATATGCATAACTGAATTTTCATACTTACTATATTTCAAAAGGCTTTTGGACCTGCCTTTAGGAGGAAATATCCACATTTAAGTTTTGATCCAGCAAAGTACCTGGTTTCTCAGGTGAAATCACACCTCCGTATAATAGTATGTCTACCTCCGTACCATTTTCTTCTCAGAACTCCCACAAGGTAAGTGTGACACTAGTGAGCTTCTGTACTAGCTGTAGACTCTGCAATAAGGGTTTTCTGAAAAATAAACATACCAGTGCCTTGATGGATAGAGATCGCTTGTGGGCATTAGTCACTATATGAGCAGCATTATGAGGCACTTTAGGGTTTAATTTAAAAAAAATAATAATTATACAGTGTTTTCCCCAGAATTCAGGCCCTGTACCAGTTATATAATTTTAATGTATGACAAATCTTACACATCCTTTTAGAGAGATTATTCTCATCACAACTGGCTTAAAGAATCATTTGGTTATTTTTAACAAGCAAACCTCTGTAAACAGATTACTTTGTGAGTGTAATTTTTTGCAAAATGTCTGCCTGCATTTTATAATATAAAAAGTAAAAAAAAAAGCTTTCTCATGTGAATTTTACTGTATCTGTCACCAGTAAATTATACTGGGTGGAAAATAAATATCTGCATAGAAATGATTGCAATTGAAACTATTAGAAGAAAATATTCCAATTTATTCTAGAAAATATCCAGGATTTCTAAGTGGCTGTCAAATGATCTGGATTGACAGCTGGTCACAGGAAACAATTTTAAGAGAAGCAAAGCACTATATCTTTCAACACAAGATATTGGACACACACACAGAAGACATGAGGTAAGAAGCTTTTGTAGTACCGGTAGTACTACCTTATTGATATTACTTTAACAATATATTTTACAGATTGCCATCTCAAGAGTTGTAAATATACACTTTATATTTGCTTTTTATCTCTTTTCCCAGGGAAAAGGCTGCATTAGCAATTTCCCTAATCCACAGGTTTATGCTCCAAGAAAATAATCAAATTCCATGGGCTGGTGACTGTACTCAGACTGAAATCAACACACAGATGGTTAACACATCAAAAGGCAATAATGCTAATTTTCCATATTGCAAAGAAATTATCCAGGTAAAGGGCAAAAAAACCCATAAAATTATTCTTGTTACATAAGCGTTTAACATACTAGTGAATAATTTCCCCAGAAGTGCAATATTTTGCTGCAGTAAAAAGATTATTTAATTACCAGGTGAAGAGTTACATTCATGCGGCCTCTATTCTTTCATCTAAATTGCAATATACAAACATTCTATTCATTCTTCAAAAACAGACTTTAAAGGGCATGTCCTCCCCTTTTTTGAACTTTTGGGGTACTGTAGGGCTCCCTCCCCCAGCCCCAACCGCTATATTAATATGTGCAGAAACTCCCCCGATCATTACTTACCTTACCTCTTTCCTCCGGCGTACTGTCCCTGCCCTCTGCTTGCATGAAACTGCAAGCATGGGGCTGGACCAGCAGCCGCATCCGTGATTGGCTGAGAGGCAGTTCATCACGGACGTGGCTGCCGGCAGTGGAGAACGCCGGAGGAGAGAGGTAAGGTAAGTAATGATCGGGGGAGTTTCTGCACATATTAATATAGCAGTTGGGGCTGGGGGAGGGAGCCCTACAGTACCCCAAAGGGGTTTTATGCTAGGGGGAGGGAGAGGAAAATGGGTGGAAGAGGGAGGGAGAGGAAGGAGGGCTGCTCTGAGCAAGCCAAAAACCTCTGAGAGGACGTCTCAGAGGCAGAAACAATTTCCCTCCCTGCAGTGCTCCTGATGGTCAGTTTTTGGGACTTTACAGGGACATTACAGAAGCATTTGGAGCTGGGATGTAAGGTATGGATTTTATTACACTAAATAGTGGGGCCAGCAGTGGGTTGAATTCTAGTTTTGGGGGTGGACATGCCCTTTAAGATATACAGTGTGTATAAAAGATTGGCACTTGAATTGTATCTGTTTTCATTAGGTTATGGTCTGAATTCTGTTTGGTTATAGTCTAAAATAGCATTCTGTATGTGACATCTGCAGCTGTTATGCCTTCTCCAGTGTCGGACTGGAGTGTTGGGGTCCCCCAGGAAATATAAGACCAATGCCAGGAATGCCTTCTTACTTTAAATTTGAGAATTTTCTCCTGATTCCTTGTTAACTTGCCATTTTGCTTCCAATCTCTAATAATTTTTATTGTTGAATAGATTGTGGGCTGACCAAGGGGTTTTGCCTGGAATCCTGCAATCTGTTTTTTGCACGTGTCTATAGTGCACAGGCTGAAAAACCACTGTGAAAGGAAGTTTGGCCATGTATACACAATATGCAATTATAGGGTAGCATCAGTACATTCACAGCAAACAAGTGAAATATTTACCCAGATTTCTCTCATTTAATGATTGCCAAATGTCGGCACAATACATCATTTATTACAGGAATTCTGTCTCACCTCATTTATATTTTTCTTTATGATTTACATTTCTGTCTGCAGGAAAGAATGAAGATCCTATTAGGAGAAAATAAAAATTCTGTTACTGATAATGTTTTTATTGGGCCAAACACACTACGGATCTTCTTGGATAACTTTAAATACATTTTTCTAAAGAAAGGCAAAGAGATGAATAATGTCCTCCATCAACTGATGTAAGTGAGACAGTTTTTGGTTTTATTTGTGAATATGTAATCAAATGGTCTTGCACATCAGAAATGGTGTGTGAAATAAACGCAGTTATCACAGCATAGCCTATGCAAGTTTTGGTTTCTCCCCATCTATCTGTGGATTTTGTGTAGATTGGTGGAATGCTCCATTGATGGAGGATTGAGACTGGATGAATGTATCTGCAAGTATTTTGCTTCAACCTTCTATTGGACATCAGAAATGGTATTTGCCTTTGGGGTCAAAAGTACAAGTAAAAAGTAATATAGGGATCATTCTCATGTTTGTATTAGAACTATTTTATGAATGTAAAAAACATAGAAGCAAAGTTTCTCCACTTAAATCTTGCCACCATACTTAAGCGACTGACTTCTATAGATTTATGTTGTATATGTATCTAGCAGAGTATATTACTGAAACCTTAACTAGACTAGGGGCATTGGCCAAAGGCTTCTTTCTCCCACAGTCATACAAGATTCCTTCAAAACATGTTTTGGTCAGAATGATCCTCTCAGAACAATTCTCATCATAATACTTTAAAGCACTTACACTGGTTCCCATTCAGTAGAATTATAAAAACTGTAATGTATACACTGGAGCATAAATACCCTAAAAAAAGTTAATACATCAAATGAATGTAGGTGCCGTGGGTATGTATTGCACATAAAACACACTTGGGAAGGGAATCAGAAAGGCTGAAACCCAAAGAGTGAACTCCATAAAGTAGGGGAAGCACTCAAATGGTATAAACCAGTTGAGTGCCTCACCTACTTTGGGGAGTTCAGTGGATTACCTCTTTGGGTTTTAGCCTTTCTGATCCCCCTCCCAAGTGTATTTTATAAATCTTTAATTTGTATCTAAAGAATCCTTAATGCTTCACATGTAAAACCCAAATTTTGGTGATTATCTGCATCATGTGTGATGTCCGCCATTGTGGTCGTGTGTAGGCAAGTTTTGTATAGATGTACTGTAAGGTCAATTAAGGGACAGCCCTAAAGTTTATGTCTATCGCTAAGCTTCAGATATATTGTGAATTTTCACAGAATTTGTTTATACAGTTTAGCATTGTAATACAGGGATTCTGAAAGGGTGTTGTTCAGAATGCTAGAGGTGTGCCTCATAATTTTGGCAGTGGAAATATTTCACTAGTACAACTTGTTATGTTTTAATCTAAAAAAGATATTATTATGATAGAAATTTTAGTGCAGTCAATGTAGTGTAACTTTAAGTGAATTACCAAATTTGATTACAATATACACTGTAAAGTTCATACAATATTGCTAACTACAGCATTCAATCCAACATTAAAGGATCACTATACTCACTCAAACAACTTAACATTTTTTTGAAACTACAATTTGAGAGAAGTAAAATGGTGGTACTCACATATTTATCAGTGCTTGCTTTTTTATTAAATTATTAATGTTTAGTGAGTGCTCCTTATTCCCCCCACCCTCCCTTACTCACTGCCTTCTTGCAGTGTTTGCGACACTTATAAGTTCTGCACAGTCTCACCATGGACACTGCTCTGCTTACACATCTCCCCCTCCCTCTCCCCTGCCTTCTTTTCTCTGCTGATTTTCCTAACTGTTGTAGAAAGTGTGCTGGCAGGCAGCAAAAGATCCTAATGAGGGGTAAGGAATAGGGCACATACTATAATGTCTGCTTCTGGAGTGACAGATCTTTCTCTGTAAATGCTGTGATTTCAAATTATGATTTCTCAGGATTAGAGATGGCCGAACTTTCGAAAGTTCGGTCCGTTTTCGAACTTTCAAACTATATGGAAAGTACAAAAGTTCGAAAACGGACCCATTAAAGTCAATGGGAGTCAAATAGTTTGAAAAGTTCTAATGAAATACAAATAAAATATTAATGGTAACTTAATGTAAATGGCTGTGGGACCTGGGAAATGGTCTGGGGAACATGTTCGAATATCCAGGACATTCGAAAAATCAATTTTACTCTCACTCGCGCTATTTTCGAGCTCTTGCGTTCGAACATTCGATGTTTGCGCCTAGGTATCATTTTACTTGCGGATTCGATGCTCGCGTATAGGCTTTAATCGACACTTTACTCGCGGATTCGATGTTCGCACCTAGATACCATGGACATTTTACTCTCGGATTCGATGCTCGCGTATAGGTTTTAATGGACACTTTACTCGCGGATTCGATGCTCGCGTATAGGTATAATAGGCATTTTACTAGCATATTCGAACATTCGATATTTATTGAAAGTCCGAAAATATTGAAAATCCAGGTCCGGGATAGTTCGAGAAGTCTGAATTTGTTCGAATTCGAATAGTTTGGCTCGAACTTGGGTTCGGGTTCTAGTCCATCTCTACTCAGGCTCTACAGATCTGATTTAAATCCAAAAAAAAGTTTTGGAGCAGTGGGATATTTCTGTATCTAAACTGTTGAAGATTGTCAATTATTTACAGTAGAGATGCCTTTTAAAAACACGTGTGCCACAAGAAAAAAATTTAAAATCTGTGAAAAAGTTTGAGAACTAATGTTATAGTAGACCACTTATAAATTAGAACATATGAAGACAGGTGCTTACTGTATAAAATATATCCCTATGCACATTTAAGGATAACTACCGTTAACTACCGTATAAAAATGAAAAGTACCTGGGGCAGAGAGGTCGGATTTATTATTCCTACCTCACAATATTATTTTTTTAAGGAGCTACAGCACTAACAGTTTTCATTTGCCAGGTTATTCCTGGACTAATCCTTTATTAAAGATAGTGCTGAAGCCAGGAGGAAGACTGGCAGAATCAGTTTTCTTTGGGCTGATGCTCCTCACAGAAACAATATTGGGAGGTAGGGATTACAAGTCCTATATGCCTGTCCCAAGTACTTTTCATTTTAACTGTATTTTTAAAAAAACTTTATACTAATGATAGTTATCCTTTAAGGACTTACATTTATAATCCATGTTTAAGATTTCATGAATGAATGTTATTACTGTATCTCCTTTACAGGGGTGCATTGAAAATACTAGATGAAACAAGAAGGGAGGCAAAAGAGACTGAAGAAAATATTAAAATAATTGAATCTGCTTATATAGAAGCAAAAGATGCAGTATCAAATGTCTTTACTAAACTTATCACAAAGACCTCAATACTTGAAAGACTTAAGGCCAAAATGGGTGAGTAATACTAATTCCCTATTTAAAGGAGCTTAAAATATGACTGAGCAATCACAGCAGCAATTGTTACTGGCTAGCAAGGAGGGCTGAAGAAATTACATAAAGTTGCAGCATTACAGATGAGTTTATCACACTTCTACAATATTTTTATTTTACATTTACAGTCTAGCATTAGTTTCCCTCTTAAGGGAACAGTTAAATGCTGAACTAGTTAGTGGTCCTACAATATATCCTTGTACCCTTACTAAAATAATTGCAACAGAAAATGTAAATTTAAATTAAAAGTTAACATGAAAAAAGTTCTTGGTTTTGTCAGTAAGGTATTGTACTCCCTGGTACTTCACTTGCAATGAATTCAATTATATTCTATTATTTCTGCATTCCATCAAAATCAACACATATTCTTGAAGGGTAATATGGATTTCTCTACTAATTGTGAACATGAATGGGCAGCGCAGTTCACATCCGTATATGAATTAAGTAGAGAGAGGGCATATCAAACTAATAGAAAATCTTTATTGAATACATACGTAGAAAAACAGTAACAACACCCCATCAGGGTACTCGCTTAACGTGTTTCGTGGTACTCCCACTTCTATAGCAGTGTATACTAATTCTGTCCAGACAATGGGGGCTCAAGACTAATTCTGATTTCATAAAAATACTTTCTTTACTGCTTATTTAAACCAGGGGTTGGAGACCAAAATCTCCAGATTTTCCTCTCACAAAACGACAGTGATCAATATATTCTGCAGGAAGATGAGAATTTACTAAAAGAAGGTATCATTTTTCACTTTCAAGCAATTTGTATAAAACCTTTATTTTACTTGTTTAGAATAATGAAAGTTATTGTTATGAGGCCTTTGTGATACTATTTATTTAATACTTCTGTGTTGTAATCAAGAGATATAGAATGTTTCTTTTAAAAAGTTAAAAGCTGCCATAGGATCTCTAAATAATGATGTTCTGTTTTATTCAGAGAAGATTTTACAATTGTATAGAATAAAACAGGGCCTGAGCAAGGCCAGGAGACATATAATAATACAGGTCAGGCAGTCATGTATATAAACATAAGCACCAGGGCCAGAGGCAAACCGAGAACAACTGTTACATTTGCAGTGTAAAGCACTTTTTCCCTATGGAACTTAATCATTTAATATTTCTCAGTTTAACAATTTGCCACAGATACAGGAGCTATATTAATGTTCATGCTAGACTAAATTAAACAAGTAACTTTTAGTGGAGGGCTTTGTTTTAAAAGGCACATAATTAAAGATGGATACATTGTGCTTATTGACCTAGTAAAGCCTGTAATGCCCTAATGTATGTATGTATAATTTTATTTATAAAGCGCCACTTGGGTACGCAGCGCTGTACATTATAAAATACAGAGTATACAAACAAGGGGATAAGTGCAAGCCATTATACAGATAGAAAAAAATTAAATCAAATACAATTTCATACATCGGTTAAGAAAGCATAGGTATAAATTATGTATAAATGGATAAGTGCAACAAGTCTCAACACATTAGGAATGAGATCCCTGCCCCAAAGAGCTTACAATCTAAGTGGGGGAGACACATACAGATACAAGTGGGGGGATGGGTACAAACGGCTAACAATCATTTGTTGTGCTGATGCTCAGAAAGGTAGGATAACAGTCTAGATTTGAAAGCATTAATGGATGTCACCAGGCAAAGCGGGAGAGGGAGAGCATTCTAAAGGTGGGGAACAGCAAGAGAGAATGGTTTTAGACGGGAGGCATCAGTGTTAGTTGGGGGTCTGTGGAGAAGATCTCCTTGCGAGGAACGGAGGACATGGCCTGGAACATAAGGGACCAAGAGAGAAGATAAGTAGGAAGGTGCAGTAGAGCGAAAGGATTTAAAGGTTACTACTACTGTTAAACAAATGCCTCACAGACATATACGCAGAAACACTTAGAGGCAAGACTGTAAAGGTAGTCTAGAAAGCACCCAGAAGGTAAAACAATAAACCTCATGAGCATGTCTTTTCACCAGTCTGGCACATGAGATTTCCTATCCAACCATAACCTTGAGCAAGACCTCAATAGCTTGGATACCACACATAGAAAATTAGAGGTACATAAATTCTTCTGTTAATCTGATTGAATATAAGGAATATTTAATTACATTTGGTACCTGAAGTAAGTCTTGATTTTTTTAACTCAAAAGAAAAAAAATAAAATAAAACTTATGTATGCATTTATACAAACAAAGGGAAAGAAAGAATCACAGAAGAGAAAGGAAGAATTCTAGAGAGATAGATTCTACCTGTGGCTTCCATAAATCTTTTATTTGCTGATTTCATGGATGAGAATAACAGATATATTCTAGTGAGGAATTATAAAATGCCTTTAGACTTACTTACATTTTAGTTTTCCTTTAAGATTTCTCTAATAAGTACATTTTACTAAAACTTGAATGGCAATTAAATGTCCTCAGATGGAAAAGGGGGCACATTTAACCCCCAAAATGTTGTGTTCTGATCACCGGTCTGGTCACCGATAAAAGTTTGAAATTCATTTTTGGAGTGCGACCCTCAATCTGTTGTTCATTTGATACCTGAATTCCCAGCATTGGGAAGAGTGCATAGGATATTTTGTGTTATTTCAATTTAATGTCCTGTAGATACTAGATTGTTTTCAATCAATCCTACATTAAACTGCTAATTTGAAAATCTTTTGATTATGTTACAGATGATTTTGATGAATATGATGAAGAATTTAATCGCATGAAAGATGCCAGTAAAGAGTTACATTTAAATGAGATGCTGCAGAAGATTGAGAAAGCCAAAAATGAGCTTGATGATGTCAGAAATAATTTAAAGCTCACAAAGAGCCAGGTAGCACTATTTTTGGGTTGTTTTAGCCCTTTGAAGGAACACTAATGCAATTTTTACAACAATATTTTGTTAAAGTCTATATTTCGGTGAGAGAGTACTCCTGTAAATGCAGGTAAATGAAATGTATCTGAAACAAAAGATCTTTCATACGACAATCCAGGGCTGCCATATAAGCAGTTAGAATGGCAGATATTCTGGTCCTATATATTTTATGCCCCTTCCTCAGGTGTATAAAATAATGCACCTGAGGAAGGGGGGAAACCCCGAAACATTGTGCACTGCAAGTCACAATAAAGAAGTTATATCTCAATTGAGTGTGTATCCCCTTCATTTTGTTCCTCCTATATAAACAGACCTACTTAATAAATAATGGTTTTAAGTGTTAAATATTCTTGATATATCATACATTTTTGGTGACTGTCTATTGTATTTGCTTACAGGTTATGCACTGGTGCAATAAAGTTGACAAATCATGCATTGAGAGACTTGTGAGGTGCCAAAATCCACCATATTTAGTTGTACAGGTAAGCTCAAGGCTATAACTTACTAAATTATGATTTAGTAAGAATAAAGAAGCAACAAGATAAACTCTCATTTATTCACCTACTGTTGATAACTAATGTTGAATGCTGATCATGTATTTTGTATGATGCATGTATTTTGATGACCTTTCACTGGACAAGTAGCTGTGAAAAAACTTATATTGCTTTTGGATGTGTGACACAAGTTGAAAACTAAATTTTAAAAATAACACTAAACAATAACCAGTAAAACGTTCTGAAAAATATATTGAACCATCACAACTAATAAAATGTAGTCAGTGCTGGTCTCTGTAAGCTTAGGATAGCTTCCAACTGAATGTAGTATTGACAATAAAATAATGTGTGTTTCTTGCAGTTATTTCTGTTCATAGGCTTCATACAAAGGCTTTAACTTTCTAACCAGATCATGCACAACTTTCTATAACTAAAGTTTGGTACCCTTTACTGAATATTTCTGTGGTTTAATCTGAAAATCCAAACCCATAATAATAAATAAGCTGCATGAAGTATGCTCTTAGTAGCAGATCTAGTAGAAGTATTTTTATGGGCAAATCCAAAGCACAGCAAAACCATAAAATGTTCTTCAGAATTTATTGGCAAAACGAAAATATCAGAATAACACTAAATCAGAAGGCAGAGCACCTTAATATAAAAGTGGTGATTTGTGTCTCACCACTCATTTTGATGTGGGTGCTGGGAAATTTACCTAACTGATATTTCAGTATTGCACAGAGTGGTCACTGACATGTGTACCCTTTTTTCATGCCCTTTTCTAACCTACTGCAGGAATCCAATCCTGTTACATTTTAAATTAGGTTAGGCAGGGAGGTCAAGGCAGTGCAGTTACACATGGTTCTCTTATCCAGTTCTTCAGGGGATTACATTTACTTTAATGCCATTTACAGTGGTAATGTACAGATTATTGGTGTTCTTGAGGGGGATGCTTTCAGATTAGAGAATATAAAATTGGTTTAGTTCTCCATTAGGTATTTGAGACTACTCTCAGATATACAAAGTAGAAAAGAAGAACTTTATTTACATTGTGTAATTAACAGTACGCCATAAAGGGAAAATAAACTTAATTCTTTGAAATCCTAAAGGGAAAGCTTTTCTCCCAAGAAAACCTATACATTATAATATTCTTCTCTAGTAAGTCAAATTTAGTACATGTACGTAATTGATTCTGTATAGGAAGGTTTTCATGTTGTTGCCATTACAACCCACAGCCTGTGTAGTCTTCAAAGAGACACGCCCCCTTACCCCAGTATTCACTGTCACTGTATTTTCTGTGCAGATGTCTCCATACCAATATGGAAGTCCCTGATAAGGCTTTGAAAACTGCTTGTTACCCTACTATAAAATAGTGAGCTCATTTTATTGACTTTTTAAAATCCTTTTCCTAGCAAAAGATAAATATTCTAAATATAGCTGGAATATTTGCATATGCAGTGGTGGCTCATAAGCATAAACACATGTTTTAGAAACAAACAGTCCATAAGATCATGGGTTGCATTTCCCAGACTAACTAATTTCTACATGGCAGCTCTATAGAGATACCGGTATAGAGCTTTGCTTTTAGCCAGACAAAGTACACAAGGTCGCAGGTTGCAGGTTCAATTCCCCAGACTTACTTTTGATATTTACTAAAATGTTAATATTCTGTTTCCTACATCCATGCTATCTAAGAAATACACTTTTAGGAAGAGATGCTGCAGCTTCCTTGTTTTGATCTGTTGAGAACTAGAGAGCATGTGAAGTGTACTGTGACACTTAGCTGGGTGGATTATGTGAGATGAACTCTAGTACCAATGGTTCATTTCATAAATCACCCAGCAGTCATACCAAAGGGAGAGGTGAGACACAGCTTGTTGTAAGCTTGTTGGGAATGTGCTCTGTCTATAAGAACATTGTTGTCTGGACACTTTAGTTTCATTAATTAATTTAAAATCTAAAAAGCATTAAAAGTATGCCCACTGACGTTCACTAGGTTTTAGAAATGGCTTTGGTCATGGTTGATTGTCTACCAAAGAGTGGAAACATAAATGATCTACCCAACTCTGCAATGGAAATTTTAGAAAATTCAGGAAATAGAAGCAAATCAAGGATTCAACCCTCACCCCCAGGAAAATCATCTCCACTTAAAGGTAATCTTTTAAAAAATATATTATTAATATTAATAATATATAATTCTATATATTTCTCTAATCCTTGCATTACGGTATATCTATAGAAAATGTACCACAATTGTCTAAAAATTACCACAGTAGAGCAATATTTTTTGACATACATTGAAGTAAAGAGAGTTTACTTATCTGTTTTAAACAATAGTTTGAGCTTTAGTGCATTGGCAGAGTACATTTTGGGGTTGAAAGTACCCATACACTAGATCTTACTTCAACGTGTCTGACAACTGACCAGCCTAATTACTTTACAACGGGTGTTACAGGTGTAACATTTTAACAGATGGGGCATATCTTTGAACCTCTTTTTAAATAAGCTTATTCCAGTTATAGATTAAAATAGACAAATATTTAGTTTAAGCATTTTGTTAAGATAAATAATTGCAGTAGTAGTTTAAATTATGGGCTGCATAGCAACTTAATAACTGATTGGAAAACATAAATGCTTTTTGCCTTGTAACTGGAAACAGGAACAAGGGAATCTACAGAGAAATTTGACAGAGCAAGATGGAAAGCTTTACAGTTCCAGATAGGAGAAAGCAGCAAATTTGTTGAACAAATTCATCAGTAAGTCCAAACCTTTCTATTCATATTATTGGAAAGTATGAAGTGTTTTTGGTTTCACATATATTTTTGGCAAGTTACACATATATTTTGGAAGTTACAATAAACAGTAAGGCCATACTGTCATGATTCTCAGGTGCTTCTGATCCGTTTGTGAGATCCAGTAGGGCATCACAATTGCATGCCAGTGCATTGAAATGTGTGCTGCGCTCCTGTTATTCGAGCGCATGTGATCACCATTTTTTGTGCAGATCACATGCACTCATATAACAGAATATTGTGAAGATCACAGGGCAAACTTGCGTGCTGCATTGCAATTGGGCTTTTCACGTGTTTCCGTGCCTTGTAATGTGGCTACAGTCTAACACATATGTAAATTAGCAAAAGATGTAAAAGACCAACTGTGCTATATTTAACATTTATATAAAATAAAGCGCATGTATACATTGGTGGTTTCAATGCATGGATAGTTTATTTACATTAATGTTCCGACCAGCCATGCTCCCATTAAGAAGTATATATGTGTTTGTTTTGGTGCATAGAATTGCTAAACTTGAAGATGGGCTTCCGGATGAGACTCTGAAAGTTGTGGAAGGCTATTTTGGAAAGGCAAGAGAAGGCTCCAGCGGAGTAACTGGGGAAGGATCCTTGCTTGAAAATGCTGCCCCATGTATGTTTATGGTTTACTATGCCTCCTTGATATAAAAAAAACATGTACGGTAATACATGTGATCCAATGCCACATAATTACCTAATCATTTCTAAAAATACATGCCTTAAATTGGCAGAAAGGGGATTGGTCGAAGTTTAACCCACAGGTGTCACTCTGGTATGCATTTCTCATTTTATCTTAACCATGATCTTTAGGGATAGTTTATGAATGTTATAATAAAATCAGACAATCAACCCATGTATAAAATATTTTGAAAGCAGATACTAAACTTTGCTTCAAAATACATAGATATCTACATGTGCTAAACCTGGTCTAACTCAGAGCATATAGTATTAACTGTATGCATTAGTTAATCAAAAAAGTACCATTTCAGGCAGGAAGTGGCTGTGTTTTAAAAACAGCAGCTGAACTTGGCCCCCCCCCTCTCCATAGGAAAAAGGAATACTTCCTGGTGGGGTGGAGGTAGGGCAAGGCCAGCACCTGGAGGAAAATATTGTCTTTGCCTGACTGCCATCACATTTCCTGCCACAGAAAGTTAAAAGTTATATTACCAGTCACTGTGGGAAAATTGTGTATACCGGTCACTGTGGGCAACTTGAATGTACCAGTGACTTTAGGCAAGTTACACATACCAGTCACTGCAAGCAACTTGCATGTAACACTATCTATGGGCTATCTGCATGTACCAGTTACTGAGGGCAACTTATATGTACTAGTCACTGTGGGCAACTTATATGAACAAGTCACTGTGGGCAACTTTTATGTGCCAGTCACTGTGGGTAAGTTATATGTACCAGTCACTGTGGGCAACTTATACATACTAGTCACTGTAGGCAACTTGCATGTACCAGTCACTGTGTCAACTTTTATTTAACTAGTCTGTGTGGGTAACTTATATGTACCGTTCACTGAGGTCAACTTATATGTACCTCTCTGTTCGAGGGCACATATATTAGCAACCTCCATGTGGCATATATATGTTAACCAGCCACTGTTAGGTCAGCCCTCCAGTTCACCAGCCACTTCTATGTCATCCCACCCCTGGCTTAACAGTAGCTGGCGAACAGGAAGGCTGACCTAACAGTGTCTGCCTAACTGGAGGGTTGACTTAACAGTGGCTGGTGAACTGGAGGGCTGCCCTTACAGTGCCTGCTGAACTAGAGGGTTCGGCAGCCGCTGTTAGGCCAACCTTTCAGTTCATCAGCCAGTGTTAATTTAACAGCTGAAAGTGCTTGTGAAGGTTCTCATTCATCCAGGTCATGGTATATCTGTTGTATTCAATTAGATCAACTGGACTTGAAATGTAGTTCTTGAAGACGTTTCGCTAGTCATCCGACTGGCTTTCTCAATTCAGAATGACTTGTACAAGAATCTGTGGCAATTATGTACCCTGGAAAATCCCAATTGCATATCACAGCAGGTGTTAAGGGTGTGATTAGATAGTGGCTAAGAGGTGTATAGGAACGCCCAGAGTAAGGTGTTAAAACAGATTGTACATGGCAGACAGTTGTGTCGAACCCCCCCACCTATTTAGGCTTGGTTTCTTTATTTTCACATAATGGCCTCCTTAACACCTCTCTTGAACCAGTCACGTTCCTTCGCCAGTATGTTAACATACAATCTTCAAAGGTTGTCCTTTATCCTTAAGATGCAGATACACGGCTGAGTCCTGACCCGAGGAATTGGCTCTTCTGTGCTGGGCCATACGTTGATGCAGTTGCTGTTTGGTCTCCCCCACATACAAATCAGAGCATTCTTCACTGCACTGCATATATGATGATACCAAAACACAAGAAAAGCGACATCATATATGCAGTGCAGTGCAGTGAAGAATGCTCTGATTTGTATGTGGGGGAGACCAAACAGCAACTGCATCAACGTATGGCCCAGCACAGAAGCGCAATTCCTCGGGTCAGGACTCAGCCGTGTATCTGCATCTTAAGGATAAAGGACATACCTTTGAAGATTGTAATGTTAACATACTGGCGAAGGAACGTGACTGGTTCAAGAGAGGTGTTAAGGAGGCCATTTATGTGAAAATAAGAAAACCAAGCCTAAATAGAGGTGGGGGGGTTCGACACCAACTGTCTGCCAGTACAATGCGTTTTTAACACTTACTCTGGCGTTCCTATACACCTCTTACCACTATCTAATCACACCCTTAACACCTGGCTGTGATATGCTATTGGGATTTTCCAGGGTACATAATTGCCACAGATTCTTGTACAAGTCATTCTGAATTGAGAAAGCCAGTCGGATGACTAGCGAAACGTCTTCAAGAACTACATTTCAAGTCCAGTTGATCTAATTGAATACAACAGATATAACAGCTGAAAGGTTAGGTAGAGCAAGTATGTGATAGTACAGTATAAAAGTAGTAAATATAAAATAAAAATTAGACATTATTAGACATGTGGTTTGGGTGCCTATGCCCTGAACACGGGAAAACTCGCTAGCATTATTGATTCATCTCATACAAATGACAAAAATAAACAATACATTTTATTATTTCTTAACCCTGTACCCTTCAGTTGTATTGTTTATATAGTTTATATTTATTTAGTAACTACCATATATATATTATATCTAATATATCTAATTTGCAACAACCATTTAACTAAAATGCTGACATTTCTTCCATAGATGCCACACCTCAGTCCATCACACCAGCTAAAAAATATCTTCACCCAGACAGCAACAAAATGAGAAATGCTAAGAAAGGAGGAATTACTATTGCCAATGCCCGGTATAGCTCTGAAGATGCAGCATCACTAGTGGCATTTATTGTAGCTGTTGTAGAATACACTCGGCTTTGTGTACCCCTGACAGATTGCCAGAAAAGACTTACTGATTTAGAAAAGGAAAAGGAGGAACTTAACTTAAAGGAGGAGAGGTCCTCTGTGGTGGGTTTTAAAAACTGTCATCCCATTCACCAATTGTTTCATCAACCACAAAGCACACAAATAATTTTATTAACAAAATGTGGGCATGATAAGAATTACATGCACCCAAGAGCAGGTGATTGTCTGGAAGTTACAGGGGCTTTGCCCTGATGGATTAAATTATAACCATACTCATAATCAGTAATATGTAGCATTATTTTACAGTTTATTTTCATGTAACAAAATCCAACCTAAACAAAAAGATAATCTCCAGCTCTTGCCATAAAAAGTCTACACAATAATTAATTAGGCTTCAAGCACAACTCCACCCTCATAAGAACACCTTTTAGAAAGAATGCCCTCTTTAAAATATGTTGATATTTTCTACTTTGTCCTATGAATTCATTACTGTATGCCTGCTATGCTTCTGGATGCCTCATGGAAACTCAGCAATTTAGAAACCTGTACTGAGCCTGGGCATGCTCAGAAGAGGCAGACAGGGGATTGACATTCAGTCATTGGCTGTGATGTCAATTGTCAAATCTATAACTGACAGTTGCTAACTGGAAGAACCAGGAAGCAGAAACAGATAACCAGACATTTTGCAGGATTTTAGGTTAGACTTGTATATTTCACATTTCAAACTATTACCGTTTAGGGTTTTGGGGGGGGGGGGGGGGGTTTACCTGTATGTAAGTTTTCATTTTGGGGCTGGACTTGCCCTTTAATAAATATTATTTAAGGGACTATGGCAGCAAGTGAAATGAACAAACTACAAATGTATCTTTGCTACGTCTGTACTGTAGGTGGTATTGTCAATATACACCCACAATGCTTGGACCCTTTTTGTCATCTTTTTTGTATTTCAGGTGACCAACCAATATTCAGTGGAAGAGCTTCCTGTGTTTCATGAGGAATCTCTGAATATGCTTACTCCAGAGGATTTCCCCACCCTCCAGTCTGAGGTAACTTTCAAAAGCATCAGGGTTCAGAAAGCAGGACACTTCATAGCAAATGGCTCAGTGTTATCTACTGATGCCTTGCAGCGCTGAGGTCTATGGTTTGCTGTGCTTGTCCACAATCATAAATACATACTGATGGTTTGTGTGAGTTAGATAAAGTGACTGAAAGCTCTTCAGGGCAGGGCCTGTTGTGAATAGATTAAGTAACGCTTAATCGCTGTAAAGCGATGCGGAATATGTAGCACTATATAAGAAATAAAAATACATACATACTGAGGGAAGATGCAGGGAGTGACATTAACAACTTATTTCCAGATAAACCAAAAAATGGAAAGGATCAAAAATTAAACCACAGTGATCTGCATACAAATGCAAATTATATACTCATCTACATTTAGGTTTATTATTATTTTTATTTAATAAAATGGTCTTAAAAAAAGTATAATTGCCTTATGGGTATATGATATTAATAATGTTTATGATTTGCTATTGCAGGTGACTTTGCTTCATCATGAATATGATTCTGCTGTAAGTCGCAAGCATCAACTTGGGGAGGATCTGCACTCACAACAAGAGAGGCTTTGGGCTGCTCTTGATATGTTAGAAAGGTAAGTTACCCCATGAAATCTTATCATTGGAATTGTCCTAGCCATAAGTTTAAATATTGCTTGTTGTATATATATTCTGGTATCCCTGCATTGGTAACAAAAGCAGGTCCTTTTCACACATTTTTGTTGTTGATCAGATTTGGTAGTTTATATTAATTTTGAACCTACACAGTTTAATCTTGTTTTGTTGTTTTTATTGCTATGAATTCTTTATTTTGTATGTGTCATTTTATAGATGTGGTAATAAAATTAATACACGCAATTTCCTTCTTGTCTTGTAGATCTATAAATTCTCCATCAGGCAGATAATTGATTATAAGTGTGGTCATTTTTTGTTCAATTGGTAGAGGAGTGCAGAGGAAGATCATTGGCGATATAGCTTTGTTTTGCATTCAGCAGCACAAATCTACATTGACAGCAACTTGGTCACTTCTTAATCAGATCAAGTAGTGCACAGACTGTACATTAATCAGAACTCTTTTAGCGATTTTCTGAATGGAATTTCTGAATCAGATTATTGAAAACACTTTTCCTATCAAAAAGAACCTGATCGGGCAAGATGAAAAATTTTCCATCAACCCCATCTACCAGAACCAGACATTCCATAGTTTTCAATCTGAAATCTACGGAAGATTGCCGGTGCAAGGTGGGGATATTAGATTGTTTCTTCCGAGCGGATTAACAATAGTTTCTGAACGAATTGGAAGAATATTGGACCATGTATGCCCACCTTATTTGATATTATTTGTTATATGAACCACTCCCACATAATTTTATAGTTACCTTTCCCACCCCTGAAAACCCTGCTCTTGCAATACTTACTTACCTTCCTGGTGTTCCTCAAATGAGATATTCACCCTGCACTCTGCTGAACTGGTCTTCCGGTTTCTCCCTTGCACAGCAGTAAATCACAGCAATGATGGATGATATCATGGTCAATGAATGACTGCTGGCTGCTGCTGATCGGGCTGCCTCCTCTGCTTGGCGGGATCAACTGGCAAAGATTATTGCAGAGTGCAAAGTGAATATTTCACTTTAGGAATGCTGGGAAGTTGAGTAAGTAAGCAAGGTTGTTCTTTTTTGGGGTGGGGAAGGTAAGTATAAAATATGTGGAAGGGTTGGTCATGCTCTTATCTCTACCTTTTTTCTGTCCGTATCTCTACAAAGCCTTCCTTCCTGACTGCTTTCTGCTGTCTGGCACTGTTTGCTACTATAACTTAAGGTGCGCATACATTTATGAGATCTCCAATGCTCCCCCAGTTCACAGACTGGTAACTAAAGATCTTTAAGTCTAACATCATTGGTAGGGAAGATACTGGAAACATTGTTATAGGATCATATTCTGAACTTATAAGTAGTAGTCAGAAGTAGATCTTGTCAGACTAACTTGCTTGTTTTTTATGATAAAGTGAGTAAGAATTTCAGTTCTGGCATAGCAGTGGACGTAGTATAATTGGATTTTGCTAAAACTTTTGATACTGTGCCGTACATGAACTTATGAGGTCCGTTGGCCTAGAAAAACACATTTATACGTGGATAGGGAATTGGTTGTTGGTACAATTGTCAATGTAATTGTCAATGAAGCTGCGTCTATATGGGCTAAATTTAAGTGCCTCAGGGTTCTGTACTAAGGCCACTTCTTTTTAATTTGTTTTTAAATGACTTAAAAGTTGGTATTGAGAGAAAGGTCGCTTTGTTTACTGACGAAACAAAACTATGCAGAGCATTGGAAACTTCAAATGATGTGCAATCGCTTCAAGCAGATTATCAAAATGGGCAGCTAAGTTGCAGATGAGATTCAATGTTAATATATGCTAGGTAATGCATTTAGGGATTAACATTCCTTGTGTCACCTACACCAATGGCTCTGTGCTAGGTGAATCTCTGTTGAATCTCTTAGCTGTAGAAAACAATGCCAGACAGTAATGGCTGGAGCTAACAAGGTCTTGTATAAAGAGGGGAATAAATTCAAAAGAGAAAAATATTATTCACCTTATTTACAAAGCACTAGTAAGGCCTCATTTGGAATATGTGGTGCAGTTTTGGAATCCCATATACAAAAGGGACATCTTGGAAATGGAAGGAGTTCAGAGAAGCGCAACAAATAGGCTTGACTATGAAGGCAGATTAGATTAGTTAGGGCTATTTATACTGGAGAAGAGGCGATTGTGTGGGGTTGTGATCAGTTCATACAAATATATTAATGTGCCATATAATAAACTTTCCAGTGTATTGTTCACAAATAGTTCATATAAGAGGACACATGGACATCCTTTAAGATTTGGAGAAAAAAAAGTTTCATTTTCAGGTTAGGAAAGGTTTCTCTACAGTGAGAATGGTGAAACTGTGGAACTGTCTTCCAACAGAGGTGGAAATGGCATGTTCTATGAATAGCTTTAAAAGTGGGATAAGTTTCCAAAACTAAAACATATTGAGAATTACGGGTATTAATACATATACTGTAGTTCTGGTTGGTCAGGAAGGATTTTTTTCCCCTTTTATCTGTTTTTTGGGGTTTTTTTGGCCTTCCTCTGGATCAACTGTAAGGTAGGGTAAATGAGTAGGGTCTGCAAATGTAGATTTCGGACCTAGGCACTCTCCTTTTTGGCTATTAGCCGGTAGTCCATTAT
Source organism: Hymenochirus boettgeri (assembly GCA_019447015.1). Lineage (NCBI taxonomy): Eukaryota > Metazoa > Chordata > Amphibia > Anura > Pipidae > Hymenochirus > Hymenochirus boettgeri. Next base: position 163,681,514 of record CM033473.1, on the reverse strand, counting down.
CAAATGGAAGTCCTTACTGTGTATCCCTTAAAGTGATTAAGGTGCAAGCAGAAGAAATTTGAAATCTTTGAAGATTCTGCCTTGAAAAATCCAGTGAAACCATCAATAAAAACCATATGAATTTACAACAAAAGATAATATAAAGTCTTACTCTTTTTACAACACTAGAGGGCAGTCTTACTTGCTTCATTCCTATATACATTGTATTTGTGTGGTTGCTACTAATCAAAAAAAAGTTACAATCCTATACATAATAGTTACACTCATATTCACATCTCATTATGTTACACATTGATATTTATGTAGCAACCACTAGTTACCCAATTATGTGAGGGTCCTATCTATCTCACAGAAAGCAAGTAAGACTGCCATCTTGTGTAACACAGGACAGAATTTTTATAAAACTTTATTTTATCTTTTGTTGTAAATTCATATGGTTTTTATTGATGGTTTCACTGGATTTTTCAAGGCAGAATCTTCAAAGAAAATTTCTTCTGCTTGCACCTTAATCACTTTATGGGATACACGGTAAGGACTTCCATTTGATAATGCAAAGGACTGGATTCTGAGACTTTTTTTGTTTTTTTCCACAATTGGAGCAATTTGGCCACCCCCACACCAATAGAGGCGTGGCCTATCACAGGGTTACACCTGATGAAGGGGACATTGTGATCCCCGAAATGTTGTATTTTTGATGTGATTTAATAAAAGACATTGAACTTCACCAAAGAGTGCCCCTTGCAAATAATTTGCTTGTGCTATAAATGAGTAGGGTAATGAGGTTGGATAAGATGGACGTATGTCTTTATTCAATCTCCATTACAATGTTACAGAAAAAAAAATGCCTGACCTGATAACATTGCGAACTACATATGCAGAGAGATTCGATAAATGTTCTTATCATTAAAAATGGTGCTAATTTTGCTCCAACCAATCAGATCTTATTTAACATTTAAAATCTAACATCTGATTGGTTGGGGCAAAAATTAGCACCTTTTGTAATGATTAACCAGAGCCGCTATTGCTCTCGGTAAATCTCCCGAACGCGATTCAATATCACGTTTGCGCGAGTGGGTAGATGCCTTTTGAGTTTTAACACCAGCTATTAGCCGGTGTTAAAATCGTGTGCTAAAAGTAGCGCAAACGCGATATTGAATCGCTAGCGCCAGATGTGTGGGTGTCTTTTACGTAACACATGTATCCGTCACTAATATGGAGTTGAAGTCACGCTAATCAGTAGTGAGACAGTTAGTTCCACTTTAACTCCATATAATCGCCCAGCTCCACTGGGTAAATTGCCCTGCAAAACTTTTATTGAATATCCCTGTATAACGTAGATCGCAAAGCATTATCCTTTTAGAAACAATGCATGTTAAGAAACCACTTTGTAGACAAATATTATTATGGATTTTATGTTTGGGTCAGATTGAACATTGAATTTTAATGTCAAATTGTAACGTCAGGCAATCTACTAGAACTACTGCATCCCTTTAATCCTTTACCAAAAGAGATTTACTTAGCACAGAGCCATTTATAGAATAAGCAGTACAAAAGTTTTTAAAATTCGAATGCATCACCTTGTGCTTGCCAGCATATTATCTTATCTGTAACTTCAATCCTCATGTTATTGCAAAGACTGTACATATTGTGTAGATAGCACATTGCTAATACCTTGTTTATTTGTCCCCCTTGTATGACTTTTTTGTAATATATCATGCAGCACTTTATCCCCAAGTGCCAATATACAAAAACAGTGCATACATACATTAAAGTTAATTGCCATTGAGATGTTAAGACCATAGCTGTTTGTAAAATTTTGCTGGGTGGAACTGCTTATTCTTCTGACTCAGGTGTGGTATTAGCTCATGAATGAATATTAAATAAAGAAAAGTTGATTGACAAATGGCTCTTTCATATTTGCCTATAGGTTGAACATAAAAGAACAAGAATGGAGGAAAACAGTAGAACAAAGCAACATTTCAGACCTACTTACAAACTGTTTGCTGGCTGCAGCATTTCTCACCTACTGTTCAGGGCTCAGTTTTAATGGCAGGTACTAATGAGAAATTCTTAAATGTGCAGTACTTTATGAAATATTTCACAAGCAAGGCAATATATACAGTAGGTATATATTAGTTTGCTTTTTTGTCAAATGCAAAGTAATATCTGTGACAAAATTTGGTTTCTTTCCTAGGTCCGTTCACACTACACACAGGCCAAATTGAGTTGTTTTTTTGTCCATTTTGGGCCAAGTGCAGCAGTCCAAGTTTTGAGAAAACTTTAGAAAATGTTTTGTCATATCTCTTGCGTACTCAGCAATGACCTTGCCAGATTACTGCTTTACCCTATGGAATTCCCTCAAATTATATTAGGAATGACTTTACTGATACCTCTCCACCTAACAGGGCTGACCCACAAATCCAGTTAGGGGTAAATAGAACAAGTGGTTCAGCAGAGAGGTTTAAAATGTGTATTATTACACCAGGAATGTACTGAATCCTTTATATAAAACCAAACAGTATTTCAAGTATTAACAGCACCATATATAAAATATAAAGAATAAAACAACCCTTTATCACTTTGTTTGGTAATACTGCTAAAGTCTACCTGCATCTTAAGGATAAAGGACATACCTTTGAAGATTGTAATGTTAACATATTGGTATAAGTACCGTGATTGGTTCAAGAAAGGTGTCAAGGAGGCCATTTATGTGAAAATAAAGAAACCAAGCCTAAATAGAGGGGGGGGGGTTCGACACCAACTGTCTGCCATGTACAATGCTGTTTTGACACCTTACCCTGGGCGTTCCTATAACACCTCTTAGCCACTATCTAATCACGCCCTTAACACTTGGCTGTGATATGCTAATTGGGATTTTCCAGGGTACATAATTGTCACAGATTCTTGTACAAGTCATTCTGAATTGAGAAAGCCAGTCGGATGACTAGTGAAACGTCTTTAAGAACTAAACTTCAAGTCCAGATGATCTAATTGAATACAACAGATATCTACTTACAAAGTATTTTCATATATTTATAAAACCCTTCTTTTGCGCTTTCATGGGAAAGGTCATATTTATAAAGCAGAGAATGTGAAATTTCAGAGTTGCCGTTATTTTTGTCATTTTTATTACTATTTATCAGTATCAATATTTATCAGATCTTCAGCTCTTAGTAGTTTTCTGCATGTATATATTTATATATGCAAAATATACAGTATACAAGTCCAATGCACACATGGGATTTGTGAAAAAAAACGCCTTTTATTTACAGTACATGAGAGCAGAAAAAATTTCGGCCCGTTGTGTTGCCTTTCTCACGCCTAGTATTTTTATATATATCAAAGATTATTTAGACATAAATACACACACTATATTTATAGTATATACATTATAAATGTATTTATAGCATTATAGGAGTAGATGCATGGTTTTTGCAAAGGCTTTTGATACAGTCCCCCATAGGCGACTAATGAATAAGCTAAGGTCTGTTGGTCTGGGGAGTCACATTTGTACATGAATAAAAAATTGGTTAATGATTAGGATGCAGAGATTCGCTGTTAATGGGGCTTCATCAATATGGACTAAAGTGTTAAGTGGGGTGCCACAGAGTTCTGTGTTGGGGCCGCTTCTATTTAATCTGTTTATTAATGATTTGTAAGTGGGTATTGTCAGCAAGGTTTCTGTGTTTGCTGACGACACAAAACTTTGTCGACCATTAAAAACTTCAGAGGATGTGCAATTGTTGCAGGGGGATCTAGATAGATTGTCACATTGGGCTGCTAAGTGGCAGATGAGATTCAATGTTGAGAAATGTAAGGTGATGCATTTTGGACTTAAAGGGGAACTGTGGTCTCCAAACAAGGTGGGTTTAAATGAAAGGCCAGTTCCCTACCTTTAAAACGAGCTGTCAACCACCTCTTTACGTGCTCCACAGCCCAAGATATAAAGAAATGACTGACCAGAAAGTTAATGGGTGGGAGGCTGACATGTGACATTCCTAAGGCTTCTCCTGCACAGTGCCGCCGGCGAGCACAGCCTCAGACTCCCTCAGTGTGTGAGGGAAACAGGAAGTCCCTCCCCTCCCTGTTGTGTGAAGTCCTGACAGAGAAGGTAAGGGAATCTACAGCCCTTCTTTTCCACTATGTGAAAACAGCCTTTTCAGGCAGAGTTCTCACTCCACAGAGTTTTCTGTAGGGGGGTCTGAGTGGCTCACGGCACCTGTGAGTGGGCGGGGCTTATGCGCTCACGTGTGGGCATGGCTTATGCGCTCACGAGTGGGCTGGACTTAGGTATCCGTGGGTGGGTGGGTGGGCTTAGGCATCCGCGGGTTGGCAGGGCCACATGGGGTTGTAAGAGAATGGGCCAAGGGGAGCCTGCAACTGGAGGGACCATGGGGTCCATGAGTGGGAGGGACCAGGCGGGCTGAAAAGGGGAGGAGGAGACACAGGGCAGATTGACTGATATGATTTCAGAGCAGGAAGTGCAGGGGACCTGGTGATGATGCTGCCATATCACACACAAAAATGTAAATATCTTCAAAGCGATGCAGAATAAACAATGACAATACATTCTCAGGAGAGGAATTCCTATCAATTTACCTAAACTCATTTTTGGACCACAGTTCCCCTTTAAAAATCCTTGTGCTGCTTATACTATAAATGGCTCTGTGTTAAGTGAATCCCTGTTGGAAAGGGATCTTGGAGCTTTGGTGGATAACAAACATAAGGGTAGCAAGCAGTACCAGGCAGCAACAGCTAGAGCCAGCATGGTATTGTCTTGTATAAAGAGAGGTATGGATTTAAGGGAGGAAAATGTTATTCTCCCTTTTTACAAAGCATTGGTAAGGCCTCATTTAGAATATGCAGTGCAATTTTAGAATCCTGTGTACAAAAGGATATCTTTAAAATGGAAAGGGTTCAGAGAAGGGCAACTAAATTAATAAGAGGATTGAGGGAGCTAGAGTAAGAAGAGAGACTGGTTACAAATATGTACGCTAGAGAAAAGACGCTTGCATAGGGATATGATTACTGTGTAAATACATTAACAGGCCATACAATAAACTATCTGGGGCATTGTTCACCAATAGAGCATGTCAGAGGACATGTGGACATTCCTTAAGAAAAAAGGTTTAAGCTTCAAGTTCGGAAAGGGTTTTTCACTGTGAGAACAGTAAAGCTATGGAACTGTCTTCCAGTGGACATTGTTATTGCAGGTTCATTGGTCATTTTCCACACCTTGAGCTTCCAATCATTCTGCAGATTCAACTTGAAATCTGCAGAGGGGTGGGAACTTGAGTATTGGGTCGGGGGAAAAATTTTTTGTTCCTCTTTGTTTCTCAGATAAACCACACTCAATATAAAATAATTTGTTTTCTGTCAGTCTTGAAAGAATTAAGCATTATTGAATGAAAGTTGTATTTCATACAAGAACAACATGTAGCTTGTTAATCTGTTTCTTTGCTGTTTTAACTTTAGGGTTCGAGTAAGCAATTCAGTGATCAAGTTTATTGAAAGAATTGGTCTTCCCATTCCTCAGATAATGCTTCTGAGGGATCTTCCACTTATAGACTTTCTACACTCTCCGGTACGTTGTCCAGCACAGTGATTTATTTCAGCAATATACTGCATGTGAAAAATGCTCTAATTCCTTTGCATTTGTGTGCTTTAAAATTAGTTTATGTCTGAGCTTGCAATTTATATATGTATATGAAGGAGTACAATGAAAATATAATTAGAATAATGAGTATGTGTAATGTTACTTGTGTACTATAAAGATTTTTATATTCAATGAGATGACTTTTATTAATGTAGATTGAAATAAAGACATTGGAGATGAAAGGCCTTATAAGTGACTCACTTTCAATGGACAACTCCAGCATCCTTAACAGCACAATAGGCAACAATGCCTGGGTCTTAGTATGTGACCCAACTGGTCAAGCTACATCATGGATAAGAAGTCACTTACCAGAATCAAGTGTGGAAGTAATGTACCATGTAAGAATATTGTTTTATTTTAATATAATTTGTGTGCTATTTTATCAACATCTATGTAGAAAGTTATTGCTTTTTAAAGGGCATAGACCCAATACTGTCACTAAACTGGGATGAGGAATTCCAGATTTGCTAGTTAGTGACAGTATTGAGTCTTTCAAACTTCTGAGAACATCCTGCTCATTAAGGGGGAAAGGGGGATCCACAGGAACTCCTGTGCTAAGTTGTGTTGGGGATCAGATTTTGTTCTCCCAGAGCCCATTTTATCAAAAATGTACAACAGGTATGTTTTACTGTGCTGGAGTGTGCTTGGAGGCCCATTACACGTCAAATTAACCCCTTGACAACCAGCACTACAGGTGAATAAATATATACCAATAATAAAAACACTAAAAATATACATTTTCAAATGTTTTTAACTGTGGAGGTCCCCTAGAAACACTGATTGATCTTTTTTTGTTTTATTATTGCCTGCTATTATGTTTTTGCCAAAGCATTATTTGTACCAATTTCTCCTTTGTATTCTTTTAGGATTTGATTTCTGAGTTGGACACCTGTCTGACGGATGGACATTGCCTTCTGCTAACTTATTGTGATGTACAGGCTCTCAGCCATGACCTTCGGTTTACAAAACTGCTAAACACAAAAAGAGAGTTCAAATATCATAAACTACCATTTAAAATGATGGTACTGTATGCAAATAGATGATTGTATAATTTATTTTGCAATTATATATCAAAGTATCCCTAGGAGTGAGAAATTATTCATATAGCATGAGGCTGCAAGACAGCTTCTGTTATAATAAGGCTTTGTTCCATTTTTATGTTATGTGGAGGGCTTTTTGCTCCTTTTGGCCCACCACACATTAAGCTATATAGCTGTCTGGTGTGTATTTATAGCAAAGTATCTAATCTGAGGTTTGAGTGATGCCTTTAATCCAGTACTAGAGATGGACCAGAACTTGAACACGCACATGCTATGTACCCTACCTGGCATACTCAAAAAACTGTGTTTGAGCTCTTATGGATCTGTGCAAACATGCTATTTAATGACTATGTTTCCATCTCTACTTAAAAAGTAAAAGTAACCCACTCTCTGTGTATAGCCCATGTTTAGCACAATCAAATAATATATCAATTGCCTTTATATTCCTGAGTCCGGCTATCATTTTAATCTAGCATTCAGAATAAATTATTGTATGTTATTATATTTCAGATTGGAGAGCATGAAGTAGAGTGTCACCCCAGTTTTCGAATATACCTTCATACCACCAGTATGCCAGAGGAAATCCCAGCAGAAGTGGCTTCCTTCTGCACTGTACTCTTCTTTTACCAGAATCAGACTGGATTAGTTGAACAGCTTTTAGAGCGATTTGTACAGCAAGAGAAACCCAGGCTAAGGGAAGAACATTTACTTCTGAAACAGGTCCGATACGAAACAGAATGTTGCAATCATTTTGAGTTTTACAACAAACCATGCATCATTTGTTTAATTTATTATTGTATAAAAACCCATAAAAGTCTTAATGTTTGAAATTATATTTTAAATGTGTTTTGTAATTAAAAGGCCAACGTAAATTCAGTGGCTTAACTAAGAATCACTGCCCCCCCCTTGCAAAACTATGATGGGGTCTCTATCCATGCTTTAACTAGAGTGGTTTTCTGTGAAGTGTCTGTATCTGTGATAGGAAGCATAAGATAATGGAACCCCCCCCCTGTGGTCACAGGGTCTGTTCCCCAGGTAGTTACTTCCCTGTCTATATCTAATTTTATGAGATACATAAGAAGTGACAAGCCTTATCAAAGGTCAAAACCCTATTTTATGTCAATCTCCATCTTTTTATGTACAGGAAAGCTTGGACAGTATGGTGAAGCTTTCTGTTCTGGAAGAGAAAATCATTGCCTCCCTGCAAAATGATGGCTCCCTCCTACGCAGCCTGTCTATTACTAAGAAACTGGGGGATTTGAAGCTACAGCATGAAGAAGCCACTGAGACGTCAGTGCCATTTTTACTTTTTTTGGGTGGGACAATAGGAGTTTTTCTTTTTTATCAGGGAAGATACATAAAAATTCATAAAGCCAGCGCTGGGTTATTACTGCTCTTTATCATTCTGTTTTACCCCATGTATTACCCCAAGGGGCTGAAAAACACTACGGTAATCACTTTTGCTATTTTAAATCCACTTCCAAAAATTGCTTCTGCAGTTTAAGCTTTGCCTTCTCTATTACATTGAATTGCATTGTCAGTCATTTTCCTGCACATATCTCTATGTGGTACCCACTTGCCACATATATTGAACCTTTATTACAAAAAGATAAAAATACAATATACAAGTATTATAATCTCAGTATTCATATCCAGTGGAGATCACAGCCTACAGTAGTATCCATGTGCATGTGACTAAATAGAATGTGATTAAACACTTATAACTTAAGTAGAATATGCATTGTTTTATTAAAAATGCATATTGAATAAATATACACACAGTAGTAACATAATACCGAAAGTTGAATAAAGATATACACTCATCTAGTTCAACCTTTTTAGCCTACTCATGAGCCCTACCTACATTTGCCCAAAACTCAACATGCAGTACAATATATAACATGCGTCAAATTGTTGACTGTGGATTTGCAGGTACATAAAGATCATTGCCAGTGAAAAGAACTTGTTACGTGCCAGGGAGGGTTTTCGTGAGATAGCTTTGCGTGGAGCCTTAATGTTCGACACTGCTAGAATGCTTTATCAGCTCAACAGAATTTACAATACAAGCTTCAGTCAACTAATTCAACTTTATGATATGTCTGTGGCACATTCAGAAAGGTGGGTACTTTATCTTCTTGTGTATGCTAAACAGAGATGTATGCATTCACTTAATATTTTTTTTCTTGTTCCAGGTATTCTGTAAAAGGAGTCATAGCTCGTATCACTAGCAACATTTTCTCATACATTTCAAGGTCTTTGTTGGAGAAAGACAAACTGGTTTATGCATTTCTCGTTGCCTTTGAAGTAAGCATATACTGTACAAAAAAGAAAGGCCATTGAATACCCTAGTGCCATTTTTGCAACAGTGCAGAAAAAATAACTAAATCATTTATTTTTTATTCAGGTAGAAGAGTCCATAGGAAAACTGCAGCCAGGTGAGAGGGAATTTGTTATGTCCCCAGGTCTGTGTCACATTGTGCTACAGAAACTAGGGCATAAAGTGTCAGAAACCCGTCAACAAGCAAAGAGCCCATTTGACTGGATGACCGAAGAGCAGTTTAAAAATGTACAGGTACCGAACAGTCATTGAAAACATTGTTTTTTTCCTCTCCTAGTTGGATTTTTCACTAACAAAATATCACTAAAATAAATCATAATTAAAAAAAAAAAGTATTAATTGGTATAAGGGTCCAACCTTGCTCTATAAAAACAATAGAAAGTGTCAGTGACAAATACGTGATGATATTTAGGGATTTATGTATAATGTATGTATAATTTTATTTATAAAGCGCCACTTGGGTATGCAGCGCTGTACATTTTAAAATACAAACAGAGTTATTCAATAAAAGTTCTTATCGTTTTAAATGGTGCTAATTTTGCCCTAACCAATCAGATGTTAGCTTTCAAATGTTAAATAAGATCTGATTGGTTGGGGCAAACTTAGCCCTATTTTTAACAATAAGAACTTTTATTGAATCTCGCTGTTAGTGCGTACGTCCTCTTCAGCAGGGTTAATGAAAATGCTGTCAACTACAAAGTTGTAAAAGGTGTAGTAATTCAAAGAGAGATGGCAATTAAAAAAAATGGACCATTAACAATAGGTGTAACAAACACGTAAATGAAGAAAAGAGTTCTATTAACTACGGAGGTAAAAATGAGAGAAGAACTGATGATAGTGAAAGGACTAGTAAAGAATCACAGAATCTAGAATTACAAAGATTGATAAGTACAGTACAGTAGATTAGCATAGATCTATATGTGGATCAAAAGAATCTGGATTTAATGGCAAACCAGAACAAATTGTTGTAGACTAGCTTTGTTTATAAATGCACTGATTTGTGTATTAAGGGAAAGAACATGCATGGTAGTAGAATTAGAGAAAATTAACCAATATTTGTTTTTTTCCAAAGGCTTTGTCTATGGGGCAAAGGATGGAAAATCCCTCAATTTATTTATTGATGACATCAATCTTCCTACACCAGATGTGAATGGTGTGCAGTGTTGTAATGAGCTGTTAAGAATGGTTCTGGACGATAATGTCCTTGTAAAACTGAGCAAGCCATTTGAATGGCAATTTCTGGAGGGGATTATAGTCAAAGCAGCAATGTGCTTACCTAAATATGACAACAGCACACAGAAAATGTTTTCCCAAAGGCTCTTGGTGAGTTGTAGAAATTTGTAGGAACTATGCATATGTTTATTGTTGTTAGTAATAATAAATATATGTTTACTAAGTACTAATAGAACTTAAATCACTAATATCACTTTAAGGACAATAATACTCCCCCATTAATAGTACCCAATATGAGGACCTAATTCACTAGGTCATCACCTTTGAGTTTGTGGTATTTATCTCAAATTAAACTGTCCCCTGCTACTGCTGTTCTTGGCCATGCCTCCCATGTCCTGGAATTCTTTAATGGGAAGAAACATTCCACAATAAGTGTATCTTCCCATTGAACACTCCTGGAAACAGTTCCAAACTAAGAAAAGGGGCAGAGTGGGACCAGCAGCTTTGTTTGAGGTAAAAACTACAAACCCAGACGTGATGATCTAACGATGAGTACTATTAGTGTGTGGGACACACTAGCAGGAAGATTTAATATCACAGAAATTAGCATAATATCCGCACAACCCCATGTAATATAGGGTTACTGTGGGTTTTACGCTTATTGTACTTAATTTGTAATTTTGTTTGTAGCGCAGCGCTCCGAGTACAATACCACTTAAAGGGTATGTCCACTCACTGAAGAAGCATGGGCTTAAATAAAAGTTCAACATGTAATTCACCTATACCTTAAGTAGAAATGAAGACTGTGTCCTTGTTTACCCGATAGAGCTTCCATAACTGAAATTACCACTTGCACTCTCCTGTACTCTGCTCAGCCCAATAGCTGAAACTCTGATGCACGTTCCTGCCCACACATGCACAGAATGTTCAGAGCTTTGTCAGAAACCCTGACACACACACACCCCACACAACCATAAGACATGACAGGGTCAAGTGGGTGGGGCCAGAATGCATGGTAATAGGCTAGACTCCTCATCAAGGACATGTCCCCAAAAACGAATGGAACATCTGGAGGCAGGAAGATGCTTGTAGAGATGGGTACTTCCTTATGATCAAAAAAATATATATATTTTTTTGTGAATGGACATACCCTTTATGTTATGTTTTGCGTAAAACTTAAAGGGATTTTGTAAAGGGCCATAAGGGACCTCAAAGTTGCACTTCTTACCTTTCTACAATGCCAGGAACATAATCATGTAATGCATCAGATTTTACAATATTGTGTCAGAATATAAAAGTATGAAGTATAAAGGGTCTAACATTCAATCATAGCCTAATGCTTATGAGTAGTATTATTTTGGAATTGTAATTTAATGCTGTTTCTTTTTCAGCGTCATTTTTCCATTTTCCATCTTCCTGATCTAGAAGGACCACAAATGCAACAAGTAATTTTCTCTGTACTGGAAGTAAGTGCTATAGTCAAAGGGATTTAGCATGATACAAATAAATCTATATGTAAGTAGGCAAGTGGCCCTTGAATGTGGTAAAAGATTGTATATCCATTTTCTAATTGTTCCCATTGTAAGGGAACATTTGATGAATGCCGCATTAAGGCAAACAAAACAAAACAAAAAACAAAACAACAACACTGCTAAAGCCTTAGATGCTATGATGTACATCAGATAGTACAAATGATCCATCCATCCCCGATAAGAAATCAAATGAGTAGGTGCAATCTTTCTACTTCCAGAATCGATTGATTCATACTTTGCACTGCTGGATACAGTTTTAAGTAAGTTGCCTCCATCAGCCAAAAATGTTCAAAAATGCTTGATCCCCCTTTGAATTATTAATGTGATTGCATCTGTCAAAAATATTGATCCTTCTTCGGTCACCTTAACCTCATTCTCAGTTTCAGTGTTCACCATTCGGCCATTTTTCAGCCAAGAAACAACATATCTAGTGAATAAAATGGGGGGAAGAAGCAAATCTAATATGTTTTGTTAAAACAAAAGTTTTATTCAATTCTGATTTCTTATTCCTACTTCCCTCTGCCCAAACATTGCATGTATCATTGGTAAGGATTGTATTATTGTTTGCAGCACTGTACAATACATATACATGAATATGCATAACATGTCCAAACATAAAGGATATGGAGAAACCAAACTAAGGCACAGACTGTGCTGTGAAAAACTCGTGTTTATTCACACAGATATCCACACGACATGTTTCGAGCAACATGCGCCCTTTATCAAGTTATATGCATAACATGTTTTGTGGTCAAACACTTGAACCATGTTGTGTACATTGCACAAATAAAGCACCATAGTGTCTGTGTCCAACCTCTCCATTTTCTGTTTTAGAAGTTTTTTTGAGTGAAAGAGTCACAGCAAACCAAACAAACTATTCATTGACCATGCTTGGTAACCAGCAATACTTAACGGATAAGTACACTATAAAAACAAATTAAAAAGAAATCAGAAAATGCATGTTCAGCTTGCTCCGTGACGTCAACTGGCGGCGGGGGCGCGCACACGCACGGAGCAAGTTGACCTTGCATTTGCTGACACACACTGTGGAAGGAGATCCTGCAAGTCTTGGGGGTGGAGCTTAGATGACTGCAATCAATACCCAAGATGTCAGGAACTTTACATAAGCACAGGTAGGCTCAGAAGGGACCTAGAAGAAAAAAAAGGTAGATGGTTAGTTAAAGCTACAGCAATTACACTTAATTTGTTTTTAGACTGTACTTATCCGTTAACATTGGGTTAAATCGCTTAAATCTGTTTAATGGTTTTACATTAGTTTAATAGTATTATATTATTTGCAGGCAAACATGGGTGACAGAGAAGGACTTCCCTTACAAGAAGAGTTGCATTTGTCCCTTGTTCAAGCTTCGTGCTACCTTCTGGAATCTATAAATAAAGTACTGATCCAATCTCCTACTCCAGGAAGACAGCACTATCTTTTCTCCATCAGGGAAATCAACAGGATATGCCAGGTGCCACTGCTGTAAAATTAATGTATATTGGTAGATACCTAAATTTCTTTTTTAAAGTTTTCTTGTATATAATGTGCCCGGGAATTATTTTACCCTATATAAGTTGTTTAACTTTAAGTTTTTCAGTGTAATATATCTATAAAACATATTGCAAGTATAAAATCTTGGGAAACCATTCATACGCATATGCCTACTGTATGAAGGCAAGAATACCAAAATCATAGTAATATAAAATGTTTTATCCTAAAAGGCTCTTCAGAGGCTATCTAATGAAGATCGAGAGGATCATAGTACAGTGGTGGCATACTGGCTACATGAAATGCGCCGCGTTGTTCAAGACAGTATCTGCCGTCAAACAGACCTCAACTGGTTTAATTATGAAGTGACCAATACTGTCGTGAAGGTGGGTTTGTGCACATAAACAAATCTTAGTTTTGTCTATGAGAATAAAAATGTAAGCTACATGAGATCCATCACAAGCTTTAACTACATGAGTGGCTATATATGAAAGTTTCTACAAAAGAACCTTTAATGATCTTAAATGTTTTTAGCTCTTTGCTGCTGCTTGTGGAAAAGTTGCAGAGATTTGTATCTCTATCTTGCTGTATATTCTTCTTCTATCCAACTAGGTATCCCAATTGCACAGCTACTGAGCTAGGCTGTTGGGCAACACCTATGAGGTGGTGCTCCCAGTGTATATACTACTAACCCGACCAAAATTGGAAGACCCCCAGGGTCCTCAAAGTACACTAAACAGGGCACAAGCACTGTTAAACAGCAAATTGATTAATTTTATTTTTACCATACACAATACATCATACACAATATTTTCCTGTATAATAAGTATAAATACAAAAAACCGACATTAAAACCAGATACACTGTACAGGGCGTCCCCCGAACCAACAATAAAAATTTGTGACCAAGAATCCCCCACATACGACCCCCCCAAAAAGAATATATAGGATGTTAGCTTTCAAATGTTAAATAAGATCTGATTGGTTGGGGCAAAATTAGCACCATTTTAAACAATAAGAACTTTTATTGAATCTCCCTGAATGTATACAAACAAGTGAACCAATTATACAGGTAAATAAAATGGAAATAGAGTTTATACATAGGTTAAGAATACATATACTTAAATTATAAATAAATGAATATACGTGTGGCATGCCTTGACACATTAGAAATGAGATTCCTTCCCAAGAAGAGGTTACACCCCAAAGTGGGTGGGACACTAACATTAACATTACATGTTTTACACAATTTTACAAAGGGTTTGTGTGACTTTTATTTTTTTTAAAAATACCACAATGGGGTCACAAAACAATCCCAAAAAAGCAGTTCTCCTATAAAAAAAAACACAACCACTTGTAAAATGAATCACAATAACTACCACCCATTTAATTGCATCCACATAATATCACTTAAGTACAAGCCTGTATTAGATAAATATAATAAATACATACACAATATCCCTACTAGCACTATAACATATATAAAATATATAAAGTGCACTGCATATACTAAAAGCATTAATACAAAGCGGTTAGGGCGTCCCCGACCACTAATTGAAATCCTTCACAGGTGGGGCCCAATCTTAAATCTTATCCCATCTAAAACGTACACAGTTTCTGGATCTTATATCCATAAAAAGAACCCAATCCCCCAGTGTTAAGGTTCACAAAGCAATCCAGCTGGAATGTGTCAACAAATGCCTTGATACCATGCCCCAATTGTAGAAAGTTACAAAGTATATAATGGCCAGGTGAATCCTCTGAAGAACAGCTGTAACTTGTGTCTAAAAAAACAATTTAGGACTTTCCCACATCTATCCTCCACCTGAACAGTCACACTGGGTAAGGCTGCCTTTCCAGGCTTGCTTGATGGTCTGTTCTGCCTGTGTAAAGAGCAGGAACAATTAGATATACATGTAGTACTATAGTTCTTTCATTGCATGATGTATATTTTGTTTTCGAAAGATTTTAGCAATGTATTATGACTGGTTCTGGGATCTTTTTGACCGAATGTACAAAGATGGTAAAGATCTAACATGGAAGACATTCTGTGAAAGTGAGCAGCCTGAAAATCCCTCCAAGGTATGAACATTTAATTACTACAGGATTTTTTCTGCCATTTTATTCCCTTTTTTAAATTATTTCCTTAAAAAACACCTGTACTTGACTAAAAAAGGATAAAGACTTATATTGTGCCCTTCCTTCTCTAAACCCAATGTACAACAGATGGACTTCCATCTTGATGTCAGCTTTATTTAATTCTATTGGGTTAGATGTAGCCAGTAGAGATTGGATCCAGGTCCGACACGAACCTGGATCTGACCCAGTTTCTAAAATCTGAAAGATCTGTTTGAATCTGGACTTCGGGACATAGGAACCCATTTTCAAAGATTTTCAAATGTACGGACCTATTTTGTGTACTCTTCTAGCAGACTAGTAGCATGATCAGAGATTGATTAATTTTTTAGGTAAGGTTGTGAATTCTTCAGCTTTGAAATAATGTTGTTCACTACTGCATAATGATAAAGTTTAAGGTATTCAAATAATAAGGGATAGGATAAGAAGCAACTACATCACAGGAGCTAGGTCAGATAAAACACAATAAGTTTTGAGCTACAAGGTAGTGTAATTCTTAAAGGAGAACTAAACCCAATTTTTTATACTCCAGAAAATGAAAACAACCCCCCTAAAAACACCAATAAACTATGTAATTCCACTTTAGTAAACTCTGTTAAAGTAAACCAAAGCCTGTTAAGAACTGGATGAAGTATCTGTGTGTATGTGCAGTGTCAGACCACACCTCCTGACCACAGTCACATGCTTCCTTGCTTTATCTGTCCTGTAAAAGGATTGGCTAGAGATTATTAATGGGTGTGACCAACTGTAACAAGTTTGTGCCATAGCTAAGGACTGAGCATGAGCAGAACATAATAGTCGTTGACCAAACTGTGAATACTAGAATGCTGTGAAGTGAAGCACAAACCATATGTTATTTAGGTAAATTTCCCAGTGCCCATATCAAAATGAGAGGTAAGACACAGATTACTGGTTTTATATCAATGTGTTCTGCCTTCTGGTTAAGTGTTGTTCTGTGGCTTTAGTTGCCCTTTAACTTAAAGGGGTCGGTTTACCCAGAGGTGCTGGGCAATTTCATGGTGTTAAAGTTGCGCTATCCAGTTTCGCTACCGGTTAACATAATTTTAATTCCATTTTAGTGTCGGATGTGCGGGTTATGCAAAGATACCCACGCATCAGATACTCGCCATTTAAAATCGCATTTGAGCTGGATTTTAACGACAGCTAATAGCTAGCGTTACAATCCAGCTGTGAGTAAATCCCTTTTCAGGATTTACCCACATTCACAAATGCGATATTGAATCGCGATTGGGACATTTACCCAGAGCGATAGTGGCTCTGGGTAACTGAGCCACAAAGTGTATTACATTTGGTGCACTTAGCAATATCCAGAATCTTTTGCAAATGGTGCAGAACTTGTAAAATGAGTGTCAAACCTGTGCTAACTTGTGTTTACTCACTTAAACAATTGCGAATGTTAATTGCATCCCCCCCAAATTGTATCATTGGAATATCCCTCTTGTACTAGAGAGCAAGTCCTTATATTTGGATAGGAATTTCTCAGAAAGGCATGAAATGCATAATTTTAATCTTCAGACAGGAAATCAGTGTTAGTCTGCACTTTTCCTTTAATAATATTTAGAAAGTTTATGCCATATTAAATACGATGAATAAAAAAAATGTTATGCACGGTTTCTTTATACAATATAACAAAATCTCATAGGTTAAAGTGAAGTGAGATGTGCCCCAATGTTTAGCACAAATCACATTATTAAATGATTGTCTCAACAACCTCTGCACCTTTAGCTATAATGCATATATATATACATATGCTTACCTACTTGCGAATACGTATACAAATGGTTTATGTCTGCTAAAATAACAAAGATTTATATTAATTTAAAGGTAAAATGGCCAGAGGGATTGGAAGAACTTAATCCGCTTCAGCGATTTTTGGTTTTAAGAGCTGTGAGGATGGACAGATTCCTACCAGCTGCTTCTCACTATCTCAATGGAATATTGGGTAAAATGTATGTAATTTGACTATAGGCTACACCATTTACCAATGATTAGCCACAGTCCATGATTTTTAGCATTAACCTTAGTAAAAATGTTAATAAAATAATGTAAAACACAACAGTGATAATTATTAAACATGGAAGGAAATTTACAGAGAGATTCAATAAAAGTTCTTATCGTTTAAAATGGTGCTAATTTTGCCCCAACCAATCAAATGTTAGCTTTCAAATGTTACATAAGTTCTGATTGGTTGGGGTAAAATTAGCACCATTTTAAACAATAAGAACTTTTATTGAATAACCCCCTAAGTTTTTTGTTGGTCCTTTGTGCATTTTTTTTTTTTACTATTAGATGTACCATATATTTAAACATAGATAAAGTATTGAGTCAGAGGATTTCAGACATTCTCAGACTGTGGCAAACTTGGTAATATACATTTTTGTCACATGACACCTGTGTTCTTACTTCTAAACTCTAATGCCTATCTGGAATCTGGAATATTTTACAGTATATATTGTTATAGAGTTTGAGCTATCTAAGTTATTCCATTTTAATTATGTTTAAATTGTAGGCTGTCAAATATATTTAGTACCAAAATTTAGTATCCCACTTGTGGGACAGCAGCGTGCCCTAGCTAATAGTTTGATAAACCTTGTTTTAAACAACAAAGCTCTAGCAGAGTTTTAAACTGTAGAAATATCTATTTGACACATGCAACTAAGAATATTAGTTCAAAAATGTTTTTGTGAAGTGAGCCTTTTAGACTTTTATTAAAAGTGATTTTATATTATTTTATTAAAGTTCTTATCGTTAAAAATGTTACCAATTTTGCCCAAACCAATCAGATGTTAGTTTTCAAATGTTAAATAAGATCTGATTGGTTGGGGCAAAATTAGCACCATTTTTAACAATAAGAACTTTTATTGAATCTCCCTGAAATTATATTAGCAATGCTAAATGAATCTCTTCTGTTTAAAGGTACACATCAGAGACATCAGTAGATTTACAGGTTACTCTGCAATGGATGTCACCCTATCAACCTGGCTTACTGATGTATGACAAAGACAGCAACTTTCCCCAGATGTTGCTACTGGATTGTGCTAAGAAAATGAATCAAACTATAATCATATTTTCTATTAGTATGGCTGACGAAAGGGCAGAAGAAATTATAATGAATAGCATGTCAGAGGTACGAGCAGACTGTGTACATTGATTGCACCTTTTTGTACCATCTCTTGCTACTGGCAGCAAATCTATTTCACAGACAATGACAAAAGCATGCCAACATCACACTGAATATTATTTTGTAAAATACAAACAGGGGTATTCTATAAAAGTTCTTATTTTTAGAAATGGCGCTAATTTTGCCCCAACCAATCAGATGTTATCTTTCAAATGTTAAATAAGATCTGATTGGATTTTAAACGATAAGAACTTTTATTGAATCCCCCTGAAGGTTTTGATTGAAAAATGCGCTAAATATAGAAATGTCCACGGATTTTCTTTATTGAGAAAATGGTGAAATTTCTCATTTGAACTAGTTGCAAATTTCTTCTAGAAAAACATGAATGAGGTTGTAGGCATCTTACAGCTTAAAAGCAGTATTAACTGTTTTGTGCCAAATTCAAATTTGAAACTGAAAATTGCTGATTCAATAAGGTTTGAAGAGTATGTCCATCCTAACTAAAATATAAGCAGCTCACCCAAAAATGCAATAGTTTTAAAGGTCTTAGACTTACTGACCTGATAGACAGCCTGACATTTTGATCCTCTGGTTTTTGTCAAGTAGCGGTTTTCAACCATGCCCCTGACAGCTGACATCATGGCCCAAGACTGACTGTGGTTCCCTCCACTGCAAATGTGCTTATTCACAAAGACCTTTAGTAAGTGGAGGCAACAACCTTTCAGGAGTGGGAGTAGAACATTGGGCTGTCTACTACATACCACAACCAACCAACCTTTGAATTGTGTATTTGGAGTTTTGGGGGTGAGCTACTTAGCTTTACTTTGCCCTTTGAGTAAAATCTCATGGGATCTGGGCCAAACAGATTTTAGGCTGGTACTTAAAATTGTAATATAAAGCCAGCACTTGCATTGAGTAACTTATAGTTTGTATAAGAAAATTTGCTAGATATCATGAAATCAAACAAAGAATATATAAATCCCTTTATGAAACTGCTGCTATACTGTATATCATAGAAAAGGTAAATATTACTGTTGAGCCATGCATTGACATATCCAGTTTGTATGTATTGTGCTTCCAGTGTTAGAAGACTCAATTTGCAAAATAAAATCTAAAATGTCTTTCACAGCTTTCGTTTTTATCTTGTCCACATATCTTGTCCACATATTTTCTGCCAAAAGTGATGCACTGGATAAGTCTAGTCTATCCAGTGCATCATGGGAAATGTTATTAAATAGATTCTTTGAGACACATAATGAACCCTTAAAATACAGTCAGGGTTATTCAATAAAAGTTCTTATCGTTTTAAAAAGGTGCTAATTAGCTTTCAAATGTTAAATGAGATCTGATTGATTGGGGCAAAATTAGCACCATTTTAAACGTTAAGAACTAAGAACTTTTATTGAATCTTTTTTAATTCCATTTTAGTGTCGGATGTGCGGGTTATGCAAAGATACCCACACATCAGATACTCGCCATTTATGATTTATGTAATTATATTGTTTTATGTAAAATGTTAAAGGGCAATTATAGTGAGAAAATTAATTTTTTTTTAATTCCTTCTAATGTATCCTATAAGTCATCCCAACCACCAGGGTACCTTTAGTTTCTTTAAATTCTTCATAGACCCCAATATATAAGCCTTTAAATATGCTGTGATTTGTAGGAGCTGCTACACCTCATCTGTCACTCAAAGGCACACACCCACACAATCCAAAGCTCCCATGCAGTACTGTCACACATTCCCTCACCCACAAGTACCATGTGCAACACATAGTCAAATGCTGTAGTGCTAAACACAATCAATAAACCATTAACCCAGCAATATGAGCATAACATACTATAAAACAGCCCCTCCCCTCTTATACACATACAAAACCAGTAACTCAAATGGACATCACCATGTAAACACTAATACAGTATATGTAATAATACAGTAATACAGACTATATACCAAACAAGACATACAGTGCAATCTATGAAATATATAGACTAAAACAACTGAAATGTATCAGGATAACAAGCAGTTTCACTGTGTTTGTGAAGGTCTCACTACAAGCTGCTGTTACACTGACTCTCTCTTCAGTGATTCTGATCTCAGCTAAGCAGGGGAAGAGATATGAACTTTAGGTACAAAAACAAATAACAATAAGCAAACTTAGAGAACAGGCAGAGTTCAGTAACTTACTTGTAAAGAATCTCAGTACCACTTGTCCTCCTCTCTCCCTCTCTGTCCCTCCCTTCAGCATATTGCTACTTTCTCGCACACTTTGCTTGCTTGCAGTCTAGCTCTGGAAGGGAGGGGTCAACAGGATGTCAGCACTTCATTTAAAGTGCTTTCAACTGAGCATACTCGGACTTACCCTTTACTGCTTGAGGGGGACTAGACAGAGAGGGAGGGGGGACTACACAGCTTTGTTCAAACTTCTGCCAGTGTGAAGAAACGAAGCCACACAGCAACATGAAAGTCAGGCAGCTTATGCTAAGTGATCTGTACATTGTATATAGACAAACAGGGAGATTCAATAAAAGTTCTTATCGTTTAAAATGGTGCTATTTTTGCTCCAACCAGTCAAATGTTAGCTTTCAAATGTTACATAAGTTCTGATTGGTTGGGGCAAAATTAGCACCATTTTAAACGATAAGAACTTTTATTGAATCTCCCTGAAAGTGTTTTTTTCACTATAATTGCCCTTTAAGTAGAATATTTAATTTAATGTTAGTGTTAAAAGTAACTTTTTTAAGCTAAATAGGTTGCTCTGTTTTATTCTTTGAAACAGATTTCTTATGTGTTTTGGCTATAGATAATTTAGAACTTTTATTTTGTGAATGATTATGTATGTTACTTAACCTATGTATTGTTCTATATTCAGGGACACTGGCTTTTACTAGAGAATGTGCAGAATTCTATTAAATTAATGACGTCCCTTGAAGGAATTCTAAAGTTGAACACAAATCCGGATAAAAACTTCCGTCTTTGGCTTTCAGTCCAGTCAAGCCAAGAGCTACCAATAAGACTGCTTCATTACAGTGTGAAGACTGTTGTAAATACACCTATGGTAAGGAAGTTCTAAAAGATTGCTGCACTTATTGATGTTAACAATTAGAATACATAATTCTATGTATCGGCAACATAAGAAGAGGTGCCATAATATCTAGTGAGTTGAATCTGTGCAGACTCTAAAAGTGAAAAAAACCCAAAACCCAACATATTGCATTAAACTAAAGGGGCACCTTTCTGAGAAGATAGGACTGTGATCTGGCACCCTGGATTGCTGCCTAAAAAAATTCAAAGGTTAAAGGATGGAGCTGGGTGGAGTGGCATCCACAGCTCTATGGGAAAACACCTGCATAATCTTAAGTTAAATATTTCTTATTTAATAACTGTATTACCTCAATGCATTTTTTAAAAAAAACTGCTTTCAAAAGAATAATGGTATGCAGCCCTCCCTGTATGTTTTTTTCCTGATTTCGAGCTTCTCTCTGACTTCAATTAGCCACACTGTGAAGGGGGTGTAACAATTCTGTCTGCCTGTAACTGTCACTCAAAACTAGCAGTGAGAAAATACTACTCCACCCATCCTTGATCAGCTTTATTATGTAGGCTGTATCCTAGCAACCGAACAGTTCAAGTTTGTTTGACTGGCAGAGGAGAAGGAGAGAGGTTGTAACAGACATTTCCACCAGCCAATGACAAGTGATATGTTAATCATGGCCCTGGGCCATCTAGGAGGCGGGCTTTTAGCACTCATCTTTGCTGTGTGATATCTAAGGGAAGGCAGCACGGTTGTAAATGAGAGTAAGCGATTTCAGCTGCTGGAAATGTGGACATGTAATGGGGGAGATGTTGTTTTTTGGGGTATTGTTGTCCTTTAAATACTGAATCTTTGGAAATGTAAAGATAGCTATCCAGGGTGCAGAGTTTTAAAGTTTTATTTATTTGTAACAAAAAACGAACTAGATTTCCTAAATTATAGAATCCAGGCTTATTTATATTTTAACTTTAAATGGTAACTTTACCCAAATAAATAACATTTGAGAGTGTCATGTAAACTGACTGACAGGGGCCAGGTAAGGGAACAATCAGAATTCCAAACTTTACCTTTAAGTATATTTGTGATTGTACAGGAGTTGTATCTTTTATCTCCCAGTAAATTATAGATTTTTTTTATTTTTCTAATGTTTTTGTGGGGATCTATAGTGTCCCTTTATCTTTTCCTCCATCAATTTATAAATCAGGTCACAGAATATTTAGGATAATTTGGTGAAGATATTTTTTCCATTAAATGGATACAGTATATAAGAATGTCTAGTATTATTTTGATAATGACAAGCAGGATTCCTTTGTAGAATATAAAAGGTGGACTAATACAGTCATGGAAGTTTGTCACCGAAGACACCTTAGCTGTGAATAGCCGCCCAGAATGGCCAGCCTTGCTTCACAATCTCTGTTTCTTTCATTGTGCTGCTCGGTTACGAACACTGTATGGCACCTCAGCAGGCTGGAACAGCCCAGAAGTAATGCGGTTTGGAAGTATGGAACTCACGGTAAAGCTCTATTTAAAAGAAACTCTTACTAATGTTAAATATTATGCAATAAATGTGGTTAGAGAGGAAAATAAAGAAAAACAATTAGTTCAATAACTTGGCCAAATTATTTTAAGCCCAGCAACCACTTTACAGTTTGCTTTATTCTGCTGGGTCCTAACTTTTAACTGTACCTTTTTAGGAGACATAATTCTCAAACTTTGTCTTTATATCAGTAGCTGCCATTTATGAGATGAAAGTCCCTTGCTGCTTTTTCGCTTGCTTTCTTGGGATTAACTCTCCAGCTCTGAGTACTTGAACACATGACCCACAGTGGGTGGAGTATACATTTCCCAGAGGCTTGGTCAAAATAAAAAAAATTATCAAAATAATCATCTCATAAAAGGCAGGTACTGATATAAAAACTAACCACCAGGAGGATAGCAGGTCTCTGCCTGCTATCTAGCCTCCGGTAGATATTTGCCAGTGCGAACTGCAGCCCTTCTCCCCCCCCCCCCCTCCCTCCCTCTCCCTCCCTCTTCTCCCTCTCCTCCCCTTCTACTATCCCCCCCTAGCGTTAAACCCCCTTAATATGTGCTCCCCCATGTTCCCCAGCCCCAACCGCATGTTTTTTTTTTTCAAAAAGCTCCCAAACTCTTACTTACTCCTGCTTTCCTCCGCTGCACTGAAGAGCCGGCAGCGCGTCCGTGATTGGTGCGCTAGCCAATCACAGACGCGACTGCCGGTCCCGCCCCTCTGCTTGCTTCTCGCAAGCAGAGGGGCAGCAGTGCGGCGGAGGATCGAGGGAGGTAAGTAAGAGTTTGGGGAGCTTTTTGAAAAAAAGGTTTAGGTGGTTTAGAGATGTGCTTAGGGATGTCAATGTGAGCAGGACATCATCTGCATAAAGAGATAGTTTGAATTTTCCGCACAGGAGTTGTATTCCTCTGATATTAGGATGTAGTCTGATGTGTGCTGCTAGTAATTCCATGCACATAATAAATAGTAGTGGGGAGAGGGGGCAGCTCTGATGTGTTCCATTGTATTGTTGGAAAGTAGAGGATTTAGTGTGGGGGAGTTGTATTAGCGCTGTTGGTGATGTGTATAAGTTTTGTTTTAATCTTTATTGAGTGAAAATGGTGGGAGAAGTTGTTGGAATTTGTGGGGGTTGAAGGTAAACTGCTGTTGGAATCTGTAGATGGGTTTGAGATATTTCTAAAAACCAAACATATAAACATAATATATGGATTATAACAGATAGTGTATCCTGTACTAAAATGATATGGATATTATAAGTCACCCCAGAATTCTGTGCTCAGTGACTTATAATATTCTTATAATTTACAGTAGGGTAAACCTTGACCACTATATAGCTATACTTACATTTTGGTCTTTACTTTACAAGTATATCATGAAAATGTCACACATATTATTTTTTTTCCCCCACATACAATTTTCCTTCTAAAGGAAGGTCTCCAGCTCTTGAAGGATGAATTTAAAGAGGAGTCTGAATCCAGTGGCCAAATTTCATGGGCAGCTATCCGATACGTACTTTCTGAGGTACTGCAATAATTAAAGAAATTCATTGGCAAGCAAAAAGCTGTATTCTAAAATGGATATTTTACTAAGCACAAGTAGAGACAGCTTTCACCTTACTAAAGTTATACAGGATCAACAGGATGACAAAATGAAGCCAGCAATTTCTGACCTTCCTATATCATTTATTATTATGTGTACATTATTCCAAATAATTCTTATTTATATCATCCTCTCATGTCTGAAAAAATATTAGTTCAAAAATTATTGTTAATCAAGAGTTGTTAATCAAAACTTTAGCTACTGATGTTTTAATTGAATCTAAAGAAAATTTTCCAAATTCAATTCCAAATACAATAATAAGAACAAAGAATATACATGTTCCTTTGAACAAACACAATACAATGTCCAAATTAAACATGGCATCTACTATAAAGATTATACTTGTAAAATTGTTGTTTTAAGAAATGATCAGTGATCTTAAGCTAGGTACAGACGAGAAGATTCTTCCACAATGCCTGACGAACATACTTTACTGCTGAGATTCGGTTTGTGCATGGACATTCGGTCAGGCATTGTTGATGATCTGACCTGCCGACTCATCCACAAAGTCCAACCAATTGTCCATACACAAGCTGAGTCTTGCCCATAACGGAAATTTGTCAGGGCGGTCAGACGTCATGCAGGAATCTTCTTATCTGTACCTAGCTTAAGGTATTTATATACCATACATTTCCTGATAAAGATTTGTCTGTCTTAAGTAAGATTTATTGGGACATATTTATAAACCTGCAGTATTGGCACATTTGGTCACCACCATAGCTGGTAAATAGAGTGACTAGTATTTATAGTAGGTCAATACAACCAGCATTGTTAAATGGCATCCTACTCCTATTCAATTCAACAAAAACTTGATTGTGTAGAATACCTTAAGATAGTACCTGGTTCCAGATTGATTATATTTTCTGTATCATATGTCAATCAATTCAATGATTTCATTATTATGCCATGACATTTTTTTCCCCTTAGGTAATTTATGGATGCAATGTATCAAATGAATTTGACATTACCATTTTGACATCAATGATTGATTACTGGATTAGCCCTACCACAACAAAAAAAGACTATGAACTTACCAAATGTAAGCTTTACCGTTCCATTTTATTGTACATCTGACTTTTGGTAAATTGTGATTTTAGGTTTTATAATAATGCATTACATAGCGTGCACCATACAGCACCCAATCCTGTTACACACAGTACAATTTTGTACCTATCTTCCAGACTGACAGACTACCAAACAGCAAATTAAAATATATTCTGCTGGTTTGAAGAAAAAGACTCACAGGTGACATTTCTGCTTAACCAATCATGCGGACTATTGAAGATTGCACAATCATCTGTTTGGGATGAATGTTTAGCCGAGGTCTGCCGCGATATATATATATTGACTGAAATATTGTTGCGGTCGATTAGTCAGATAGAATTATCGGCCCATGTTTACTGGGCCTAAGTCTATATTGTCTATATCAGTGCCCTGCTGTTACACAGTAAAATAGGGAAGATAGCCCAAAGCACCAGAATTTAGTACATGACTAATTAGTTATTAGTACATTAATTTTTTAGTTATTTAGTACATGAATCCCATTAGTGAATTGCATGCTCTGCATTGAAGGGAAAAAAGAGTTCTGGGTAAAGTACTTTTTTGCATTTTGTAAAAAATAAACTAAATGTAATATAAATGTTGTGAACACCTGTTCACAGTTTTGATATATATTTTTTTAACTTTGTCATCAGTAAAGCACAAGATTCCACCAGCGTTTTTTAGCTCTGATTTAAATCCTTCTTCTCTGGCACAACGACTGGAATCCATTCCACTCTATTCTCTAGACACACCTGAAGTCTTCCATATGTATGCCTCTCCAGCGGTAAGATATACAACCCAAATCAGCTATATTGCTCCCAATATTTTATGTAAATAAATAAATAACAGTCTACCTATACCATATACATGTAATTACCTGATAAACCATTGGTTTTTTTAGATTTCATTTGGTGAAGAGCACTATGTTATCTCAAAGCTTAATGAATTTTACAAGGCAGTACCTTGGAACAAGCTGTGGCAGAACCTTGTTACCAAGATCCCACAGACAGGTACCAAGTAAAAACCTGGCAAACACTTCAATAATTAGTCCAACTATAGGTTTTGTGGATTTGTTTATTTATTTTTACCATGGAAAAACCAAAAAAAAAATCTTTGCATGGAAAAACATGCAAAGATTTTAATAACCACAGTGCATTTTAATGCATCTGCTGCCAAATGTCATATGGCCATTTCTCATTAACCTTTGACACATTATTACATCAATTGGTATGAATTCAGGGGATTTATGGCCCTTTATTGCTCTGTTTCTTTACTCCAATAATAGAGCAGAGGTGAAAGTGATGTGTCTGTGCCACCGTCCTTAAAAAAAAGGGCAAACAAAGTAAAGTTTAGTTATAGAAAGAGAACCTGAATTATTATATTAAGAATTTTAAAATACTTAGCAATTACAATAAAAGGAATCCGTGTGTATGTGTGTTTGTGTGTGAAATCTACATTTTAATGATGTATATTGAATGTCTGGACAAAAATGTAGATAAAGTATTCAAAACGATTGGGAATCAAAAAACAGAATAAAAACACAACAAAAGGAACAATGGGAACATTAGCTGACTATTAAAAGTAAAGTTAGATTTACTGGGATTAGTGAATTGGTGGTTAGGCTGGGTACACACGGGGTATTATTTGTTCCGACTGATCGTTTGTGGCAATAGTGGCTGCATCCGACAGTGCGTAAGACCGATCGTTCAGTCCCATAGGGAACCACACGATCGACCGTGATTTACCAATGGACCCGATCGTCCGTTCGCCCTAACAGGCGAACAAGCTCAGTCGCGGCTGGCCGCCCCACACATCAAATATATCCGGCAAACAGACTGATCCACATCGCTCGGTTGGAAATATCTGCTGGTATGTACCCAGCCAAAGGAACCTTTCGGTATTACCTTCAGAACAACAGACTAAAGATTAATAAACTGATTATTTTTTTGCTGATTGGGGAAAAAACGCTAAAACAGTCGATATCAACCGTTGCGACAAAAATTACTGACAATTTGTCGACAATATGTAGACCCCATCAACCGAAATATCCTGGAGGCCAGCCAATCGGATTGGCCATACTTAATGCTCTGTTAGGTGATAAAGATTAATAAGTCATACAGATCTTATAAACAGGCATACAAATACATTGTCTGTGAATAAAATTACTCTCTACGGATCCAAGATCTAGTACTTCATTTTTTGTTTGCCTTAGGAGAGAAAGTTTCTGCAGACAAAAATTAAAGCAGTGTTTATACTAAAAAAAAAATAGATGGTTCTGTTGCTACATACATCTTTTTCATATTGTCCTATCAGCTGCTCTATCCTGGGTGTCTATATGTAGGAGAGCATATACGTTTAAGTTAACGTTAACATACATTAACTGGTTAAGTGGTTTTGAAACTATGACTGTGTCATCCATATAGTTTTGAATGAGACTACGCGTTATTAATAGTTAGAATAAAAGTTGATGTTATCATGATTAGATTGTAATAATCAAAGTGTTCTTTCTTGCAGTTACAAACCACAATATACTTATGGTTCCCTCATTAGCATTTACTGGATCAAATGTATACTATAATCCATCCCCCATTTTACTTTGTTGCAAGTATCTTGGATGGATGGTATCCTGATACCACCACCTTGTTGTTCTCCCTCTATACTTTTTCCCTGGGAGATGTCATTTGCTCATATGGTTTTAATTATCATATGTATGCTGATGATACTTAAATATACTTTCCCACCCCCTATGTCCTGAAACCCAATCTTGCATCTTGACTTTCTCCATGCTGTCTCCTCATGAATGGCGCACTGATGCCTTAAACTAAACCTGACTGAAATGGAACTAAAAATTTCCTCATCTAAACCTGATCCAATCCCACCTTTTTATATTTCTGTTGACAACACACCCATTTACCCTATTCAGTTGGCACTTTGCTTAGGGGTAAATGTTGATTCCTCTCTCTCCTTTTCTAATCCCATTAACAATGTTGCTAAAACTTGTTGCTTTTTTTTTCTTTGAAATATTGAGAAAATCTGTAGATTATGCTCTCTTCCATGCTTTTATACTATCACACCTGGACTATTGTAACCTTCTTCTTTCCTCTCCTACCAAACTCTGCTGCAAACATTGTCTTGCTGTCTAATAATCACTAGCTTAAAGTGTTACTGTGGTCTTCATGCAAGTGTCCTTTATTTAAAAGAGCTCTCTTATACCTCTAGCTTCTCTGGTTCTTAAAGGGTATCTCCACTGCTAAAAGTCACCTGGGTTGTAAGGATAGATATGTGGAAGGTGGAAATGTACCTGCAGTATCCTGTGTCTTTGAGCAGTAGTTTAGAAGAAATCTAATGAGTTTGTCCCAGAAAGCTGTGGATGGTGCAGGTCCGCCCACTTTCATTGACTGCCTGCATATAAAATGTCCGACGCGCGTTTTCCTTTAGTGCATGCGCAGAATGTGAGAGGATCCGTTGGGACACACACACACACACACACACGATTAATGGAGGAATAATCACATGACCATCACAGCAGCTTGCTGACACTAATTAATGGAGGAGTAATCAGGTACTATCTTTTTCTCTCTCCCACTCACACCTCCCATACCAGATTGCCTCATATTCCCAGCATCCCCTATGAAATCAATCTTAGAGTTAGACACAAACAAATCTTTATTAAAAACACTTTCATTGACTGCCTGCATGTAAAATGTCCGACGCGCGTTTTCCATTAGTGCATGCGCAGAATGTGAGAGGATCCGTCAGGACACACACACACACACACACGATTAATGGAGGAATAATCACATAACCATCACAGCAGCTTGCTGACTTAACTAATTAATGGAGGAGTAATCAGGTACTATCTTTTTCTCTCTCCCACTCCCTCCCATAACAGATTGCCTCATATTCCCAGCATCCCCTATGAAATCAATCTTAGAGTTAGACACAAACAAATCTTTATTAAAAACAACACAAGTTCCCCTGCATTTGTTACAGTATTGTGGGAAGAGGGTTTAACTTTTCCTCCCCTGTCTCTCTCTGCATAATCAGCTGGAAAAATGAACTTAGAGAGTCAGGGAGGAAAGGATTTCTTACTGCAGACAAGTGGGTGTGTCTGCTACCATGATGATGCACATTGAGTGACAGCACTCCCAGCACAGGGGAAGACACACCCCCAGGAACCTGCACAACTTTCCCATGCTGCTGCAATCAAACAAAAGGGAATTCTAAAATAAACCAAAAAAAAAAATGCTTTTTCCTCAGTGGAGATACCCTTTAAGTTGTAGGTTTTTAAAGTTAGACTCAGACAGTAAGCAGGGAAGTGAGACTGTCACATGATGTGCTGTGTAAGTAGCCCCCCCCCCCAATATCTTCTGAAGCTAATTTAAAGACAGTTACAGTGGTAGGATACAACTAGGCATGCTCAGTGCCTGTGGCAGGGGGGGGGGGGCAGAGCAATGGTGCTAGTGATGTCACAGCTTACAGTGCTAGCTGGAAACACCACCCTTTATACTGCTATTCGTTTGCATAGATTGCAGCTAGAAGCATGACCCTGGAGTCGTTTTAAAGGTAGAAATGTTCTTTTTTTAATAAAGGGCACTTGTATGAGACCACAGTTACCCTTTAAATCCCCCCTGTGCAGCACAACTACCTGGCTTCCCATTAAAAAATTCATTATCTCCAAAATCCTTCTCTTAACATTAAAATTCCTTTGCTCTGTTGCTTTTTTTATATTTCTTCCCTAATGTCCCTGCCCGTACCCTTCGCTCATTACAGAACCATCTCTTATATAGACCCCCACTCACACTGCCTCCTTTCGCCCTTAAACCTTTTTCTCTTGTGACTCCCATCATCTGGAATTCTATTCCACTACATCAAGAAGCCTCAATAAACAGGTGTAAAAATAACCTCTCATCCTATCTCTCTGAGCAGAGAACTGCATAGGACTGTAAAATTGACATTGCACAACTTCTTGATATGACAATTCTACCATTCCCAATGTGTCTGTATGATACCCACCTAATTAGATGGGTAGGGGAAGGGACCTTCTTCCTTATGTTTCTTGGTTTAAGCACTAGTATATTTTTTGATGCGCATACTTATTTATTTATATATTTATGTATTTAATTATATTTTTGTCCCCCTTGTACAGCTTTTTGTATTCTATATTGTTCAACGCTGCATCCCCAAGTGGCGCTATATATATAAACATATACGTATATACATACAGAGAACAATTCATTTTCTTCCTATTGCTCTATGTTTAGCTAAATCCATACATCTGCCCGATGAATCTTTTCAAGACATAATACAAGAGGTGTGCAGTAGCCCTGCTCACACTTCAATCACATTGCCCAGAATATCTGAGCTGCACGATGTCTGTGTTTCCCTCCTGTCTAAAGTACCAAAGGGATGGAGCCGGGTAAATATGTTTTCATACCTTGTATTATTTAGTTTTTACACATTTATTGACTGATTTAAGTTTGGTACACACCATGCAATATTTCGGTCCGATCGACCAATAGTTCAGTGTATTAGTCTATTGGGCCGAAATAATCTCATGGGTTTTCAGCCGTGTCCGACAAACCGTTCGTCCGAAAATGACAAAAGGATGATTGGACATGGTAGACATGGTGGAAAAGCACATCCGATCACGTGGTCCTCTATGGACCATACGATCGGTCGTGGTAAACTGTTGGCCGTGGCCACTATTGCTGCGACTGTCAGTCCTTCCTCGGTCAGGAGGAAAAGTCCGATGGTGTGTACCATGCTTTAGTATGTATAACAGTTCTGGCTTTTAACACTTTAGGTTGTTAGTTGTAAATCTCCTTGGTTTATCTGACAAAGCACACATTTATATATTTTACATGCAGATATTTGTACTAATACTAAGAGCTCTGCCAAACATATAGAACACATCACATGGTAGTGTGATTGTTGCTTCCTGGCGATATCCAGTTGCCAGACTGGGACTGGAGCCATGACGGCAGGATTCAGGATTTGTCATATGCAGTAAAGCTGGGTACCCACATTAGTGATATAGAGCTGATCTTTGGTACAGACGGCTTTATATCGCTAATGTGTGTACGGCTAGAAATTATTGTTTCCGATGCCGATGAATATTTAGCGTTGACATCTAAAATGGTGGTTTTGACCGGAAAATTTTCCTCGTCCGAGGTTGGCCCCCTGTACTAAAATATAGGGAGTCATCCGCGATCACAGGGAGTATGGCAGTCACAAATGTTCTCCCTATACTTCATATAGGGAGAAAGATCAGGACTTTATTCCCATCTGTCAAAGATGACCGACAGAATGTTACACATTTTGTCTGTCATCTTTGACAGATTGGTAAGTCCTGTCCAAATTGGGATGTTTGGCAACCCTGACACAGATAATGGGAGCATCTGTACACATACTGTACTGCATTACACATACTGTACACTAATAAGTGTGCAGCAGGGGTAACGTGTAATATTTCCTGCAAATGCTTTACGCATAGAACGCTAGGTAACTGAAAAAGCAATAAAAAATACAATAATTCACAATTAAAAGAGAGCCAACCAACTTTAATGAATTCAGAGTCACTAAGCTTAGGGGGAAGTTAAAGTCACTAAAAAAGATTGTAGTGGGAATGTCATTAATCTTATAATACGTATTATTCCCAAAATTCTCTGAAGTTGGGGACAACTTCTGGTCTTTTTCAATAATTATCATACAAATGTGTCCCTATGTTGTGCAAGTAATGTTTTATGTTAAAATTAATTTAATTTGTTTTAAGGATTTTATACACGAACGATTGAAAAAACTTGGAGGCGAATCTTCTTTCAATCTGTTTATGAAGGCAGAACTGGAAACTCTGACTTTGGCATTGACTGAGATAAGAAGAAATCTACAGGTGAGAATACACACGTGAGATCGCGGAGGGTATTTCGGCCAATAATCGTTCTCTGTATTGGCAATTTTTCGCCCGTAATGGCTGTTCAGTTGAAGATCCGCCTGTTCAGTTGGACACTGATCAATGACTGAATGGACTTTTCGCCCAACAAAGTGCCCATACACAGCACAATTATCTGCTGAAACGGCTGTGCATACATATCATATGTCGCTGTCAGCCCCCCCCCCCCCCGCGATCGGACGTGTGTATGAAGTTCTGCTGTTTATCAAAAACTATCCATGTATGAAACATACTTTATGCAGGATGAAAACGTAATATATAAGGGATAATGTGCCCCTTACAGTGTAATATCCTTACATCCTTCACCCCATTGCATTTTAAATTCTAGCCTTGTCCCTATACCCACCTTAATTTAACCCCCCAAGTTACCTTCTGTACTTAAACCCAGTACATGAACATATGAACATATCCCAGCATATATGCGGTTAAACAAATCTTTGTCGAAAATGAGAGAGACATTGGTTATGAAGTGACAGGAAGCAGCTCCAGCAGATCCCATTAGTGAACTTAAACACTGCAAAAAATGTCCTTGTTCAGGCATTAACTTTGGAATGGGAGTTGCAGTGGGATATAAGAATTATAAGAAATGAGTGACATAGCCGAGTGATTTTTATGAGGATATATACCACTGCAACATGCTCTTATGCAGTCACATACTATCCCCCAAGCTATCATGCACATCATATACAATCACACACTATCATACACACTCTGTCCTATACATGCTAACACACACTGTCACATCATATGGTCTCATGCACACTGTCCCGTACTATCCCACAATATCATACACAGTATGTCCCATACTATCACACGCGCTTTAATGTGCAGTCACATACGTTATCATACACACTCATTCTCACATTATTATTATGTACTCTGAATAAATAATATCACACACATTCTATCACACACACTCTGTCCCATGCTATCACACACCTGGTATCATGCACAGTCATATACTTATATACATCAGACGCTGTCATACATACTGTCACATACTATCTTACACAAGCTATCATGTACTATCACACACACACACTACAACAACAACAAATAACATTTGTAAAGCGCTTTTCTCCCGTAGGACTCAAATGGGGCGATTTACCCAGGAGCGCTGCTGGCGCGCAGCGCTCCTGCCCCTTCTTAACGTCGCGCTAACTGATTTACACTCAGTTAGTGCGACGTTAAGGCTTGCATTGCGGTAGCTGCGTGAGATCCGGAACAGGAACTGGCGCCGCCTCTGGTAAATCCCATTTGGGAGATTTGCCCAGAGCAGTTGCGGCTCTGGGTGAATCTCCCTAAAAGCGCTGTAAGCATGTCTCAGACCAATAATTAGTTGATTGGTAAATTGTGGTATAGAGGAAGAACTTTATAAATCCGCAAATGCCAGGCTAAACAGGTGGCTTTTCAGTCTGGATTTGAATAACTCCAGGGAAGAGGCTGTCTTTACTGGGTGTGGTTCTGAAGGGTAGGGGCAGCATGACAGAAAGCTCTGTCTCCAAAGGTTTTCAGGCACACTCTGGGAGTGACCAAGTTTATGGAACCTGCTGATCTGAGGTTGTGAGAGGTGTGGTGCAGCTTCAGCAAGTCCTTCATGTATCCAGGGCCCAGATTGTGCAGTGATTTGAAAGTCAGCAGTCCAATCTTGAAGAGTATTCTCCATTGTACTGGTAGCCAGTGCAGTGAGCGAAGGATCGGTGTAATGTGACAGTGGTGAGGCTGGTTTGTTAGCAGTCTGGCAGCAGCATTCTGCACTAATTGTAGGCGGTGCAGGTCTTTTTGTGGGAGACCTACATAAAGGGCATTGCAGTAGTCCAGCCGTGATGGGATGAAGGCGTGAACTATGGTTGGAAGATCCTCTGGGTGGATCAGATGTTTGATTTTTGCAATGTTCTGCAGATGAAAGTAGGCAGATTTGACTACAGCCGAAATTTGGTTTCTGAAGTTCAATTCCCCATCGATTAGCACACCAAGGCTGTGCACAAGGTCAGAGGTGTTTATGTCTGAAATCCCAATCCTGATTGTTGTTGATTTAGGGTAGAGCTGTTTTGGTGCCAAGCGCTGGCTTTAGACAACAAGGACCTCAGTTTTGTCAGCATTCAGTTTCAACCAGTTGTCATTCATCCACACCTGTAGCTCAGTCAAGCAAGAATTTATTTTTGGGTGGGGTTTGCTCCACCAGGTTTGAAGGAAAGGTATAACTGCGTGTCATCATAGCAGTGGTACGTCATACCATGTCGTTGGATAATTGTACCAAGTGGCAACATGTAGATTGCAAACAGAAGAGGGGATAGGATTGATCCTTGTGGCAATCCTAATTTTAGAGGTGCAGGCTCTCATATACTCTGTAACATAACACACACACTATCATGCACACTGTCACATATTATCACAGACGCTGTTACAGACAATCTCTCTAATACTATCACAAACCTGCTATCATGCACAATGTCACAAATTATCACACATGCTGTTATTCACACACACTTCACACACACTATCATACACACTCTGCCCCATACTATCACACATGCTATCATACCAACTGTCACATACTATCACACAATATATCATACACACTCTGCCCCAAACAATCACACACATGCTATCATGCACAGTCACGTGCATGATGCACATGCTATTGTAGACACTCTGTCCAATACTATATGCACACCTGCTATCACACACGTCACATACTATCACTCAAGCTGTCATACATACTCTGTCCCATACTAACACACATGCTATCATATATACTGTCACAAAGTATCACACACCCCATCACGCTCTATCACATACTATCACATACCTGCTATCACACACACTGTCACATACTATTACATACACTATCATATACACTCTGTCCGATAATATCACACACGTTAATAAAATTGTGATTATAAAAGGTTTGTGGAGAGAAGTTTAGGGAAGAAAGGGAAGTGTTGCAATTTAGCGATATTGCTCCTTTATAAATATTACCAAAAGAAACCAGAAAGTGAAAGCAGGGCAATATTCAGACTTCCTTTCACAATGATGTTATGTATCAGAATGAAAAGCAATGAAAAGCAAAAACAAAGAAAAGAGCTGTATGATTGTGAAGGTTCTCATTCATCCAGGTCATGATATATCTGTTGTATTCATAGTCTCCACTTTGACAGGTAAAGAATATAAAATATGTGACTTTATAAATTGTAACACCAAAAATGTTGTTTATCTGCTAACTTGCAGTAAATGCAAAAAACAATATGTAGGACGCACACTGCGCCGCTCAAAGAACGGATAAGGGAACATCTTAATAATATAGTGAAGGGAGATGAAAGGTCTCCAGTTGGACGGCACTTTAAAGATTGTAATGGCTGTGATCTATCCTATTGTAGAGTTCAAGGGATAGAACTGGTAAAGACTAAGTTAAGGGGAGGAGATATATTAGATATCCTTAATAAAAGGGATAATGGAATTGGAAACTCTGTCCCCTAGGGGGTTAAATCATAGATGGGACATTTCCCTTCTAGTATAAAATAAATAGGAATGTATTAAAGATCTTTAGGGTCCACTTGTAAGTTGTAAATCAGAATAGGGACTTTCCCTTTAACTTGAGCCTGGGTTCTTCACTTAACTGCAACATTTTTGGTATTTGAAAATGTCACTGTATGAAGATACAATTGTTTCAAATGAGTTCTTTATCTATATATTGTTTTTGTGCTGGATTTGTAACTAATGAAAGGAAATCAGCTGCTGAGACGGTGGAACTGTCTGTTGGTGTTTTATGTTGCTTAGTTCTCTCTCTTTCCATGGTGTTCTAGTTGAGTTATAATATGACCATAGTTTTTAGTATTACTTTGATTCTAATAAAAAGATTTCAGAATGGTGAATAAATATAAGCATAGAAGGGTTAATCCAACAAATACTTGGTGGTGGATTTAGTTAGTGAATAGTTTTGTACTAATTACCTATTCTCTAACCTCATGTTCAATTGGAGTCTCTGATTGGAGCATTTTTAATTGGAGTTAATTGGAGCTAGCATGTTTATAAGGTAGTATTACTGGGTGCTAAAATCAGTCTATGATTAAGGGCTTGACAGCCTGAAACGCGTCAGACATCTTCCACCGTCCCCAGCTAACAAGCTCTGATCTATTTTAAATGAAGAAATAAAGCTGAGTTTTACGAAATTGGACTGGTGAGTTGCCGTATGTTCCTATGCAGTGCAGCAGCACACTTTTTCTATGTTATAGAGGGAACAAATATTCAGACTTAAAGTTTAGTTTTTGAAGATGTTTTGCTAGTCATCCGACTGGCTTTCTCAATTCAGAATAACTTGTACAAGAATCTGTTGGCAATTAAGTAACCCTGGAAAGTCCCAATTAGCATTACTGTCTGCCATGTACAATGCTGTTTTGACACCTTACCCTGGGCGTTCCTGTAACACCTCTTAGCCACATTGCATCCACACCTTGCATTCATAATGTCCCTAACACCTGGCTGTGATATGCTAATTGGGACTTTCCAGGGTACATAATTGCCACAGATTCTTGTACAAGTCATTCTGAATTGAGGAAGCCAGTTGGATGACTAGCGAAACGTCTTCAAGAACTGACTGACTGATTGATCTAACTGAATACAACAGACAAAGAAAAGAGCTCTTATTTTATTAATAATTTCAACTAAAAAGAAAAGAGGAGAGAACTACTAAAACCCATTTCAATGAATCAGTACAATTCTATATTGAATAAACATGTAATATTGTTATTATGGATTTATATAGTGCCAACATCTTCTGTGGTGCTTTAGAATTACAATGATTCATTCACATCAGGCCCTGTCCCAAAGAGCTTACAGTCGGAGTCCTTTATTTCACACATACAGACATTTGTAGGAGACCCACCCAGGCACAGGGCAATCCGAACATACAGATCCTTGCAAATATGGGTGTAAGGGAGGATTTAAACCCAGTTGCCATATTACCCAGTGTATTTAATAGATAATTAAACAAGTACAAGTTTAAAAAAAAAAAAAAAAACAGATCCCTTTTATTTGAGGAAGAGCTCAGTTAAAGTGGTCCTTTAGTCCGTGTTATATTTTATATTAAAGGTTGTTTGTGGTTTTTAAAAATTAAGCATCATCCATTTTATTCTTTATTTAAGACTATAAAGAGCTCACTCGAATCTCCTGAAACATTAGGCGATCAACTTCCAGACATCACCATTACCACTGTGTATGATCTGTATCACAGAAGAGCTCCTGCTTCCTGGTGGAAAATGCTATGGGATTTCCCTTGTCCCTCTGATAGATCTCTTACATTGTGGATTCAGGACTTACAACAGAGGGTTGCACACTTTGAAAAATTACTACAATTAGTAAGTGGGGTTGATTTTACAAATTAGCAATAGCTGTCATTCTTTTACATTTCTTCTCTATTTTTTCTTCCTCCAACTCCCTATTTATTTTCAGGAATTCTTATCGAAGACTTAAGGTAGCCATACATGCAACAATCACGATCATTTGATTTGGGGTATATTCAGACAATGTACTTCGGATTGTGTATGGAGGAAACTTAACAATGATCTTTGACATTTGTACTTGTTTCCTGCCTAAGTTGAAAAAAAATTTAATGGCGCAAAACGATCGTACGATACCGGGATGGTATGACGGGGATTTAATATTTTGAACACTTACATGGCATCAAAAAATATACAGCTTTTGACTTAATGAGAACTGTAATATATATATAGCACTTTGCAAACATTTTAGGTAGGCGTGAGCTAGCAGAAAAAAAATCTAAATTAAACCAGTCTTGCATTTGCTGTGACTACCCTTTGCATTCGGATTCTTATAGGTACATTTGCACAAAATCAGGAATTTTGTAAGATTATAGCCAGGTGAAAAACTAACCAATTATACCAAACAGGAACTAATGATCATAATTGCAATATGTAATTTTTTTTGGTCAATGGATTGTTATTAATTTTTGAAAACATATACGCTTATAATATGCTTATAACTTTTTATCCAATTTATAAACAATAAAAACATAAAGAAACAAAACATAAACCAACATCATCCTTGTATGTTTGTTATCGTACAGGTTATTTTGCAGGTCACACAATATTACCTTGTTCGCATTCATTTTTAAGCTCTGGGTCCTCAGGGGGGGATCTTCCAGAGTGCCTTGGTGGTGTTTCAGCCTGAGTGCCGTGAGCAGTCCCTCCTTGGGCATTATATTTAGAAACAGTCTTTAAATAAAATGAATACAGTGTACAGGAAGTATAAAGTTCACCCCTCAAAAGAAAAATTGTATCCGGGTATATCACCACCACCCGAAATCCCAAAACTGCAGAGATATAAGTCTAACTGTCTTTAAATGCTGTATAATGTTCTATTTTCTCTATTTCTGCTTTTGATTTTTGTCATGGATGTAACAGATGACATCACAGACATTAACTGAATGCTATTCCCTCTGAGCATGTAAAGGCTTGTAAGAAAGCTTGGAGAGCAGAAACTTTTGAGAGGCAGAGGGAAAGGGTAGAGCATCATTTTGTTGCAGAATAGATTAGCCCTATCAGCTTTCTAACTATTGTTTATCTGTTGTATTCAGTTAGATCAACTAGACTTAAAGTTTAGTTCTTGAAGCCGTTTCGCTAGCCATCCAACTGTCTTTCTCAATTCAGAATGACTTCTACAAGAATCTGTTGGCAATTAAGTACCCTGGAAAGTCTCTATTAGCATATCACAGCCAAGTGTTAGTAACCTTCTGAATGCAAGGTGTAGATTGCATTGAGGCTAAGAGGTGTTATCGAAACTGCCCAGGGTAAGGTGTTAAAACAGCATTGTACATGGCAGACAGTTGGTGTCGACCCCCCCACCCCCCCACACACACTCACCTCTATTCAGGCTTGGTTTCTTTATTTTTACATAGGAAAATAATGAAGCCATCATATTAGAACTGGAACAAAATTGTAAGACCCAGGTACTGTCTGTAAGTTTGTCCAGAAGAGAGCTTCATGGAAGAATAGAAGCCAAAAAGCCATACCTCCAATGTGGAAATGACTCAACTATACAGAAAAATATAAGAACTTGAGTGCAGAAAAATTGCAGCAGCATGTGAAATATTTGGCTGCAGCAGAAGGCAGTTTTCTTGCTGAAGGCCTGTAGCATGGTACAATAATAAGTTTAAACAGTGAAGCATAGAAGGGGTTTCTTGTTGTTTCAGGATGCTTTTTTTGAATGGGAAATTGGGGTTTGGTCAGAACTATGCTAAGAAAGATGCTAAGAAATATAGTACCAGGATACTTATCCATCATGCAATACCATCAGGGTGGCATCTGATTGTCCCTAATTTTATTTTGCTGCAGGCCGCACAAAGGCCCGATCTTAACATCATTGAGTGTTGTATAGGAGTAAATGGAAAGATAAAAGTATTTAAGGTAGCCTAAATCCAAAGAAGATCTTGGTTATCCAAGATGTTTGAAACAACTTCCTGCCAAGTTCCTTTAAAGGGCATGTCCACCCTCAAACCTAAAATTTAACCCCATGCTGGCCCC
Source organism: Hymenochirus boettgeri (assembly GCA_019447015.1). Taxonomy (NCBI): domain Eukaryota; kingdom Metazoa; phylum Chordata; class Amphibia; order Anura; family Pipidae; genus Hymenochirus; species Hymenochirus boettgeri. The sequence continues at coordinate 163,641,313 of CM033473.1, read as the reverse complement.
AATGTGTAGTGTTCAAAATCCTTTCCTTACTCCTGTGCTCCTTGTGGTTCCTCTGCAGTGCTTGCCCAAAGTCCAGGAAAGTGAAGAGCAAGAGCCTGTCTTCCTGTGTAAAGGAGCCGATTCCCCCCCTCCCTCCATTCAGATCCATCCGCTGTTTTTTTAAGTCTATTGTTAAACCCCTTTTCTGTAGTGTAGTCTCCCCCCTCCCAGCCCCAACCGCAATGTCCATTTCTAAAAAAACAGCAGATTACTTACTTACCAGTCTTTGTTCCAGCTGCGTTCTCAATAGCCATCAGCTTCACAGCCAATCACAGATGCGGCTGTCGGCAGAGGCCGCGGGAACGAAGGCTGGTAAGTAATCTGATATTTTTTTTTTACAAATGGACAATGCGGTTGGGGCTGGGAGGGGGGAGACTACACTACAGCAAAATATATATTTTAGAGAGACATACCCTTTAAAAACTGTGTGCAAGTGTACCTAGAAGAATATGTGGTGTTTTGAGGGCAAAATATGGTGTCAGGTCAGACAAAATATGATACATATGATAGAGTGGGTAATTTGGTTAAATTAAGTGTTAAATTTATTAAGGCTTTGTTCACACTTTTGGTGCGTTTTCTGATTGCCGCTTAGGATCGCTGCTTATCATTCATACTTGGGGTGTTATAAAATGTACTGCGTGAACCAGTTTGATGCAGTGATGCATATCATTACAATTTCAAACAATGTAACACAGGGGAAACATTGCACTTCATTGCAAGTGTGATGTTTCCCCTGTAATGTCTGTTCTGTAGTGTGAATGTAGCCTTCATCAAGGGCTTGGAAAGTGTCATGTCTCCTCTGCTTTTATCTTTTTTCATAAGTTAACCCCTTACAGTTTGGATTATAAAACAGGAGCTAAAAACACATCAACACATAAGACATATATACTCCAAAGTTATGAGACCTCTGACAACAGACTCACACGGCCCTTTAATTGGAGGTCCTATGCCTTTAATATAAAGCACTAGATGGATGGCCTCTTCCCTCATTTTAAAAAGCCAAATGTTTGCTAATTATGATTAGAGTAAAAAAGGTTAGAAGTTACAACCTACCAGACTGGGGTTACCTTGACATGGTCGGGAGGCTTTTCAAAAGTAAATCAGCCCATCTTGGGATGTCTTGGGTTATGACACTTATCCTGAGAATGGCTCGCCCAAGATGGGCTGAAATGCGTTATGTGTTTGGAATAAAGATAATTTACTCTGGATTAAGTTCTGTGGAGAGTTTTTGCTTACAAAGAGTATATATCTTTATTTATGTTATTGTAAAACATCCAGAGAAAGAGCCTCAGGACCTTTGCCCATGATATGAACATGAGAATCCTGTCACTGGTAGCTTAGATAAGAAAGGATTGCATAGCTAAGACTGATTTGTAAGATGTTTAACATTATTCAAAAAGGAAAAGAAAGAGATGGCATAGAGCATGGTTACAAGGACATTACAGGATGGTTATGGGTTAAAGAGTACACTTAGCTTTATTTGTATTTATTTACATAAAAATGTGTATTTTATTATTTTTTATAGGGTCGTGAAAAAATGCCTACTTACTGGCTAGGAGCATTTCGTAATCCAAAAGGTCTTCTATCTGTGCTAAAGCAGGATGCTATTCGGAGATGTTCAGGGAGATCAGGAAATATTGAGCCTATACAGTTCAAAACTGAAATAACCCAAAGAGACAAGGAGCATGTAAGTGGTAACCAATCAAATCCTTAGTATTACATTTAGTAACATTGTCTGGTAGACATGGTAGAAACTATGTACTAATTTGTTTTGTTTTTAGATAAGAGATCCACCACATGAAGGCATATTTATATATGGAGTCTATATCTGGGGAGTGTTATGGAATAAGACAGACTTAGAGGTTGTGGATTCCCCACCAAAACAAATTCTTAATACTTTGCCAGTAATTCATCTGCAATGCCTTCCCATTTCAGATAAATATGTGGGAAGTGATGTTCCTAAAGGTTCAGACTCATACATGTGTCCAGTGTACCTTTCATCAGACTCTGTAAGAGAACCAATTTTCCATATTGATGTGCACAAAGAAAACATAGCTAGTTCTCGTTGGGCCCTGCGTGGCTTAAAAGCCACTATCCATCCATTCTGATCTCCTAAATTTAATAAAAAGAACTGCAAACATCATAAAACAGTATCTTATTAATTAAAAAAAGGACTATAAAAAAAGATACAGAAAAATATATAACCATAATTTACTTGGGTAAATGGCAATGAATGTAAATTATTCTACATGTTACTAATAAAGAAGACTTTTAAAAACAATTTTCTGGTGTCTAAAAGGGCTATTAATTCTATATTGCCTAACATACACGGCTGATATTTCCAATCCATTTGAAATACGAAAATGGACGTCTGTTATATAGACTGCCTGGTAATATTCGATAACTTAAGACAATGTTATGATAATCCCATCCACACCTCATTATCTTGGGTAGATTTCAAGCTGAATTGTACTGCATTTTTTTTATTTGTAGTTTTTTGCTAAATTAATGCATATTTTTTTGAATGTATGTAAAATAAAAGTGTCATATCACTAACTAGTAACTATTTAAAGAATGACTGAAGTGTCTGTGCCTCATCTCTCATTTTGATATGGGTCGGGAAAGGACAAGGTGCTTCTGAGCATTGTTTCAGCATTCCATTTTCACATAGTTTGATCAGTGTCATTTTTCTGCACATGCCCAGTCCTGAGCTGCTGCAGAACACTTTCCCAAGTAGTTTCTAGGCTAGTCAAATCTGTTACAATCCAGATAAAAGGGAGCATGTAAGTGAGGTTGGGTGGTGCACAGTGCTAATACACAGATATCTTATCCAGTTCTTCAAGAGTTTACATTTACTTTAATGTCATTAACTGTAGGGGTATTTTACAGTTTACTGGGATTCTTAGGGGGATGTTTACATCTATTGGAGTTATTTTCCTTTATGATATATGCTGCAGGCTCCACCATCATCTCTATGCAACAATATGGCATGCGCCTTTCTAATTTCTGTATATTATTGGTGTTCATTTTTACAGAGATGTTCTAGTATTTTTATTTTGTTCAAACCAAAAATCTGGAAACCAAGCACGCCAACATTAGCTGGAAATATAATTCCTATTCTGCATAGTTTTCTTGCTTTGTTAAACGGTCCCTATGACCTCTATTTATAATCCAGCGGTGTTGGACTTTACTGATACCATGGGTTTATAACAACAGCTAATGGCGTGGCTGTTAGTGGTATTTTATGACCACGTTGTTATGTTACTGTCATGGACGCAAATTTATGATTATATGGCTATGGCATAGTATTGTTTTTTTCAGACAGCATTGCAAAACACCCATTATTATTGGTATTATACAATGTCAGTAAACACCCAGTATTCAAAATTTGGGGTACTGTGTCTTTAAAAATTCATCCCTTTATCTCTTATACAAAACCTCCACATGGAAATATATATAATTTTTAGCTTACTTCTTTAAAAATAATTGATAAACTCAGTGTTATTTCCCTGGTGAAATCACAAATTTAAGCTTAAAAATTGCATGGAAAACTTAGAAATATCATGAAGACCATGTACTCTATGAACAAATTTTGCAGATCACCTGAAAGAATCAGCAGAGAACCTACGAAAGCACAGCTACAGCTTGCATTTTTCATTCGTCTTACGGAGCTGTATTTATAAGCTTGCAGTATTGGAAAGGTCTAATTCTGCTGGCTTATATCAGGCGGTAAGTACTGTTACTTCATGGCTGGTCTTTCATTTGCGAACATACATTTACAAACGCATTGCAATAGATAGATTACTGATCATTATCTTTATAAATACTCCCATGCAGATGTAATATAGGGCACTGTCATCCAACTGTAGTAAAAATCCACACTACCCAAAGTAGTATCAGTTTTACATGCAGTATCCTATACTTGTTTAATCCTTTCAGTGCCAGCAGAATTTCAAATTAGTTTTGCGTTAAGTGCCAGCAGAATTTTCAGGATTTTGCCCTTAATCACTTTAGACTAATTTTACAGTAGGAAACCTTGCAGTAATTCACGAATATTATACATTGTTTTTTTCAGCACAAAGTCTACTTTAAAATGGTAACAGAATTTTGTAACTTTTCTGGAAATTTTACTGGAATTCTGGGTAAAATATGGAAAAAAAGTTTAAAATTTACTAATTTTCATGGATATTTCCCATTTTACTTTTAGTTATTTTAAGGTTATGCACAAAAATCTTACTGTTTCTAAAAGCTCAGATACTCCCAAGTACAACAATAGGTACCCCACTTTTTCTGTACAGGAGACCCCCCCAAACTAAAACTGCACCTTTTTAAGAATATTACACCAAATTAAAATATATAACCACTACTGACGGTTAACATAGAATATCTTCCAAATTAACTAAAATATCCCCACAAGTGAGATATTTTTAGAAACTACACACCTGCAGGATATTATGAGTGAGGTAAGTTTCGATCAAAATGCAGATACCCGGACGCAGCACTTCGTCCAATTGTAAGTTGTTTTCCCACATTTTCCTTTTTTTCCTCAACTGTAAAATCAGAGACAAAATAAAATGCGAATTTCAGCTAAAAACCGCAGAGGAAAGTTCAACCGCATCTCAAATATGAAAGCCTAACCCCTCCCAAATAAAACGGTATGCCACATTCATGGGTGTACCCAGAGACATGGCTACCAACTAACTCAGAGCGGGACCCATGCCAAATGTCAGTAGCAGCAAAAAAAACCTCAGAATTACCCCTCACAAACTATATATTTCTGAAATCTACACACCTTCAGCTATGTAATGCTGTAGTTCGTTCATTCATACCGCCAATGGTGTGGGCGCAGTCTTTCGTAGACGTTTGCACTTTTTGCAGATTTTCTAAAACAAATGAACATCAAACAACATTCAAAAGGTAGAAATCACGTCAAAACCTCATGGAATGTAAAAAACAGTTACCAAATATCAATCTCCCAAATGTCCTGAATCAAACAGTATGCCATATGCATGGTAACACACGCGGACGTGGAAGCGAAAAGCCACGAAGTGAGACAATGCACGATGGCTCAGGAAAACAAAAATATTTAGCCAACTCCGAATTTGAACAGTCTTCAGTTTTTTCCACAAAACAACCCCGTATCTCAGAAATACCCCACACAAACTACATATTCCTGAAATCTACACACCTTCAGCTATGTAACGCTTTAGTTTGTTCATTTATACCATCAATGGTGTGGGCGCAGTTCGTCGTAGAATGTCGCACTATTCTGAGAAAATTAACAAAAAACAACTTCAAAGGGTAGAAATCATGCCAAAACTTCATTGAATGTAAAAAAAAGTTACTAAATATCAATCTCCCAAATTTCCTGAATCAAACGGTATGCCATATGTGTGGTTACACACGTGGATGTGGAAGAAAAAAGCCACGAAGTGAGACAATGCACGATGGCGGCTCAGAAAAAGCGAAAATATTTAGCCAACTCCGAATTTGAATAGTCTGCAATTTTTCCCCACAAAACATCCCCCACAAACTATACATTCCTCGAATCTACACACCTTCAGCTATGTAACACTGTAGTTTGTTCCTTCATACCATCAATGGTGTGGGTGCGGTTCTTCATAGAAGTTCGCACTTTTCACAGATTTTCAGAAAAAATTAACAATAATCAATTTCTGAAGGTAGAAATCATGCCAAAATTTAATGTAATGTAAAAAAAAATTACAAATATCAATCTCCCAAATGTCCTGAATCAAACGGTATGCCATATGCATGGTTACACACGCCGACATGGAAATGAAAAGCCACGAAGTGAGACAATGCATGATTGCTGAAAAACAGCAAAAATATTCTGCCAACTCTGAATTTGAACAGTCTGCAGTTTTTCCCACAAAACACCCCCATAACTTTGTAATAACCCCCACAAGCTATATATTCCTGAAATCCACACACCTTCATCTATGTAATGATGTAGTTCGTTCGTTCAGTTCATCATACAAGGTCACACTTTTCTGAAAAAATTAACAAAAAACAAATTCAAAAGGTAATAATCATGCCAAAACCTCAGGGAATGTAAAAAATAGTTACTAAATATCAATCTCCCAAATGTCCTGAATCAAACGGTATGCCATATGCGTGGTTACACATGCCGATGTGGAAGCGAAAAGCCACGAAGTGAGACAATGCATGATTACTCAAAAACAGCAAAAATATTCAGGCAACTCTGAATTTGAACAGTCTGCAGTTTTTCCCCATAAAACACCCCCACAAACTATATATTCCTCAAATCTACACACTTTTAACTACAGAACGCTGTAGTTTGTTCATTCGTACCATCAATGGTGCGGGAGCAGTTCTTCATAGAAGTTTGCACTTTTTTGCAGATTTTCTGAAAAAATTAACAAAAATCCACTTTCGAAGGTAGAAATCATGCCAAAATCCCATGAAATGTAACTAAAAGTTACCAAATATCAATCTTCCAAATGTCCCGAATCAAATGGTATGCCATATTCATGGTTACACATACGTACGTGGAATCTTCTAGCCACAAAGTGAGCCAAATCACAGTAGCCCAATTACAGCAACTTTTCAGATTTGTCAGACTAAACGCCCCTCTATATTACAATATATATTCTTGGAATTTACACACCTTCAGCTATGCAACAGTGTCATTCTTTTATGCAGTGTACACAGAGATGTGGCCACCAACTAGCTCAAATGGGACGCATGCCCAAGTGCAATTACAAGAATTAATCAAAGTGTTCTGCAATTTGAACAGCCTACACTTTTTCAAAGGAATCCGTCCCGAAACTTGGAAATACCCCCCACAAACTATATATTTTTGGAATTTACACTCCTTCAGCTACATTAAGGTGCCAAGCTTTCATACATACGTGAAGAATCCCAGACGCAGTAATCCAAAGAACTCTGTGTTTTTAGGAGGTTTTGTGAAGAATAAAATTAGATGATTCAATGGTTGAAATCCTATCTAAACCCACTTGACAAGCAAAAAATCCCACTAAATGTCAATCTCCCACATGTCCTGAATCAAACGGTATGCCATATGCGTGGGTGCACACAGAGACGTGGCCACCAACTAGCTCAAATGCCCAAGTACAATTACAAGAATTAATCAAAGTGTTCTGTAATTTGAACAGCCGACACTTTTTCAAAGGAAACAGTCCCGAAACTTGAAATTGCCCCCAACTATCTATATATTTTTGGAATCTACACTCCTTTAGCTATGTTACGGTGCCAAGCTTTCATACATACATGAAGAATTCCAGACACAGTACTCCAAAGAACTCTCAGGGTTATTCAATTAAAGTTCTTATCGTTTAAAATGGTGCTTATTTAGCCCCAACCAATCAGATCTTATTTAACATTTGAAAGCTAACATCTGATTGGTTGGGGCAAAATTAGCACCATTTTAAACGATAAGAACTTTTATTGAATCTCCCTGACTGTGTTTTTAGGAGATTTTGTGGAAAATAAAATTAGATGATTCAAAGGTTGAAATCCTATCTAAACCCACTTGACAAGCAAAAAATCCCACTAAATGTCAATTTCCCACATGTTCTGAATCAAATGGTATGCCATATGTGTGGGTGCACACAGAGACGTGGCCACCAACTAGCTCAAATGGGACGCATGCCCAAGTGCAATTGCAAGAAAAAATCTAAGTGTTCTGTAATTTCAACAGTCTACACTTTTTCAAAGGAAACAGCTCTGAAACTTGCAAATACCCCCCACAAACTATATATTTTTTTGAATCTACACAACTTCACCTACGTAACATTGTCATGCTTTCATATATACATGAAGAATTCCAGACACAGTACTCCATAGAACTTGGTGCTTTTTAGGAGATTTTGTAAAAAATATACTAAGGTGATTCAAAGGTTGAAATCCTACCTAAACCCACTTGACAAGTAAAAACCCCCACTAAATGGCAATCTCCCACATGTCTTGAATCAAACGGTATGCCATATGCGTGGGTGCACACAGAGGCATGGCCACTAACTAGCTTAAATGGGACACATGCACAAGTGCAATTACAAGAAAGAATCAAAGTTTTCTGTAATTTGAGCAGCCTATTCAACTTGGAAATACCCCCCACAAACTATATATTTTTGGAAGCTACACACCTTCAGCTACATAACGGTGTCATGCTTTCATATATACATGAAGAATTCCAGATGCTATTATTTGTAGAACTCTGTGCTTTTAGGAGATTTTGTGAAAAAATAAAATAAGAGGACTCAATGGTTGAAATCCTACCTAAACCCACTTGGCAAGTAAAAAATCCCACTAAATGGCAATCTCTCACATGTCCTGAATCAAACGGTATGCCATATGGGTGGGTGCAAACAGAGACGGGGCCACCAACTAGCTCAAATGGGACCCATGCGCAATTGCAATTACAAGAAAAAATAAAAAAACGCCACAACCCACCACCCACCCCCACTCCCCCTTTTAGTGGTATTTTAGTGAAAACCGGTTAGTACGGAGAGTCACACAAGTTTTTGCACACTTTACTGATCCTATTCAATCAAGTATTTTTTTGGTACCTCTGCAAAATTTCCAACTAAAATAGGTTTAGTTTCCCTTGAAATCGAACAAATAATGATCTGCGTTTACTTTTCCGATATCACCTGGGGCATTGGGAAGCTTGGAGAAGACAAAGTTTTTTGCTATTTTATAGTTTTAGGGTAAAAAAAAAAAAAAAAAGTGTATGTATCACTTTAAGAATTTTTGTGTGTGCATTTCAACTTTTTTTTGGATCATTCCCAAAGATGATCATCAAATCATCTTAGGGAATGATAACGAACTTGGAATACGGGCATAAATGCCTGTTTTCCAATTCGAAATCCGATCTTAGAAAAAATCCTTTTTGTGAATGGAACAAATAATATACTATATTTGTTTACTATAGTATAGTAAACAAATTCACAAATAATATAGTAAAGCTGTTCTGACAGCTTTACTATACCAGGTACTGCACTGTGATCTGAATGGAGATCGCAGTGAAGTACCTCCACTAGACCACTAACATTGTACCTCTCTATGGGAAGACAAAGCTCCATGACGTCACCGGGGTCTCCCTTTCCACTCAGATTCTTCCTCCACGTGGGACCGACTTCCTGCTATGCAGTCATGGCTAAAGGTAGGGATATCTCCCGATCCCCCCCTTGGATTTGGATGAAACCGAGGGGGGATCGAGGGGGCTAGGGGGGCAGTTGAATACTGCCCCCGATCGCCCCTAGCGCGGCCAGATTTTTTTTTTTTTTAAAGGGACAGCCACAGAACGTGTATTCACGTTCTGTGGCAGTTTGAGCCTTTCCTGCACAGAACGTGAATATACGATCTGTGGCAGTGAAAGGGTTAAACAGCAACCGGCACCCGATGCAAAACCTTTAATGCAAAGTTTAACACGTATTAAAGGGGAACTGTGGTCCAAAAATGACTTTAGGTAAATTGATAGCAATTGCTCTCCTGAGAATTTTTGCATTGTGCATTGTCATTGTTTGTTTTGCATCGTTTTGAATACATTTTGATTTACATTTTTGTGTGTGATATAGCAGCAGCATCACCAGGTCCCCTGAACTTCCAGCTTCCTGCCCTGAAACCATGTCAGTCGATGACAGTCAATCTGCCCTGTGTCTCCTCCTCCCATTGCAGGCCCCCTCCTCTTGCAAGCCCCCCCCCGGCCCCTACCACTCATGGACCCTATGGACCCTCCATTTGCAGGCCCCCCTTGGCCCCTACCCTTACAGCCCCATGTGGCCCCGCCTACTCATGGGTGATTTAGCCCCGCCCACTCGTGGGTACTGTGGGCCACTCAGACCCCCCCCCTACAGAAAACTGTGTGAAAACAGCCTTTTCAGGCTGTTTTCACATAGTAAGAGAGAAGGTCTGTAGATTCCTTGCAGCTGCAGGTCCTTCACACAGCAAGGAGGGGGAGGGACTTCCTGTCTCCCTCACACACTGAGGGAGTCTGAGCCTGTGCTCGCTGGCAGCGAGGTGGAGGAGCAGCCTTAGGAATGTCACATGTCAGCCTCCCACCCATTAACTTTCTGGTCAGTAATTTCTTTACATCTTGAGCTGTGGATAGATATTTTTTGGACTTGTTTGGAGAGCACAGTTCCCCTTTAAAGGGTCTCCAAGTGGAGTTTAAATGAAAGACCAGTTTCCTACCTTTAAAACGAGCCATCAACCACCTCTCTACGTGCTCCACAGCCCAAGATATAAAGAACTGACTGACCAGAAAGTTATTGGGTGGGAGGCTGACATGTCACATTCCAAAGGCTTCTCCTGCACAGTGCCGCTGGCTAGCACAGCCTCAGACTCCTCCTCGCTGCTGTGTGAAGGACCTGCTGCAGAGAAGGTAAGGGAATCTCCAGCCCTTCTCTCTCATTATGTGAAAACAGCCTTTTCAGGCAGAGTTCTCACTCTGCCTGAAAACTCTGTTTCCAGAGTTTTCGGGTGTTTGTGTGTGTGTGTGTGTAGGGTGGGTGTCAGAGTGGCCCACAGCACCTTAGACACCCGCGAGTGGGTGGGGCCGTGTGAGGCTGTAAGGGAATGGGCCAAGGGGGGCCTGCAACTGGAAGGACCATGGGGTCCATGAGTGGGAGGGAACAGGGGGGCTGCAAAGGGGAGGAGACACAGGGAAGATTGACTGACAGGTTTCAGAGCAGGAAGCAGGAAGTGCCGGGGACCTGGTGATGCTGCTGTCATATCACACAAAAATGTAAATATCTTCAAAACTATGCAAAATAAACAATGGAAATAAATTGCAAAAACTCTCAGGAGAGCAATTCCTATCAATTTACCTAAAGTCATTTTTGGACCACAGTTCCTTTTTAACCAATAGACCCCATAGAAGCCATGAACCTGTGTCCTGAACTGATAAATGTAATAAGACTGAAACATGACAGGATAGTCTGGGTTCTTTATAGGACCTCACACTGACCAATAGTGATCCCTTTCTAACACATTGACCAATAGTGATCCCTCTCTAACACATTTACCAATAATGATCCCTCTGTAACACATTTACCAATAGTGATCCCTCTCTAACACATTTACCAATAGTGATCCCTCTCTAACACATTTACCAATAGTGATCCCTCTCAAACACATTTACCAAGTGATCCCTCTTCAACACATTTACCAAGTGATCCCTCTGTAACACATTTACCAATAGTGATCCCTCTGTAACACATTTACCAATAGTGATCCCTCTCTAACACATTGACCAATAGTGATCCCTCTCTAACAGAATCCCTGGTGACAGCTGTGAATTAATGGGGAGGGTGAGTATTGAAAGACATTTTGATAACTTTAATTATAGAATGATCCAATGGATCTCCTATTGATCTATTATTGGTTGGAAATTTAAGGGGGAAGATTGATTCAAGCTCTGTACAACAATTGTATTTCACTGCGGTGTTTCTACTGAACTATAACACTATACAATGTTACAATAAATAGATCAAAATATTCATTTAGGGGATGTGACACTAATAGAACAAAGATTTCATAGGATTTCTTTTATTTTTAACATCTTGCCTTTATTTTTTTTGTACAAATCCCTAAATTTTATAGTAGTGTGTATAAAGAATTTATATCATCTGTATCCACATATAGCTAAACATACACCCACATATTTCCCACTGTGCACCAACGGGCACATTTTTCTAGTCTTATAATAAAGGTGTAGTTGTAAAATACAGTTACCGATTGGTAATTTACGATCACGTCATAAAATAATGTTTGCAAGAGAAGAAACCATGTTATCTGTATTTATTTTACGGTTTTGTATTTACATTACTGAAAATAAAAAGAAGCCTGTAGACAGTTAATTACATACCTCGTAGTCATGGTGCATATTTAAAAACCTGCGGTCTCCAACATTATTGACACCACAGGTTTATAACTACCACTAACAATGTGGCCGTAAAGTACAACTCGTTATTGGTACTTTACAAACGCATTGTTGGTTGCAGTCGCAAACTAACAGCCATGGTCATAAAATACTGACGTGCTGTATTCTATGGGAGGCACAGTATGGTAATAAAATACAATATGATATCGGTATTTTAAATCACTGTAAAATAATAATGTGGGCAGAAAATATTATGAGGTCGTTTTATTTTACAAATATTGTAAACACTAACAGGCTCATTTACCCAGAGCCGCTAAAGCTCTGGGTAAAAGTCCTGTTTGCGATTTAATATTGCGTTTGCAAATGTGGGTAAATCCCAGTGGGGATTTACGCACTGCAGGATTTTTTATCTGCTGGCGTTAAAATCCTCTGCTAAAATAAGCGCAAGTGCGAAAGTAAATCCCAGGTGTCGGATGCGCGGTTAGCGTGACTTTAACTCCATATTTTTGCCCAGCGAGTCTGGGTAAATGCGGCCCTAATACTTCAGGTTTATAAATATGGTCCATAGAGGGGTATAATCAGCTCTGTTCATCTGAGTACAGAACAGGAGAAAAATTAACAAAGTGACTTATATTTAAATAAAGTTTCATTTCTGTAAGGACATTGGTCCTCATGCTTTTATTTTAACCTCATACATGCCAGAGAGAATACACCTACTGTAGTATACACCTAGTGATCTATCTGTTGGGGCAAGGCTCAAGCAATAAAATATTTATATCATTTATATTATGTACTGAACTATTTATGTATTCATTCAAAGTGGTGCTTTATAAATAAAGTATATAAACATATATACATGTATAACATAATCCTATTTATTAAAAAAAATTCAGATCAGATGTGTAATTTCTTGTGTCACAGATTGAGACCCAACAATGAACAAAATATTAACATTTAAAGGATAAATGTAAATTTATAGACATTATAAGAAAAATTTCTTTGCAGTATTCGCCAGTAAACAAATGTGTTATGTTTAATTTGAAGTCTCCGTGTATTATGCAATGTTTTGATCAACCAAAACCAAGTTTACAGCATTTTTTAAGCCATGTTAATAAAATACACATACTAAAGGGTCACTATACTCACTGAAACAACTTTGTATTAGTGAATTTTTAGCAACTGCTCCATACTGGCCCCCACCTCTGTTAGTCACTGCCCAATTGTAATCCAGCCGACACTGGATACATTCATTTACATAATGAAGAGCCTATTCAGCCCAACACTATAGAGCTCACTAACATATTTTCCTGAAACTGTTGAGAGTGGGTGTGGCTGCTGCTAGACACTAAGTACATGCTGTGAAAGTGGTAAGGGGAAGGGATGCTGCTGCTGTGTGTGAAACTTCTCCCTTCTAACATGCTCCTGTAAGTGACCTTCTGTGGCATTATGATAGATGATTGATAGACAGATCATATAGATAGAGACAGATACAGACAGGCAGATAGACAGAGACAGACAGATAGATAGACATACAGATATATAGATTGATATATAAAGGAAAAACAGATAGATTGATATATAACAGACAGACAGAGCGATAGACAGATATATAGATAGATCAGACCGAGAGATAGATGATAGACAGGAGACCAATATGATTAATCAGCTCATTATATTTGGGGTTGTATTAATAAATGCTTTGACGTGTTGGGAGATCCTAGTATGAGGTCACTGGAGGGAATCAAATTAGCATACCTGGTTTGAGTGACAGATCTTTCCCTGTACATGCTGTTATTTAAAATGAAGATTTCTGAAATTCTACAGCTCAGATTTTAAATCTGAAAAGTGGACCATTACACATCTAAAGGTATGATTTTTGAAAATTTGATTTTTGGAAGTATAGATACCCTTTAGCACACAAAATAAATGTTATTATCTATTTTTTTAATATGTTAAACAAAAATTAAATAAGTACAAGGCAAAAGTAATTTTATACTTTTATACTTAAATATATAATTCACTTTTCTTGAATTCCAAAGGCAGCCAATCAATGTGATACGAATATCCCCTTAGTAAGTAGGACCAGAGTCAAAACGTATAAATACCCCTCAATTACAGCCCCCTGGTGCTGTTTGAGTCAAAAAGTAGTAGGTACACTATCAATGATGCTGAATATATATATTTACCTTTGCCTATCACTTCCTTATCTTTTCCCAGAGAAAAGTTAGCTGGAAGTTTTTTGTTGTTCATGTTAGCCATTAAATCCTCTCTTGGTAAACCCCTTTTTTTGTGTTTAGCTACCATTCGGCTTGAAATTTAAAAAGTCTTTCCAAACATTTTCTTTGCCTATTATGTAAGAAGCTGAAAAACTCTGTAAATGCCTCTCTGCCCAGGAGCTTATTATATGTGAGAGTTGTGGGAGCTTTTTACTGCGAGCGATCCGTTGGCGAGTCACATATGCCACAGCTATAGAAGTGTCAATTTGGATAAATACTAGTTAGTTCTGAACAATGCACTTGAAGTGGATCAATGCCTTTCAAATTGATTTCAATTCTTTGAATTGTGAGGATGTTCCCTATTTCTGTTATCAATCATCTTCCTTGTTTGGAATCGCCCTGACAGTGGTCTCCTCATCCCAAGAACTGTTTTTCTGTAGTTGTGGGATGACTGGAGACTAGAGGTTTCCCTTTGCTTACATTTATGGGGGACATTCACCTCTACGTAAACTGAAAATAGCAGGTGGTCCTTGAGAATCATCAGCCTTATGTTTTACAAACTAGCTTTGGAATTGGCTCTAATTCAGAAAAAAATAATTTTCATCCTCTGATATTTCACCTTATTCCGACGACATTGCCTGTTCCACTAGAAGAGAGGGCTCTTGTAAAATATCCTGCTGAGTAACTTCTTCCATAGAATTAATTTTATAGAAATTCAGAGATGGAGACAAAAAGAAAACAGGAAGAAGGGAAGAAAAGAAGAATGACAGCCTGTCAAAAGCCAGACTGGGCTCGGGATGGGCCTTGTCATATGCGAAAAGTTTTTGTTAGGAAATAGTTAGAATACAGAACTGATTGGTCAGGGGAGGAGCTTACAGGAGAACATTTGAGCAGGAGTTACCTAACTGTTGACAAGACATAGCTGAGGGTAGTCAAGAAAATCTTTTTAGCTAAAAGAAAAAGGTTTCCTGAAAAAATGGAGTACTACAATACCTTACATTGGAGTAGTTGGTTAAAAAAGAAAGCTTCGAAATCACATGGGCAGGAATGGCTTCATAACTGACTTTAAGAAAATAAAGCTTTCTGTCAGCAAGTTAGTCTCAGCAATGAGGCACCTGTGGAGTGTAGAAAAAGGTCAAGCGTTTAAGCCCTCAGATAACTAAACCAACACCACGTGTTCTAAAAAGTACTGGATTAAATAGATAATCACAAATATAAAAACCATTTATTACCTATATAAAATTAGCTGGCCAGCTATAAACCCCTACGTAATAATACACAACATGGGTACACAATATCAATATATATATAAAACGTCCAAAAAGTATCAAAATAGATATGAGTAAAGCCCCTAAAATGCTGGACAGACACAGTCCATGAAGGTTTGCAAATGGATAATCCTCTCCAAACATGTAAATATCCAATAGTAATCCAGTTTACTGAATAGTAATCCAGTGTCCAGTTAATGTGCTAGATTCATGCTCATCTCCATCTTACTACTTGCAGCATGAATCTAGCACATTAACTGGACACAGATGTACTAATTGGAGTAAAATCCATAATTAAGGACAGCCCTATAAAAGACACGAACTACAGACTGACGTCACTGCCTGATAAAGCTCTGATTGGAGCGAAACGCATAGCATTCAGTGACGTTACCGGAAGAGGAAGTCCTAATATAGGACACAGTACTAACGTGGAACTACGCTCCTCTGTAAAAAACAACAGCCAACTGCCACGGCTGAACGACGCTCACCAGCCTTGTAGATATCCACACAGGACAGAACCCATGAGTCGGAGTGACCACGGACACATCAGAGTGTACGGGGGACCAGGTGTCCATGTGGAATAACGTCGAGACACGATCAGGAGGAGCAGTGACGTATAGTTCTATTTGAAATTTGAGATTGAGTTTTAACAGTGTGCACAGTTGAACTAATTTTGCATTACTATTGGATATTTACATCTATGGAGAGGAATATCCATTTGGAAACCTTCATGGACTGTGTCTGTCCAGCATTTTAGGGTCTTTACTCATATCTATTTTGATACTTTTTGGACGTCTTATATATATATTTATATTATGTATCCATGTTGTGTATTATTACGTAGGTGTTTATAGCTGGCCAGCTAATTTTATATAGGTAATAAATGGTTTTTATATTTGTGATTATCTATTTTATCCAGTACTTTTTAGAACACATGGTGTTGGTTTGGTTATCTGTAGATATTGGGATCCCGGATTGCTGGTTTCAGCAATCAGAGATTTCTGTGTTCATTTTCCCAGTTGGGGATTTCTGGGTTACACTCGTGTGGGTATCTAGTGGGTGTACATTTTTATTTTTGTTTAAGCCCTCAGGTTTTATCCAGTTCAAAAGGAAAATGTGACTGTCTCCACTTCAATACAAGGATTGTGGAAGCAGTCCAATTAGGCTAATTTACAACTACATTTAACGGAAGTGCTACTGATCTGGTCAAACATTTATACAAACATAGAAAAGATAATCAATGCACATTCCTAGGCCCCATACAATATCATATTATCTGCACACTGGCATACTTTATAAACAGAGGGGTTTTAGTATACATTACTGTGATCACATGAATGAAAAGCCTTCCAACCACGTCAAGGTAACCCCAGTCTGGAGGGTCCTAACTTCTAATCTTATTACATTTCTTTTACTTCAATTACGATTAGCAAACTTTGCATTTCTCATTCTAACACACTGGATCCATATAACAGACTCTTTCACTTCCCCCCAGCCCTTTGGATTTTTAAAATGAGGGAAGAGGCCATCCAGTGCTTTATATTAAAGGCAAAAGACCTCCCATAAAAGGGGCGTGTTGGGGGTGCTATTACCACATGGAGGCTTGACCAGGCCTCCCAATAAATACATACAATACAAGGATTGTGGAAGCACTCCAATTAGGCTAATTTATAACTACATTTAGCGGAAGTGCTACTGATCTGGTCAAACATTTATACAAACATAGAAAAGACACTTCACCCGGTAAGCGCAAGGCCCCTGCACAGAAGTAGGTGTCCTGGAGTGTCATGGCTCAACTTCGTTCACAAGATGGGCTTTTTGCAGCAAACCGAAGAGGCAAAATTAGCCCCATTTTAAATGATAAGCAGGGTTATTTAATAAACGTTCTTTTTGTTTAAAATGGTGCTAATCAGATCTTGTATAACATTTGAAAGCTAACATCTGATTGGTTGGGGCAAAATTAGCACCATTTTAAATGATAAAAACTTTAATAATCCTGAAGAACTTTTATTAAATAACCCTGAATGTATGTTGGATGTTACCGGTATTGATATAAAGAAAGTTAAGAGTTAATCCAGGAATATTTCCAATTGCCACTTGGAGTCAGAAAGGATTTTTTTCTCTTAAAATATACATTGAGGGTCACACTCAAAAAAGCAATTAAATGTGTTTATTCGGGACCACACATAAAAATAAATGCAACGTTTTGGGGCGGGGGGGAAGGGGTAGGGTGCCAGCTTCGCAAAGGCACCTTACCCCTGAAAGAAGCCAAAAGTTTGTGTTGCATCTAGGAAGACATGGAAAAGGATAGAAAAAGGTGGGAAACTGATGAGGAACTCTGCAGAAAAGTGAGAGATGTCTATAAGTAACACTATATAATAAATATGTATTTGCATCCTTACTATGCAATTTAGGTCTGTTCTGATTCAAAGTACTTATTTATTTCATTAATCATATAGAAAAGCTGAGATGAAGGCATAAAAAAAAAACAGGGAGAAGAAAGACAGCCAGAATGGTCTTGGGATGGGCCTTGGCCTATCGGTAAAGTTTTTGTCAGGAAATAGTTAGAATACAGATCTGATTGATCAGGAGGAGTTTCCAGGAGAAAAATTGAGAGGGAGTTACCTCAAGCAGTTGGAAAGACACAGCAGAGAGAAGTCAAGGAAAAATTTCCCTTCCTCCCCTTATCATTAATTTTCATATTTGTAATATGTATAGTTAGTTGTTATGTTTAATGATACAACTGTATCTTACAGCATTGTAAGGTGTTTATTGAAGTATGTATTGACTGTAAAACTGGCTGGTGGACTGGAGGGATGATTATCACTGGTTGGTCACTGTTACATTAGACCTGCAGTTCACCAGCCATTGTTAGGTCAGCCCTCCAGTTTACCAGCCAATATTGACTTAACAATTGGCTAAATTTACAGTGACTGGGGAAATGGAGGGCTGCCATATATATGCTACATGGAGGGTAGTAATATATGTGCCAAACAGATATTGTTTATATAAGTGCCCCCAAACACAGACTGGTAAATACAAATGCCCACAGAGACTGGTAAATACAAGTACCCCCACACAGATTCTGGTAAATACAAGTGCCCCAAACAGAGACTGGTAAATATAAGTGCCCCAAACACAAACTGGCAATTATGAGTGCCCCAGAGACTGGTAAATTAAATATAAGCACCCCACAGACTGTAAATTAAATGTAAGTGCCCCACAGGGGGAATTATACTTGTAGCATCATGTACTCACTAAAATCAGAACTTATACCTCTAACACCACAGAAATACTATGTGAAACACTACTAAATGTAGAATCTTTATTAGTTGCTAGAACATAATAGAAACAAAAAATAAAAGTCTGGGGATTTTGACCTGTGACCTTGTAGCTGTGTGCTCTTTAAACATGTGCTTAAACAGGTGAGCCACCACATGCAAAGTTTTTGTGTATATTTAGAAGCTTTATATTTTGCTAGGAACAGAATTTAAGAAAAAGTTAGTAAAACTTTTTTTTGTATTGCCCCAGGAAGGCAATTCACCCTGGCTGGTAAATAAACTGCAGGGAACATGCAGCTTTCAAAATTCACATCAGGGACTTCCATATTGGTATGTAGACATCTGTATAGAAAATACTCTGTGAATAGAGACAGTGAATACTGGGGTCAGGGGGCATGGATCATTGATGACTACATGGGCTACATCGGCAAAAACATGGAAACCTTCTTAGTTACAGAATCTATGATTTACATGTACTAAAAGCAACTTACTAGAGAAGAATCTTACAATTTTCAGGGGAGAAACGCTTTCATATTGGGATAATATAATTAAGTTTTTGAGATGTCTGTGTAACTAATGTAAAATAATGAAGTTGCTGCACTAACAATGCAATAATGTTTTACATGTGGATCGTAAACAGTATAGCAGTAATTAAGGATCGTCACACAACAATGTAATTAAGGATCGTCACACAACAATGTAAAAGCAAAAGAAACCAGCAGTACATATGTCATATAGTAAAGACACAATAAAAGTTCTTATCGTTTAAAATGGTGCTAATTTTGCCCCAACCAATCAGATGTTAGCTTTCAAATGTTAAATAAGATCTGATTGGTTGGGGCAAAATTAGCACCATTTTAAACGATAAGAACTTTTATTGAATAACCCTGTTTGTATCTTTACTATTTGACATATGTACTGCTGGTTTCTTTTGCTTATGGTATTTATTAACAACATAAATGCCATATTTAAAAGAAACCGGCAGTACTCATGTCAAATAAATTGTTATTTTGCAACCAAGCAACAATTGTTAATTATGGGGATACCATTTACAATCAATGTGTAAAATAAGGACTGTGGCATCATTGTGGCAACATCATTATTTTACATTATATATATATATATATATATATATATTTTTTTTTTTTAAAAAAAGTATC
Source organism: Hymenochirus boettgeri (assembly GCA_019447015.1). Lineage (NCBI taxonomy): Eukaryota > Metazoa > Chordata > Amphibia > Anura > Pipidae > Hymenochirus > Hymenochirus boettgeri. The sequence continues at coordinate 163,621,462 of CM033473.1, read as the reverse complement.
AGCCTAGAATCTAAATGGTTATATTATAAATATTGCTAAAAAAAATCAATGTGTTTGCAGGCTCTTCTTCCCATGATTCTTTGCTACTAGTAATACCTTCCAACCAGCCAAATCTTTATTTGGCACTAGAAGCTTATACTTGAATAAATATCCAGCCACAGAGGACCATGGAAAAACAGGAAAAAATTAAGCATGCATTATGGTATGTATTATGACATTTATTTTTTAAACATAGCAGTTTAGTGGAATGGGGAATCACATGAAAATATTATATTTTCTTTCTTTTACCTCTCTCAAGTTACTGATGATTAGTTTACACATACATTATACATTTTTATATAACTACATTCATTTTCACATACACATTTTGGTCTTAAAACTTGAAGTAGGCATAATTTTTTCCAATTGACTGCAACCCCAAATTACATAAGTGGTGGTTTACAAGATCTTTTAACCAAAAAATCCATGCAAAAAATCATTTTTGGTTAGGTCAACTAGGCACCATGGGGCTAGCAGGTCTGTCATTCTGTTTTAAAGCTGTGGCACTGTATAACCGCTTAAAACAATACTAGACACTTTGGCTAAAATCCAATTTTCTTGATCTGCACTGTGGAAATTAGACACAATTGCAACTTTTACAACAAATAACAAAGGTAAATGTGCCATAATATTTTGACAAATTAAACGATTAGTAGACTTTACTTCCCGTGATTTTTGCCTCCCACTTAATCTTCCAAATTACTGGTTACAGAAATCTTTCTGCCACACATTATTCAGCCGTAAAACACTGATTATTTAAAAGCAGAAAAAGTACTGTAATTCCAATACATATATTTCTTTAAAGAGATATTTAAAAATAGCTTCTAACATGGGGAAGAATATAGGGCAGTGTCAGCTTCATAATAAATATCTATAAAATAATACCAGAAATGATACCTAGAAACATTCTCAACTGCCAGATCAATCCAAATCAAAATAAGCAAAAATTGTCCATTGCCTATCTCTAGTTTGCTAGAGGTGTCTTAAGGCTTTCTATTTGTTATTCTCGCTTAGATTTTCCTTTGCGCTTTTTACGTCCATTTTCTAACCCCGTCTTGTCTGCTTTGTTTATTGCTCCATTAACAACTGCTCCGTTCATAATAGATTTTCCATTTATAAGCACTTTGCCACTTTTTGATGCCACTTTTGGCTGATTGTATGTCCGATAGTAAAAGTCTGCAAAAAGCAAGATAAAGGTAATGGCATACACGATCAGTGCCCAATGCATCCACTTGGGAAATGGACAATCAGTGTACAGTGATAGGGCTGTATGTCCAATTGTCACATGGAACTGGACCTAAAAACACAACATGCAGAAATGTTAGGAATATGAAAGGTGATAAATTACTTAATTCATAAATAACCCAACCCCCTTAATTTTAAATATTGTCTTACATAAAAACAAACATATAAAATAGCTTTAAAATACAATATCTTTATTGTCTTATGTTTACATAAACTGTATTTGACCTAAAACAGTTTAGCACTGGCTTTATCCTGTGCAGCTTTAAGGGCCACTACACTTGCTGAAACAACTTTAAAAAAGGATTTTAAAATTTTGAAATCAGAGGAACACAACAGGTTTACAGGGAGTATAAAGTCTGTAATAAAGAGTGTAAGAAAGCAATTAAACTAGCTAAAATAGAAAATTGAAATTTGATAGCAAACAAAGCAAGTCCAATCTCAAAATGTTTTTCTAAGTATATCAAGTATAAAAAGATGAGGACTGAGAATGTGGGACCATTAAATAATGAGGCTAAACAATTTTTCCCCCTCCATATTCACTATAGAGAATCTTAGTCCTTATAGCAGGGACTGTAATAATATGAAGGGTATAAATGATGAATATTTATTCTGGCTGCCAGAGGATATTGTACAAAACAATAAGAAAAAGTTTATATCAATAAAGCCCCAGGACTGGATGAAATACATCCTCAGATCTTAAAGAGAGCTTAGTCCAATTTTATTTAGACCATTCTTATCTTTTAAGATTCAGTTTTGTCTGTTGATGTGCAGCTGCATTGGAAAAAAGGCAATGTAATAAAAATGTTCAAAAAAGGTAGTTGTTCCCATTTTGTTAACTATAGACCTGTAAGCCTAACATCAGTGGTAGGGAAGGTGCTGAAAACAATGCTAGAGGATTGTATCTTTGTCTTTGTCTCCAGAACTGATCTTATTAGCATGGATTTATGAGAAATAGATTGTACCAAACAATTCTTTATGAAGAAGTGAGTAAAAATTAAGATTCAGGCATAGCAGTGGATGGGGTATATTTGAATTTTGCTAAAGCTTTTGATATTGTGCCACATAGGTGACTAATGTATAAACTGAGGACTGTTGGCCTAGAAAAAAACATTTGTACATGGATAGAGAATTAATTATTGGATCACAAACAGTCGTGGTCAATGGAGCTACTTCTATGTGGGCTAAAGTTTTAAGCGGAGTGCCTCAGGGTTCTGTACTGGGGCCACATCTTTTTAATCTGTTTATAAATGACTTTAGATAGAAATTAACTAAGCACAAGCTAGTAAGACTCTGCTGTTATCGGAGGTGCACAACAGCAATCAAATATTACAATCAAAAACAAAAAGGATATACCTGGCACACTCAGAAATATGCAATTAAAAGAAACTTTTATTATATTGTAGGGTATGTACTTTAAAAACAATTAAAACTATAAATCGACCATCCCCATCACCCAATATTTAAATTGCAAAAATATGATAAAGGCAACCCTTAAACATCATGGAGGCACCCAACCATAAAAATGCCTAAATGTATAGCAAGAGAATAGCTACCGTCTTTAGTCACTTAGGTAGGAAAAAGGATGGTGAAAGGTCCGGTCATATAGGGTATCCGGGAAATCTCTAGTCATTCAGGTAGCCAAAGGGTATTGTGAGAGGCCTGGGCTTCCTCAAGTGCCCATAGAGAGCTCTTGATTATAAATGACTTAAAGGACCTGTAAACTCCCCTTAAGCCCCCAAATAAGTATGTGCCCATTCGTTTTTTATTCACCAGGGAGGTGGAACGCTTATCTCACCTCCCTGTGAATAATAGGACGCTGGGGGACCTGGAACTTACCTTACACCCGCTCCACTCGCAGCCGCTCCTGCACTGACAGCCGCTCTGTCCCGACCCGCCCCTAATCTTATGCGCATGCGCGCCAATTCAAAAGATAGGGCGCGCGATCGGACAGAACAGCTGTTCTGTGCAAGAGCGGCTGCGAATGGATGTGGCGGTAAGGTAAGTTCCAGGTCCCTCGAGCGCCCTATTATTCACAGGGAGGTGAGAATAAGCGTTCTCACCTCCCTGTGAATAATAGAAACGAATGGACATACTTAATTTTGGGGTTTAGTGTTCCTTTAAGGGGCATTTGAGAGCATGGTCTCTGTGTTTGCGTATGAGATTAAATAACTCTGTGTTAAAGAAGTGTTTCCTCAAAATGAGATATTTTACAAACTTCAGTATAATAAACTCCCTGTGCCCCAGCCCCCAGGATCCCTTTCTTGTGAAAAAATTCTGCTTGTAGCCTCTGCAATCAGCTTGTAAAGTTCTGCTTGTTTTTGGGGGTGTGGCCCGCCTTGTAGATATCCACACAGACAGAACCCATGAGTCGGAGTGACCACGGACACATCAGAGTGTACGGGGGACCAGGTGTCCATGTGGAATAACGTCGAGACACACATAAGAGTCAGATGACGTCATAGTTTCTATTTGAAATTTGAGATTGAGTTTTTAACAGTGTGCACACTTGAACTAATTTTGCATTACTATTGGATATTTACATCTATGGAGAGGAATATCCATTTGGAAACCTTCATGGACTGTGTCTGTCCAGCATTTTAGGGTCTTTACTCATATCTATTTTGGATACTTTTTGGACGTCTTCATATATATTTATATAGTTCCATGTTGTGTATTATTACGTAGGTGTTTATAGCTGGCCAGCTAATTTTATATAGGTAATAAATGGTTTTTATATTTGTGATTATCTATTTTAATCCAGTACTTTTTAGAACACATGGTTTTGGTTTGGTTATCTGTAGATATGGGATCCCGGATTGCTGGTTTCAGCAATCAGAGATTTCTGTGTTCATTTTCCCAGTTGGGGATTCTGGGTTACACTCGTGTGGGTATCTAGTGGTGTACTATTTTTATTTTTGTTTAAGAGCCCTCAGGTTTTAATCCAGTTCAAAAGAAAATGTGACTGTCCTCCACTTCAATACAAGGATTGTGGAAGCAGTCCAATTAGGCTAATTTACAACTACATTTAACGGAAGTGCTAGTGATCTGGTCAACATTTATACAAACATAGAAAAGATAATCAATGCACATTCCTAGCAGCCCCATACAATATCATATTATCTGCACACTGGCATACTTTTATAAAGAGGGTTTTAGTATACACTTCTGTGATCACATGAATGAAAGCCTTCCAACCACGTCAAGGAACCCCAGTCTGGAGGGTCCTAACTTCTAATCTTTTCATTCTTTTACTTCAATTACGATTATCGACAATTCTACATTGCATTCTCATTCTAACACACTGGATCCATATACAGACTCTTTCACTTCCCCCCACCCTTTGGCTTTTTAAAATGAGGGAAGAGGCCATCCAGTGCTTTTATTAAGGCAAAAGACCTCCCATAAAGGGCGTGTTGGGGGTGCTATTACCACATGGAGCTTGACCAGCCTCCCATAAATACATACAATACAAGGATTGTGGAAGCACTCCAATTAGGCTAATTTATAACTACATTTAGCGGAAGTGCTACTGATCTGGTCAAACATTTATACAAACATAGAAAAGACCTTCAACCGTAAGCGCAAGGCCCCTGCACAGAAGTAGGTGTCCTGGAGTGTCATGGCTCAACTTCGTTCACAAGATGGGCTTTTTGCAGCAAACCGAAGAGGCAAATTAGCCCCATTTTAAATGATAAGCAGGGTTATTTAATAAACGTTCTTTTTGTTTAAAATGGGGCTAATCAGATCTTGTATAACATTTGAAAGCTAACATCTGATTGGTTGGGGCAAATTAGCACCATTTTAAAAATGATAAAACTTTTAATAATCCTGAGAACTTTTATTAAATAACCCTGAATGTATGTTGGATGTTACCGGTATTTGATATAAGAAGTTAAGAGTTAATCCAGGAATATTTCCAATTGCCACTTGGAGTCAGAAAGGATTTTTTTTCTCTTAAAATATACATTGAGGGTCCACTCAAAAAGCAATTAAATGTGTTTATTATCGGGACCACACATAAAAATAAATGCAACGTTTTGGGGCGGGGGGGAAGGGGTAGGGTGCCAGCTTCGCAAAGGCACCTTACCCCTAAAGAAGCCAAAAGTTTGTGTTGCATCTAGGAAGAGCATGGAAAGGAATAGAAAAGGTGGGAAACTGATGAGGAACTCTGCAGAAAGTGAGAGATGTCTATAAGTCACTATATAATAAATTGTATTTGCATCCTTACTATGCAATTTAGGTCTGTTCTGATTCAAAGTACTTATTTATTTCATTAATCTATAGAAAGCTGAGATGAAGGCATCAAAAAAAAAAGGGAGAAGAAAGACAGCCAAGAGGTCTTGGGATTGGCCTTGGCCTATCGTAAAGTTTTTGTCAGGAAATAGTTAGAATACAGATCTGATTGATCAGAGGAGTTTCCAGAGAAAATTGAGAGGAGTTACCTCAAGCAGTTGGAAAGACACAGCAGAGAGAAGTCAAGGAAAAATTTCCCTTCCTCCCCTTATCATTAATTTTCATATTTGTAATATGTATAGTTAGTTGTTATGTTTAATGATACAACTGTATCTTACAGCATTGTAAGGTGTTTATTGAAGTATGTATTGACTGTAAACTGGCTGTGGACTGGAGGGATGATTATCACCTGGTTGGTCACTGTTACATTAGAACCTGCTAGTTCCACCGTTGCCATTGTAGTCACCCTCCTTTACCAGCCAATATTGACTTAACAATTGGCTAAATTTACAGTGACTGGGGAAATGGAGGGCTGCCTATATATGCCACATGGAGGGTAGTAATATTGTGCCAAACAGATATTGTTTATATATAGTGCCCCCAACACAACACGACTGGTAAATACCAAATCCCACAGAGACGGTAAATACAAGTACCCCCCACACACAGATTCTGGTAAATACAAGTGCCGTCCCAAACAGAGACTGGTAATATATGCCCCAAACAATGAGCAATTTAGTGCCCCAGAACTGGAAATTAAATATAAGCACCCCCCACAGACTGTAATTAATGTAAGTGCCCACAGGGGAATTATACTTGTAAGCATCTGTCTCACTAAAATCAGAACTTATCCTCTAAACCCAACACCACAGAAATACTATGTGAAACACTAAATGTAGAATCTTTATTATTGTTGCTAGAACATATAGAAACAAAAAATAAAGTCTGGGGGATTTTGACCTGTGACCTTGTAGCTGTGGCTCTTTAAACATTGCTTAAACAGGTGAGCCACAACATGCAAATTTTTGTTGTATATTTAGAAGCTTTATATTTTGCTAGGAACAGAATTTAAGAAAAGTTATAAACTTTTTTTTGTATTGGCCCCAGGAAGGCAATTCACCCTGGCTGGTAAAAAACTGCGGGAACATCCAGCTTTCAAAATTCACATCAGGGACTTCCATATTGGTATGTAGACATCTGTTAGAAAATACTCTGTGAATAGAGACAGTGAATACTGGGGGTCAGGGGCATGGATCATTGATGACTACATGGGCTACATCGGCAAAACATGGAAACCTTCTTAGTTACAGAATCTATGATTTCATGTACTAAAAGCAACTTACTAGAAGAAACTTACAATTTTCAGGGGAGAAACGCTTTCATATTGGGATAATATAATTAAGTTTTTGAGAGTCTGTGTAACTAATGTAAATAAATGAAGTTGCTGCACTAACAATGCAAAATGTTTTACATGTGGATCGTAAACAGTATAGCAGTAATTAAGGATCGTCACACAACAATGTAATTAAGGATCGTCACACAACAATGTAAAAGCAAAAGAAACCAGCAGTACATATGTCTATAGTAAAGACACAATAAAATTCTTATCTTTTAAAATGGTGCTAATTTTGCCCCAACCAATCAGATTTTAGCTTTCAAATTTAAATAAATCTGATTGGTTGGGGCAAAATTAGCACCATTTTAAACGATAGAACCTTTTATTGAATAACCCTGTTTGTATCTTTACTATTTGACATATGTACTGCTGGTTTCTTTTGCTTATGGTATTTATTAACAACATAAATGCCATATTTAAAAGAACCGGCAGTACTCATGTCAAATAAATTGTTATTTTGCAACCAAGCAACATTGTTAATTAGGGGACCATTTACAATCAATGTGTAAAATAAGGACTGTGGCATCATTGTGGCAACATCATTTATTTTACTTTATATATATATCTTTTTTTTTTTTTTTTTAAAAAGTATCAGCCTAGAATCTAATTGGTTATATTATAATTTGCTAAAAAAAATCAATGTGTTTGCAGGCTCTCTTCCCATGATTCTTTGCTACTAGTAATACCTTCCAACCACCAGCCAAATCTTTATTTGGCACTAGAAGCTTATACTTGAATAATATCCAGCCAAAGGACCATGGGAAACAGGAAAAAATTAGAGCCATATGGTATGTATTATGACATTTATTTTTAAAAACATGCATTTAGTGGAATGGGGAATCACATGAAAATATTATATTTTCTTTCTTTTAACCTCCTCATATTACTGATGATTAGTTTACACATACATATAATCTTTTTATATACTAACATTCATTTTCACATACACATTTTGGTCTTAAAACTTGAAGTAGGCATAATTTTTTCCAATTGACTGCAACCCCAAATTACATAAGTGGTGGTTTACACAGATCTTTAAAACCAAAAATCCATGCAAAAATCATTTTTGGTTAGGTCAACTAGGCACCATGGGGCTAGCAGGTCTGTTTTTTTTTGGGCTTCTGTTTTAAAACAAACAGAATTTTGCAACTTATAAATTGCACACTGTATCGCTTGAAAACATACGACACATTATGCTAAATCTCATTATTCTTGATCTCACGTGAAATTACACAATGATTCACTTTACAACAATAACAGGTATGTGCCATATAATTTTGACAAATTAACGATTGTAGACTTTACTTCCCGTGATTTTTCCTCCCACTTAATTTCCAAATTACTGGTTACAGAATCTTTCTGCACACATATTCAGCCTAAAACACTGATTATTTAAAAGCAAAAAGTACTGTAATTCCAATACATATATTTCTTTAAAGAGATATTTAAAATAGCTTCTACATACTGGGGAATATAGGGCATGTCAGCTTCATAATAAATATCTATAAAATAATACCAGAAATGATACCTAAAACATTCTCACTGCCAGATCAATCCAAATCAAAATAACAAAAATTGTCCATTGCCTATCTCTAGTTTGCTAGAGGTGTCTTAAGGCTTTCTATTTGTTATTCTCGCTTAGATTTTCCTTTGCGCTTTTTACTGTCCATTGTTCTAACCCCGTCTTGTCTGCTTTGTTTATGGCTTCCATTAACAACTGCTCCATGCCGTTCATAATAGATTTTCCATTTATAAGCACTTTGCCACTTTTTTGATGCCACTTTTTGGCTGATTGTATGTCCGATAGTAAAGTCTGCAAAAAGCAAGATAAAGGTAATGGCATACACGATCAGTGCCCAAGCATCCACTTGGGAAATGGACAATCAGTGTACAGTGATAGGGCTGTATGTCCATTGTCACATGGAACTGGACCTAAAAACACACCATGCAGAAATGTTAGGAATATGAAAGGTGATAAATTACTTAATTCATAATACACACCCAACCCCCTTAATTTTAAATATGCTTACATAAAAACAACATATAAAATAGCTTTAAAATACAATATCTTTATTGTCTTATGTTTACATAAACTGTATTTGACCTAAAACAGTTTAGCACTGGCTTTATATCCTGTGCAGCTTTAAGGCCACTACACTTGCTGAAACAACTTTAAAAAAGGATTTTAAAATTTTGAAATCAGGAGGACACACAGGTTTACAGGAGTATAAAGTCTGTAATAAGAGTGTAAGAAAGCAATTAAACTAGCTAAAATAGAAAATGAAATATGGATAGCAGAACAAAGCAAGTCCAATCTCAAAATGTTTTTCTAAGTATATCAATATAAAAAAGATGAGGACTAGAATGTGGGACCATTAAATAATGAGGCTAAACAATTTTTCCCCTCCATATTCACTATAGAGAATCTTAGTCCTTATAGCAGGGACTGTAAATATATGAAGGGTAAAATGATGAATATTTATTCTGGCTGCCAGAGGATATTGTACAGAAACAATAAGAAAAAGTTTATATCAATAAAGCCCCAGGACTGGATGAAATACATCCTCAGATCTTAAAGAGAGCTTAGTCCAATTTTATTTAGACCATTCTTATCTTTTAAGATTCAGTTTTGTCTGTTGATGTGCAGCTGCATTGGAAAAAAGGCAATGTAATAAAAATGTTCAAAAGGTAGTTGTTCCCATTTTGTTAACTATAGACCTGTAAGCCTAACATCAGTGGTAGGGAAGGTGCTGAAAACAATGCGAGGATTGTATCTTTGTCTTTGTCTCCAGAACTGATCTTATTAGCATGGATTTATGAGAATAGATTGTACCAAACAATTCTTTATGAAGAAGTGAGTAAAAATTAAGATTCAGGCATAGCAGTGATGGGGTAATTTGAATTTTGCTAAAGCTTTGATATTGTGCCACATAGGTGACTAATGTATAACACTGAGGACTGTTGGCCTAGAAAAAAACATTTGTACATGGATAGAGAATTAATTGGATCACAAACAGTCGTGGTCAATGGAGCTACTTCTATGTGGGCTAAAGTTTTAAGGCGGAGTGCCTCAGGTTCTGTACTGGGCCACTCTTTTTAATCTGTTTATAAAATGACTTTAGATAGAAATATAACTAAGCACAAGCTAAGACTCTGCTTTATCGGAGGTGCCACAACAGCAATCAATATTACAATCAAAACAAAAAGAATACCCTGGCACACTCAGAAATATGCAATTAAAAGAAACTTTTATTATATTGTAGGGTATGTACTTTAAAAACATTAAAACTATAAATCGACCATCCCCATCACACCAATATTTAAATTGCAAAAATATGATAAAGGCAACCCTTAAACATCATGGAGGCACCCCAACCATAAAAATGCCTAAATGTATAGCAGAAATACTACCCGTCTTTAGTCCTTATAGAAAAAAGGATGGTGAAAGGTCCGGTCATATAGGGTATCCGGGAAATCTCTAGTCATTCAGTAGCCAAAGGTATTGTGAGAGGCCTGGGCTTCCTCAAGTGCCCATAGAGAGCTCTTGATTATAAATGACTTAAAGACCTGTAAACTCCCGCTTAAGCCCCTTAAGCCAAAATATGTCCCCATTCGTTTCTTTTGTTCTTTATCACAGGGGGTGAGAACGCTTATTCTCCACCTCCCTGTGAATAATAGGACGCTTGGGGAGACCTGGAACTTACCTTACCCCCGCTCCCACTCATGCAGCCGCGTCCTGCACTGACAGCCGCTCTGTCGTCCCGACCACCGCCCCCCTAATCTTATGCGCATGCGCGCCACTTCAAAAGATAGGGCGCGCGATCGGGAACAGCTGTTCTGTGCAAGAGCGGCTGCGAATGGAGTGGCGGGTAAGGTAATTCCAGGTCCCTCGCGCGCCCTATTATTCACAGGGAGGTGGAATAAGCGTTCTCACCTCCCTGTGAATAATAGAAACGAATGGGACATACTTAATTTTGGGGTTTTAGTGTTCCTTTAAGGGGCATTTGAGAGCAGGTCTCTCTGTGTTTGCGTATGAGATTAAATAACTCTGTGTTAAAGAAGTGTTCTCTTCAGAAATGAGATATTTTACAAACTTCAGTATAATAATACTCCCTGTGCCCCGCCCCGCCCCCAGGATCCCTTTCTTGTGAAAAAATTCTGCTTGTAGCCTCTGCAATCAGCTTGTAAAGTTCTGCTTGTTTTTTGGGGGTGTGGCCTTCCACTCTCCTCTCCCTCCTCTCTCTCTCCTCCACTCTCTTCTTTTTTTTGCTGTATCATTTAGAGTTTACTGTACACAGAGAGGGGATATTAGCACAGTTCAGCTACAGGGGATCACTTACACACAACTTGCACCTCACTTGGTACTGAATAATGAAATAAAATATATATATTTATTAATGTTTATATTGATTTCTATGTTTGTATATAGCAGTGTGTTACTATCAGTGTGTCAGTGTGTTTTTGTCTGAGCTTGTCAGTGTGTTTGTGTAAATGTGTGAGTCTGTCAGTGTGTTTGTGTAACTTTGGGTACAGCGCTTTCTCCTTACCATAGTGCTTGTGCATCGCTTAGGAGACAGCTATCCATAATGCACAGCCATTTCCATTTCCCATAGTGCCTGTGCATCGCTGTCAGTGTGGCACAGTAGTGTAGGTAGGAGACAGCTATCCATCACGCACAGCTCTTTCCCCTTCCCATAGTGCCTGTGCATCGCTTTCACTGTGGCATAGTAGTGTAGGTAGAAGAGAGACAGCTATCCATGATGCACAGCCATTTCCCATAGTGCCTGTGCATCGCTATCAGTGTGGCATAGTAGTGTATTTAGGAGAGACAGCCATCCATCACGCACAGCTCTTTACCCTTCCCATAGTGCCTGTGCATCACTTTCAGTGTGGAAAAGTAGTGTAGGTAGGAGGCAGACATCCACGATGCACAGCCCTTTCCCCTTCCCATAGTTCCTGTGCATCCACTTTCAGTGTGACAAAGGGGCATATTTATAAAGGTTCGTTAACTTTTCGCGGCGATACTTACCTGTTACCGCCGCTTCTATTTATAAAGCGGCGGTACTGGTTTCGCTCGGCTAGTATCGGCTGTTTTACTTCGCCACCTTGAAGGTGGCGAAGTCAGCCGATACTAACCTCCCGCGGCGGGGATGGGCAGGCAACCCGCGGCGGGTGGTCGCACCCGCCCCGGGAGACACGCCCACACCCCCCGCGGCGGCGGCGACCACCCGCCGCCGCTTCCCAGCAGCCCCTCCCAACCCGTTCCCCGCTCGCGGCAATCTCGGAACGGGAGGCTAGGAGGGGCTGCCGCGCTCCCCCTCCCCGGCAACCCCTCCAAGCCCCCCGCCCCGGCCGCTCCCGGGGAGGGAGCCGCTGGGGGGGTGGAGGCTCCCTCCAGCGGGGCCCTGAGAAGGGCCTTTTGGGGCTTAGGGGGTCCCAGCTCGAACCGGGACCCCCCCTCCCCGGCCCTTGTAATGGCCTTTGCGGCACTTACAAGTGCCCTTGCAGCTCTGACAAGAGCCTTTTGGGGCTTAAGGGGTCCCGCAGCTCGAACCGGGACCCCCCTCCCCGGCCCTTGTAAGGGCTCTTGCGGCACTGACAAGTGCCCTTGGGCTCAACAAGAGCCCTTTGGTGCTAGGGGTCCCGCGCTCGAACCGGGACCCCCCTCCCCGGCCCTTGTAAGGGCTCTTCGGGCACTGACAAGTGCCCTTGCGCTCAAAAGAGCCCTTTGGGGCTTAGGGGTCCCCGCAGCTCGATCGGGGACCCTAGTGTGCGGCTCTTAAAACGAGCCTTGGGCGACGTCTTCGGGCTGGCGACACCAACCACCCCACTCAGGTCGCCGATGCCAGGCAGACTCACTGCGGCCAACAGTGAGCCTGCTGGCACCGCTTCTTTCTTCTTATAAATACGGGCGATAGCGCTAGATTTTGTGCGGCGCTGATGTGCGGCGGTATTTTTTTTGCGCTATAATGTTTGCTTTATAATATGCCCCAATGTAGATACCAAACATAGTCATCCATCACGCATAGCCCTTTCCCTTTTCATAGTGCCTGTGCCTCACGTTCAGTGTGGCATAGTGTAGAATAGGAACAGATGGGATCTGTTTAATGTGTTTTCAGCACTGAACTATTCCTTTAAAAAAGCTGGTAAATTCCTGCAAACTAAAGCCAGCTGTTCAAGTGAACCTAACCTATGTCTAGCATTAAATTTTTTGTAGGGGTATAAACATGAGTTGTCATCTCTGGTCTGAAAAAAAGAGTTTGGGGACTTTTTAAAAAAAAAAAAACATGCGGTTGGGGCTGGGGGACATGGGGGAGCAGAAATATTAAGGGGGTTTAATGCTAGGGAGGATAGTAACGGAGGAGTAGGGAGGGCTGAGGGTAGGGGAGGGAGGGGGGAGGAGCTAGGCTGCCGCCCATGGCGGAATCTCCGGAGGCCAGGTAGCAGCAGTGTCCTATATGGACCTGCTAGCCTCCTGGGCAGTTTTTGGAACTTTGGGGGGGGGGACTACAGAAACCAGATGGAGTTGGGATGTGAGGTAAGATTAAACTACACTACATGGTGGGGCCAGTAGTTGGGGGATTATAGTTTGGGTGGGGTGGACACCCTTTAAGTGATCCCGGTTGGAAAGGGATCTTGGAGTTTTGTGGATAACAAACTTAAAGGTAGCAAGCAGTTCCCAGTGCCAACAGCAAGAGCCACATGGTATTGTCTTGAATTCAAGGGAGGAAATGTTGTTCTCCCTCTTTACAAAACATTGGTATGCCTCATTTGGAATATGCAGTCAATTTTGAATCCTGTGTACACAAAAGACATCTTTGAAATGGAAAGGGTTTCAAAGAAGGGCAATTAATAATAAAGGGAATGTAGGGGCTTGACTTGCTGGCAGATTAGATAAGTTATGGCTGTTTAACATTGGAGAAGCAACATTAGCGTGGGGATATGATCACTTTAATACAAATATATAAATGGATATAACCAAGATGGAGCGGCCACTCCCTAAACTTCACTAGACAACTGTCCGGGTGCTTCCGCTGTGAGTAGAGAATATAACGTTAACAAGAAACCGGAGCACTCCTGGGGATCTCCAAACATAGAAGCTTTATTTAATACACGTTAATCGACGCGTTTCGGCCCTTGCACGAGCCATTCTCAAGACACACAGACACTGTGTGTGTCTTGAGAACGGCTCGTGCAAGGGCCGAAACGCGTCAATTAACGTGTATTAATAAAGCTTCTACGTTTGGAAGATCCCCCAGGAGGTGTCTCCGGTTTCTTTGTTAACAATATATAATGGACATACAATAAACTTTCTGTGCATTGTTCACTAATAGTTCATATCAGAGACTCGTGGACATCCTTAAGATTAAAAAAAAAAAAATCAGGTTAGGAAAGGTTTATTTGCAATGAGAATGGTGAACTGTGGAACTGTGTCTTCCAGCACAATGTGGTAATTGGATTTCATTTGAATAGCTTTAAAAGTGGCCTAGAAAGATGTCAAACTAAAAATATTGAGAATTACTTGTATTATATATATACCTGTAGTTCTGGTTGAACCAGGGATACTTTCCGATTGCCATTTAGAGTCAGGAAGGATCCCCCTCCTTTTTTGCTGGGGTTTTGCTCCTCTGTGATCTAACTGTTAGGTAGTGTTAAAAAGGAGAGTGAAAAGGTTTGGACTGATAACGTATATCTTTATTCAGCCTTACTTACTGCTATATACATTTTCTTAAAGGGCATGCCACCCCCAAAAACTGAAATTTAACCACATACTGCCCACATTCTTGCAGTTTTAAAAAAAATCTTTAACTGACATTTTGCTCCAAATGGTCTCCTGCTGTGCATTTTATAATCATTCGACGCCGCTCCAGTAAATATGGGGAATGATGTTCATAAAGGTTCAGACTCATACATGTGTCCAGTGTACTTTCATCAGACTCTGTAAGGAGAACCAATTTTCCATATTGATGTGCACAAAGAAAAACATAGCTAGTTTCTCGTTGGCCCCACTGCGTGGTTAAAAGCCACTATCCAATCCATCTGATCTCCTAAATTTATAAAACGACTGCAAACATCCTAAAAACAGTATCTATTAAGTAAAAAAGGACTATAAAAAAGATTACAGAAAATATATACCATAATTTAATTGGGTAAATGGCCATGATGTAAACTCTTATTCTAAATAGTTACCTTAATAAAAGAAAGACTTTTAAAAAAAAAATTTCGGTGTCTTAAACGGGCTCTATTCGTCAGATTGCCTAACATACAGGATGATATTTCAATACCATTGTTGAAATACGAAAATGGACGGTCTGTTATATACGACTGCTGGGTAATATCGATAACTTAAGACAATTGTTATGATGATCCCATCCAAACCCATTATCTTGGGTAGGGTAGATTTCAAGCTGACGAATTGTACTGGCATTTTTGGATTTTGTAGTTTTTTGCTAAATTTAATGCATATTTTTGTGAATGTATGTAAAATAAATAAAGTGTCATACACTAACAGTAACTAATTTAAAAGAGACTGATAGTGTCGTGCCTCATTCTCTCATTTTGTATGGGTCGGGAAAGGACAAGGTGTTATGAGCATTGTTTCAGCATTGCCATTTTCACATAGTTTGACCAGTGTCATTTTCCCCTGCCCAGTCCTGAGCTGACTGCAGAACACTTTCCCAGTGTTTCTAGGCTAGTCCAAATCTGTACAATCAGATAAAAGGGAGCATGTAGTTGAGGTGGGTGTGTGCACCGTGCTATACACAATATCTTACCAGTTCTTCAAGAGTGACATTGTACTTAATGTCATTAACTGAGGGGATTATATTTTACAGTTACTGGGAACTTCTTAGGTGGATGTTTACATCATTGGAGTTATTTCTTTATGATTAATATGCTGCAGCTCCACCATCATCTCTATGCAACAATATGGCAGCGCCGGTTTATAATTCTGTATATTATTGGTGTTCATTTTTACAGAGATGTTTCTAGTATTTTTATTTTTGTTCAAAACCAAAAAATCTAGGAAAACCACGCCACTGCCAACATAGCTGGAAATAAATCATATTCTGCTAGGTTTCGTGCTTGTTAAACTGGTCCCTAGACCTCTATTTATAATCAGCGGTGTTGGACTTTACTGATACCATGGGTTTGGTGTATAACAACACGCTAATGGCGGTGGCGTTAGTGGTATTTTATGACCACGTTGTTTGTTCTGTCATGGGGGAAACGAAATTTATGCTTATAGGGTAGGCATCGTATGTTTTTCAGACAGCTTGCAAAACACCATTATTATTGGTATATACATGTCAGTAAACACCCAGTATCAAAATTTGGGGTGGGGGGTACTGTGTATTTAAAAATTCCATTCCCTTTACTCTTATACAAAACCTCCACATGGAAAATATATATAATTTTTAGCTACTTCTTTAAAAATAATTGATAAACTCAGGTTTATTTCCCTGGTGAAATCACAAAATTTAAGCTTAAAAAATTGCATGGAAAACTTTAAAAATATCATGAACCTTACTATATGAACAAATTTTGCGATCACCTGAAAGAATCAGCAGAGAAACCTACGAAACACAGACTACAGCTTGCTTTTCATTGTCTTACGGCGTTGGTATTATAAAGCTTGCAGTATTGGGGATAATTCTAATTCTGCTGGCTTATATCAGGCGGTGGGAAGTCTGTTATTCCTGGCTGGTCTTCATTTGCGAAACATTCACTTACAAACGCATTGCAATATATAGATACCTGATAATTATTCTTTATAAATCTCCCATGCAGATGTAATACTAGGGCACTGTCATCCAACTGTAGGTTTAAAATCCACAACTACCCAAGTAGTTTCAGTTTTACATTGCAGTATCCGTATACTTGTTTAAAAATCCTTTCAGTGCCAGCGAATTCAAATTAGTTTGCGTTAACTTGCCAGCAGAATTTTCAGGATTTTGCCCTTAACACTTTAGACTAATTTTACAGTAGAAACTTGCGAGTAATCGAATTTATACATTGTTTTTTTCAGCACAAAGTCTACTTTAAAATGGTAACAGAATTTGTAACTTTTCTGGAAATTTACTGGAATCTGGGTAAAATATGGAAAAAAAAGTTTAAAATTACAATTTCATGGATATTTTCCCATTTTACTTTTAGTTATTTATAAGGTTATGCACAAAAATCTTACTGTTTCTAAAAGCTCAATACTCCCAAGTACAACCAAGGTACCCCACTTTTTCTGTACAGGAGACCCCCCCAACTAAAACCTGCACCTTTTTAAGAATATTACACCAAATTAAAATATATAACCACTACTGACGGTTAACAAGAATATCTTCCAATTAACTAAAATATCCCCACAAGTGAGATATTTTTAGAAACTACACACCTGCAGATATTATGAGTGAGGTAATTTTCGATCAAAATGCAGATACTGGCGCGCACTTCGTCCAATTGTAAGTTGTTTTCCCACATTTTCCTTTTTTTTCCTCAACTGTAAAATCAGAGACAAAATAACAATGCGAATTTCAGCTAAAAACCGCAGAGGGAAAGTTCAAACCGCATCTCAAATATGAAAGCCTAACCCCTCCCAAGATAAAACGGTATGCCACATTCATGGGTGTACCCAGAGAACATGGCTACCAACTAACTCAGAGCGGGACCCTGCCAAATGTCAGTCAGCAGCAAAAAAAACCTCAGAATACCCCTCACAACTATATTTTCTGAAATCTACACACCTTCAGCTAGGTTATGCGTTGTTCGTCATTCATACCGCCAACTGCAAGGTTGTGCGTTGCCTTGCAGATTTTCTAAAACAAATGAACCAAACAACATTACAAGGTAGAATCACGTCCCAAACCTCATGGAATGTCAAAAACAGTTACCAAATATCAATCTCCCAAATGTCCTGAATCAAACGTACAGTTATGCCAGCATGGATAACACACGCGACGTGGAAGCGAAAAGCCACGAAGTAGACAATGCAACGATGGCTCTAGGAAAACCAAAAATATTTAGCCAACTCCGAATTTGAACAGTACAGTTTTTTTCCACAAAACAACTCCCGTATCTCAGAAATACCCCCCAACAACTACATATTCCTGAAATCTACACACCTTCAGCTATGTACGCTTTAGTTTGTTCATTTATACCATCAATGGTGTGGGCGCAGTTCGTCGTAGAATGTCGCACCTATTCTGGAAATTAACAAAAAACAACTTCAAAGGTAGAAATCATGCCAAAACTTCATTGAAGTAAAAAAAGTTACTAATATCAATCTCCCAAATTTCCTGAATCAAACGGTATGCCATATGTGGTTACCACACGTGGGATGTGGAAGAAAAAGCCACGAAGTGAGACAATGCACGATGGCGGCTCAGAAAAAGCGAAAATATTTAGCCAACTCCGAATTTGAATGTCTGCAATTTTTCCCCCACAAACATCCCCCACAAACTATACATTCCTCGAATCTACACACTTCAGCTTGGAACACTGTATTGTTCACTTCATACCATCAATGGTTGTGGGTGCGGTTCTTCATAAGAATTTCGCACTTTTCACAGATTTTCGAAAAAATTAACAATAATCAATTTCTGAAGTAGGAAATCATGCCAAATTTAATGTAATGTAAAAAAATTACAAATATCAATCTCCCAAATGTCCTGAATTCAAACGGTTATGCCATCTGCATGGTTACAACACGCCGACATGGAAATGAAAGCCACGAAGTGAGACAATGCATGATTGCTGGAAAACAGCAAAAATATTCTGCCAACTCTGATTTGAACAGTCTGCAGTTTTTCCCACAAACACCCCGTAACTTTGTAAAACCCCCACAAGCTATATATTCCTGAAATCCACACAACCTTCATCTATGTAATGATGTAGTTCGTTCGTTTCAGTTCATCATACAAGGTCACATTTTCTGAAAAAATTAACAAAAAACAAATTCAAAAGGTAATAATGCCATGCCAAAACCTCAGGGAATGTAAAAAATAGTTACTAAATATCAACTCTCAAATGTCCTGAATCAACGGTAGCCATAGCGTGGTTACAATGCCGATTGGAAGCGAAAAGCCACGAAGTGAGACAATGCATGATATCTTCAAAACAGCAAAAATATTCAGGCAACTCTGAATTTGAACATCTGCAGTTTCTTCCCCATAAAACACCCCCACAAACTATATATTCCTCAAATCTACACACTTTTAACTACAGAACGCTGTGTTTGTTCATTCGTACCATCAATGGTGCGGGAGCAGTTCTTCATAGAAGTTTGCAACTTTTTTTGCAGATTTTCTGAAAAATTAACAAAAATCCACTTTCGAAGGTAGAAATCATGCCAAAATCCCATGAAATGTAACTAAAAGTTACCAATATCATATTCCAATGTCCCGATCAAAGGTATGCCATATTCATGGTAACACATAACGTACGTGGAATCTTCTAGCCACAAAGTGAGCCAAATCACAGTAGCCCAATTACAGCAACTTTTCAGATTTGTCAGACTAAACGCACCCCCTCTATATTACAATATATATTCTTGGAATTTACACACCTTCAGCTATGCAACAGTGTCATCTTTTATGCAGTGTACACAGAGATGTGGCCACACACCTAGCTCAAATGGGACGCATGCCCAAGTGCAATTACAAGAATTAATCAAAGTGTTTCTGCAATTTGAACAGCCTACACTTTTTCAAAGGAATCCGTCCCGAACTTGGAAATACCCCCCACAAACTATATATTTTTGAATTTACCTCCTTCAGCTACATTAAGGTGCCCAAGCTTTCATACATAGACGGAAGAATCCCGACGCAGTAATCACAAGAACTCTGTGTTTTTAGGAGGTTTTGTGAAGAATAAAATTAGATGATTCAATGGTTGAAATCCTATCTAAACCCACTTGACAAGCAAAAATCCCACTAAATGTCAATCTCCCACATGTCCTGAATAAACGGATTCCATATGCGTGGGTGCACACAGAGACGTGGCCACCAACTAGCTCAATGCCCATACAATTACAAGATTAAATCAAAGTGTTCTGTAATTTGAACAGCCGACACTTTTTTCAAAGGAAACATCCCGAAACTTGAAATTGCCCCCAACTATCTATATATTTTTGGAATCTACACTCCTTTAGCTATGTTACGGTGCCAAGCTTTCATACATACATGAAGAATTCCAGACACACAGTACTCAAAGAACTCTCAGGGTTATTCAATAAAGTTCTTATCGTTAAAATGGTGCTTATTTAGCCCCAACCAATCAGATCTTATTAACATTTGAAAGCTAACATCTGATTGTGGGGGCAAAATTAGCACCATTTTAAACGATAAGAACTTTATTGAATCTCCCGACTGTGTTTTTAGGAGATTTTGTGGAAAATAAAATTAGATGATTCAAGGTTGAAATCCTATCTAAACCCACTTGACAAGCAAAAATCCCACAAATGTCAATTTCCCACATGTTCTGAATCAATGGTATGCCATATGTGTGGGTGCACACAGACGTGGCCACCAACTAGTCAAATGGGACATGCCCAAGTGTCAATTGCAAGAAAAATCTAAGTGTTCTGTAATTTCAACAGTCTACTACACTTTTTCAAAGGAAACAGCTCTAAACTTGAATCGTCTAACAACTTCACTCTACATGTATGCTTTCATATATACATGAAGAATTCCAGACACAGTACTCCATAGAACTTGGTGCTTTTTAGGAGATTTTGTAAAAAATATACTAAGGTGATTCAAAGGTTGAAATCCTACCTTAAACCCACTTGACAAGTAAAAACCCCACTAAATGGCAATCTCCCACATGTCTTGAATCAAACGTATGCCATATGCGTGGGTGCACACAGGCATGGCCACTAACTAGCTTAAATGGGACACATGCACAAGTGCAATTACAAGAAGAAGAATCAAAGTTTTCTGTAATTGAGCAGCCTATTCAACTTGGAAATACCCCCCACAAACTATATATTTTTGGAAGCTACACACCTTCAGCATATAACAGTGTCATGCTTTCATATATACATGAAGAATTCCAGATGCTATTATTTGTAGAACCTGTGCTTTTAGGAGATTTTGTGAAAAATAAAATAAGAGGACTCAATGGTTGAAATCCTACCTAAACCCACTTGGCAAGTAAAAAATCCCACTAAATGGCAATCTCTCACATGTCCTGATCAAACGGTATGCCATATGGGTGGTGCAAAACAGAGACGGGGCCACCAACTAGCTCAATGGACCATGCGCAATTGCAATTACAAGAAAAAATAAAAAAACGCCAAACCCACACACCACCCCCACTCCCCCTTTTAGTGGTATTTAGTGAAAACCGGTTAGTACGGAGAGTCACACAAGTTTTTGCACACTTTACTGATCCTATTCAATCAAGTATTTTTTTGGTACCTCTGCAAAATTTCCAACTAAAAGGTTTAGTTTCCCTGAAATCGAACAAATAATGATCTGCGTTTACTTTTCCGATATACCTGGGGCATTGGGAAGCTGGAGAAGGACAAAGTTTTTTGCTATTTTATAGTTTTAGGGTAAAAAAAAAAAAAAAAAAGTGTATGTATCACTTTAAGAATTTTGTGTGTGCATTTCAACTTTTTTTGGATCATCCCAAGATGATCATCAAATCATCTTAGGGAATGATAACGACTTGGAATACGGGCATAAATGCCTGTTTCCAATTCGAAATCCGATCTTAGAAAAATCCTTTTTGTGAATGGAACAAATAATACTATATTTGTTTACTATAGTATAGTAAACAAATTCACAAATAATATAGTAAAGCTGTTCTGACAGCTTTACTATACCAGTACTGCACTGTGATCTGAATGGAGATCGCAGTGAAGTACCTCCACTAGACCACTAACATTGTACCTCTCTATGGGAAGACAAAGCTCCATGACGTCACCGGGGTCTCCCTTTCCACTCAGATTCTTCCTCCACGTGGGACCGACTTCCTGTCATGCAGTCATGGCTAAAGGTAGGGAGATCTCCCGATCCCCCCCCTTGGATCTTGGATGAAACCGAGGGGGGATCGAGGGGCTGGGGGGCAGTTGAATACTGCCCCCGATCGCCCCTAGCGCGGCCAGATTTTTTTTTTTTTTAAGGGACAGCCACAGAACGTGTATTTCACGTTCTGTGGCAGTTTGAGCCTTTCCTGCACAGAACGTGAATATACGATCTGTGGCAGTGAAAGGGTTAAACAGCAACCGGCACCCGATGCAAACCTTTAATGCAAAGTTTAACACGTATTAAAGGGAACTGTGGTCCAAAATGACTTTAGGTAAATTGATAGCAATTGCTCTCCTGAGAATTTTTGCATTGTGCATTGTCATTGTTTGTTTTGCATCGTTTTGAATACATTTTGATTTACATTTTTGTGTGTGATATAGCAGCAGCATCACCCAGGTCCCCTGAACTTCCAGCTTCCTGCCCTGAAACCCATGTCAGTCGATGACAGTCATCTGCCTGTGTCTCCTCCTCCCCATTGCAGGCCCCTCCTCTTGAAGCCCCCCCGGCCCTACCACTCAGGACCCTATGACCTCCATCTTGCAGGCCCCCCTTGGCCCCTACCCTTACAGCCCCATGTGGCCGCCTATCATGGTGATTTTGCCCCGCCCACTCGTGGGTACTGTGGCCCTCAGACCCCCCCCCTACAAAAACTGTGAAACAGCCATCAGGCTGTCATGTGAGAAGGTCGTAATTCCTTGCAGAGCTGTGCCGAAGACTGTTCTCCCCTGAAGTCTGAGCCTTGTGATCGCTGGCACGTGAGGAGGAGCGCTAGGATGTCACATGTCAGCCTCCCACCCAGTAACTTTCCGTAACTTTACATATAGAGGATAATATTTTTGACGTTTGGCCCACAGTCCCTTTAAAGGGTCTCAAGTGAGTTTAAATGAAAGACCAGTTTCCTACCTTTAAACGAGCCATCAACCACCTCTTACGTGCTCCACAGCCAAGATATAAGAACTGACTACCAGAAAGTTATTGGGTGGGAGGCTGACATGTCACATTCCAAAGGCTCTCCTGCACAGTGCCGCTGGCTAGCACAGCCTCAGACTCCTCCTTCGCTGCTGTGTGAAGGACCTGCTGCAGAGAAGGTAAGGGAATCTCCAGCCCTTCTCTCTCATTATGTGAAAACAGCCTTTTCAGGCAGAGTTCTCATCGCCTGAAACTCTGTTTCAGAGTTTTCGGTGTTGTGTGTGTGTGTGTAGGGTGGGTGTCAGAGTGGCCCACAGCAACCTTAGACACCCCGCGAGTGGGTGGGGCCGTGTGAGGCTGTAAGGGAATGGTCCAAGGGGGCCTGAACTGAAGGACCATGGGGCCATGAGTGGGAGGGAACAGGGGGGCTGCAAAGGGGAGGAGACACAGGGAAGATTGACTGACAGGTTCAGAGCAGGAGCAGGAAGTGCGGGGCGGACCTGGTGATGCTGCTGCCATATCACACAAAAATGTAAATATCTTCAAAACTATGCAAAATAAACAATGGAAATAAATTGCAAAAACTCTCAGGAGAGCAATTCCTATCAATTTACCTAAAGCATTTTGGACCACAGTTCCTTTTTAACAAATAACCCCATAGAGCCATGAACCTGTGTCCTGAACTGATAAATGTAATAAGACTGAAACATGACAGGATAGTCTGGGTTCTTTATAGGACCTCACACTGACCAATAGTGATCCCTTTCTAACACATTGACCAATAGTGATCCCTCTCTACACATTTACCAATAATGATCCCCTGTAACACATTTACCAAGTGATCCCTCTCTAACACATTGACCAATGGTGATCCTTCTCTCACACATTTACCAAGTTGATCCCTCTGTAACACATTTACTAATAGTGATCCCTCTGAACACATTTACCAATAGTGATCCTCTCTAACACATTTACCATAGTGATCCCCTCTCTACACATTTACCATAGTGATCCATCTCCAACACATTTCCAAGTGATCCCTCTTCAACACATTTACCAAGTGATCCCCGTAACACATTACCAATAGTGTCCCTCACGTAACCATTTACCAAATATGAGCCCTCTCTAACTACATTGACCAATAGTGATCCCTCTAACAGAATCCCTGGTGGACCTGTGAGTTAATGGGGAGGGGAGTATTGAAAACATTTGATAACTTTAATTATGAATGATCCAATGGATCTCCTTTGATCTATTATTGTTGGAAATTTAAGGGGGAAGATTGATTCAAGCTCTGTACAACAATTGTATTTCACTGCGGTGTTTCTACTGAACTATAAACACTATACAATGTTACAATAAATAGATCAAAATTTCATTTAGGGGATGTGACACTAATAGAACACAAGATTTCATAGGATTTCTTTTATTTTAACATCTTGCCTTTATTTTTTTTGTACAAATCCCTAAATTTATTTGTAGTGTGTATAAAGAATTTATCATCACTGTGTCCACATATAGTAACATACACCCACACTATTTCCCACTGTGCACCAACGGGCACATTTTTCTAGTCTTATAATAAAGGGGTTAGTTGTAAAATACAGTTACGCACGATTGGAATTTACGATCACGTCATAAAATAATGTTTGCAAGAGAAGAACCATGTTATCTGTATTTATTTTACGGTTTTGTATTTACATTACTGAAATAAAAAGAAGCCTGTAGACAGTTATTTCTCGTAGTCATGGTGCATATTTAAAAACCTGCGGTCTCCAACATTATTGACACACAGGTTTTATAACTACCACTAACAATGTGGCCGTAAAGTACAACTCGTTATTGGTACTTTAACAGCACTTGTTGGTGCAGTCGCAAACTAACAGCCATGGTCATAAATACTGACGTGCTGTATTCTATGGGAGGCACAGTATGGTATAAAATACAATATGATATCGGTATTTTAAATCACTGTAAAATAAGATGTGGGCAGAAAATATTATGAGGTCGTTTTATTTTACAAATATTGTAACACACTAACAGGCTCATTTACCCAGAGCCGCTAAAGCTCTGGGTAAAAGTCCTGTTTGCGATTTAATATTGCGTTTGCAATGTGGGTAAATCCCAGTGGGGATTTACGCACTGCAGGATTTTTATCTGCTGGCGTTAAAATCCTTGCTAAAATAAGCGCAAGCGCGAAGTAAATCCCAGGTGTCGGCATGCGTGTTTAGCGTGACTTTAACTCCATATTTTTGCCCAGCGAGTCTGGGTAAATGCGGCCCTAATACTTCAGGTTTATATAATGGTCCATAGAGGGGTATAATCAGCTCTGTTCATCTGAGTACAGAACAGGAGAGAAAAATTAACAAAGTGACTTATATTTAAATAAAGTTTCATTTCTGTAAGGACATTGGTCCTCATGCTTTTATTTTAACCTCATACATGCCAGAGAGAATACACCTACTGTAGTATACACCAGTGATCTATCTGTTGGGGCAAGGCCAAGCAATAAATATTATATCATTATATTATGTACTGAACTATTTATGTATTCATTCAAGTGGTGCTTTATAAATAAAGTATATAAACATATATACATGTATAACATAATCCTATTATTTAAAAAAAATTCAGATCAGATGTGTAATTTCTTGTGTCACAGATTGAGACCCCACAATGAACAAAATATTAACATTAAAGGATAAATGTAAATTTATAGACATTATAAGAAAATTTCTTTGCAGTATTCGCCATAACAAATGTGTTGTTTTAATTTGAAGTCCTCTCCGTGTATTATTGCAATGTTTTGATACCAAAACCAAGTTTACAGCATTTTTAAGCCATGTTAAAAAATACACATACTAAAGGGTCACTATACTCACTGAAACAACTTTGTATTAGTGAATTTTTAGTAACTGCTCCATACTGGCCCCCACCTCTGTTAGTCACTGCCCAATTGTAACCAGCCGACACTGGATACATTCATTTACATAATGAAGCCTATTCAGCCCAACCACTATAGAGCTCACTAACATATTTTCCTGAAACTGTTGAGAGTGGGTGTGGCTGCTGCTAGACACTAAGTTACATGCTGTGAAAGTGGTAAGGGGAAGGGATGCTGTGCTGCTGTGTGAAACTTCTCCCTTCTAACATGCTCCTGTAAGTGACCTTCTGTGGCATTATGATAGATGATTGATAGACAGATCATATAGATAGAGACAGATACAGACAGGCAGATAGACAAGAACGACAGATAGATAGACATACAGATATATAGATGATATATAAAGGAAAAACAGATAGATTGATATATAACAGACAGACAGAGCGATAGACAGATATATGATAGATAGACAGAGAGAGAGATGATAGACAGGAGACCAATATGATAATCAGTCATTATTTTGGGGTTGTATATAAATGCTTTGACGTGTTGGAGATCCTAGTATGTAGGTCACTGGAGGGAATCAAATTGCATACCTGGTTTGAGTGACAGATCTTTCCCTGTACATGCTGTTATTTAAAATGAAGATTTCTGAATTCTACAGCTCAGATTTTAATCTGAAAAGGGGACCATTACACATCTAAAGGTATGATTTTTGAAAATTTGATTTTGGAAGTATGATACCCTTTAGCACACAAATAAATGTTATTATCTATTTTTTAATATGTAACAAAAATTAAATAAGTACAAGGCAAAAGTAATTTTATACTTTTATACTAAATATAATTCACTTTTCTTGAATTCCAAAGGCAGCCAATCATGTTGATACGAATATCCCCTTATGTAAGTAGGACCAGAGTCACAAACGTATAATACCCCTCAATTACAGCCCCCTGGTGCTGTTTGAGTCAAAAAGTAGTAGGTACACTATCATGATGCTGAATATATATATTTACCTTTGCCTATCACTTCCTTATCTTTTCCAGAGAAAAGTTAGCTGGAAGTTTTTTTGGTGTCATGTTACCAAATCCTCTCTTGGTAACCCCTTTTTTGTGTTTGCTACCATTCGGCTTGAAATTTAAAAAGTCTTCCAAACATTTTCTTTGCCTATTATGTAAGAAGCGAAAAACTCTGAATGCCTCTGCCCAGGAGCTTATTATATGTGAGAGTTGTGGGAGCTTTTTACTGCGAGCGATCCGTTGGCGAGTCAATATGCCACAGCTATAGAAGTGTCCATTTGGATAAGTACTAGTTAGTTCTGAACAATGCACTTGAAGTGGATCAATTGCCTTTCAAATTGATTTCAATTCTTTGAATTGTGAGGATGTTCCCTATTTCTGTTATCATCATCTTCCTTGTTTGGAATCGCCCTGACAGTGGTCTCCTCATCCCAGAACTGTTTTTCTGTAGTTGTGGGATGACTGGAGACTAGAGGTTTCCCTTTGCTTACATTTATGGGGGACATTCACCTCTACGTAAACTGAAAATAGCAGTGGTCCTTGAGAATCATCAGCCTTATGTTTATACAAACTAGCTTTGGAATTGGCTCTAATTCAGAAAAAAATAATTTTCATCCTCTGTATTTCACCTTATTCCGACGACATTGCCTGTTCCACTAGAGAGAAGAGGGCTCTTGTAAATATCCTGCTGAGTAACTTCTTCATAGAATAATTTTATAGAAATTCAGAGAGGAGACAAAAAGAAAACAGGAAGAAGGGAAGAAAAGAAGAATGACAGTCCTGTCAAAAGCCAGCCGATGGGCTCGGGATGGGCCTTGTCATATGCGAAAAGTTTTTGTTAGGAAATAGTTAGAATACAGAACTGATTGGTCAGGGGAGGAGCTTACAGGAGAACATTTGAGCAGAGTGGATTCCTAACTGTTGACAATGACATAGCTGAGGGTAGTCAAGAAAATCTTTTTAGCTAAAAGAAAAAGGTTTCCTGAAAAAATGGAGTACTACAATACCTTACTATGGAGTAGTTGGTTTTTAAAAAAGAAAGCTTCGAAATCACATGGGCAGGAATGGCTTCATACTGACTTTAAGAAAAATAAGCTTTCTGTCAGCAAGTTAGTTCAGCAATGCAGTGGGCACCTGTGGAGTAGAAAAAGTTCAAGCGTTTAGCCCTCGAATAACTAAACCAACACCACGTGTTCTAAATAAGTTACATAATTACATAGTCACACAATATAAAAACCCATTTATTAACCTATTAAGATATAGATGGACCAGCTATAAACCCCTACTATAATACAAACAACATGGGTACACAATATCAATATATATATAAAACGTCAAAAGTTAAAATAGATAGATGTAAAGCCCCTATAAAGCTGGACAGACACAGTCCATGAAGGTTTGCAAATGGATAATCCTCTCCAAACATGAATATCCAATAGTAACCAGTTTACTGAATAGTAATCCAGCTGGTCCAGTTAAGTGCTAGATTCAATGCTCATCTCCATCTTACTACTTCAGCAGTGAATCTAGCACGACTTAACTGGACACAGATGTACTAATGGAGTAAATACATATATAGGACGCCCTATAAAAGACACGAACTACACGAACTGAAGTCACTGCCTGATAAACTCGCATTGGAGCGAAACGCTAGCATTCAGGCACGACCACGAAGAGAGAAGTCCTAATATAGGACACAAGTTACTAACGTGAAACTACAGCTCCTCTGTAAAAAAAACAAGCCCAACCTCACGGCTAACGACGCTACACCAGCCTGTAGATATCCACACGGACAGAAACCCATGATCGGAGTGACCACGACCATCAGAGTGTACGGGAAGGGCCAGGTGTCTGTGAAAACGTCGAGACACGATCAGAGAGCGGTCAGTGACGTATATTTCTATTTGAAATTTGAGATTGAGTGTTTAACAGTGTGCACAGTTGAACTAATTTTGCATACTATTGGATATTACATCTATGGAGAGGAATATCCATTTGGAAACCTTCATGGACTGTGTCTGTCCAGCATTTTAGGGTCTTTACTCATATCTATTTTGGAATACTTTTTGGACGTCTTATATTATATTATATTATGTATCCATGTTGTGTATTATTACGTAGGTGTTTATAGCTGGCCAGCTAATTTTTATATAGGTAATAAATGGTTTTTATATTGTTGATTATCTATTTTTATCCAGTACTTTTTAGAACACATGGTGTTGGTTTGGTTATCTGTAGATATTGGGATCACGGATTGCTGGTTTCAGCATCAGAGATTTCTGTGTTCATTTTCCCAGTTGGGGTTTCTGGGTTAACTCAGTGCTGGTCTATGGGTGTCATTTTTCTATTTGTTGTTTCATTATGTAAGCCCTCAGGTTTTTTATCCAGTTCAAAAGGAAAATGTGACTGTCTCCACTTCAATAAGGATTGTGGAAGCAGTCCAATTAGGCTAATTTACAACTACATTTAACGGAAGTGCTGATTGATCTGGTCAACATTATACAAACATAGAAAAATAATCAATATGCACATTCCTAGGCCCCATACAATATATATTAATTCTGCAACACTGGCATACTTTATAAACAGAGGGGTTTTAGTATACAGTACTGTGATCACATGAATGAAAAGCCTTCCAACCACGTCAAGGTAACCCCAGTCGGAGGGTCTAATTCTAATCTTATACATTTCTTTTACTTCAATTACGATTAGCCAATTTGCATTCTCATTCTAACACACTGGATCCATATAACAGACTCTTTCACTTCCCCCCAGCCTTTGGATTTTTTAAAATGAGGGAAGAGGCCATCCAGTCTTTATAATTAAGGCAAAAGAACCTCCCATAAAGGGGCGTGTTGGGGGTGCTATACCACATGGAGCTGGCTTGACCAGGCCCCCAATAAAATACATACAATACAGGATTGTGGAAGCACTCCAATTTGGCTAATTTATAACTACATTTAGCGGAAGTGCTACTGATCTGGCAAACATTTATACAAACATAGACAAGACACTTCACCCGGTAGCGCAAGGCCCCTGCACAGAAGTAGGTGGTCCGGAGTGTCATGGCTCAACTTCGTTCACAAGATGGGCTTTTTGCAGCAAAACCGAAGAGGCAAAATTAGCCCCATTTTAAATGATAAGCAGGGTTTTTAATAAACTTTTTTTGTTTTAAAATGGGGCTAATCAGATCTTGTATAAATTTGAAAGCTAACATTCTGATTGGTGGGCAAAATTGCACCATTTTAAATGATAAAACTTTAATAATCCTGAAGAACTTTATTTAAATAACCCTGAATGTATGTTTGGATTTACCGGTATTGATATAAGAAAGTTAAGAGTTAATCCAGGAATATTCCAATTGCCACTTGGAGTCGAAAGGTATTTTTTTCTCTAAAATATACATTGAGTGGTCACTCAAAAAGCATTAAATGTGTTTATTCGGGACCACACATAAAAATAAATGCAACGTTTTGGGGCGGGGGGGGAAGGGGTAGGGTGCCACTTCGCAAAGGCACCTTACCCCTGAAGAAGCCAAAGTTTGTTGTTGCTCATAGGAAGACATGGAAAAGGATGAAAAAGGTGGGAGAACTGATGAGGAACTCTGCAGAAAGTGAGAGATGAATAAGTAACACTATATAATAATACGTATGTATTTGCATCCTTACTATGCAATTTAGGTCTGTTCTGATTCAAAGTACTTATTTATTTCATTAATCATTAGAAAAGCTGAGATGAAGGCATAAAAAAAAAACAGGGAGAAGAAAGCAGCCAGAATGGTTTGGGATGGGCCTTGGCCTATCGGTAAAGTTTTGTCAGGAAATAGTTAGAATACAGATCTGATTGATCAGAGAAGTTTCCAGAGAAAAATTGAGAGGGAGTTACCTCAAGCAGTTTGGAAAGACACAGCAGAGAGAAGTTCAAGGAAAAATTTCCCTTCCTCCCCTATCACTTAATTTTTCATATTTGTAATATGGTAAGTTAGTTTGTTATGTTTAATGATACACTGATTATCTTACAGCATGTAAGGTTGTTATTGAAGTATGTATTGACTGTAAACTGGCTGGTGGACTGGAGGGATATTATCACTGGTTGTGTCACTGTTACATTAGACCTGCAGTTCACCAGCCATTGTTAGGTCAGCCCTCCAGTTACCAGCCAATATTGACTTAACATTGGCTAATTTACAGTGACTGGGGAAATGGAGGGGGGCTGCCAATATATGCTACATGAGGGTAGTAAATATGTGCCAAACAGATATTGTTTTATAAGTGCCCCCACAACACAGGGACTGGTAAACACAAATTGTCCCACAGAGACTGGTAAATCAAGTATCCCCCACACAGATTCTGGGTAAATACAGTGCCCCAACAGAGACTGGTAAAAAATAAGTGCCCCAACACAAATGGGGCAATTTATGGATGCCCCAGAGACTGATAAATCATAACACTTCCACGAAATAAAATGTAGTGCCCCACAGGGGGAATTATCTGAGCATCATGTACTCACTAAATCAGAATATATCTAACAACAAGAAATATATGTGAAACACTACTAAATGTAGAATCTTTATTAGTTGCTAGAAATAATAGAAACAAAAAATAAAGTCTGGGGATTTTGACCTGTGACTTGTAGCTGTGTGCTCTTTAAACATGTGCTTAAACAGTGTGAGCCACACACATGCAAAGTTTTTGTTGTATATTTAGAAGCTTTATTATTTTGCTAGGAACAGAATTTAAGAAAAAGTTAGTAAACTTTTTTTTGATTGCCCAGGAGGCAATTCACCCTGGCTGGTAAATAACTGCAGGGAACATGCAGCTTTCAAAATTCACATCAGGGACTTCCATATTGGTATGTAGACATCTGTATAGAAAAAATACTCTGTGAATAGAGACAGTGAATACTGGGGTCAGGGGTGGGATCATTGATGACTACCATGGGCTACATCGGCAAAACATGGAAACCTTCTTAGTTCAGAATCTATGATTAATGTACTAAAAGCAACTTACTAGAGAAGGAATCTTACAATTTTCAGGGGAGAAACGCTTTCATATTGGGATAATATAATTAAGTTTTTGAGATGTCTGTGTAACTAATGTAAATAATGAAGTTGCTGCACTAACAATGCAAGTAATGTACATGTGGATCGTAAACAGTATAGCAGTAATTAAGGATCGTCACACAACATGGTAATTAGGATCGTCACACAACAATGTAAAAGCAAAAGAAACCAGCATACATATGTCATATAGTAAAGACACAATAAAAGTTCTTATCGTTAAAATGGTGCTAATTTTGCCCCAACCAATCAGATGTTGCTTTCAAATGTTAAATAGATCTGGGTTGGGGCAAAAATTAGCACCATTTAAACGATAGAAACTTTTATTGAACTAACCCTGTTGTATCTTTTACTATTTGACATATGTACTGCTGGTTTCTTTTGCTTATGGTAATTTATTAACAAACATAATGCCATATTTAAAAGAAACCGGCAGTACTCATGTCAAATAAATTGTTATTTTGCAACCAGCAACATGTTAATTATGGGGAACCATTTACATCAATGTGTAAATAAGGAGCTGGCATCATTGTGGCAACATCATTATTTTACATTATATATATATATATATATATTATATTTTTTTTTTTTAAAAAGTCATATCAGCCTAGAATCTAATGGTTATATTAATAAATATTGCTAAAAAAATCAATGTGTTTGCAGGCTTCTCTTCCCATGATTCTTTTGCTACTAGTATATACCTTCCAACCAAGCCAAATCTTTATTTGGCACTGAAAGCTTATACTTTGATACATATTCCAGCCACAGAGGACCATGGAAGAAACAGGAAAAAATTAAGCATGATTATGGTATGTATTATGACATTTATTTTTTAAACAAAGCAGTTTAGTGGAATGGGGAATCACATGAAAATATTATATTTTCTTTCTTTTACCTCTCTCAAGTCTGATGATTAGTTTACACATCACATTATACAGTTTTATAAACTACATTCATTTTCACATACACATTTTTGGTCTTAAAACTTGAAAGTAGGCATAATTTTTCCAATTGACTGCAACACCAAATTACATAAGTGGGGGTTTTACAAGATCTTTTAACCAAAAATCCATGCAAAAATCATTTTTGGTTAGGTCAACTAGGCACATGGGGCTAGCAGGTCTGTACATTCTGTTTTAAAGCTGTGGCACTGTTATAACCGCTTAAACCAAATACAGACACTTTGGCTAATAAAACCAATTTTCTTGATCTGCACTGTGGAAATTAGACAAATTGAACTTTTACAAACAATATAACAAGGTAAATGTGCCATAAATATTTTGACAAATTAAACGATTAGTAGACTTTACTTCCCGTGATTTTTGCCTCCCACTTAATCTTCCAAATTACTGGTTACAGAAATCTTCTTGCTCGCACACATTATTCAGCCGTAAACACACTGATTATTTAAAAGCAGAAAAGTACTGTAATTCCAATACATATATTTTTAAAGAGATATTTTAAAATAGCTTCTACATGGGGAAGAACTATAGGGCAGTGTCAGCTCTACATAAATAATATCTATAAAATAAGACCAGAAATGAATATCCTAGAAACATGTCTCACTGACCAGATTCAATCAAATCAATAAGCAAAATTGCCATTGCCTATCTCTAGTTTGCTAGAGGTGTCTTAAGGTTTCTGATTTGTTATTCTCGCTTAGATTTTCCTTTGCGGTTTTTCTCCATTTCTAACCCCGTCTTGTCTGCTTTGTTTATTGCGCTTAACAACTGCTCCGTTCATAATAGATTTTCCATTTATAGCACTTTGGCACTTTTTGATGCCACTTTTGGCTGATTGTAGTCCGATAGTAAAAGTCTGCAAAAGCAAGATAAAGGTAATGGCATACACGTCATGCCCAATGCATCACTTGGGAAAGGACAATCAGTGTACAGTTAGGGCTGTATGTCCATTGTCACATGGAACTGGACCTAAAAACACAACATGCAGAAATGTTAGGAATATGAAAGTGATAAATTACTTAATTCAATATAACCCAACCCCCTTAATTTTAAATAGTGTCTTACATAAAAACAAAAATATAAAATAGCTTAAAATACAATATCTTATTGTCTTAATGTTTAAATAATACTGTAATTTGACCTAAAACAGTTTAGCACTGGCTTATCCTGTGCAGTCTTAAGTGGCCACTACTACTTGCTGAAACAACTCTTTATAAAAAGGATTTTAAATTTTGGAATCATCAAGGAACACAACAGGTTTACAGGGAGTATAAAGTCTGTAATAAAGAGTGTAAGAAAGCAATTAAACTAGCTAAAATAAGAAAATAGAAATATGGATAGCAGAACAAGCAAGTCCAATCCAAAATGTTTTTCTAAGTATATCAATAGTAAAAAGATGAGGACTGAGAATGTGGGGACCATTAAATAATGAGGCTAAACAATTTTTCCCCCCCATATTCACTATAGAGAATATTGAGTCCTTATAGCAGGGACTGTAAATAATTGGAAGGGTATAAATGATGAATATTTATTCTGGCTGCCAGAGGATATTGTACAGAAACAATAAGAAACAAGTTTATATCTCAATAAGCCCCAGGACTGGATGAAATACATCCTCAGATCTTAAAGAGAGCTTAGTCCATTTTATTTAGACCATTCTTATCTTTTAAGATTCAGTTTTGTCTGTTGATGTGCAGCTAGCATTTGGAAAAAAGGCAATGTAATAAAAATGTTCAAAAAGACGTAGTTGTTCCCATTTTGTTAACTATAGACCTGTAAGCTAACATCAGTGGTAGGAAGGTGCTGAAAAATGCACTATGAGATTGTATCTTTGTCTTTGTCCCAGAACTGATCTTATTAGCATGGATTTATGAGAAATAGATTGTACCAAACAATTCTTATGAAGAAGGAGTAAAAATTAAGATTCAGGCATAGCAGTGGATGGGTATATTGAATTTTTGCTAAGCTTTTGATATTGTGCCACATAGGTGACTAATGTATAACTGAGGACTGTTGGCCTAGAAAAAAAACTTTGTACAATGGATAGAGAATTAATTATTGGATCACAAAACAGTCGTGTCAATGGAGCTACTTCTATGTGGGCTAAAGTGTTAAGCGCGAGTGCCTCAGGGTCTGTACTTGGGCCACATCGTTTTTAATCTGTTTATTAAATGACTTAGATAGAAATTAACTAAGCACAAGCTAGTAGACTCTGGTGTTATCGAGGTGCACAACAGCAATCAATATTACAATCAAAAACAAAAAGATACCTGGCACACTCAGAAATATGCAATTAAAAGAAACTTTTATTTATTGTAGGGTATGTACTTTAAAACAATTAAACTCTAAATCGACCATCCCCATCACCCAATATTTAAATTGCAAAAATATGATCAAGGAACCCTAAACATCATGGAGGACCCCAACCATAAAAATGCCTAAATGTATAGCAAGAGAATAGCTACCGTCTTTAGTCACTTAGGTAGGAAAAAGGATGGTGAAAGGTCCGGTCATATAGGGTATCCGGGAAATCTCTAGTCATTCAAGACCAAAGGCTATTGTGAGAGGCCTGGGCTTCCTCAAGTGCCCATACGAGAGCTCTTGATTATAAGATGACTTAAAGGACCTGTAAACTCCCCTTAAGCCCCCAAATAAGTATGTCCCATTCGTTTTCTTTTATTCACCAGAGGAGGTGAGAACGCTTATTCTCACCTCCCTGTGAATAATAGGACGCTTGGGGGACCTGGAACTTACCTTACAACCAATACCTACTCGCAGCCGCTCCTGCACTGACAGCCGCTCCTGTCCCGACCACGCGCCCTATCTTATGCGCATGCGCGCCAATTCAAAAGATAGGGCGGCGATCGGAAGAACACTGTTCTGTGCAAGAGCGGCTGCGAATGGAGTGGCGGGTAAGGTAGTTCCAGGTCCCGCGCGCCCTATTATTCACAGGGAGTGAGAATAAGCGTTCTCACTTCCCTGTGAATAATAGAAACGAATGGGACATACTTAATTTTGGGGGTTTAGTGTTCCTTTAAGGGGCATTTGAGAGCATGGTCTCTGTGTTTGCGTATAGAGATTAAATAACTCGTGTTAAGAAGTGTTCTCCTCAGAAATGAGATATTTACAACTTCAGTATAATAAAACTCCCTGTTGCCCCATGCCCCCAGGATCCCTTTCTTGTGAAAAAATTCTGCTTGTAGCCTCTGCAATCAGCTTGTAAAAGTTTGCTTGTTTTTGGGGGGTGTGGCCTCCACTCTCTTCTTTGTTTTGCTGTATCATTTAGAGTTTACTGTACCACAGAGAGGGGATTAGCACAGTCAGCTACGGGGATCACTTACACACAACTGCACTCACTTGGTACTGACTAATGAAAAATAATAATATATAATTTATTAATGTTATATTGATTTCTATGTTTGTATATACAGCAGTGTGTTACTATCAGTGTGTCAGTGGTTTTTGTCTGAGCTGTCGAGTGGTTTGTGTAAATGTGTGAGTCTGTCAGTGTTTGTGTAACTTTGGGTACAGCGCTTTCTCCTACCATAGTGCTGTGCATCGCTTAGGAGACAGCTATCCATAATGCACAGCCATTTCCATTTCCATAGTGCCTGTGCATCGCTGTCAGTGTGCAGCAAGTAGTGTAGGTAGGAGACAGCTTACCATCACGGCACAGCTCTTCCCCTTCCCATAGTGCCTGTGCATCGCTTTCACTGTTGCAGCGTAGTGTAGGTAGAGAAGAGAGACAGCTATCCATGATGCACAGCCATTTCCCATAGTTGCCTGTGCATCGCTATCAGATGTGGCATAGTAGTGTATTTTAGGAGAGACAGCCATCCTCACACGCACATCGCTCTTTACCCTTCCCATAGTGCCTGTGCATCACTTTCAGTGTGTGAAAAGTAGTGTATGGTAGGAGGCAGAATCCACGATGCACAGCCCTTCCCCTTCCTCCATAGTTCCTGTGCACCACTTTCATGTGACAAAGGGGCATATTTATAAAGGTTCGTTAACTTGTCGCAGCGATACTTACCTGTTTACCGCCGCTTCTATTTATAAAAGGGCGGTCGGTACTGGTTTCGCTCGGCTAGTATCGGCTGTTTTACTTCGCCACGCTTGAAGGTGGCGAAGTCAGCCGATACTAACCTCCCGCGGCGGGTGATGGGGCAGGCAACCCGCCGGCGGGTGGTCGCACGCCCCCGTGGAGCACGCCCACACCCCCGCTCGCGGCTGGCGGCGACCACCCGCCGCCTGCTTCGCCCAGCCAGCCCTGCCAACCGTTCCTCCCGCGTCGCGGCAATCTCGGAACGGGAGGCTAGGAGGGGCTGCCGCGTCCCCCCCCCGGCACCCCTCTCCAAGCCCCCCGACCCCGGCCGCTCCCGGGGAGGAGCCGCTGGGGGGTGGAGGGCTTACCCGCGGGGGTCCCTGAGAGAAGGGCCTTTGGGGCAGTGGGTCAGCTCGAACGGGACACACCCCGCATCCGGCCCGGCCTATGTAATGGCCTTTGCGGCAATTACAATGCATTCCTTGGCAGCTCTGACCAGATAGCTTTGGGGCTTAAGGGGGTCCCGCAAGCTCGAACCGGACCCCCGTCCCCGGCCCTGTAAGGGCTCTTGCGCACTGACAAGTGCCCTTGCGGCTCTAACAGACCCTTTGGGGCTAGGGGTCCCGCCAGCTGAACCGGGACGCCCCTCCCCGGCCTTGTAAGGCACTGACAGTGCCTTGCTGGGGCTTGGGGGTTCACCCTAGCTCGAATCCGGGACCCCGCAGTGTGCCGGCTCTAAAAGGCACCTTGGGCGACTCTTCGGGCGGCGACATCCAACCCCACTCAGGTCCGTGCCAGGCGACCACTGCGGCCACAGTTGAGCCGCTCGTGCACCGCTCTTTTTCTTATAAATAACATAGCGCGTGAGCGCTAGATTTTTGCGAGCTTGCCATGTGACCTGCGGTATTTTTTTGCGCTATAAAATTGCTTTATAAATATGCCCCAAAGTAGATACCACATAGTCATCATCACGCATAAGCCTTTCCTTTTATAGTGCCTGTTGCCTCACGTTCTAGATGTGGCATAGTGTAGAATGACGTGATAGATGGGAATCTGGTTAAATGTGTTTTCAGCTAACTGAACTATTCCCTTGTTAAAAAAAGCTGCGTAAAACCTGCAAAACTAAAGCAGCTGTTCAAGTGCAACCTAACCGATGTCCATGCAGTAATTTTTGAGGGGTAAAACATGAGTTGTCATCTCTGGTCTGAAAAAAAGAGTTGGGGAGCTTTTAAAAAAAAAAAAACATCGGTTGGGCTGGGGGACATGGGGGAGCAGAAATATAAGGGGGTTTTAATGCTAGGGGGAGGGATAGTAGACGTGGAGGGAGAGTGGATGGCGAGAGGTGAAGGGGGCAGGTGAGGGGAGGAGAAGGGCTGCAGCACGCATGGCGAGGACTCTCCGTGGCAGGAGGCCAGTAGCAGCAGTGTCCTATATGGACCTGCTAGCCTCCTGGGCAGTTTTTGGACACTTTGGGGGGGGGGACTACAGGAGAACCAGATGGAGTTGGGATGTGAGGTAAGGATTATAACTACACTACATGGGGGGCCAGTAGTTGGGGGGGGATTATAGTTTGGGGTGGACATTCCCTTTAAGTGAATCCCGGTTGGAAAGGGATCTTGGAGTTTTGGTGGATAACAAACTAAAGGTAGCAAGCAGTTCCCAGTGCCCAACAGCAGAGCCAGCATGGTATTGTCCTTGAATTCAAGGGAGGAAAATGTTGTTCTCCCTCTTTACAAAACATTGTAATGCACTATTTTGATGAATGCAGTGCAATTTGGAATCCTGTGTACAAAAAAGACATCTTTGAAAGGAAAGGGTTTCAATAGAAAGGGCAATTAATAATAAAGGGAATGTAGGGCGCTTGACTATGCTGGCAGATTAGATTATTAAGTTTTATGGTGGCTGTGTTACATTTTGGAAGTAAGCAACTATTACCGAGGGGATAATGATCACGTTTAGAATACAAAATATATACAATTCGGTGGATATAACACCAGGCAGATGGAGCGGCACTTCCTCAACTATTCAAACGGACTAACAACTATTCCACGGGTGACTTCCCTCATGTGAGTAGAAGATAATAGCGTTCTACAAAGAAACCGAGCCATTCCATGGGGAATCGTGCATCCAAACAGTAGAACTTTATTTATAATACACGTTAATCGACCGCGTTTCGGCCCTTGCAACGAGCCATTCTCAGACACACACAACCTGTGGTGTGAGTGTACCTTGAGACACGGCTCGTGAAGGGTCTCCGCTGGCCGAAACGCGTCGATTAACGTGTATTAAATAAAGCTTCTATGTTTGGAAGATCCCCAGGAGTGCTCCGGTTTCTTTGTTAACGTTATATTCTCTACTCACAGCGGAAGCACCCGGGCAGTTGTCTAGTGAAGTTGAGGAGTGCCGCTCCATCTTGGTTATATCCATTTATATATTTGTATAAAGTGATCATATCCCCACGCTAATGTTGCTTCTCCAATGTAAACAGCCATAACTTATCTAATCTGCCAGCATAGTCAAGCCCCTACATTCCCTTTATTATTTAATTGCCCTTCTTTGAACCCTTTCCATTTCAAAGATGTCTTTTTTGTACACAGGATTCCAAAATTGCACTGCATATTCCAAATGAGGCATTACCAATGTTTTGTAAAGAGGGAGAACAACATTTTCCTCCCTTGAATTCAAGACAATACCATGCTGGCTCTTGCTGTTGGCACTGGGAACTGCTTGCTACCTTTAAGTTTGTTATCCACCAAAACTCCAAGATCCCTTTCCAACCGGGATTCACTTAAAGTTTTTTGTAGGGGTATAAACAATGAGTTGTCATCTCTGGTCTGAAAAAAAAAGAGTTTGGGGAGCTTTTTAAAAAAAAAAAAACATGCGGTTGGGGCTGGGGGACATGGGGGAGCAGAAATATAAGGGGGTTTTTAATGCTAGGTGAGGATAGTAGACGGAGGGAGTAGGGAGCGTGAGGGATAGGGAGGGAGGGAAGGGGGATGGGGGGGGAAGCATGCTGCAGCCGCATGGCAGGAATCTCCGGTGAGCCAGGTAGTCAGCAGTGTCCTATAGGACCTGCTAAGCCTCCTGGGCAGTTTTTTTGGAACTTTGGGGGGGGGGGGACTACAGAGAACCAATGGAGTTGGGATGTGAGGTAAGGATTAAACTACACTACATGGTGGGGGGCCAGTAGTTGGGGATTATAGTTTTTGGGGGTGGACATTCCCTTTAAGTTGATCCCGGTTGGAAAGGGATCTTGGAGTTTTGTGTGGATAACAAACTAAAGGTAGCAAGCAGTTCCCAGTGCCCAACACAAGAGCCAGCATGGTATTGTTCCTTGAATTCAAGGGAGGAAAAATGTTGTTCTCCCTCTTTACAAAACATTGGTAATGCCTCATTTGAATATGCAGTCAATTTGAATCCTGTGTACAAAAAAGCATCTTTGAAATGGAAAGGTTTCAAAGAAGGGCAATTAAATAATAAAGGGAATGTAGGGCTTGACTATGCTGGCAGATTAGATAAGTTTATGGCTGTTTTACTTGGAGAACAACATTAGACGTGGGGATATGATCACTTTAATAACAAATATATAAATGGATATAAACCAAGATGGACGGCACTTCCCAACTTCACTCGACAACTTCCGCGGTGCTTCCGCTGTGAGTAGAGAATATAACGTTACAAAGAAACCGGAGCACTCCTGGGGATCTCCAAACATAGAAGCTTTATTTAAATACCACGTTAATCGACGCGTTTCGGCCCTTGCACGAGCCATTCTCAGACACACAGACACTGTGTGTGTCTTTAGAACGCTCGTGCAAGGGCCGAACACGCGTCAATTAACGTGTATTAAATAAAGCTTCTACGTTTGGAAGATCCCCGAGGTGCCCGGTTTCTTTGTTAACAATATATAATGACATACAATAACTTTCTTGTGCATTGTTCACTAATAGTTCATATCAGAGACTCGTGGACATCCTTTAAGATTAGAAAAAAAAAAATAGGTTAGGAAAGGTTTATTTGCAATGAGAATGGTGAACTGTGGAACTGTGTCTTCAGCCAAATGTGGTAATGGAAAGTCTTGAATAGTTTAAAAGTGGCCTAGATAAGTGTCTAAACTAAAAAATATTGAGAATTACTTGTATAATATATATCCTGTAGTTCTGGTTGAACCAGGGATACTTTCCGATTGCCATTTAGAGTCAGGAAGGATCCCCCTCCTTTTTTGCTGGGGTTTTGCCTTC
This sequence comes from Hymenochirus boettgeri, assembly GCA_019447015.1. NCBI lineage: Eukaryota > Metazoa > Chordata > Amphibia > Anura > Pipidae > Hymenochirus > Hymenochirus boettgeri. The sequence goes on along the minus strand of CM033473.1, from coordinate 163,580,404 downwards.
CTCTGATCAACTGTTAGGTAGGTTAAAAGGAGAGTGAAAAGGTTTGGACTTGATAACGTATATCTTTATTCAGCCTTATTACTGCTATATACATTTTTCTTAAAGGGCATGTGCCACCCCCAAAAACTGAATTTAACCACATACTGCCCACATTCTGCAGTTTAAAAAAATCTTTAACTGACATTTCTGCTCCAAATGGTTCCTTGCTGTGCATTTTATAATTCCAGGAAACTGCAGTGTGAAGCTGTCAGTGACTCATCCAGTGCCTGGCTCTGCCTCAACCTCATCAATGTCTGAAGTATGGGCGCTGTTATCTTGGCATGGCCATGACCAGCACCGCTACATCCAACTTTAACTAGGGTAGGACTTTTAGGTGTGAAAGGATTTACGGTACCATCAGATGTGGCATACTTAATGTAAGATAAATGTAAGCTGACACCCTCACATGCTGGTCCAGATATCTGCCAAGATCTTTTCCTGTGTTTTTGTATGTATTAGTATATTTGTATTTGTTGTTTTTTTAAATCTGAATGTCAGTTCCTATATCTTTATTTTTATAAGACACAAATATTTAGCAATATAATAAATACAATAAAAGACCTTGCCAGTTGTAGTATAGTCAATATCTTTTCACCATAAGTATTTCTGAAGATGTGGTCCCAGCAGCCACCCATAGTACAGTTACATCACAACATGATTACGCATTTAATTGTGCTCCAAAAAATGCTATACAAAAGAAAAACATTATGGTGTACAGAATTCATTGTTTCATATAAAATATATATTATATATGAATACATATCTTCTCTTAACACGCTTACCAATCACATTAGCAAAATATAAGGTTTACAGTTACAGGGGAACTAAAATGAACAGAAAACTTTGGTCCCAATAGAAATAGCCATGTATATATCTATATATAAAATATATACAATCAATATATTATATATAATAGAAAATAAATGGGCAGCTCCTTTGTCTTTCACAAAAATGTGTTATTTCACATCACATCATAGCCATTTGATGTGGGTGGCATAAACCCACTTTTTTGTGCAAGACCAAGGGTGCCCCAATTTATTATTTCTATTATATTATTGGATCTGTTGGGAGCACCCTGGCAGTTGGTACCTTGATTGTGAGTGCCAGTCCTTTTCCATTTATTATTATATATATATATATTATATATATATATCAGGGAAACAATCTTCCCCACAAAAATGCAACCAAACAGGGAGTATCACAGGCCCATAAATGACCCAGTGTAATTTGTTAGGACCTTCCATACTAGTGGTTTACCTTGACGTGGTTGGAAGGCTTTCCCACTTTTTATGCAAATTTTTAACTAAAACCCCCATGTTTTTTTACGGTTTTTGCACTAGCAAAGATATTATGATAGCAATGGGGCCCAGGAATGTGCATTGAATATCTCTTTTCTTGTTTGTTCTAATGTTTTGGTCAGATCCGTAGCACTTCCCTATAATGTTATAATAATGTGCTCCCACTCCCCCTTTTGTTTTTATATATAGATTATTTATATATATATATGCCCTCTGTTTGACAACAGATCATGTTTATTTATACAGATCATGCCTCTCTCAGAAACATAATATTGATTTTAGAGTTGTGCTCACAACCTTTTTCCCTACACAACTATTTGCCATTTGTTATTTGAACCTGTACCTCATGGTTTTGTTGTGTTTCTAAAGAAGAGTCAATGGTCTACAAACCACATCAGAGCTAAGAAACAGAAACAGGGTCCATTTCAAAATGTTACCTTTTGCTAGGAACAGAATGTAAGCACAAAATTATTTATTTTAACAGGCGATAAAATCAGTTGACTATATAGTAACTGTTCCTGGTAGGCTGTTCTTTGTGGCCATGCTGACTGGAAAATATCTTGCAGGTAATAGCATGTTTTGTTACAGGCACATACCCAAAGCCTACTGCTTTGCCCGGGTGCACTCCAAAAACCACTTTATACAGATGTTTTTGCACTAATTATGTGAATAAATCACTTAAAGGATAAGTAATAACTGTAAAAAACAAGTAATATTTGAAGCTGCAGCTTTAAAAACCTCTCCCCCACCCCCCACCGCCTTTTTTTCTTCTTAGCCCCTCCTGAGCCTACCTGGGCTGCTGTAAATTTGCTGACTCTTGGATGTGAAGTGAAGACTGTTGAGCTCCTCCCCTCTGAGACTTCCTGGCTTCCTCTTCTTCCATATCCCCAAAGCTGGGATTGTGTGGTCTGTGCACGCGCGTGATGTCAGCACGTGACATCATGGCGCCAATGGACGTATCTCACACAGAGCAAACCACACGATCGCAGCTTTTTGGAGACTATAGAAGAAGGGAAAGCCAGCAAGTCTCAGAGGGGAGGAGCTCAACAGTCTTTATGCACATCCTAAGATGTCACAACTTTACAGCAGCACAGGTAGCCTCAGGAGGGAACTGAAGAAAAAAAAAAGAGGAGGGGGGAGATTTTTTTTAAGCGTCTGCTTACAATAAACTTTACTTGCCATTTCCAGTGTACTTATCCTTTAGAAGGAGTGCTCCTTATTTTGTATATATTTGTGAGAGAGCACTTGGAAAAGTTTGTGGATGTGTCTGTATATTTCCCCTAGTATCTTACCTATACTTGGTAGCTGAAATTTTAGAAAACAGGTTTTCATAAGGTAGACTGCACTTTTATAATTGATTACACTTTGTGAATTCACTATACCATTGTTTTTATGGAGTGTTCTAGGAACACCACCACTGGGGGTGTGTCCTTTGGATTGGCTACTAGGCTATTCTAACCCACCACTCGTTGTTTCACAATCACTGATTGAAGGTGGGTGTTACCGCTCGATAACGTGTGTTTCTATGTTGATGTTTGGCTCACATATAAACGTTCCACTTTGAGTGCAGTCTAACCTTGTTATGTTCTTTTGAGTCTTTTTTGTCCCTTCCTGACGTAGGGCGAATTGGACTTTTTTGCACGAGCCACCTGGGGATAGTGTGCATAGGGACTTCTGTTTACATATTTGAACACAGGGTTTTCTCCTTGGTTTTAGGTAACATGTGCATCTGGGGCTGTTTGGTGTGGAATCCAGATTGAGAAGGGTGGGGGTGGCTGTTCCGGCATTGTCAAGGGCGCATCGCGTTGATTCCAACTGTCTGCCCAGTTTTTAATAGGTTCTGGGCTGTCTCGTTCTTCTCTGACATTGGCAGTGCTGCTGGTGTGAGCTCTTGCATGTCTAGCAGCCATTGAAGGAAAAGACAATACTGCCTTGAAAGTACAGTGTTGAGCTCATCAGTAATAAACCCATGTACTCGCGTGATACCATCTGGTTTTGTGATACGAACTATTGGACTATATTATCCTTACTCTATATGCTGGAAGATAAAGACGTTTTTTTGTTTTGTTCTAAACCCCCGGCTGGTGGTTTCAGAGAACCAATTTTTTTTTTCCTGTATGAATAACCTGTGTGGAGACTGAGAATATTGTAATCTGCGTCTACTAACGGTTTTCTGCTTTTTTCTAAATTTTTTGTGGGCAGCAAATAAATGTTCGCCCGTTACCGGTATTATTCCATCACTTTGGTGTCGGCGTTCCGCTTACTGGGCAATCGTGGCAATTAGCAGCTAAGCTACCAGCCAATAGCGCTCGCTGCACTTTATATATATATATATATCTATATATAAGATATATATATTATATAAAATTAACACACAACCACCATTAAGGCGTGTATTGTTATATTATAACATACATTGGTTGAGAGGTGAGAACCCATTGGCCCCATAAGCCTAAAACTCAATAGATTTGCTGTTGTTACATAAAATTGTTTGAAAAAGACCAAGTGCGTTCTGCTTCGTCGTATGGTTTATAATCAATGGTGGGGGGTTTTTTGCAGAAGCACGCAGGGGCGTGAGTTCCCTTAGGTCTATAACTCTGCAACCACTAGACAGTTGTGTGCAATGTATATCAATACACGCACATATATATATATATATCATTATTATAATATAATCTACTATATATATATAGATATTATATATATAAACACACATCACTGCATACGCTTACTTATACGCGTCGGTGCGCGCCACTACAATCTATATTATGATCTAGAGATCAGTGCACTCTTTTTTTTACAGTGCATCCCTTCAAGTTTACACTTACAAAGCTACTATGTGTCACAGCCGTTTCGAGCCCTGGACAGTGCCCAACGACTTTTTCTTTGCATAGCCACCGAACCTTTAGAAAGATCTGCCGTGCCCAGGACTGAACTGTTGCCGTGACACCGAATGTTTGTGGTGTTAATAATTTATTCTATTTTATTACACACAACACACAAACATATTTGCTACTTACCCTGTCCTCCAGCAACCACTTAATTCCAATCCACCATAGTTGAACATTGACAGTGGTGATACACTTGTAGAAAACTAAATTATTGACTTTTTTCCTCATTAACTGAAAATATGTATCGAGTATTCTATCCCTTTGAAATTAGTACACCCCTAGTGTGATCCACCTTACAAAAACATAACACGAGGTGAGACAGAGATACAACTGTTAAATGCACTTGTTACAAATGTGGAATTTTCGTGCAGCTTAACAGAGTTGTATCTTTTACAGTATGTAGAATACAAGGCACATATAAAAGAATTACTTAAGGGCAACCTAACAACCCACCCCCCCCAAAAAAAATGTATCATAAAAAGCAGGACAAGTTGCCTACCTCCTCATGTCTGCTTTTTTAAAAGGGCATGTCCACCCGTTAATAAAAACTTTTTACACAATGTAGTGGATACCTCCCACCTCTACCGATTATTTACAAACTTCAATATACTGCTCCTTCTACTTACACACTCCTTCTATCCGCCGCTTTCTGGCCAGCTCCCCTGCCCTGCCGGAACTGCAAGAGTGGACATAACCGGCAGCCCGTGGCTTGGATTTGCTGAAGGCAGCCCACTCGCAGCCACGTCTCCATTAATGAAAACGGTGCTGGAACGAGGATGTGTAAGTCGAAGGAGTGTATTGATTAATAATGAGCGGTTTGGGGGTGGAGGGTAACCCCTCATTGTGGCACAAGCTTTTAAAGTTACACTACTGCCAGCACAAGGGATCAGGAGAGGTAAGAGGGGGGAAAGTGCTCTCTGACAGGCCCTCATACCTTGATGAGGCTAGCCTCTACAGAACAGGATTACCCCTGACAAGCTCCTACCCCTAAGTTTCCTGCACTTTGAAGAGGCAGAACAGAGAACCCACAGGAGCTGAATGTTAAGGTAATTATTTTTTTTTTTTTTTACATTGGGGCCAGTAGTTGGTAATTTAGTTTGGGGGGGTGGACATGTCCCTTAAAGGTAATTAGCTTAGAAGTTTGTCCTACAGGGCGATGTAATAGTTCTTATTGTTAAAAGGGTTTAATTTTTGCCCAACCATAGATTGTTAGCTTTCATGGTAACTAACATCTGATTGGTTTGTGGAAAAATAGCACCATTTACATCAAGACTTTTCATTACTGCCTGTCCGTGGCTTTGCAGCTTTTTGCACCCTGAACCCAGTTTTTAAAGAAATAATAAGAAACATTGTGACGAATTATTGTTAAAGGACAAACTATGTTTCCAACTAATCCACAGTACGAGATTAAGTTCCTTAACTTAATCTGCTTTTTAACCATTAACATTAACCCCTTTTCTGACCCTTTTGCTCGGAGCTTGACGTTTTTAAGGGGAAAATGTGGGGGCACAGCTAGCGGTAGACTGTCAATATCGACCACTCTCGGCATACCACAGCCGCCCCTCCACTGAGCCCACTTTTTCAATACCTCTAACCCTTTTCTATAAAGCCAAGCTTTTCTACCGTTTCGGCATTGCTAAAGGAATTCATTAAAAGAACAGAGAGAGGGGAAAAGCATATAACTAGGAGTAGAGGACATTATGGCTATGGGTGAAGTGAGCACTGGGAGAGCAATGTTATCAAGTTATAATTATCCCCACGCTGGCTACTTTTACGTGGGAACCAAGCCTTTATTTCAAGGGTATGACAAGACCGGCAAAAAAAAATTTCCACTATACCATTAGTGGGAACTATAATTTCCTCCCACTATCACTATCTGTTTTTTTTGTTTATCTGACCCCTATTTCTTTAATATCCAATCTGAAAACAATCTACATTCAGCCCTCGGCACTCGTCCTGAAGGAAATCACAAACCTGGGAATAATGGGCGCAGTACGGGTGCGTGGGTAGCCACGAAAGACGGGGTTGAGCACAAGGAAAGAAAAAAAAAAACAACAGGAGGAACAATAAAAAACGGAGGGTAGCGGGTCATCAATAGACCCAGTTAACGAAATTAGTAACAAAGAACATATAAAGTCAAAGATGTAAATATCTAGGTGTGGGAATAGTGAGTGAGACCGGCGACCACTTTTCAGAACGTCCCCGAACTTGATTGCCCCCAATTCTATATATTTTTGGAATCTACTCCCCTTTTACTAGTTACGGTGCCAAAGCTTTCATACATACATGAAGAATTTCAGACCAGTCCTCCAAAGAAACTCTCAGGGTTATGCAATTAAAGTTCTTACGTTTAAATGGTGGCTTATTTTTACTCACCAACCAATCAGATCTTATTTACATTTGAAAGCTACACATCTGATGGTTGGGGCAAACTTACACCATGTTAACGATAAGAACTTTGATTAATCTCCCGACCTGTGTTTTTTAGTCTGAGATTTTGTGGAAATAAAATTAGATGAATTCAAGGTTTGAAATCCTATCTAAACCACACTTTAAAGGCAAAAAATCCCACTAATGTCAATTTCCCCCTGTTCTGAATCAAAGGTATGGCCATATGTGGTGGTGCACACAGGACTTGCACCAACTAGTCAAATGGGACCATGCCCAGGTGCAATGCAGAAAAAATCTAAGTGTTTCTGTAATTTCCAACAGTCTACCTACACTTTTCAAAGGAAACAGCTCTGAAACTTGCGTAACAACATGTCATCTTTCTATATTACATAAGAACTTCCAGACCAGTTACTGCTCCATAACCACTTGGTGCTTTTTGGAGATTTGTAAAAATATACTAAACTAGAGGTGATTCAAAGGTTGACATCCTACCTAACCCCACTTGACAGTAAAAACCCCCCACTAAATGGCAATCTCCCACATGTCTTGAATCAAACGTATGCCATATGCGTGGGTGCACACAGAGGCATGGCCACTACTAGCTTAAATGGGACACATGCCACAAGTGCAATTACAAGAAGATCAAAGTTTTCTGTAATTTGAGCAGCCTATTCAACTTGGAAATACCCCCCACAAACTATATTTTTGTTGGAAGCTACACACCTTCAGCTACATAACAGTGTCATGCTTTCATATATACATGAAGAATTCCAGATGCTATTATTTGTAGAACTCTGTGCTTTTAGGATTTTGTGAAAAATAAAATAAGAGGACTCAATGGTTGACATCCTACCTAACCCCTTGGCAAGTAAAAAATCCCACTAAATGGCAATCTCTCACATGTCCGAATCAAACGGTAATGCATATGGGTGGTGCAAAACAGAGACGGGGCCACAACTAGCTCAAATGGACCCATGCGCATTGCAATTACAAGAAAAAATAAAAAAACGCCACAACCACCCACCACCACCCCCACTCCCCCTTTAGTGGTATTTAGTGAAAACCGGTTTAGTACGGAGAGTCACACCAAGTTTTTGCACACTTTACTGATCCTATTCAATCAGTATTTTTTTGTACCGTCTGCAAAATTTCCAAACTAAAATAGGTTTTATTTCCCTGAAATCGAACAAATATGATCTGCGTTTACTTTTCCGATACACCTGGGGCATTGGGAAGCTTGGAGAAGACAAAGTTTTTGTCTATTTTATAGTTTTAGGGTAAAAAAAAAAAAAAAAAAGTGTATGTATCACTTTAAAGAATTTTGTGTGTGCATTTCAACTTTTTTTTTGGATCATTCCCAAGATGTATCATCAATCATCTTAGGGAATGATAACGACTTGGAATACGGGCATAAATGCCTGTTTCCAATTCGAAATCCGATCTTTAGAAAAAATCCTTTTTGTGAATGGAACAATATATACTATATTTGTTTCTATAGTTAGTAAACAAATTCACAAATAATATAGTAAAGCTGTTCTGACGCTTTACTATACCAGTACTGCACTGTGATCTGAATGGAGATCGCAGTGAAGTACCACTCCACTAGACCACTAACATTGTACCTCTCTATGGGAAGACAAAGCCCATGACGTCACCGGGGTCTCCCTTTCCACTCAGATTCTTCCTCCACTGGGACCGACTTCCTTCTATGCAGTCATGGCTAAGGTAGGGATATCTCCCATCCCCCCCCTTGCTTTGGATGAAACCGAGGGGGGATCGAGGGGCTAGGGGGGCAGTTTGAATACTGCCCCGGATCGCCCCTAGCGCGGCCAGATTTTTTTTTTTTTAAAGGGACAGCCACAGAACGTGTATTCACGTTCTGTGGCAGTTTGAGCCTTTCCTGCACAGAACGTGAATATACGATTGTGGCAGTGAAAGGGTTAACAGCAACCGGCAACCAGATGCAAACCTTTAATGCAAGTTTAACACGTATTAAAGGGAACTGTGGGTCCAAAAATGACTTTAGGTAAATTGATAGCAATTGCTCTCCTAGAATTTTTGCATTGTGCATTGTCATTGTTTGTTTTTGCATCGTTTTTGAATACATTTTGATTTACATTTTTTGTGTGTGATATCAGCGCAGCATCACCAGGTCCCCCTGAACTTCCAGCTTCCTGCCCTGAAACCATGTCAGTCGATGACAGTCCATCTGCCCTGTGTCTCCTCCTCCTCCATTGCAGGCCCCTCCTCTTTGCAAGCCCCCCCCCCGCCCTCCCCATCATGGCCCATGCCCCATTTGCAGGCCCCCTTGGCCCCAACCCTTACGCCCCAGGTTTGGCCCCGCCTACTCATGTGGTGATTTACCCCCGCCCACTCGTGGGTACTGTGGGCCCTCAGACCCCCCCCCGTACACCACTGAGGAGTCGAGCCTGTGCTCGCTGGCAGTGAGGTGGAGGAGCACGCCTTAGGATGTCACATGTCAGCCTCCCACCCATTAACTTTCCTGGTCAGTAATTTCTTTACATCTGAGCTGGTGATAGATATTTTTGGACTTGTTTGGAGAGCACATTCCCCTTTACAGGGTCGTCCAAGTGGAGTTTAATGAAAACCAGTTTCCGACCTTTAAAACGAGCCATCCCACCTCTACGTGCCCACCGCCCAAGATAAAGACCTGACTACCAGACAGTTATTGGGTGGGAGGCTGACATGGCTCACATTCCAAAGGCTCTCCCTCACATGCCGCTGGCTACAACAGCCTCAGACTCCTCTCTCTGCTGGCTGGTGTGAAAGCACCTGCTGCACAGACTGGTAATGGAATCTCCAGCCCTTCGGCTCCTCATTAATTGTGGAAACAGCCCTTTTCAGGCAGAAGTTCTCACTTCTTGACTGAAACTCTGTTTTCTAGAGTTTTTCGTGTGTTGTTGTGTGTTGTGTGTAGAGTAGGGTGGGTGTCAGAGTGCCCAACGCAACCTGTTGAGCGGGTGGGGCTGACACCCGGAGTGGTGGGCGTGTGAGGCTTTGTTTCAAGGGAATGGCTCCAAGGGGGCCTGAACATGGACGGAACCATGGGGTCCCATGAGTGGGAGGGAACAGGGGGCTTCAATGGGAGGAGACACCAGGGAAAGACTTGAACCTGCCAGTTTGTTCAGATGCAGGAGCAGGAAGTGCCGTGGGACCTGGTGATGCTGCTGCCATATCACACAAAATGTAAATATCTTCAAAACTATGCAAAATAACATGGAAAAAATTGCAAAAACTCTCAGGAGAGCATTCCTATCAATTTACCTAAAGCCATTTTTGGACCACAGTTCCTTTTTAAACCAATAGACCCCATAGAAGCCATGAACCTGTGTCCTGAACTGATAAATGTAATAAGACTGAAACATGCAGGATAGTCTGGGTTCTTATAGGACCTCACACTGACCATAGTGATCCCTTTCTAACACATTGACCAATAGTGATCCCTCTACACATTTTACCAATAATGATACCCTCTGTAACACATTTACCAATAGTTATCCCTCTCTAACACATTGACCAATGGTGATCCTTCTCTCACACATTACCAATAGTGATCCCTCTGTAACCACATTTACTAATAGTGATCCCTCTGTAACACATTTACCAATAGTGATCCCTCTCTCACATTTACCATAGTGATCCCTCTCAAACACATTTACCAAGTGATCCCTCTCAACACATTTACCAGTGATCCCTCTTGTCAACACATTTACCATAGTGATCCCTTCATAACACAATTGACCAATAGTGGATATCTCTCGTAACACATTGACCAATGATCCCTCTCTAACACATTGAATCAATGTGATCCTCCTTAATAACACTTACCAGATAGGCTCCTAACACATTGACCATAGTGATCCTCTCTAACGATCCCTGGTGACAGGAGTTAATGGGAGAGGGTGAGTATTGAAAGACATTTTGATAACTTTAATTATAGAATGATCCAATGGGATCTCCTATTGATCTATTATTGTTGGAAATTTAAGGGGGAAGATTGATTCAAGCTCTGTCCAACAATTGTATTTCACTGCGGTGTTTCTACGGAACTATAAACACTATACAATGTTACAATAAATAGATCAAAATATCATTAGGGGATGTGACACTAATAGAAACAAAAGATTTCATAGGATTTTCTTTTATTTTTAACATCTTGCCTTTATTTTTTTTGGTACAAATCCCTAAATTTTTATAGTAGTGTGTATAAAGATTTATATCATCTGTGTCCACATATAGCTAACATACACCCACATATTTCCCACTGTGCACCAACGGCACATTTTTCTAGTCTTATAATAAAGGTGTAGTTGTAAAATACAGTTACCGATTGGTAATTTACGATCACGTCATAAACTAATGTTTGCAAGAGAAGAAACCATGTTATCTGTATTTATTTTACGGTTTTGTATTTACATTACTGAAAATAAAAAGAAGCCTGTAGACAGTTTTTTCTTCGTATGTCATGGTGCATATTAAAAACCTGCGGTCTCCACATTATTGACACCACAGGTTTTATAACTACCACTAACAATTGGCCGTAAACAAACTCGTTATTGGTACTTTAACAAACGTCATTGTTGGTTGCAGCAGTCGCAAACTAACAGCCATGTCATAAATACTGACGTGCTGTATTCCCTATGGAGTGCACAGTATGGTATAAAATACATATGATATCGGTATTTTAAATCAACGTAAATAATGATGTGGGCAGAAATATTATGAGGTCCGTTTTATTTTTACAAATATTGTAACACTAACAGCTTCATTTACCCAAGCCGCTAAAGCTCTGGGTAAAAGTCCTGTTTGCGATTTTTAATATTGCGTTTGCAAATGTGGGTAAATCCCATGGGGATTTACGCACTGCAGGATTTTAACGCCAGCTATCTGCTGGCGTTAAAATCCTCTGCTAAAATAAGCGCAAAGCGCGAAAGTAAATCCAGGTGTCGGTGCGCGTTTAGCGTGACTTTAACCTCCATATTTTTGCCCACGAGTCTGGGTAAATGCGGCCCTAATACTTCAGGTGTTATAAATAGGTCCCATAGAGGGGTATAATCAGCTCTGTTCATCTGAGTACACGACAGAGCAAATTAAACAAATATGACTTAATATTTAAATAAAGTTTCATTTCTGAAGGACATTGGTCCTCATGCTTTTATTTTAACCTCATACATGCCAGAGAGAATACACCTACTGTAGTATACACCAAGTGATCTATCTGTTGGGGGCAAGGCTCAAGCAATAAATATTTTAATCATTATATTAGTACTGAACTATTTATGTATTCATTCAACGTGGTGCTTTATAAATAAGTATTATAAACATATATACATTATACATATCCTATTTATTAAAAAAATTCGATCAGATGTGTAATTTCTTGTGTCACAGATTGAGACCCACAATGACAAATATTAACATTTAAAGGATAAATGTAAATTTATACGACATTATAAAAAATTTCTTTGCAGTATTCGCCATTACAAATTGTGTTATGTTTAATTATTTGAAGCCTCTCCGTGTATTATGCAAGTTTTGATCACAAAACCAAGTTTACAGCATTTTTTAAGCCATGTTAATAAAATACACATACTAAAGGTCACTATACCACTGAAACAACTTTGGTATTAGTGAATTTTTAGTAACTGCTCCCATACTGGTGGCCCCCACCTCTGTTAGTCACTGCCCACTGTAATCCAGCCGACACTGGATACATTCATTTACTAAATGAAGAGCCTATTCAGCCCACACTATAGAGCTCACTAACATTTTTCCTGAAACTGTTGGAGAGTGGGTGTGGCTGCTGCTAGACACTAAGTAACATGCCTGTGAAAGTGGTAAGGGGAAGGGATGCTGCTGCTGTGTGTGAAACTTCTCCCCTTCTAACATGCTCCTGTAAGGACCTTCGTGGCATTATGATTAGATGATTGATAGACAGATCATATGATAGGACGAGATACAGACAGGCAGATGACAGAGACGACAGAATAGATGACATACAGATATATAGATTGATATACAAGGAAAACAGATGATTGATATAATAACAGACAGACAGACGATAGACAGATATTATAGATAGATCAGACCGAGAGATAGATGATAGACAGGAGCCAATATGATTAATCAGCTCATTATATTTGGGTTGTATTAATAATGCTTTGACGTGTTGGAGATCCTAGTATGAGGTCACTGGAGGGATCAAATTAGCATACCTGGTTTGAGTGACAGATCTTTCCGTACATACTGTTATTTAAAATGAAGATTTCTGAAATTCTACACGCTCAGATTTTAAATCTGAAAAAGTGACCATTACCCATCTAAGGTATGATTTTTGAAAATTTGATTTTTGGAAGTATAGAATACCCTTTAGCACACAAATAAATGTTTTTATCTATTTTTTTAATATGTAAAAAAATTAATAGTACAAGGCAAAAGTTAATTTTATACTTTTATACTTAAATATATAATTCACTTTTCTTGAATTCCAAGGCAGCCAATCATGTTATACGAATATCCCCTTATTAAGTAGGACCAGAGTCAAAACGTAATAACTACCCCTCAATTACAGCCCCCTGGTGCTGTTTGAGTCAAAAAGTAGTAGGTACACTATCATGATGCTGTATAATATTTACCTTTGCCTGACACTTCCTTATCTTTTCCAGAGAAAAGTTAGCTGGAAGTTTTTTTGTTGTTCATGTTAGCCCTTATAATCCTCTCTTGTAACCCCTTTTTTTGTGTTTGCTACCATTCGGCTTGAAATTTAAAAAGTCTTTCCAAACATTTTCTTTGCCTATTTGTAAGAAGCTGAAAAACTCTGTAATGCCTCTCTGCCCAGGAGCTTTTATATTGAGGTTGTGAGCTTTTTACTGGCGAGCGATCCGTTGGCGAGTCACATATGCCACAGCTATAGAAGTGTCAATTTGGATAAGTACTAGTTAGTTTCTGAACAATGCACTTGAAGTGGATCAATTCCTTTCAAATTGATTTCAATTCTTTGAATTGTGAGGATGTTTCCCTATTTCTTTTGTTATCAATCATCTTCCTTGTTGGAATCGCCCTGACAGTGGTCCCTCATCCCAAGAACTGTTTTTTCTGTGTTTGTGGGATGACTGGAGACTAGAGGTTCCCTTTGCTTACATTTATGGGGGACATTCACCTCTACGTAAACTGAAAATACAGTGGTCCTTGAGAATCATCAGCCTTATGTTTTACAACTAGCTTTGGAATTGGCTCTAATTCAGAAAAAAATAATTTTCATCCTCTGATATTTCACCTTATTCCTACGACAATTGCCTGTTCCACTAGAAGAGAGGGCCTCTTGTAAATATCCTGCTGAGTAACTTTTCCATAGAATTAATTTTATAGAAATTCAGAGATGGAGACAAAAAGAAAACAGAAGAAGGGAAGAAAAGAAGAATGACCCCTGTCACAAAGCCAGACTGGCTCGGGATGGGCCTTGTCATATGCGAAAAGTTTTTGTTAGGAAATAGTTAGAATACAGAACTGATTGGTCAGGGAGGAGCTTACCGGAGAACTTTGAGCAGGATTTCCTAACTGTTGACAAGGACAAGCTGAGGGTAGTCAAGAAAATCTTTTTAGCTAAAAGAAAAGGTTTTCCTGAAAAAATGGAGTACTACAATACCTTACTTGGAGTAGTTTGGTTAAAAAAGAAAGCTTCGAAATCACATGGGCAGGAATGGCTTCATAACTGACTTTAAGAAAATAAGCTTTCTGTCAGCAAGTTAGTCTCAGCAATGAGCCCTGTGGATTGTAGAAAAAGTCAAGCGTTTAAGCCCTCAATAACTAAACCAACACCACGTTTTCAAAAAGTACTGGATTAATTAGATATCACAAATATAAAACCATTTATTACCTATATAAATTAGCTGGCAGCTATAAACCCCTACGTAATAATACACACATGGGTACACATATCAATATATATTATAAAACGTCCAAAAGTATCAAAATAGATATGATAAAGCCCCTAAATGTCTGGACAGACACCGTCCATGAAGGTTTGCAAATGGATAATCCTCTCCAAACATGTAAATATCCAATAGTAACCAGTTTACTGAATAGTAATCCAGTGTCCAGTTAATGTGCTAGATTCATGCTCATCTCCATCTTACTACTTGCAGCATGAATCTAGCACATTAACTGGACACAGATGTACTATTGGAGTAAAACAATTAGGACGCCCTATAAAAGACAACGAACTACAGACTGACTTCACTCTTGCTCTCTGCCTATAAAGCCTGATTGGAGCGAACGCATAGCATTCGTGCGTTACCAAGAAGAGGAAGTCCTATATAGGACACAGTACTAACGTGAACTACGCTCCTCTGTAAAAAAACAACAGCCAACTGGCCACGGCTTAACGACGCTCACCAGCCTTGTAGATATCCACACAGGACAGAACCCATGATCGGAGTGACCACGGACACATCAGAGTGTACGGGACCAGGTGTCCTGGTGGAATAACGTCGAGACACACGATCAGGAGGAGCAGTGACGTATTTTCTATTTGAAATTTGAGATTGAGTTTTAAACAGTGTGCACAGTTGAACTAATTTTGCATTACTATTGGATATTTACATCTATGGAAGGAATATCCATTTGGAAACCTTCATGGACTGTGTCTGTCCAGCATTTTAGGGTCTTTACTCATATCTATTTTGGAATACTTTTTGGACGTCTATATTATATTGAATATTATGTATCCTGTTGTGTATTATTACGTAGGTGTTTATAGCTGGCCAGCTAATTTTTATATAGGTAATAAATGGTTTTTATATTTGTGATTATCTATTTTAATCCAGTACTTTTTAGAACACATGGTGTTGGTTTGGTTATCTGTAGATATTGGGATCCCGGATTGCTGGTTCAGCATCAAGATTTCTGTGTTCATTTTCCCAGTTGGGGATTCCTGGGTTACACTCTGTGTGGTATCTAGTGGGTGTACATTTTTTTTTTTTGTTAAGCCCTCAGGTTTTTTATATCCAGTTCAAAAGGAAAATGTGACTGTCTCCACTTCAACAGGATTGTGGAAGCAGTCCAATTAGGCTAATTTACAACTCATTTAACGGAAGTGCTATGATCTGGTCAACATTTATACAAACATAGAAAAATAATCAATGCACATTCCTAGGCCCCATACAATATCATATTAATCTGCACACTGGCATACTTTATAAACGAGGGGTTTTAGTATACATACTGTGATCACATGAATGAAAAGCCTTCCAACCACGTCAAGGTAACCCCAGTCTGGAGGTCCTAACTTCTAATCTTTTACATTTCTTTTACTTCAATTACGATTAGCAAACTTTGCATTTCTCATTCTAACACACTGGATCCCATATAACAGACTCTTTCACTTCCCCCCAGCCTTTGGCTTTTTAAAATGAGGGAAGAGGCCATCCAGTCTTTATATTAAGGCAAAAGACCTCCCATAAAGGGGCGTGTTGGGGGTGCTATATCCACATGGAGGCTTGACCAGGCCTCCCAATAAAATACATCAATACAAGGATTGTGGAAGCATCCAATTAGGCTAATTTATAACTACATTTAGCGGAAGTGCTACTGATCTGTCAAACATTTATACAAACATAGAAAGACACTTCACCCGGTAGCGCAAGGCCCCTGCACAGAAGTAGGTGTCCTGGAGTGGCTCATGGCTCAACTTCGTTCACAAGATGGGCTTTTTGCAGCAAAACCGAAGAGGCAAATTAGCCCCATTTTAAATGATAAGCAGGGTTTTTATAAACGTTCTTTTTGTTAAAATGGGGCTAATCAGATCTTGTATAACATTTGAAAGCTAACATCTGATTGGTTGGGGCAAATTACACCATTTTAAATGATAAAACTTTAATAATCCTGAAGAACTTTATTAAATAACCCTGAATGTATGTTTGGATTTACCACCGGTATTGATATAAAGAAACGTTAAGAGTTAATCCAGGAATATTTCCAATTGCCACTTGGAGTCAAAGGATTTTTTTCTCTTAAAATATACATTGAGGTCACCTCAAAAAGCATTAAATGTGTTTATTCGGGACCACACATAAAAATAAATGCAACGTTTTGGGGCGGGGGGGGAAGGGGTAGGGTGCCAGCTTCGCAAAGGCACCTTACCCCTGAAGAAGCCAAAGTTTGTGTTTCTAGGAAGACATGGAAAAGGATAGAAAAAAGTGGGAAACTGATGAGGAACTCTGCAGAAAGTGAGAGATGTCTATAAGTACACTATATAATAAATATGTATTTGCATCCTTACTATGCAATTTAGGTCTGTTCTGATTCAAAGTACTTATTTATTTCATTAATCATTAGACAAGCTGAGATGAAGGCATAAAAAAAAAACAGGGAGAAGAAAGACAGCCAGAATGGTCTTGGGCTGGGCCTTGCCTATCGGTAAAGTTTTTGTCAGGAAATAGTTAGAATACAGATCTGATTGATCAGGAGGAGTTTCCAGAGAAAAATTGAGAGGGAGTTACCTCAAGCAGTTTGGAAAGACACAGCAGAGAGAAGTTCAAGGAAAAAATTTCCCTTCCTCCCCTTATCATTATATTTCATATTTGTATATGTATATTTAGTTTTTATGTTTAATGATACAACTGTATCTTACAGCATTGTAAAGGTGGTTATTGAAGTATGTATTGACTGTAAACTGGCTGGTGGACTGGAGGGATTATTATCACTGGTTGGTCACTGTTACATTAGACCTGCAGTTCACCAGCCATTGTTAGGTCAGACCCTCCGTTTACCAGCCAATATTGCTTAACATTGGCTAATTTTACAGTGACTGGGGAAATGGAGGGCTGCCATATATATGCCACATGGGGTTAGTAATATATGTGCCAAACAGATATTGTTTTATATGTGCCCCCCAACACAGACTGTAATACATGCCCAAGGACTGGTAATACAAGTACCTACCCACCGATTCTGGTAAATACACGTGCCCCAACAGAGACTGGTAAATATAAGTGCCCCAACACAAACTGGCATTATGAGTTGCCCCAGAGACTGGTAAATTAATATAAGCACCCCACAGACTGTAAATTAAATGTAAGTGCCCCACAGGGGAATTATACTTGTAGCATCATGTACTCACTAAAATCAGAACTTATAACCTCTAACACACACGAAATACTATGTGAACACTACTAAATGTAGAATCTTTATTAGTTGCTAGAACATAATAGAACAAAAAATAAAGTCTGGGGATTTTGACCTGTGACCTTGTCGCTGTGGTGCTCTTTAAAAACATGTGCTTAAACAGTGAGCCACAACATGCAAAGTTTTTGTGTATATTTAGAAGCTTTTATATTTTGCTAGGAACAAATTTAGAAAAGTTAGTAAAACTTTTTTTTGTATTGCCCCAGGAGGCAATTCACCCTGGCTGGTAAATAACTGCAGGGAACATCAGCTTTCAAAATTTCACATCAGGGACTTCCATATTGGTATGTAGACATCTGTATAGAAAATACTCTGTGAATAGAGACAGTGAATACTGGGTCAGGGGCTGATCATTGATGACTACCATGGGCTACATCGGCAAAACATTGGAAACCTTCTTAGTTTCCAGAATCTATGATTTACTGTACTAAAAGCAACTTACTAAGAAGAATCTTACATTTTCAGGGGAGAACGCTTTCATATTGGGATAATATAATTAAGTTTTTGAGATGTCTGTGTAACTAATGTAAAATAATGAAGTTGCTGCACTACAATGCAATAATGTTTTACAATGTGGATCGTAAACAGTATAGCAGTAATTAAGGATCGCACACAACAATGTATTAAGGATCGTCACACAACATGTAAAGCAAAAGAAACCAGCAGTAAACATCATGTCATATAGTAAAGACACAATAAAAAGTTCTTATCTTTAAAATGGTGCTAATTTTGCCCCAACCAATCAGATGGTGTTTCAAATGTTAAATAAGATCTGAGGTTGGGGCAAAATTAGCAACCATTTAAACGTAAGAAACTTTTATTGACTAACCCGTTGTTTGTTCTTTACTATTTGACTATGTACTGCTGGTTTCTTTTGCTTATGGTAATTTATTAACACATAAATGCCATATTTAAAAGAACCGGCAGTACTCATGTCAAATAAATTGTTATTTTGCAACCAAGCAACATTGTTAATTATGGGGAACCATTTCAATCATGTGTAAATAAGGACTGTGGCATCATTGTGGCAACATCATTTTTTACATTATATATATATATATATATATATTTATTTTTTTTTAAAAAGTATCAGCCTAGAATCTAATGGTTATATTATAAATATTGCTAAAAAAATCAATGTGTTTGCAGGCTCTTCTTCCCATGATTCTTTTGCTACTAGTAATACCTTCCAACCACACAAATCTTTATTTGGCACTAGAAGCTTAATACTTGAATAATATCCAGCCACAGAGGACCATGGGAAACAGGAAAAAAAAATTAAGCATGCTATGGTATGTATTATGACATTTATTTTTTAAACATAGCAGTTTAGTGGAAATGGGGAATACCTGAAAATATTATATTTTCTTTCTTTTACCTCTCTCAAGTTCGATTAATTAGTTTACACATACCATTATACATTTTTTATATAACTACATTCATTTTCACTACCATTTTGGTCTTAAAACTTGAAGTAGGCATAATTTTTTCCAATTGACTGCAACCCAAATTACATAAGTGGTGGGTTTACAAGATCTTTTAATACCAAAAATCCTGCAAAAATCATTTTTGGTTAGGTCAACTAGGCACCATGGGGCTAGCAGGTCTGTCATTCTGTTTTAATAAAGCTGTGGCACTGTATAACCGCTTAAAACATACAGACACTTTGGCTAAAATCCATTTTCTTGATCTTGCACTGTGGAAATTGGACACAAATTGCAACTTTTACAACAAATAACAAGGTAAATGTGCCATAATATTTTGACAAATTAAACGATTAGTAGACTTTACTTCCCGTGATTTTTGCCTCCCACTTAATCTTCCAAATTACTGGTTACAAATCTTTCTGCACACTTATTCAGCCGTAAAACACTGATTATTTAAAAGCGAAACGAGTACTGTAATTCCAATACATATATTTTCTTTAAAGAGATTTTAAAATAGCTTCTACCATGGGGAAAGAACTAAGGGCAGTGTCAGCTTCATAATAATATCTTAAAATAAGCCAGAAATGATACCTGAAACATTCTCACTGCCAGACAGATCAATCAAATCAATAAGCACAAAATGTCCATTGCCTATCTTCTCTATTTGCTAGAGGTGTCTTAAGGCTTTCTATTTGTTCATTCTCGCTTAGATTTTCCTTTGCGCTTTTCCTCCTTTCTAACCCCGTCTTGTCTGCTTGTTTATTGCTATCCATTAACAACTGCTCCGTTCATAATAGATTTTCCATTTATAGCACTTTGCCACTTTTGATGCCACTTTTGGCTGATTATGTCCGATAGTAAAGTCTGCAAAAGCAAGATAAAGGTAATGGCATACACGATCATGCCCAATGCATCCACTTGGGAAATGGACAATCGTGTACAGTGTAGGGCTTGTATGTCCATTGTCACATGGACTGGACCTAAAAACAAACATGCAGAAATGTTAGGATATGAAAGGTTGATAAATTACTTAATTCATAATACCCAACCCCCTTAATTTTAAATAGTGTCTACATAAAAACAACATATAAAATAGCTTTTAAAATACAATTCTTTATTGTCTTAATGTTTACTATAACTGTATTTGACCTAAAACAGTTTTAGCACTGGCTTATCCTTGCAGCTTTAAGGTCCCACTACACTTGCTGAACAACTTTAAAAAAGGATTTTAAATTTTGGAAATCAAGGAACACACAGTTTACAGGAGTATAAAGTCTGTAATAAGAGTGTAAGAAAGCATTAAACTAGCTAAAATAGAAATGAAATATGGATAGCAGAACAAACATCCAATCCCAAATGTTTTTCTCTAAGTATATCAAGAGTAAAAAGATGAGGACTGAGAATGTGGGACCATTAAATAATGAGGCTAACAATTTTTCCCCTCCATATTCACTATAGAGAATCTTAGTCCTTATAGCAGGACTGTAATAATATGAAGGGTATAAATGATGAATATTTATTCTGGCTGCCAGAGGATATTGTACAGAAAAATAAAAAAAGTTTATATCAATAAGCCCCAGGACTGGATGAAATACATCCTCAGATCTTAAAGAGAGCTTAGTCCAATTTTATTTAGAACCATTCTTATCTTTATTACATTCAGTTTTGTCTGTTGATGTGCAGCTGCATTGGAAAAAAGGCAATGTAATAAAAATGTTCAAAAAAGGTAGTTGTTCCCATTTTGTTAACTATGACCTGTAAGCTAACATCAGTGGTAGGAAGGTGCTGAAAACAAATGCTAAGGTTGTATCTTTGTCTTTGTCTCCAGAACTGATCTTATTAGCATGGATTTATGAGAAATAGATTGTACCAAACAATTCTTATGACGAAGTGAGTAAAAATTAAGTTTCAGGCATAGCAGTGGATGGGTATATTGAATTTTGCTAAGCTTTTGATATTGTGCCACATAGGGTGACTAATGTATAACTGAGGACTGTGTTGGCCTAGAAAAAAACCATTTGTACATGGATAGAGAATTAATTATTGGATCACAAACAGTCGTGTCAATGGAGCTACTTCTATGTGGGCTAAAGTGTTAAGCGGAGTGCCTCAGGTTTTCTGTACTGGGGCCACATCTTTTTAATCTTTATAAACTGACTTTAGATAGAAATTAACTAAGCACAAGCTAGTAGACTCGCTGTTATCGAGGTGCACAACAGCAATCAATATTACAATCAAAACAAAAAGATTACCTGGCACACTCAGAAAATAGCAATTAAAAGAAACCTTTTATTATATTGTAGGGTATGACTTTAAAAAAATTAAACTATAAATCGAACCATCCCCTCACCCAATATTTAAATTGCAAAAATATGATCAAGGAAGGCACCCTTAAACATCATGGAGGCACCCAACCATAAAAATGCCTAAATGTATAGCAAGAGAATAGCTACCGTCTTTAGTCACTTAGTAGGAAAAAGGATGGTGAAAGGTCCGGTCATATAGGGTAATCCGGGAAATCTCTAGTCATTCAGGTACCAAAGGTATTGTGAGAGGCCTGGGCTTCCTCAAGTGCCCATAAGAGCTCTTGATTATAAATGACTTAAAGGACCTGTAAACTCCCCTTAAGCCCCAAATAATATGTCCATTCTTTCTTTTTATTCACCAGGGAGGTGAGAACGCTTATTCTCACCTCCCTGTGAATAATAGGACGCTTGGGGGACCTGGAACTTACCTTAACAACAACACACGCCCTCCACTCGCAGCCGCTCCTGCACTGACAGCCGCTCTGTCCCGCCACGCGCCCTATCTTATGCGCATGCGCGCCAATTCAAAAGATAGGGCGCGCGATCGGACAGAACACTGTTCTGTGCAAGAGCGGCTGCGAATGGAGTGGCGGGTAAGGTAGTTCCAGGTCCCTCTGCGCCCTATTTATTCACAGGGAGGTGAGAATAAGCGTTCTCACCTCCCTGTGAATAATAGAAACGAATGGGACATACGTAATTTTGGGTTTTTAGTTTCCTTTAAGGGGCATTTGAGAGCATGGGTCACTCTGTGTTTGCGTATGAGATTAAATAACTAACTCTGTGTTAAAGAGTGTTCTCTCAGAAATGAGATATTTTACAACTTCAGTATAATAAACTCCCTGTGCCCCTTGCCCCACTTGCAGCCGAGTCCCCCATGTTGCATCCCTTCTTGTGAAAAATTCTGCTTTGTAGCCTCTGCAATCAGCTTGAAAGTTCTGCTTGTTTTTGGGGGTGTGCCCTCCACTCTCTTCTTTTTTTTGCTGTATCATTTAGAGTTTACGTCACAGAGAGGGATTTAGCACAGTTCAGCTACGGGATCACTTACACACAACTTGCACCTCACTTGGTACTGATAATAAAATAATTAATATATATATTTATTAATGTTTTATTGATTTCTATGTTTGTATATAGCAGTGTGTTACTATCAGTGTGTCAGTGTGTTTTTGTCTGAGCTGTCAGTGTGTTTTGTGTAATGTGTGAGTCTGTCATGTGTTTGTGTAACTTTGGGTACAGCGCTTTCTCCTACCATAGTGCTTGTGCATCGCTTAGGAGACAGCTATCCATAATGCACAGCCCATTTCCATTTCCATAGTGCCTGTGCATCGCTGTCAGTGTGGCACAGTAGTGTAGGTAGGAGACAGCTATCCATCACGCACAGCTCTTTTTCCTCTTCCCCTCCATATGCGCTGTGCATCGCTTTCACTGTGGCATAGTCAAGTGTGTAGGTGAAGAGAGACAGCTATCATGATGCCCCAGCCATTTCCCATAGTGCCTGTGCATCGCTATCAGTGTGGCATAGGTAGTGTATTTTAGGAGAGACGCCATCCTCCACGCACGCGTCTTTACCCTTCCCATAGTGCCTTTGCATCACTTTCAGTGTGAAAAGTAGTGTAGGTAGGTAGGCAACATCCACGATGCACAGCCCTTCCCCTTCCCATAGTTCCCTGTGCACCACTTTCAGTGTGACAAAGGGGCATATTTATAAAGGTTCGTTTAACTGTCGCGCGATACTTACCTGTTCCCGTCCGCTTCTATTTATAAAGCGGCGGTACTGGTTTCGCTCGGCTAGTAATCGGCTGTTTTACTTCGCCACCTTGAAGGTGGCGAAGTCAGCCGATACTAACCTCCCGCGGCGGGGATGGGCAGGCAACCCGCGGCGGGTGGTCGCACCCGCCCGGGAGACACGCCCACACCCCCCGCTGCGGGCGACCACCCCGCCGCCGCTTCCCAGCACCCCCCCAATCCCGTTCCTCCCCGCTCGCGGCAATCTCGGAACGGGAGGCTAGAAGGGGCTGCCGCGCTCTCCCCTCCCCGGCACCCCCTCCAAGCCCCCCGCCCCGGCCGCCTCCCGGGAGGGAGCCGCTGGGGGGTGGAGCTCCTCCATCGGGCCCCTGAGAAGAGGCCTTTTGGGGCTTAGGGGTCCCGCTCGAACCGGGACCCCCCCTCCCCGGCCCTGGTAATGGCCTTTGCGGCACTTACAAGTGCCCTTGCAGCTCTGACAAGAGCCTTTTGGGGCTTAAGGGGTCCCGCAGCTCGAACCGGGACCCCCTCCCCGCCCTTGTAAGGGCTCTTGCTTCACTGCAATGTGCCCTTGGCGGCTCTAACAAGAGCCCTTTGGGGCTAGGGGTCCCCCAGCTCGAACCGGGACCCCCTCCCCGGCCCTTGTAAGGCTCTTGCGCACTGACATGCCCTTGCGGCTCTAAAGAGCCTTTGGGGCTTAGGGGTCCCGCAGCTCGAATCGGGACCCCCAGTGTCGGCTCTTAAAAGAGCCCTTGGGCGACTCTTCGGGCTGGCGACACCAACCCCCACCTCAGGTCGCCGATTCCAGGCAGACTCACTGCGGCCACGTAGACCGGCTGGCACCGTTGTCTTTCTTCTTATAAATACGGCGATAGCGCTATTTTTGCGCCGCGATGTGCGGCGGTAATTTTTTTGCGCTATAATATTTGCTTTATAATATAGCCCCAAAGTGTAGATACCAAACATAGTCCATCCATCACGCAATAGCCCTTTCCTTTTTTCATAGTGCCTGTTGCCTCACGTTCAGTGTGGCATAGTGTAGATATGAACAGATGGGATCTGTTTAAATGTGTTTTCAGCACTGAACTATTCCCTTTAAAAAGCTGGTAAAATTCCTGCAAAACTAAAGCCAGCTTGTTCAAGTGCAACCTAACCTATGTCATCAGTAATTTTTTGTAGGGGTATAAACATGAGTTGTCATCTCTGGTCTGAAAAAAAAAGAGTTTGGGGAGCTTTTTAAAAAAAAAAAACATCGGTTTGGGCTTGGGGGACATGGGGGAGCAGAATATTAAGGGGGTTTAATGCTAGGGAGGATAGTAGACGGGGAGGGATAGGGACGTAGGGATAGGGAGGGAGGGAAGGGGGAGGAGGGGGGAGAAGGGCTGCATGCACGCATGGCAGGAATCTCCGTGAGCCCAGGTAGCAGGCAGTGTCCTATAGGACCTGCTAGCCTCCTGGGCAGTTTTTGGAACTTTGGGGGGGGGGACTACAGGAGAACCAGATGGAGTTGGGATGTGAGGTAAGGATTAAACTACACTACATGGTGGGGGGGCCAGTAGTTGGGGATTATAGTTTTGGGGTGGACATCCCTTTAAGTGATCCCGGTTGGAAAGGGATCTTGGAGTTTTGGTGGATAACAAACTAAAGGTAGCAAGCAGTTCCCAGTGCCCAACAGCAAGAGCCAGCATGGTATTGTCTTGAATTCAAGGAGGAAAAATGTTGTCTCCCTCTTTACAAAACATTGGTAACTGCCTCATTTGAATATGCAGTGCAATTTGGAATCCTGTGTACAAAAAAGACATCTTTGAAATGGAAAGGTTTCAAAGAAGGGCAATTAAAATAATAAAGGGAATGTAGGGGCTTGACTATGCTGGCAGATTAATAAGTTTATGGTCTGTTTTACTTGGAGAAGCAACATTAGCGTGGGGATATGATCACTTTAATATACAAATATATAAATGGATATAAACCAAGATGGACGGCACTCCTCACTTCACTCTGACAACTTTCCGCGGGTGCTTCCGCTGTGAGTAGAGAATATAACGTTAACAAAGAAACCGGAGCACTCCTGGGGATCTTCCAAACATAGAAGCTTTATTTATAATACACGTTAATCGACGCGTTTCGGCCCTTGCACGAGCCTTCTCAGACACACAGACACTGTGTGTGTCTCTTGAGAACGCTCGTGCAAGGGCCGAACCGCGTCAATTAACGTGTATTAAATAAAGCTTCTACGTTTGGAAGATCCCGAGGTGCCCGGTTTCTTTGTTAACAATATATAATGACATACAATAAACTTTCTTGTGCATTGTTCACTATAGTTCATATCAGAGACTCGTGGACATCCTTTAAGATTAGAAAAAAAAAAATCAGGTTAGGAAAGGTTTATTTGCAATGAGAATGGTGACCTGTGGAACTGTGTCTTCAGCCAAATGTGGAATGGAAAGTCTTGAATAGTTTAAAAGTGGCCTAGAAAGTGTCTAAACTAAAAAATATTGAGAATTACTTGTATAATATATATCCTGTAGTTCTGGTTGAACCAGGGATACTTTCCGATTGCCATTTAGAGTCAGGAAGGATCCCCCTCCTTTTTTTGCTGGGGTTTTGCCTTCCTCTGACTCAACTGTTAGGTAGGTTAAAAGGAGAGTGAAAAGGTTGGACTGATATAGCGTATATCTTTATTCAGCCTTATTACTGCTATATACATTTTTCTTAAAGGGCATGTCCACCCCCCAAAAACTGAATTTAACCACATACTGCCCACATTCTGCAGTTTAAAAAAATCTTTAACTGACATATTCTGCTCCAAATGGTTCCTTCTGTGCATTTTATAATTCCAGGAAACTGCAGTGTGAAGCTGTCAGTGACTCATCCAGTGCCTGGCTCTGCCTCAACCTCATCAATGTCTGAAGTATGGGCGCTGTTATCTTGGCACTGGCCATGACCAGCACCGCTACATCCAACTTTAACTAGGGGAGGACTTTTAGGTGTGAAAGGATTTACGGTACCATCAGATGTGGCATACTTAATGTAAGATAAATGTAAGCTGACACCCTCACATGCTGGTCCAGATATCTGCCAAGATCTTTTCCTGTGTTTTTGTTGTATTAGTATATTTGTATTTGTTGTTTTTTTAAATCTGAATGTCAGTTCCTATATCTTTATTTTTATAAACACAAATATTTAGCAATATAATAAATACAATAAAAGACCTTGCCAGTTGTAGTATAGTCAATATCTTTTCACCATAAGTATTTCTGAAGATGTGGTCCCAGCAGCCACCCATAGTACAGTTACATCACAACATGATTACGCATTTAATTGTGCTCCAAAAAATGCTATACAAAAGAAAAACATTATGGTGTACAGAATTCATTGTTTCATATAAAATATATATTATATATGAATACATATCTTCTCTTAACACGCTTACCAATCACATTAGCAAAATATAAGGTTTACAGTTACAGGGGAACTAAAATGAACAGAAAACTTTGGTCCCAATAGAAATAGCCATGTATATATCTATATATAAAATATATACAAGCAATATATTATATATAATAGAAAATAAATGGGCAGCTCCTTTGTCTTTCACAAAAATGTGTTATTTCACATCACATCATAGCCATTTGATGTGGGTGGCATAAACCCACTTTTTTGTGCAAGACCAAGGGTGCCCCAATTTATTATTTCTATTATATTATTGGATCTGTTGGGAGCACCCTGGCAGTTGGTACCTTGATTGTGAGTGCCAGTCCTTTTCCATTTATTATTATATATATATATATTATATATATATATCAGGGAAACAATCTTCCCCACAAAAATGCAACCAAACAGGGAGTATCACAGGCCCATAAATGACCCAGTGTAATTTGTTAGGACCTTCCATACTAGTGGTTTCCTTGACGTGGTTGGAAGGCTTTCCCACTTTTTATGCAAATTTTTAACTAAAACCCCCATGTTTTTTTACGGTTTTTGCACTAGCAAAGATATTATGATAGCAATGGGGCCCAGGAAGTGTGCATTGACATATCTCTTTTCTTGTTTGTTCTAATGTTTTGGTCAGATCCGTAGCACTTCCCTATAATGTTATAATAATGTGCTCCCACTCCCCCTTTTGTTTTTATATATAGATTATTTATATATATATATGCCCTCTGTTTGACACAGATCATGTTTATTTATACAGATCATGCCTCTCTCAGAAACATAATATTGATTTTAGAGTTGTGCTCACAACCTTTTTCCCTACACAATATTTGCCATTTGTTATTTGAACCTGTAACCTCATGGTTTTGTTGTGTTTCTAAAGAAGAGTCAATGGTCTACAAACCACATCAGAGCTAAGAAACAGAAACAGGGTCCATTTCAAAATGTTACCTTTTGCTAGGAACAGAATGTAAGCAAAAATTATTTATTTTAACAGGCGATAAAATCAGTTGACTATATAGTAACTGTTCCTGGTAGGCTGTTCTTTGTGGCCATGCTGACTGGAAAATATCTTGCAGGTAATAGCATGTTTTGTTACAGGCACATACCCAAAGCCTACTGCTTTGCCCGGGTGCACTCCAAAAACCACTTTATACAGATGTTTTTGCACTAATTATGTGAATAAATCACTTAAAGGATAAGTAAAACTGTAAAAAACAAGTAATATTTGAAGCTGCAGCTTTAAAAACCTCTCCCCCACCCCCCACCGCCTTTTTTTCTTCTTAGCCCCTCCTGAGCCTACCTGGGCTGCTGTAAATTTGCTGACTCTTGGATGTGAAGTGAAGACTGTTGAGCTCCTCCCCTCTGAGACTTCCTGGCTTCCTCTTCTTCCATATCCCCAAAGCTGGGATTGTGTGGTCTGTGCACGCGCGTGATGTCAGCACGTGACATCATGGCGCCAATGGACGTATCTCACACAGAGCAAACCACACGATCGCAGCTTTTTGGAGACTATAGAAGAAGGGAAAGCCAGCAAGTCTCAGAGGGGAGGAGCTCAACAGTCTTTATGCACATCCTAAGATGTCACAACTTTACAGCAGGCACAGGTAGCCTCAGGAGGGAACTGAAGAAAAAAAAAAGAGGAGGGGGGAGATTTTTTTTAAGCGTGAAGAAAAAAAAAAAAGAGGAGGGGGGAGATTTTTTTTAAGCTGCTGCTTACAATTAAACTTAACTTGCATTTCCAGTGTACTTATCCTTTAAGAAGGAGTGCTCCTTATTTTGTATATATATTGTGAGAGAGCACTTGGAAAAGTTGTGGATGGTCTGTATATTTCCCCTAGGTATCTTACCTATACTTGGTAAGCTGAAATTTAGAAAACAGGTTTTCTAAAGGTAGACTGCACTTTTATATTGATACACTTTGTAATTCACTATACCATTGTTTTTATGGTAGTGTTCTAGGACACACCCCCACGGGGGTGTTCCTTTGGATTGGCACTAGGCTATTTAAACCCACACTCTTGTTCACATCACCTGATGAAGGGGGTGTTACCCTCGAAACGTTGTGTTCTATGTTGATGTTTGGCTCCCAATAAACGTTCCACTTTGGAGTGCAGTCTACCTTTCATCTTTTCAGTACTTTTTTCCCTCTGAAGTAGAGGAATTGGACGTTTTGAACCCACCTGGGGATAGTGTGCATATGGACTTCTGTTACATATTTGAAACAGGTTTTCTCCTGGTTTTAGTAAAATGTGCACTGGGGCTGGTTTGTGTGGGAATCAGATTGAGAAGGGTGGGGCTGATTCCCAATTCCAAGGCCATCCCGTTGATTCCAACTGTCTGCCCAGTTTTTAATAGGTTCTGCTGGTCTCTCTCTCTGACTTGCAGGCTGCTGGTGTGAGCTCTGCATCTAGCAGCATTGAAGGAAAAGACAATATCCTTGAAAGTACTGTGCTCACAGTAAAACCCTGTACCTGATACCCTGGTTGTGTGAGTAACATTGGACTTATTATCCTTACCTATATGCTGGAAATAAAGACGTTTCTTTTGTTTTGTTCTAACCCCCGGCTGGTGGTTCAGAGAACGGCAATTGTTTTTTTCCTGTATGGAATAAACCTGTGTGGAGACGAGAAATTGTAATGCCGTCACTATCGGTTTTCTGGCTTTTTTCTAATTTTTTGTGGGCAGGCAAATAAATGTTCGCCCGTTAACGGTATTAATCCAATGCACTCTTGTGTCTGCGTCCCTACTGGGAATCGTGGCATTAGGCGAAGCACCAATGCCAATCCTCGCTCACTATTATATATATATATATATTATATAATAAATAATATATTAGTATAATAATTAAACACTAGCAACCACTTACAGGTGTATTTGATATTATAACTACATTGGTTGGAGGTGAGAACCGTCATTGGCCCCATAAGGCCTGAAAACTCAATAATGTTGGCTGTTGTTAACATAAAATTGTTTGAAAAAGACCAAGGCGGTCTCTGGCTTGTCGTAGGTTGATTCACATGGGGTTTTTTGCAGAAGCACGCAGGGCGTGAGTTCCCTTAGTCATAACTACTGGAGACCTCAGTCAGTTCGTGTTCGCGATGTATATCACAATATCCACCCACATTATATATATATAATATCAATATATATATAATATATATATATATATATAGTATTATATATATTATAAACACACCTATCCTGCAGACGCTTACTTATACCCGGTGCAGCGACATACCATCATTTATGGAATCCTAGGATCAGTGCACTCTTTTATTTTACAGTGCACCCTTTAATTTTACACTTACAAACATATATGTGTCACAGCAACGTTTCAGCCCTGGACACAGACTTTTCTCAAGCCAACAGAACTTGAGAAAGATCCGTGCCCAGGACTGAAACGTTGCCGTGACACAGAAATGTTTGTGAGTGTATAATAATATTATATATATTTATATATACACACACACACAAACATATTTGCTACTTACACTGTCCTCCAGCAACCCACTTAATTCCAATCCACCATAGTGTGAACATTGAACAGTGGTGATACACATGTAGAAAACTAATGTGATTGAATTTTTTCCTCATTATGAAAAATAGTGTATCGAAGTATTCTATCCCTTTTGAAATATAGTACCACCATAGTGCTGAAGCCACCTGTACAAAAACATAACACTTGAGGTGAGACAGAGATACAGAATGTTAACATGCATCTTGTACTTGGAATTTTCCGTGCATCTTAACATCAGTTTTAACCTTTAACGGTCTGTAGTAATCCACGTGCACAACTAAAAAAATTACTTAAAGGCACCATAACAACAACCCCCTCACCACCCACCCCCCCCCCCCAAAAAATGTAACCTTCTATAAAGTGCAGGAGCAAGTATTCCTACCTCCCATTCTGCTTTAATTTAAAGGGCATGTCCACCCGTTATAAAAACTTTTTACACAATGTAGTGGATACCCTCCCACCTCTAACCGATATATTTACAACTTCAATATCGCTCTCCTTCTTTACTTACACCTCCTCGATCCTCCGCTGTTCTGGTCCAGCTCCCCTGCCTGCCGGAACTGCAAGCAGGGGGACAGACCGGCAGCCGTGGCTGTGATTGGCTGAAGGGCAGCCAATCGCAGCCACGGCTGCCATTAATGAAAACGGTGCTGGAACGAGGAGGTGTAAGTAAAGAAGGGAAGTGATATTGAAGTAATAAATAGAGCGGTTGTGGGTGGGAGGGTATCCCCTGCATTGTGGCACAAGCTTTTAAAGGTACACTACTGCCAGCCACAGAGGGATCAGGAAGGAGGGAGTGAGAGGGGGGAAAGGGCTCTACTGAGCATGCCTCATACCTTGATGAGGCTAGCCAAGCTACAGAAACAGGATGAAGCACTGACAGCTCCTACCCAGAAGTTTCCTGCACTTTGAAGAGGCAGAACAGGAGAACCACAAGGAGCAGGGATGTAAGGTAAGGATTTTTTTTTTTTTTTACAGTGGGGCCAGTAGTTGGTAAAATTTTAGTTTGGGGGGTGGACATGTCCTTTAAAGGTAATTAGCTTTAGAAGTTTAGTCACTAACAGGGCGATGTAATAAGTTCTTATTGTTAAAAATGGTATTAATTTTGCCCCAACCAATCAGATGTTAGCTTTCAAATGGTAAATAACATCTGATTGGTTGTGGAAAAAGTAGCACCATTTTTAACATCAAGAACTTTTATTACATTGCCCTGTAAGTGCTTGCAGCTTTTAGGCACACTGACCAAGTTTTTAAAGAAAAATAATAAGAAAAATTGTTACAAATATTGTTAAAGGACAAACTATTTTCCAACTAATCCCACAGTAAGAAGAATTAAGTTACACTTACCTTAAATCTGCTTTTTTACCCCCTTTTCTGACCCTTTTAGCTCTGGGAGCTTTACTTTTTTAAGGGGGGAAATGTGGGGCACAGCTAGGCAGTAGACTGTCAATCGACCACTCTCTGGCATACCCCAGCCCCTCCCACTGGCCCACTATGTGCATAAACTCTACCCTTTCTATAAGAGCAAAGCTTATTCCTCCGTTACTGCATTGCTAAAGGATTCATTAAAAGGAAACAGAGAGAGGGGAAAAGCATATAACTAGGAGTAAGAGGACATTATGCTATATGGTGAAAGTGAGCACTGGGAGCAGAAAGGTATCAAGTTTATAATTAACTCCCCACTGCTGGCTACATTTTAAGTGGGAAACAAAGCCATTTATTTAAAGGGTATGTACACAGGCAAAAAAAAAATTCCACTAATGACCATTAGTGGAAACTATAATTCCTCCCAACTATCACTATACCATTTTTTTTGTTGATCTGACCCCTATTTCTTTAGATATCCAATCTGAAACATCTTACATTTCAGCACTTTTGTAAGCAGTTTTTCTGCAGCTGGAATGGATTGACAGTTGGTGTGCTGTATACTGTATGCAGTATTGACAGTTGGTATGGGGGAAAATAGTCAGATAAGTGGTCAGAGCCTGAGCAAAAAAAAGCACTTTATTAAAGGCATGCAGCAACACACACAACTCAGAGTAAGTGCTACTTACACAGATTTATTTGTAGATTAAGATGACGCAAAATCATTTTTTCAGTATACATACACTTTAACCACAGAGGTTTTTGTTATTTTTTGGTTAACTTAAACGGTTATAACTACAATATTTAGCTAATTATGCTCAGAGCAATACTCACCCTGACCTCATTCCCATCATCTGAATAATCAACAGTCTGGCATATATAACTATATCCGGCAGCTTTAGCTCCAAGAAATAACTGGAAAATTAAAATTAGATTTAGTAAATATACATTATTTTAAAAAAAAGTCCACCCCCAAAATGAAATTTGCTCTGCAAGAAGAGCACTTCGCAAACCCTGGATAGCGCTATTTTTGCGGCCGCGATGTGCGGCGGTAATTTTTTTGCGCTATAATAGTTGCTTTATAAATATGCCCCAAAGTGTAGATACCAAACATAGTCATCCATCACGCATAGCCCTTTCCCTTTTCATAGTGCCTGTGCCTCACGTTCAGTGTGGCATAGTGTAGATATGAACAGATGGGATCTGTTTAAATGTGTTTTCAGCACTGAACTATTCCTTTAAAAAAGCTGGTAAAATTCCTGCAAAACTAAAGCCAGCTGTTCAAGTGAACCTAACCTATGTCATGCAGTAAATTTTGGGGCAATGGTCCAGCCCCAACTATAATCCCCCTCCCACCTACTAGCCCCCCCTGATGTAGTGTACTTACTTAATCCTTACTCCCTCACATCCCAACCTCCATTGGTTCTCCTGTAGTCCCACCCCCCCAAAGTGTCCAAAAACTACTGCCCAAGGGAGGCTTAGCAGGTCCATATTAGGAACAACTGCTGCTACTGGCCATCCTGCCCACCGGAGAGTCCACTCGACCATTGACGTGCTGCAGCCCTTCCTCCTCCCCATACACCTGCCTCCCCTCACCTCTCCCATCCAACTCCCCTCACGTTATACTATCCCCTCCCCCTAGCATTAAAAACACCCCCTTAATATTTGCCTCCCCCTATGTCCCCAGGCCCAAAAACCCGACATGTTTTTTTTTTTTAAAAGCTCCCACAACTCGTTTTTTTTCAGGACCAGAAGATGACAACGTCATGTTTATACACTCAACAAAATTTACTGGAATGATCATAGGTAGGTTTCAACTTGAACAAGCTGGTCTCTTGTTTTTGCAGGCTTTTTACGCAGCTTTTCTTTAAAAGGAATAGTTCAGTTGCTGGAACCAACCACATTTAACCAGATCCCATCTGTAGTACTTCATTCTATCACTATGCCAAATAGAACGTGAGGCAACAGGCACTGATTACAAAGGGAAAGGGCTGTATGCGTGATGGGATGACTAATGTTGGTATCTACCTATGTTGAGGGCATTTATTTATAACACAGGCAAACTTTTAAGCGCAAAAAAAAATAACCGCTTATGTTGCACCTATGCCCCGCCCACGAGGCTCTGCAAAATTTAGCGCTATCAAACAGCTTGTTCCTTGTTCTGTATTTATAAGAAGAAAGAAGCGGTTGCACGAGCAGGCTCAACTGTTGGCCGCAGTGAGATCTGCCTGGCACGGCAACCTGAGTGGGGTTTGGTGTCGCCAGCCCGAAGACGTCGCCCAAGGTGCCTTTTAGAGCCGCACACTGGGGGTCCCGATTCGAGCTGCGGTAACCCCCAAAGCCCCAGCAAAGGCCACTTGTTCAGTGGCCTTACAAGGCCGGGGAGGGGCGTCCGGTTCGAGCTGGCGGGACCCCTAGCCCCAAAGGGCTCTTGTTAGAGCCGCAGGGCACTTGCAGTGCCGCAAGAGCCCTTACAGAGGCCGGGGACGGGGGTCCGGTTCGAGCTGCGGGACCCCTTAAGGCCCCAAAAGCTCTGGTCAGAGCTGCAAGGGCAACTTGTAAGTTGCCGCAAAGGCCATTACATACCGGGCCGGAGGGGGGGTCCCGGTTCGAGCTGACCCCACTGCCCCAAAAGGCCCTTCTCTCTAGGCCCCCGCTGAGGAAGCCCTCCACCCCCCAGCGGCTCCTCCCCGGGATGCGGCCGGGTCGGGGGGCTTGGAGGGGGTGCCGGGGGGGGGGACGCGGCAGCCCCCCTAGCCTCCCGTTCCGAGCTTGCCAGCACGCGGCGGGAACGGGTTGGGCAGGGCTGCTGGGAAGCACGGCGGCGGGTGGTCGCCGCCGCCGCGAGCGGGGGTGTGGGCGTGCTCCACGGGGGCGGTGCGACCACCCGGCCGGCGTGGTTGCCTGCCCCATCACCCGCCGGCGGGAGGTTAGTATCGGCTGACTTCGCCACCTTCACGTTGGCAAGTAAAACAGCCGATACTAGCCGAGCGAAACCAGTACCGACCGCCGCTTTTATAAATAGAAGCGGCGGTAAACAGGTAAGTATCGCTGCGACAAGTTACGAACCTTTATAATATGCCCCTTTGTCACTGAAAGTGGTGCACAGGAACTATGGAGGAGAGGGGAAGGGCTTGTGCATCGTGGATTCTGCCTACCTACCCATACACTACTTTTCCACACTGGAAGTGATGCACAGGCACTATGGGAAGGGTAAAGAGCGATGTGCGTGTGATGGAGTGGCTGTCTCTCCTAAAATATCACTACTATGCCACATGCTGTAGCGATGCACAGGCAACTATGGGAAATGGCTGTGCATCATGGATAGCTGTCTCTCTTCTCTACCTACACTACGCTGGCAACAGTGAAAGCGATGCACAGGCACTATGGGAGGGAAGAAGAGCTGTGCCGTGATGTGAAGCTGTCTCCTACCTACACTACTTACTTGCACACTGACAGCGATGCACAGGCACTATGGAAATGGAAATGGCTGTGCATTATGGATAGCTGTCTCCTAAGCGATGCACAAGCACTAGGTAAGGAGAAAGCGCTGTACCCAAAGTTACACAAACACTGACAGACTCACACATTACACAAAACCACTCTGACAGTCTCAGACAAAAACACACTGACACCTGATAGTAACACACTGCTAGTATACACAAACATAGAAATCAATATAACATTTAATAAATTATATATTTTATTTTTATTATCAGTACCAAGTGAGTGCAAGTTGTTGGTAAGTGATCCCGTAGCTGAACTGTGCTAATCCCCTCTCTGTGTACGTAAACTCTAAATGATACAGCAAAAACAAAGAAGAGAGTGGAGGGCCACACCCCCAAAAACAAGCAAACTTTTACAAGCTGATTGCAGAGGCTACAAGCAGAATTTTTTCACAAGAAAGGGATCCTGGGGGCATGGGGCAACAGGGAGTTTTATTATACTGAAGTTGTAAAATATCTCATTTCTGAGGAGAACACTTCTTAACACAGTTATTTAATCTCTATACGCAAACACAGAGACCATGCTCTCAAATGCCCCTTAAAGGAACACTAACCCCAAAATTAGTATGTCCCATTCGTTTCTATTATTCACAGGGACGTGAGAAGCTTATTCTCACCTCCCTGTGAATAATAGGGCGCGCGGGACCTGGAACTACCTTACCCGCCACTCATTCGCAGCCGCTCTTGCACAGAACAGTGTTCTGTCCGATCGCCGCCCTATCTTTTGAATTGGCGCGCATGCGCATAAGATAGGGCGCGTGTCGGGACGCGAGCGGCTGTCAGTCAGGAGCGGCTGCGAGTAGGTATTCGGTTGTAAGGTAAGTTCCAGGTCCCCCAAGCTTCCTATTATTCACAGGGAGGTGAGAATAAGCGTTCTCACCTCCCTGGTGAATAAAAGAAAAACGAATGGGGACATATTATTTTGGGGGCTTAAGGGGAGTTTACAGGTCCTTTAAGTCATCTTAAATCAAGAGCTCTCGTATGGGCACTTGAGGAAGCCCAGGCCTCTCCAATAGCCTTTGGAACTCCTGAATGACTAGAGATTTCCCGGATACCCTATATGACCGGACCCTTTCACCATCCTTTTTCCTACCTAAGTGACTAAAGACGGTAGCTATTCTCTTGCTATACATTTAGGCATTTTTATGGTTGGGGCCTCCATGATGTTTAGGGTTCCTTGA
Organism: Hymenochirus boettgeri; assembly: GCA_019447015.1. Lineage (NCBI taxonomy): Eukaryota > Metazoa > Chordata > Amphibia > Anura > Pipidae > Hymenochirus > Hymenochirus boettgeri. The sequence continues at coordinate 163,544,097 of CM033473.1, read as the reverse complement.
TCATATTTTTGCAATTTAAATATTGGGTGATGGGGATGGTCGATTTATAGTTTAATTTTTTAAAGTACATACCCTACAATATAATAAAAGTTTCTTTTAATTGCATATTTCTGAGTGTGCCGAGGTATCTTTTTGTTTTGATTGTAATATTTGATTGCTGTTGTGCACCTCCGATAACGACCAGAGTCGTTACTAGCTTGTGCTTAGTTAATTTCTATCTAAAGTCATTTAAAAAAGATTAAAACGATGTGGCACCAAGTACAGACCTGAGGCACTCGCGCTTAAACTTTAGCCCACATAGAAGTAGCTCCATTGACACGACTGTTTGTGATCCAATAATTAATTCTCTATCCATGTACAAAGTTTTTTTTCTAGGCCAACAGTCCTCAGTTATACATTAGTCACCTATGTGGCACAATATCAAAAGCTTAGCAAAAATTCAATATACCCATCCACTGCTATGCCTGAATCTTAATTTTTACTCACTTCTCATAAGAATTGTTGGTACAATCTATTTCTCATAAATCCATGCTAATAAGATCAGTTCTGGAGACAAAGACAAAGATACAATCTCTATGCATTTTTCACGCACCTTCCTACCACTGATGTTAGGCTTACAGGTCTATAGTTAACAAAATGGGAACAACTATATCTTTTTGAACATTTTTATTACATTGCCTTTTTTCCAAAGCAGCTGCACATCAACAGACAAAACTGAATCTTAAAAGATAAGAATGGTCTAAATAAAATGGACTAAGCTCTCTTTAAGATCTGAGGATGTATTTCATCCAGTCCTGGGGCTTTATTGAGATATAAACTTGTTTCTTATTGTTTCTGTACAATATCCTCTGGCAGCCAGAATAAATATTCATCATTTATACCCTTCCAATTATTTACAGTCCCTGCTATAAGGACTAAATTTCTCTATAGTGAATATGGAGGGGGAAAAATTGTTTAGCCCTCATTATTTAATGGTCCCCAACATTCTCAGTCCTCATCTTTTTACTATTGATATACTTAGAAAAACATTTGGATTGGACTTGCTTGTTCTGCTATCCATATATTCATTTCTATTTTAGCTAGTTTAATTGCTTTTCTTACACTCTTATTACAGACTTTATTACTCCCTGTAAACTGTTGTGTTCCTTGACTGATTCCAAAATTTTAAAATCCTTTTTTAAAGAGTTGTTTCAGCAAGTAGTAGTGGCCACTTAAGACTGCACAGGATAAGCCAGTGCTAAAACTGTTTTAGGTCAATTACAGTATATGTAAACATTAAGACAATAAAGATATTGTATTTTAAGCTATTTTATATTTTGTTTTTATGTAAGACACTATTTAAATATTAGGGGGTTGGGTTATATTTGAATTAAGTAATTTATCACTTTCATATTCCTAACATTTCTGCATGTTGTGTTTTTAGGTCCAGTTCCATGTGACAATGGACATACAGGCCCTATACTGTACACATGATTGTCCATTTCCCAAGTGATGCATTGGGCACTGACGTGTATGCCATTACCTTTATCTTGCTTTTGCAGACTTTTACTACGGACTACACACCAAAAGTGGCATCAAAAGTGGCAAAGTGCTATAAATGGAAAATCTATTATGAACGGAGCAGTTTTTAAAGCGCAATAAACAAAGCAGACAAGACAGGGGTTAGAAATGGAGAAAAACCGCAAAGGAAAATCTAAGCGAGAATAACAAATCAAGAAAGCCTTAAGACACCTCTAGCAAACTAGAGATAGGCAATGGCAATTTTTGCTTATTTGGATTTGGCTTGAATGCTGGCAGTGTAGACTGTTTCTAGGTATCATTTCTGGTCATTTATTTTATAGATATATATTTATGATTAAGCTGACACTGCCCTATATTCTTCCCCATGTAGAAGCTATTTTATAAATATCTCTTTAAAAAATATATGTATTGGAATTACAGTACTTTTCTGCTTTAAATAATCAGTGTTTTACACGGCTGAATAATGTGTGCGAGCAGAGAAGTTTCTGTAACCAGTAATTTGGAAGATTAAGTGGGAGGCAAAAATCACGGGAAGTAAAGTCTACTAATCGTTTAATTTGTCAAAATATTTATGGCACATTTAGCCTTGTGTATATTTGTTTGTAGAAGTTGCAATTTGTCTAAATTTCCACAGTGCAGATCAAGAAAATTGGTTTATTAGCCAAAGTGTCTGTATTGTTTAAGCGGTTATACAGTGCCACAGCTTTAAAACAGAATGTACAGACCTGCTAGCCCCATGTGCCTAGTTGACCTAACCAAAAATGATTTTTGCATGGATTTTTGGTTAAAAATCTTGTAAACCCACCACTTATGTAATTTGGGTGTTGCAGTCAATTGGAAACAATTATGCCTACTTCAAAGTTTTAAGACCAAAAAATGTGTATGTGAAAATGAATGTAGTTATATAAAATGTATAATGTATGTGTAAACTAATCATCAGTACTTGAGAGAGGTAAAAGAAAGAAAATATAATATTTTCAGGTGATTCCCCATTCCACTAAACTGCTTTGTTTAAAAAATAAATGTCATAATACATACCAATAATCGACTCTTAATTTTTTCCTGTTTTCCATGTCCTCTGTGGCTGGAATATGTATTCAAGTATAAGCTTTAGTGCCAAATAAAGATTTGGCTATGGTTGGAAGGTATATACTAGTAGCAAAAGAATCATGGGAAGAGAAGCCTGCAAACACATTGATTTTTTTAGCAAATATTTATAATATAACCATTAGATTCTAGGCTATAGACTTTTTAAAAAAAAAAAATATAATATATATATATACTATATATAATGTAAAATAATGATGTTGCCACAATGATGCCATCCTTATTTTACACATTGATGTAAATGGTTCCCCATAATATAACATGTTGCTTGGTTGCAAAATAACAATTTATTTGACATGAGTACTGCCGGTTTCTTTTAAATATGGCATTATGTTTGTTAATAAATACCATAAGCAAAAGAAACCAGCAGTACATATGTCAAATAGTAAAGATCAACAGGGTGTATCAATAAAAGTTTCTATCGTTTAAATGGTTGCTAATTTTTGCCCCAACCCAGATCTTATTTAACATTTGAAAGCAACATCTGATTTTGGGGCAAAATTAGCACCATTTTAACGATAAGAACTTTTATTGTGTCTTTACTATATGACATATGTTATGCTGGTTTCTTTTGCTTTTACTATGTTGTGTGACGATCTAATTACATGTTTGTGTGACGATCCTTAATTACTGCTATACTGTTTACGATCCACATTGTAAACATTATTGCATTGTAGTGCAGCAACTTCATTATTTACATTAGTTACACAGACATCTCAAAAACTTAATTATATTATCCCAATATGAAAGCGTTTCTCCCCTGAAAATGTAAGATTCCTTCTCTAGTAAGTTGCTTTTAGTACATTAATCATAGATTCTGTAACTAAGAAGGTTTCCATGTTTTGCCGATGTACCCATGGTAGTCATCAATGATCCACCCCTGAACCCAGTATTCACTGTCTCTATTCACAGAGTATTTTTTCTATACAGATGTCTACATACCAATATGGAAGTCCCTGATGTGAATTTTGAAAGCTGCATGTTCCCTGCAGTTATTTACCAGCCAGGGTGAATTGCCTTCCTGGGCAATCAAAAAAAAGTTTACTAACTTTTTCTTAAATTCTGTTCCTAGCAAAATAATAAAGCTTCTAAATATACACACAAAAACTTTGCATGTTGTGGCTCACCTGTTTAAGCACATGTTTAAAGAGCACACAGCTACAAGGTCACAGGTCAAAATCCCCAGACTTTATTTTTTGTTTCTATTATGTTCTAGCAACTAATAAAGATTCTACATTTAGTAGTGTTCACTGATCATTTTCTGTGTGTAGAGTATAATGAGTTCTGATTTAGTGAGTACATGATGCTCAGTATAATTCCCCTGTGGGGCACTACATTTATTGCTGTGACGTGTTATATTTATACCAGTCTCTGGGGCATCCATAAATTGCCCATTTGTGTTGGGGCACTTATTTTTTACCAGTCTCTGTTGGGGGCAACTGTATTTACCAGAATCTGTGTGGGGCGACTACTGTATTTACCAGTCTCTGTGGGACAATTTGTTTTACCAGTCCCTGTGTTGTTGGGGCCACTATATAAACAATAATCTGTTTGGCACATATATTACTACCCTCATGTGAGCATATATAGGCAGCCCTCCCTCCATTTCCCCAGTCACTGTAAATTAGCCAATGTTAAGTCATATTGGCTGGTAAACTGGAGGGCTGACCTAACAATGGCTGGTGAACTGCAGGTCTATGTAACAGTGACCAACCAGTGATAATAATCCCTCCAGTCCACCAGCCAGTTTACAGTCAATACATACTTCAATAACAACCTTACATGCTGTAAGATAATCAGTTGTATCATTAAACATAACAAACTAACTTACCATATTACAAATATGAAAATTAAGTGATAGGGAGGAAGGGAAATTTTTCCTTGAACTTCTCTCTGCTGTGTCTTTCCAAACTGCTTGAGGTAACTCCCTCTCAATTTTTCTCTGGAAACATCTCTATGATCAATCAGATCTGTATTCTAACTATTTCCTGACAAAAACTTTACCGATAGGCAAGGCCCACCCAAACCATTCTGGCTGCTTTCTTCTCCCTGTTTTTTTTTATGCCTTCATCTCAGCTTGTCTATATCATTAATGAAATAAATAAGTACTTTGAATCAGAACAGACCTAAATTGCATAGTAAGGATGCAAATACATACGTATTATTATATAGTGTTACTTATTCATCTCTCACTTTCTGCAGAGTTCCTCATCAGTTTCCCACCTTTTTCATCCTTTTCCATGTCTTCCTATGAGAACACAAACTTTTGGCTTCTTTCAGGGGTAAGGTGCCTTTGCGAAGTGGCACCCTACCCCTTCCCCCCCCGCCCCAAAACGTTGCATTTATTTTTATGTGTGGTCCCGAATAAACACATTTAATGCTTTTTGAGTTGAACCACTCAATGTATATTTTAGAGAAAAAAAACCTTTCTGACTCCAAGTGGCAATTGGAATATTCCTGGATTAACTCTAACTTCTCTTTATATCAATACCGGTAAATCCAACATACATTCAGGGTTATTTAAATAAAGTTCTTCAGGATTATTAAAGTTTTATCATTTAAAATGGTGTCAATTTTGCCCAACCAATCAGATGTTAGCTTTCAAATTTATACAAGATCTGATTAGCCCCATTTTAAACAAAAAAAAGTTTATAAATAACCCTGCTTATCATTTAAAATGGGGCTAATTTGCCTCTTCGGTTTTGCTGCAAAAAGCCCATCTTGTGAACGAAGTTGAGCCATGACACTCCGGACCACCTACTTCTGTGCAGGGGCCTTGCGCTACCGGGTGAAGTGTCTTTCTAGTTTGTATAATGTTTGCCAGATCAGTAGCACTTCCGCTAAATGTAGTTATAAATTAGCCTAATTGGAGTGCTTCCACAATCCTGTATTGTATGTATTTTATGGGGGCCTGGTCAAGCCACCTCCATGTGTATAGCACCCCCAACACGCCCCTTTTATGGGAGGTTCTTTTGCCTTTAATATAAAGCACTGGATGGCCTCTTCCCTCATTTTAAAAAGATCCAAAGGCTGGGGGGAAGTGAAAGAGTCTGTTTATGATGGATCCAGTGGTGTTAGAATGAAGAAATCAAATTGGCTAATCGTAATTGAAGTAAAAGAAATGTATAAGATTAGAAGTTAGACCCTCCGACTGGGGTTACCTTGACGTGGTTGGAAGGCTTTTCATTCATGTGATCACAAGTACTGTATACTAAACCCCTCGTTTATAAAGTATGCCAGTGTGCAGAATAATATGATATTGTATGGGGCCTAGGAATGTGCATATGATTATCTTTTCTATTCTTAGGTATAAATGTTTGACCAGATCAGTCAGCACTTCCGTTTAATGTAGTTGTAAATTAGCCTAATTGGACTGCTTCCACAATCCTTGATTGAAGTGGAGACAGTCACATTTTCCTTTTGAACTGGATAAAAAACCTGAGGGCTTAACATAATGAAACAAAAATAGAAAAATGTACACCCATAGACCAGCCGAGTTAACCCAGAAACTCCCAACTGGGAAAATGAACACAGAAATCTCTGATTGCTGAAACCAGCAATCCGGATCCCAATATCTACAGATAACCAAACCAACACCATGTGTTCTAAAAAGTACTGGATTAAAATAGATAATCACAAATATAAAAACCATTTATACCTATATAAAAATTAGCTGGCCAGCTATAAACACCTACGTAATAATACACAACAGGATACATAATATAATATAATATAGACGTCCAAAAAGTATTCCAAAATAGATAGAGTAAAGACCCTAAAATGCTGGACAGACACAGTCCATGAAGGTTTCCAAATGGATATTCCTCTCCATAGATGTAATATCCAATAGTATGTCAAAATTAGTTCAAACTGTGCACACTGTTAAAACTCATCTCAAATTTCAAATAGAAATATACGTCACTACCGCTCCCTGATCGTGTCTCGACGTTTATCACCAGACACCTGGCTTCCCGTACACTCTGATGGTCGTGGTCACTCCGACTCATGGGTTTCTGTCCGTGTGGATATTCTAAGGCTGGTGGAGCGTCGTTCAGCCGTGAGAGTTGGCTTGTTGTTTTTTACATAGGAGCTGTAGTTTCACGTTAGTACTATGTGTCCTATATTAGGACTTCCTCTTCTGTTGGTCGTGCGAATCTAGCGTTTCGCTCCAATGCGAGTTTTCAGGCAGTGACTTCAGTCCTGTAGTTCGTGTCTTTTATAGGGCTGTCCTATAGTATGTATTTACTCCATTAGTACATCTGTGTCCAGTTAAGTGTGCTAGATTCATGCTGAAGTAGTAAGATGGAGATGAGCATTGAATCTAGCACATTAACTGGACCATGGGATTACTATTCAGTAAACTGGATTACTATTGGATTTGCATGTTTTGGAGAGGATTATCCATTTGCAAACCTTCATGGACTGTGTCTGTCCAGCTTTATAGGGGCTTTACATCATCTATTTTGAACTTTTGACGTTTTATATATATATTGATATTGTGTACCCATGTTGTTGTATTATAGTAGGGTTATAGCTGCCACTATATTTTATAGGTTAATAAATGGTTTTTATATTGTGTGACTATGTAATTATCGTAACTTTATGTTAGAACACGTGGTGTTGGTTTAGTTATCGAGGGCTTAAACGCTTGACTTTTTCTACACTCCACAGGTGCCCACTGCATGCTGAGACTAACTTGCTGACAGAAAGCTTATTTTCTTAAAGTCAGTATGAAGCCATTCCTGCCCATGTGATTTCGAAGCTTTCTATTTTTATAAAACCAACTACTCCATAGTAAGGTATTGTAGTACTCCATTTTTTCAGGAAACCTTTTTCTTTTAGCTAAAAAGATTTTCTTGACTACCCTCAGCTATGTCTTGTCAACAGTTAGGAATCCACTCTGCTCAAATGTTCTCCTGTAAGCTCCTCCCCTGACCAATCAGTTCTGTATTCTAACTATTTCCTAACAAAAACTTTTCGCATATGACAAGGCCCATCCCGAGCCCATCGGCTGGCTTTTGACAGGACTGTCATTCTTCTTTTCTTCCCTTCTTCCTGTTTTCTTTTTGTCTCCTCTCTGAATTTCTATAAAATTATTCTATGAAGAAGTTACTCAGCAGGATATTTACAAGAGCCCTCTTCTCTCTAGTGGAACAGGCAATGTCGTCGGAATAAGGTGAAATACAGAGGATGAAAATTATTTTTTTCTGAATTAGAGCCAATTCCAAAGCTAGTTTGTATAAACATAAGGCTGATGATTCTCAAGGACCACTGCTATTTTCAGTTTACGTAGAGGTGAATGTCCCCCATAAATGTAAGCAAAGGGAAACCTCTAGTCTCCAGTCATCCCACAACTACAGAAAAACAGTTCTGGGATGAGGAGACCACTGTCAGGGCGATTCCAAACAAGGAAGATGATGATAACAGAAATAGGGAACATCCTCACAATTCAAAGAATTGAAATCAATTTGAAAGGCAATTGATCCACTTCAAGTGCATTGTTCAGAACTAACTAGTACTTATCCAAATGGACACTTCTATAGCTGTGGCATATTGACTCGCCAACGGATCGCTCGCAGTAAAAAGCTCCCACAACTCTCACATATAATAAGCTCCTGGGCAGAGGCATTCAGAGTTTTTCGCTTCTTACATAATAGGCAAAGAAAATGTTTGGAAGACTTTTTAAATTTCAAGCCGAATGGTAGCAAACACAAAAAAGGGGTTACCAAGAGAGGATTTGGGTAACATGACACCAAAAAAACTTCCAGCTAACTTTTCTCTGGAAAAGATAAGGAAGTGATAGGCAAAGGTAAATATATATATTCAGCATCATGATAGTGTACCTACTACTTTTTGACTCAAACAGCACCAGGGGGCTGTAATTGAGGGGTATTATACGTTTGTGACTCTGGTCCTACTTACATAAGGGGATATTCGTATCAACATGATTGGCTGCCTTTGGAATTCAAGAAAAGTGAATTATATTTAGTATAAAAGTATAAAATTACTTTTGCCTTGTACTTATTTAATTTTTGTTACATATTAAAAAATAGATAATAACATTTATTTGTGTGCTAAAGGGTATCATACTTCCAAAATCAAATTTTCAAAAATCATACCTTTAGATGTGTAATGGTCCCCTTTTCAGATTAAAATCTGAGCTGTAGAATTCAGAAATCTTCATTTTAAATAACAGTCATGTACAGGGAAAGATCTGTCACTCAAACCAGGTATGCAATTTGATTCCCTCCAGTGACCTACATACTAGGATCTCCAACACGTCAAAGCATTTATATACAACCCCAAAATAATGACTGATTAATCATATTGGTCTCCTGTCTATCATCTCTCTCTCTGTCTATCTATCATATATCTGTCTATCGCTCTGTCTGTCTGTTATATATCAATCTATCTGTTTTTCCTTTATATATCATCTATATATCTGTATGTCTATCTATCTGTCGTTCTTGTCTATCTGCCTGTCTGTATCTGTCTCTATCTATATGATCTGTCTATCAATCATCTATCATAATGCCACAGAAGGTCACTTACAGGAGCATGTTAGAAGGGAGAAGTTTCACACAGCAGCACAGCATCCCTTCCCCTTACCACTTTCACAGCATGTAACTTAGTGTCTAGCAGCAGCCACACCCACTCTCAACAGTTTCAGGAAAATATGTTAGTGAGCTCTATAGTGGTTGGGCTGAATAGGCTTCATTATGTAAATGAATGTATCCAGTGTCGGCTGGATTACAATTGGGCAGTGACTAACAGAGGTGGGGGCCAGTATGGAGCAGTTACTAAAAATTCACTAATACAAAGTTGTTTCAGTGAGTATAGTGACCCTTTAGTATGTGTATTTTTTAACATGGCTTAAAAATGCTGTAAACTTGGTTTTGGTATCAAAACATTGCAATAATACACGGAGAGGACTTCAAATATAAAACAACACATTTGTTATGGCGAATACTGCAAAGAAATTTTCTTATAATGTCTATAAATTTACATTTATCCTTTAATGTTAATATTTTGTTCATTGTGGGGTCTCAATCTGTGACACAAGAAATTACACATCTGATCTGAATTTTTTTTAAATAATAGGATTATGTTATACATGTATATATGTTTATATACTTTATTTATAAAGCACCACTTGAATGAATACATAAATAGTTCAGTACATAATATAATGATATAATATTTATTGCTTGGCCTTGCCCCAACAGATAGATCACTGGTGTATACTACAGTAGGTGTATTCTCTCTGGCATGTATGAGGTTAAAATAAAAGCATGAGGACCAATGTCCTTACAGAAATGAAACTTTATTTAAATATAAGTCACTTTGTTAATTTTTCTCTCCTGTTCTGTACTCAGATGAACAGAGCTGATTATACCCCTCTATGGACCATTATATAAACCTGAAGTATTAGGGCCGCATTTACCCAGACTCGCTGGGCAAAAATATGGAGTTAAAGTCACGCTAAACACGCATGCCGACACTGGGATTTACTTCGCCTTGCGCTTATTTTAGCAAGGATTTTAACGCCAGCAGATAAAAATCCTGCAGTGCGTAAATCCCCACTGGGATTTACCCACATTGCAAACGCAATATTAAATCGCAAACAGGACTTTTACCCAGAGCTTTAGCGGCTCTGGGTAAATGAGCCTGTTAGTGTGTTACAATATTTGTAAAATAAAACGACCTCATAATATTTTCTGCCCACATTTATTTTACAGTGATTTAAAATACCGATATCATATTGTATTTTATACCATACTGTGCCTCCCATAGAATACAGCACGTCAGTATTTATGACCATGGCTGTTAGTTTGCGACTGCACCAACAAGTGCTGTTAAAGTACCAATAACGAGTTGTACTTTACGGCCACATTGTTAGTGGTAGTTATAAAACCTGTGTGTCAATAATGTTGGAGACCGCAGGTTTTTAAATATGCACCATGACTACGAGAAATAACTGTCTACAGGCTTCTTTTTATTTCAGTAATGTAAATACAAAACCGTAAAATAAATACAGATAACATGGTTCTTCTCTTGCAAACATTATTTTATGACGTGATCGTAAATACCAATCGTGCGTAACTGTATTTTACAACTAACCCCTTTATTATAAGACTAGAAAAATGTGCCCGTTGGTGCACAGTGGGAAATAGTGTGGGTGTATGTTACTATATGTGGACACAGTGATGATAAATTCTTTATACACACTACAAATAAATTTAGGGATTTGTACAAAAAAAATAAAGGCAAGATGTTAAAATAAAAGAAATCCTATGAAATCTTGTGTTCTATTAGTGTCACATCCCCTAAATGAAATTTTGATCTATTTATTGTAACATTGTATAGTGTTTATAGTTCAGTAGAAACACCGCAGTGAAATACAATTGTTGTACAGAGCTTGAATCAATCTTCCCCCTTAAATTTCCAACAATAATAGATCAAAGGAGATCCATTGGATCATTCATAATTAAAGTTATCAAATGTCTTTCAATACTCCCCTCCCCATTAACTCACAGGTCCACCAGGGATTCTGTTAGAGGGATCACTATTGGTCAATGAGTTAGAGAGGGCTCATATTTGGTAAATGGTTACGTGAGGGACACTATTGGTAATGTGTTACGGGGATCACTTGGTAAATGTGTTGAAGAGGGATCACTTGGAAATGTGTTGGAGATGGATCACTATGGTAAATGTGTAGAGAGGGGATCACTATGGTAAATGTGTTAGAGAGGATCACTATTGGTAAATGTGTTCAGAGGGATCACTATTAGTAAATGTGTTACAGAGGGATCAACTTGGTAAATGTGTGAGAGAAGGATCACCATTGGTCAATGTGTTAGAGAGGGATCACTTGGTAAATGTGTTACAGGGGATCATTATTGGTAAATGTGTAGAGAGGGATCACTATTGGTCAATGTGTTAGAAAGGGATCACTATTGGTCAGTGTGAGGTCCTATAAAGAACCCAGACTATCCTGTCATGTTTCAGTCTTATTACATTTATCAGTTCAGGACACAGGTTCATGGCTCTATGGGGTCTATTTGTTAAAAAGGAACTGTGGTCCAAAATGCTTTAGGTAAATTGATAGGAATTGCTCTCCTGAGAGTTTTTGCAATTTATTTCCATTGTTTATTTTGCATAGTTTTGAAGATATTTACATTTTTGTGTGATATGGCAGCAGCATCACCAGGTCCGCCCCGCACTTCCTGCTCCTGCTCTGAACCTGTCAGTCAATCTTCCCTGTGTCTCCTCCCCTTTGCAGCCCCCCTGTTCCCTCCCACTCATGGGCCCCATGGTCCTTCAGTTCAGGCCCCCTTGGACCATTCCCTTACAGCCTCACACGGCCCCACCCACTCGCGGGGTGTCTAAGGTTGCTGTGGGCCACTCTGACACCCACCCTACACACACACACACAACACCGAAAACTCTGAAACAGAGTTTCAGGCGAGTGAGAACTCTGCCTGAAAAGGCTGTTTTCACATAATGAGAGAGAAGGGCTGGAGATTCCCTTACCTTCTCTGCAGCAGGTCCTTCACACAGCAGCGAAGGAGGAGTCTGAGGCTGTGCTAGCCAGCGGCACTGTGCAGGAGAGCCTTTGGAATGTGACATGTCAGCCTCCCACCCAATAACTTTCTGGTAGTCAGTTCTTATATCTTGGCTGTGGAGCACGTAAGAGGTGGTTGATGGCTCGTTTAAAGGTAGGAAACTGGTCTTTCATTTAAACTCACTTGAGACCCTTTAAAGGGACTGTGGGCCAAACGTCAAAAATATTATCCTCTATATGTAAAGTTACGGAAAGTTACTGGGTGGGAGGCTGACATGTGACATCCTAGCGCTCCTCCTCACGTGCCAGCGATCACAAGGCTCAGACTTCAGGGGAGAACAGTCTATCGGCACAGCTCTGCAAGGAATTACTGACCTTCTCACATGACAGCCTGATGGCTGTTTCACAGTTTTTGTAGGGGGGGGGTCTGAGGGCCACAGTACCCACGAGTGGGCGGGGCAAAATCACCATGATAGGCGGCCACATGGGGCTGTAAGGGTAGGGGCCAAGGGGGGCCTGCAAGATGGAGGTCTAGGGTCCTGAGTGGTAGGGCCGGGGGGGCTTCAAGAGGAGGGGCCTGCAATGGAGGAGGAGGAGACACAGGCAGATGACTGTCATCGACTGACATGGGTTTCAGGGCAGGAAGCTGGAAGTTCAGGGGACCTGGGTGATGCTGCTGCTATATCACACACAAAAATGTAAATCAAAATGTATTCAAAACGATGCAAAACAAACAATGACAATGCACAATGCAAAAATTCTCAGGAGAGCAATTGCTATCAATTTACCTAAAGTCATTTTGGACCACAGTTCCCTTTAATACGTGTTAAACTTTGCATTAAAGGTTTGCATCGGGTGCCGGTTGCTGTTTAACCCTTTCACTGCCACAGATCGTATATTCACGTTCTGTGCAGGAAAGGCTCAAACTGCCACAGAACGTGAAATACACGTTCTGTGGCTGTCCCTTAAAAAAAAAAAAAATCTGGCCGCGCTAGGGGCGATCGGGGGCAGTATTCAACTGCCCCCCAGCCCCTCGATCCCCCCTCGGTTTCATCCAAGATCCAAGGGGGGGGATCGGGAGATCTCCCTACCTTTAGCCATGACTGCATGACAGGAAGTCGGTCCCACGTGGAGGAAGAATCTGAGTGGAAAGGGAGACCCCGGTGACGTCATGGAGCTTTGTCTTCCCATAGAGAGGTACAATGTTAGTGGTCTAGTGGAGGTACTTCACTGCGATCTCCATTCAGATCACAGTGCAGTACTGGTATAGTAAAGCTGTCAGAACAGCTTTACTATATTATTTGTGAATTTGTTTACTATACTATAGTAAACAAATATAGTATTATTTGTTCCATTCACAAAAAGGATTTTTCTAAGATCGGATTTCGAATTGGAAACAGGCATTTATGCCCGTATTCCAAGTCGTTATCATTCCCTAAGATGATTTGATGATCATCTTGGGATGATCCAAAAAAAGTTGAAATGCACACACAAAATTCTTAAAGTGATACATACACTTTTTTTTTTTTTTTTTTACCCTAAAACTATAAAATAGCAAAAAACTTTGTCCTTCTCCAGCTTCCCAATGCCCCAGGTATATCGGAAAAGTAAACGCAGATCATTATTTGTTCGATTTCAGGGAAACTAAACCTATTTAGTTGGAAATTTTGCAGAGGTACCAAAAAAATACTTGATTGAATAGGATCAGTAAAGTGTGCAAAAACTTGTGTGACTCTCCGTACTAACCGGTTTTCACTAAATACCACTAAAAGGGGGAGTGGGGGTGGTGTGTGGGTTTGGCGTTTTTTTATTTTTTCTTGTAATTGCAATTGCGCATGGTCCATTGAGCTAGTTGGTGGCCCCGTCTCTGTTTTGCACCACCCATATGGCATACCGTTTGATCAGGACATGTGAGAGATTGCCATTTAGTGGGATTTTTTACTTGCCAAGTGGGTTTAGGTAGGATTTCAACCATTGAGTCCTCTTATTTTATTTTTCACAAAATCTCCTAAAAGCACAGGTTCTACAAATAATAGCATCTGGAATTCTTCATGTATATATGAAAGCATGACACTGTTATGTGCTGAAGGTGTGTAGCTTCCAAAAATATATAGTTTGTGGGGGGTATTTCCAAGTTGAATAGGCTGCTCAATTACAGAAAACTTTGATTCTTCTTCTTGTAATTGCACTTGTGCATGTGTCCCATTTAAGCTAGTTAGTGGCCATGCCTGTGTGCACCCACGCATATGGCATACGTTTGATTCAAGACATGTGGGAGATTGCCATTTAGTGGGGTTTTTACTTGTCAAGTGGGTTTAAGGTAGGATTTCAACCTTTGAATCACCTTAGTATATTTTTTACAAAATCTCCTAAAAAGCACCAAGTTCTATGGAGTACTGTGTCTGGAATTCTTCATGTATATATGAAAGCATACATGTAGAGTGAAGTTGTTAGACGATTCAAGTTTCAGAGCTGTTTCCTTTGAAAAAGTGTAGTAACTGTTGAAATTACAGAACACTTAGATTTTTCTTGCAATTGACACTTGGGCATGGTCCCATTTGACTAGTTGGTGGCCACGTCTGTGTGCACCCACACATATGGCATACCATTGATTCAGAACATGTGGGAAATTGACATTTGTGGGATTTTTGCTTGTCAAGTGGGTTTAGATAGGATTTCAACCTTGAATCATCTAATTTTATTTTCCACAAAATCTCCTAAAAACACAGTCGGGAGATTCAATAAAGTTCTTATCGTTTAAAATGGTGCTAATTTTGCCCCCACAATCAGATGTTAGCTTTCAAATGTTAAATAAGATCTGATTGGTTGGGGCTAAATAAGCACCATTTTAACGATAAGAACTTTATTGAATAACCCTGAGAGTTCTTTGAGTACTGTGTGTCTGGAATTCTTCATGTATGTATGAAAGCTTGGCACCGTAACATAGCTAAAGGAGTGTAGATTCCAAAAATATATAGATAGTTGGGGGCAATTTCAAGTTTCGGATGTTTCCTTTGAAAAAGTGTCGGCTGTTCAAATTACAGAACACTTTGATTTAATTGCTTGTAATTGTATGGGCATTTTGAGCTAGTTGGTGGCCACGTCTCTGTGTGCACCCACGCATATGGAATCCGTTTATTCAGGACATGTGGGAGATTGACATTTAGTGGGATTTTTTGCTTGTCAAGTGGGTTTAGATAGGATTTCAACCATTGAATCATCTAATTTTATTCTTCACAAAACCTCCTAAAAACACAGAGTTCTTGGATTACTGCGTCTGGGATTCTTCCGTATGTATGAAAGCTTGGCACCTTAATGTAG
Source organism: Hymenochirus boettgeri (assembly GCA_019447015.1). Classification (NCBI taxonomy): domain Eukaryota; kingdom Metazoa; phylum Chordata; class Amphibia; order Anura; family Pipidae; genus Hymenochirus; species Hymenochirus boettgeri. The sequence goes on along the minus strand of CM033473.1, from coordinate 163,528,583 downwards.
CTGAAGGAGGTAAATTCAAAAATATATAGTTTGTGGGGGGTATTTCACAGTTCGGGACGGATTCCTTTGAAAAGTGTAGGCTGTTCAAATTGCAGAACACTTTGATTATTCTTGTAATTGCACTTGGGCATGCGTCCCATTGAGCTAGGTGTGTGGCCACATCTCTGTGTACACTGCATAAAAGGATGACACTGTTGCATAGCTGAAGGTGTGTAAATTCCAAGAATATATATTGTAATATAGAGGGGGTGCGTTTAGTCTGACAAATCTGAAAAGTTGCTGTAATTGGGCTACTGTGATTTGGCTCACTTTGTGGCTAGAAGATTCCACGTACGTTTAGTGTTACCTGAATATGGCATACCTTGATTCGGGACATTGGAAAATGATATTGGTAACTTTTAGTTACATTTCATGGGATTTTGGGCATGATTTCTACCTTCGAAAGTGGATTTTTGTTAATTTTTTCAGAAAATCTGCAAAAAAGTTGCAAACTTCTATGAAGAACTGCTCCCGCACCATTGATGGTACGAATGAACAAACACAGCGTTCTGTAGTTAAAAGTGTGTAGATTTGAGGAATATATAGTTTGTGGGGGTGTTTTATGGGGAAAACTGCAGATGTTCAAATTCAGAGTTGCCTGAATATTTTTGCTGTTTTTGAGTAATCATGCATTGTCTCACTTCGTGGCTTTTCGCTTCCATCGGCATTGTAACCACGTATGGCTCACCGTTGATTCAGGACATTTGAGAGATTGATATTTAGTAACTATTTTTTACATTCCCTGAGGTTTTGGCATGGCATTATTACCTTTTGAATTTGTTTTTTGTTAATTTTTCAGAAAATGTGACACTTGTATGATGAACTGAAACGAGACGAACTACATCATTACATAGATGAAGGTTGTGTGGATTCAGGAATATATAGCTTGTGGGGGTTTTACAAAGTTAGGGGTTTTGTGGGAAAAACTGCAGACTGTTTCAAATCAGAGTTGGCAGAATATTTTTGCTGTTTTCCAGCAATCATGCATGTCTCACTTCGTGGCTTTCATTCCATGTCGGCGTGTTGTAACCATGCCAGTGGCATACCGTTTGATTCAGGACATTTGGGAGATTGATATTTGTAATTTTTTTACATTACATTAAATTTGGCATGATTTCCTACCTTCGAAATTGATTATTGTTAATTTTTTCGAAAATCTGTGAAAGTGCGAAACTTCTTAGAAGAACCGCACCCACAACCATTGATGGTATGAATGAACAATACAGTGTTCCATAGCTGAAGTGTGTAGATTCGAGGAATGTATAGTTTGTGGGGGATGTTTTTGGGGGAAAAATTGCAGACATTCAAATTCGGAGTTGGCTAAATATTTTCGCTTTTTCTGAGCCGCCATCGTGCATTGTCTCACTTCGTGGCTTTTTCTTCCACATCCCCACGTGTGGTAAACACACATATGGCATACCGTTTGATTCAGGAAATTTGGGAGATTGATATTAGTAACTTTTTTTACTTCAAGAAGTTTTGGCATGATTTCTACCTTTGAAGTTGTTTTTTGTTAATTTCCAGAATGGTGCGACATTCTACGACGAACTGCGCCCACACCATTGATGTATAAATGAACAAACTAAAGCGTACATAGCTGAAGGTGTGTAGATTTTCAGGAATATGTAGTTGTTGTGGGGGTATTTCTGAGATACGGGTTGTTTTGTGGAAAAATAACTGTACTGTTCAATTCGGAGTTGGCTAAATATTTTGGTTTTCCTGAGCCATCGTTGCATTGTCTACTTCGTGGCTTTTCGCTTCCACGTCGCGTGTGTTACCATGCTGCAACTGTTACTGTTTGATTCAGGACATTTGGGAGATTGATATTTGGTAACTTTTTTGACATTCCATGAGGTTTGGACGTGTATTCTACCTTAATGTTGTTTGAGTTCATTTGTTTTAGAAAATCTGCAAAGTCAAACTACAAGCCTTGCCAATTGGCGGTAGAATGACGAACTAACGCATAATAGCTGAAGGTGTGTAGATTTCAGAAATATATAGTTGTGAGGGGTAATTCTGAGGTTTTTTTTGCTGCTGACTGACATTTGGCAGGGTCCCGCTCTGAGTTAGTTGGTAGCCATGTTCTCTGGGTACACCATGAATGTGGCATACCGTTTTATTTGGGAGGGGTTAGGCTTTCATATTTGAGATGCGTTTGAACTTTCCTCTGCGGTTTTTAGCTGAAATTCGCATGTTATTTTGTCTCTGATTTTACAGTTGAGGAAAAAAAGGAAAATGTGGGAAAACAACTTACAATTGGACGAAGTGCGCGCCAGTATCTGCATTTGATCGAAAACTTACCTCACTCATATATCCTGCAGGTGGTGTAGTTTCTAAAAATATCTCACTTGTGGGGATATTTTAGTAATTTGGAAGATATTCTTGTTAACCGTCAGTAGTGGTTATATATTTTAATTGGTGTAATATTCTTAAAAAGGTGCAGTTTTAGTTGGGGGGGTCTCCTGTACAGAAAAATGGGGGACCTTGTTGTACTTGGGATATTGAGCTTTTAGAAACAGTAAGATTTTTGTGCATAACCTTAAAAAACTAAAAGTAAAATGGGAAAATATCCATGAAATTGTAATTTTAAACTTTTTTTTCCATATTTACCAGATTCCAGTAAATTTCCCAGAAAAGTTACAAATTTGTTACCATTTTAAAGTAGACTTTGTGCTGAAAAAAACAATGTATAAATTCGATTACTCGCAAGGTTCTCTACTGTAAAATTAGTCTAAAGTGTTAAGGGCAAAAATCCTGAAAATTCTGCTGGCAACTAACGCAAAACTAATTTGAATTCGCTGGCACTGAAATGGATTTTTAACAAGTATCGGATACTGCAATGTAAACACTGATATACTACTTTGGGTAGTGTGGATTGTAAACCTACAGTTGGATGACAGTGCCCTATATTAACATCTGCATGGTGAGATTTATAAAGATAATTATCGGTAATCTATACTATTGCAATGCTTTGTAATGATGTTCGAAAAGAACGACCAGCCATGAAGTTAACAGACTTACCCAACCGCCTGATATAAGCCAGCAGAGATTAGACTTTCCCCAATACGTGCAAGCTTTATAAAAAGGCCGTAAGACGAATGAAAAAGCAAGCTGTAATCTGTGTTTTCGTAGTTTCTTGCTGATTCTTTCAGGTGCATCGCAAAATTTGTTCATAGAGTAAGGTACTGCATGATATTTATCAAAGTTTTCCCCATGCAATTTTTTAAGCTTAAATTATTGTGATTTCACCAGGGAAATAAACCTGAGTTTATCATTATTTTTAAAGAAGTAGCTAAAAATTTATTATATTTGTCCATGTGGAGGTTTTTGTATAAGAGTAAAGGGAATGGAATTTTTAAATACACAGTACCCCCCACCCCAAATTTTGATACTGGGTGTTTACTGACATGTATATACCAATAATAATGGTGTTTTGCAAGCTGTCTGAAAAACATACGATGCCTACCCTATAAGCATAAATTTCGTTTCCCCCATGACAGAACAAACAACGTGGTCATAAAATACCACTAACGCCACCGCCATTAGCGTGTTGTTATACACCAAACCCATGGTATCAGTAAAGTCCAACACCGCTGATTATAAATAGAGGTCTAGGGACCAGTTTAACAAGCACGAAACCTAGCAGAATATGATTTATTTCCAGCTATGTTGGCAGTGGCGTGGTTTTCCTAGATTTTTTGGTTTTGAACAAAAATAAAAATACTAGAAACATCTCTGTAAAAATGAACACCAATAATATACAGAATTATAAACCGGCGCTGCCATATTGTTGCATAGAGATGATGGTGGAGCTGCAGCATATTAATCATAAAGAAATAACTCCAATGATGTAAACATCCACCTAAGAAGTTCCCAGTAACTGTAAAATATAATCCCCTCAGTTAATGACATTAAGTACAATGTCACTCTTGAAGAACTGGTAAGATATTGTGTATAGCACGGTGCACACACCCACCTCAACTACATGCTCCCTTTTATCTGATTGTACAGATTTGGACTAGCCTAGAAACACTGGGAAAGTGTTCTGCAGTCAGCTCAGGACTGGGCAGGGGAAAATGACACTGGTCAAACTATGTGAAAATGGCAATGCTGAAACAATGCTCATAACACCTTGTCCTTTCCCGACCCATACAAAATGAGAGAATGAGGCACGACACTATCAGTCTCTTTTAAATTAGTTACTGTTAGTGTATGACACTTTATTTATTTTACATACATTCACAAAAATATGCATTAAATTTAGCAAAAAACTACAAAATCCAAAAATGCCAGTACAATTCGTCAGCTTGAAATCTACCCTACCCAAGATAATGGGTTTGGATGGGATCATCATAACAATTGTCTTAAGTTATCGATATTACCCAGCAGTCGTATATAACAGACCGTCCATTTTCGTATTTCAACAATGGTATTGAAATATCATCCTGTATGTTAGGCAATCTGACGAATAGAGCCCGTTTAAGACACCGAAATTTTTTTTTTAAAAGTCTTTCTTTTATTAAGGTAACTATTTAGAATAAGAGTTTACATCATGGCCATTTACCCAATTAAATTATGGTATATATTTTCTGTAATCTTTTTTATAGTCCTTTTTTACTTAATAGATACTGTTTTTAGGATGTTTGCAGTCGTTTTATAAATTTAGGAGATCAGATGGATTGGATAGTGGCTTTTAACCACGCAGTGGGGCCAACGAGAAACTAGCTATGTTTTTCTTTGTGCACATCAATATGGAAAATTGGTTCTCCTTACAGAGTCTGATGAAAGTACACTGGACACATGTATGAGTCTGAACCTTTATGAACATCATTCCCCATATTTACTGGAGCGGCGTCGAATGGCTGGGGTTTTGCCTTCCTCTGGATCAACTGTTAGGTAGGGTTAAAAAGGAGAGTGAAAAGGTTGGACTTGATAGACGTATATCTTTATTCAGCCTTAATTACTGCTATATACATTTTCTTAAAGGGCATGTCCACCCCCAAAAACTGAAATTTAACCACATACTGCCCACATTCTGCAGTTTAAAAAAATCTTTAACTGACATTTCTGCTCCAAATGGTTCTCCTGCTGTGCATTTTATAATTCCAGGAAACTGCAGTGTAGAAGCTGTCAGTGACTCATCCAGTGCCTGGCTCTGCCTCAACCTCATCAAGGTCTGAAGTATGGGCGCTGTTATCTTTGGCAATGGCCATGACCAGCACCGCTACATCCAAACTTTAACTAGGGGAGGACTTTTAGGTGTGAAAGGATTTACGGTACCTCAGATGATGGCATACTTAATGTAGATAAATGTAAGCTGATCACCCTCACATGCTGGTCCAGATATCTGCCAAGATCTTTTCTGTGTTTTGTTGTATTAGTATATTTGTATTTGTTGTTTTTTTTAAATCTGAATGTGCAGTTCCTATATCTTTATTTTATAGAACACAAAATATTTAGCATATAATAAATACAATAAAAAGACTTGCCAGTTGTAGTATAGTCAGATATCTTTTCCACCATAAGTATTTCTGAAGATGTGGTCCACAGGCAGCCAACCCATAGTACAAGTACATCACAACATGGATTAAAGCATTTAATTGTGCTCCAAAAAATGCTATACAAAAGAAAAAACATTATGGTGTACAGAATTCAATTGTTCATATAAAATATATATTATATATGAAATATCTATCGGATCCTCTCTTACACGCTTACCAATCACATTAGCAAAATATAAGGTTTACAGTTAAAGGGGAACTAAAATGAACAGAAAACTTTGGTCCCAATAGAAATAGAGCCATGTATATATATCTATATATAAATATATACATACATATATATTTATATATAATAGAAAATAATAATGGGGCTGCTCTTTGTCTTGCCTCAAAAATGGTTATTTACATACATCAAGGTTGCCATTTGATGTGGGTGGCATAAACCCACTTTTTGTGCAAGACCAAGGAGTGCCCAATTTATTATTTCTATTATATTATTGGATCTGTTGGGAGCACCCTGGCAGTTGTACCTTGATTGTGAGTGCCAGTCCTTTTCCATTATTACTTATATATATATATATTATATATTATAATCAGCAGGGAAACAATGCTTCCCACAAAAATGCTAAACCAAACAGGGAGTATCAGCGCCAGATAAATGACCCAAGTGTAATTTGTTAGGACCCTTCCATTACTAGGGGTTTACCTTGACGTGGTTGGAAGGCTTTCCACTTTTATGCATGAATTTTTAACTAAAACCCCCATGTTTTTCGGTTTTTTGCACTAGCAAAGATATTATGATAGGCAGGTGTGGCATTGATGTCAGATCATCTCTTTTCTTGTTTGTTCTAATGTTTTGGTCAGATCATACGTAGCACTTCTCACTATATGTTATAATAATGTGCTCCCACATCCCCCTTTTTGTTTTTTTATTAGTATTATATATTCTAATATATATGCCCTCTGTTTGACACAGATCATGTTTATTGTATACAGATCATGCCTCTCTCAGAAACATAATATTGTTTTAGAGTTGTGCTCACAACACTTTTTCCCTACAACAATTTGGCATTTGTTATTTGAACCTGTAACCTCATGGGTTTTGTGTTTCTAAAGAAGAGCAATGGTCTACAAACCACATCAGAGCTATTAGACAGAAGACAGGGTCCATTTCAAAATGTTATCCTTTTGCTAGGAACAGAATGTAGAGCAAAAATTATTTATTTAACAGGGCAGTATAAATCAGTTGACTATATAGTACTGTTCCTGGTAGGCGTTGTTCTTTGTGCCATGCTGACTGGAAAATATATCTTGCAGGTAATAGCATGTTTTGTTACAGGCACATACCCAAAGCCTACTGCTTTGCCCGGGTGCACTCCAAAAACCACTTTATACAGATGTTTTTGCACTATTATGTGAATAAATCACTTAAAGGATAGTATAAATTAACTGTAAAACATAGTAATTTTTGAAGCTGCAGCTTTAAAAACCTCTCCCCCACCCCCCACCGCCTTTTTTTCTTCTTAGACCCTCCTGGAGCCTTACCTGTGGCTGCTGTAAATTTGCTGACTATCTTGGATGTGAAGTGAAGACTGTTGAGCTCTCCCCCTCTGTAGACTTCCTGGCTTCCTCTTCTTCCATAGTCCCCAAAGCTGGGATTGTGTGGTCTGTGCACGCGCGTGATGTCAGCACGTGACATCATGGCGCAATGGACGTATCTCCCAGGCAATACGCACCACACGATCGCAGCTTTTTGGAGACTATAGAAGAAGGGAAAGCCAGCAAGTCTCAGAGGGAGGAGCTCAACAGTCTTTATGCACATCCAAGATGTCGCACTTTACAGCAGCACAGGTAGCCTCAGGAGGGAACTAATCGAAGAAAAAAAAAAGAGGAGGGGGGAGATTAAGCGGCTGGCTTACAATTAAACTTACTTTACTTGCATTTCCATGTACTTATCCTTTATGAAGAAGGAGTGCTCCTTATTTTGTATATATTATGTGAGAGAGCCACTTGGAAAAGTTTGTGGATGTGTCTGTATATTTGGTCCGCCTATGTATCTTATCCTTATACTATGGTTAAGCTGAATTTTAGAAAACAGGTTTTCATAAAGGTAGACTGCACTTTTACTATTGATATGCACTTTGAATTGCACTATACCATTGTTTTTATGGAGTGTTCTAGGAACACCACCACGGGTGTGTTTCCTTTGGATTGCTACTAGGTCTATTAATACCCACACTTCTTGTTTCACAATCACTGATGTAAGGTGGGTGTACCCTCGAAACGTGTGTTCTATGTGATGTTTGGCTCACAATAAACGTTCCACTTTGAGTGCAGTCTACCTTATGGTTCTTTTGAGTACTTTTTTTGTCCCTCTGACGAGGGAATTGGACTTTTTTGCAGGCTGGCCACCCTTTGGGGATGTGTGCATAGGACTCTCTTTACATATTTGAACACAAGGTTTTCTCCTGTTTATAGTAACATGTTGCACTGGGGCTGTTTGGTGTGGAATGCAGATTGAGAAGGGTGGGGGCTGATTCCGGCAATTTCAAGGCGCCATCCCGTTGATTCCAACTGTCTGCCCAGTTTTTAATAGGTTCTGGCTGTTGTTCTTCTCTGACATTGTCATGGTGCTGGTGTGAGCTCTTGCATGTCTAGCAGCTTGAAGGAAAAGACAATACTCCTTGAAAGTACAGGTTGGGCTCATCAGTAACAACCGCCTGTACTCGCTGATACCTCTGGTTTTGTGAGTCGTAAGCCTATTGGACATATATTATCTCTTACGTCTATTCATGCTGGAAATACAAGACTTTCTTTTGTTTTGTTCTAACCCCCGCTGGTGGTTTCAGAGAACGCAGATTTTTTTTCCTGTATGAATAACCTGTGTGGAGACTGAGAATTGTAAGCTGCATCTCTACTACGGTTTTCTGCTTTTTTCTAATTTTTTTGTGGGCACAAATAAATGTTCGCCCGTTAACGCTGGTATTAATCCTGCACTCTTGTGTCAGCGTCCCTTACTGGCAGAATCGTGGCAATATAGAGCGAACTACCAAGCCAATACCTCGGCTGCACATTATATATATATATATATCATATATATAATAATAGATAATATATTAGTATGAAAAACACAGCAACCACCTTAAGCGAATGGTATTTTATATTATACTACATTGGTTGGAGGTGAGAACCCATTGGCCCCATAGAGCCGAAAACTCATAGATTTTGCTGTTGTTACAATAAAATTGTTTGAAAAAGACGCCAAGGGTGCTCTGGCTTGTACGTAGTTGTATTCAATGGGTTTTTTGTCAGAAGCACAGGGGCGTGAGTTCCCTTAGCGTACAATGAACGTTAGCGACAGCATTCGTTGTCGCATGTATATCAATATCCCCACATTATATATATATAATATTATATTATTATAATAATATACTATATATATAATAGTTTATATATAAATTCAACTGATCCTACTAGAGCCTTACTTATGACGGCTCGGTGCCCAAGCACATACCATCATTTATGGATCCAAAGGATCAGTGGACTCTTTTTTTACAGTAGCATACCTTAGTTTAACACTTACATAAGTACTTATGTGTCACAGATCCGTTTCGAGCCCTGGACAGCCAAGACTTTTTCTGTCATCAGCCACCAGAACCTTTAGAAAGATCGTCCCCAGGACCTAAACGTTTCCGTGACAGGGCAGAAATGTTGTGCGTGTATAGGGCGGTATATGTATATATACTTCAATCAAGGAGTGTGGAAGCATCCAATTAGGCTAATTACAACTACATTTAACGGAAGTGCTACTGATCTGGTCAAACATTTATACAACATAGAAAAGATAATCAATGCACATTCCTAGGCCCCATACAATTCATATTATCTGCACCCTGGCATACTTTATAAACAGAGGGTTTTAGTATACATTACTGTGATCACATGAATGAAAAGCCTTCCAACCACGTCAGGTAACCCCATTCTGGAGGGTCCTAACTTCTAATCTTTTACATTTCTTTACTTCAATTACGATTAGCAAACTTTGCATTTCTCATTCTAACACACTGGATCCATATAACAGACTCTTCACTTCCCCCCAGCCCTTTGGTTTTAAATGAGGGAAGAGGCCATCCGGTGCTTTATATTAGGCAAAGACTCCCCTAAAGGGGCGTGTTGGGGGTGCTATTACCACATGGAGGCTTGACCGCCTCCCAATAAATACATACATACAAGGATTGTGGAAGCACTCCAATTAGGCTAATTTATAACTACATTTAGCGGAAGTGCTACTGATCTGGTCAAACATTTATACAAACATAGAAAGACACTTCACACCCGGTAAGCGCAAGGCCCCTGCACAGAAGTAGGTGTCCTGGAGTGTCATGGCTCAACTTCGTTCACAATGGGCTTTTTTGCAGCAAACCGAAGAGGCAAAATTAGCCCCATTTTAAATGATAACAGGGTTTATTAAACGTTCTTTTTGTTTAAAATGGGCTAATCAGATCTTGTATACATTTGAAAGCTAACATCTGATTGGTTGGGGCAAAATTAGCACCATTTTAAATGATAAAAACTTTAATAATCCTGAAGAACTTTTTTAAATAACCCTGAATGTATGTTGGAGTTACCGGTATTGATATAAAAAAGTTAAGAGTTAATCCAGGAATATTTCAATTGCCACTTGAGTCAGAAAGGATTTTTTTTCTCTTAAATATACATTGAGGGGTCACACTCAAAAAAGCAATTAAATGTGTTTATATTCGGGACCCACAAAAAATAAATGCAAACGTTTTGGGGCGGGGGGAAGGGTAGGTGCCAGCTTCGCAAAGGCACCTTACCCCTGAAAGAAGCCAAAAGTTTTGTGTTGCATCTAGGAAACATGGAAAAGGATAAAAAGGTGGGAAACTGATGAGGAACTCTGCAGAAAGTGAGAGATGTCTATAAGTACACTATATTAAATACGTATGTATTTGCATCCTTACATGCATTTAGGTCGTTTCTGATTCAAAGTACTTATTTATTTCATTATCATATAGAAAGCTGAGATGAAGGCATAAAAAAAAAACAGGGAGAAGAAAGACAGCCAGAATGGTCTTGGGATGGGCCTTGCCTATCGGTAAAGTTTTTGTGTCAGGAAATAGTTAGAATACGAATCTGATTTGATCAGGAGAGGTTCCAGAGAAAAATTGAGAGGGAGTTACCTCAAGCATTTGGAAAACACAGCAGAGAGAAGTCAAGGAAAAATTTCCCTTCCTCCCCTTATCATTAATTTTCATATTTGTAATATGTGTAGTTAGTTGTTATGTTTAATGATACAACTGTATCTTACAGCATTGTAAGGTGTTTATTGAAGTATGTATTGACTGTAAAACTGGCTGGTGGACTGGAGGGATGATTATCACTGGTTGGTCACTGTTACATTAGACCTGCAGTTCACCAGCCATTTAGGTCAGCCCTCCGTTTACCAGCCAATATTGACTTAACAATTGGCTAAATTTAAGTGACTGGGGAAATGGAGGGCTGCCATATATATGCTACATGAGGGTAGTAATATATGTGCCAAACAGATATCTGTTTTATATAAGTGCCCCAAACACAGACTGGTAAATACAAATGCCCACAGAGACTGGTAATACAAGTACCCCCACACAGATTCTGGTAATACAAGTGCCCCAACCAGAGACTGGTAAATATAAGTGCCCCAAACAACAAACTGGCAATTATGAGTGCCCCAGAGACTGGTAAATTAAATATAAGCACCCCACAGACTGTAAATTAAATGTAAGTCCCCACAGGGGGATTATACTTGTAGCATCATGTACTCACTAAAAATCAGAACTTATACCTCTAACACCACAGAAATACTATGTGAAACACTACTAAATGTAGAATCTTTATTAGTTGCTAGAACATAATAGACAAAAAATAAAGTCTGGGGATTTTGACCTGTGACCTTGTAGCTGTGTGCTCTTTAAACATGTGCTTAAACAGGTGAGCCCACACATGCAAAGTTTTGGTATATTTTAGAAGCTTTTATTTTGCAGGAACAGAATTTAAGAAAAAGTTAGTAAACTTTTTTTTGTATTGCCCCAGGAAGGCAATTCACCCTGCTGGCTGGTAAATAAACTGCAGGAACATGCAGCTTTCAAAATTCACATCAGGACTTCCCTATTGGTATGTAGACATCTGTATAGAAATCACTCTGTGAATAGAGACAGTGAATACTGGGGTCAGGGGGCATGGATCATTGATGACTACATGGGCTACATCGGCAAAACATGGAACCTTCTTAGTTACAGAAATCTATGATTTACATGTACTAAAAGCAACTTACTGAGAAGAATCTTACATTTTCAGGGAGAACGCTTTCATATTGGGATAATATAATTAGTTTTTTGAGATGTCGTTGTGTAACTAATGTAAAATAATGAAGTTGTGCTCACTAACAATGCAATAATGTTTTACATGTGGATCGTAAACAGTATAGCAGTAATTAAGGATCGTCACACAACATGTAATTAGATCGTCACACAACAATGTAAAAGCAAAAGAAACCAGCAGTACATATGTCATATAGTAAAGACACAATAAAGTTTCTATCGTTTAAATGGTGCTAATTTGCCCCAACCAATCAGATGTTAGCTTTCAAATGTTAAATAAGATCTGATTGGTTGGGGCCAAAATTAGCACCATTTTAAACGATAAGAACTTTTATTGAATAACCCTGTTTGTATCTTTACTATTTGACATTGTACTGCTGTTTCTTTTGCTTCATGGTATTTATTAACAACATAATGCCATATTTAAAGAAACCGGCAGTACTCATGTCATAAATTGTTATTTTGCAACCAAGCACAATTGTTAATTATGGGGATACCATTTACAATCATGTGTAAATAAGGACTGGTGGCAATCTTGTGGCAACATCATTATTTTACATTATATATATATATATATATATATTTTTTTTTTTTTTAAAAAAGTATCAGCCTAGAATCTAAATGGTTATATTATAATATTTCTAAAAAAAATCAATGTGTTTGCAGGCTCTTCTTCCATGTATCTTGCTACTAGTATACCTTCCAACCACCAAATCTTTATGGCACTAGAAGCTTATACTTGAATAAATATCCAGCCACAGAGGACCATGGAAAAACAGGGGAAAAATTAAGCATGCTTATGGTATGTTATGACATTTATTTTTTAAAACAAAGCAGTTTGTGGAATGGGAATCACTGAAAAATATTATTTTCTTTTCTTTTACCTCTCTCAAGTTTCTGATGATAGTTTACACATCCATTATACATTTTTATATACTAACCATTCTTTTCACATACACATTTTGGTCTTAAAACTTGAAGTAGCATAATTTTTTCCAATTGACTGCAACCCCAAATTTACATAGTGGTGGTTTACAAGATCTTTTAACCAAAAATCCATGCAAAAAAATCATTTTTGGTTAGGTCAACTAGGCACCATGGGGCTAGCAGGTCTGTCATTCTGTTTTAAAGCTGTGGCACTGTATAACCGCTTAAAACAATAACTAGACCTTTGGCTAAATCCAATTTTCTTGATCTGCACTGTGGAAATTAGACACAATGCAACTTTTACACACAATAACAAGGTAAATGTGCCATAATATTTTGACAATTAAACGATTAGTAGACTTTACTTCCCGTGATTTTTGCCTCCCACTAATCTTCCAAATTACTGGTTACAGAAATTTTCTGCCACACATTTTCAGCCGTAAACACTGATTATTTTAAAAGCAGAAAAAGTACTGTATTCCAATACTATATTTCTTTAAAGAGATATTTAAAAATAGCTTCTAACATGGGGGAAGAATATAGGGCAGTGTCAGCTTCATAATAATATCTATAAAAATAACCAGAATGATACCTAGAAACATTCTCACTGCCATATCAATCCAAATCAAATAAGCAAAAATTGTCCATTGCCTATCTCTATTTTGCTAGGGTGTCTTAAGGCTTTCTATTGTTATTCTCGCTTAGATTTTCCTTTGCGCTTTTTACGTCCATTTCTAACCCCGTCTTGTCTGCTTTGTTTTATTGCTGCTCCATTAACAACTGCTCCGTTCATAATAGATTTTCCATTTATAAGCACTTTGCCACTTTTTGATGCCACTTTTGCTGATTGTATGTCCGATAGTAAAAGTCTGCAAAAAGCAAGATAAAGGTAATGCATACACGATCAGTGCCCAATGCATCCACTTGGGAAATGGACAATCAGTGTACAGTGATAGGGCTGTATGTCCAATTGTCACATGGAACTGGACCTAAAAACACCATGCAGAATGTTAGGAATATGAAAGGTGATAAATTACTTAATTCATATTAACCCTGTAACTTATAATAATTTAAATATGTCTTACATAAAACAAACATATAAAATAGCTTTAAAATACAATATCTTATTGTCTTATGTTACATAACTGTATTTGACCTAAAACAGTTTAGCACTGGCTTTATCCTTGCAGCTTTAAGGGCCACTACACTTGCTGAAACAACTTTAAAAAGGATTTTAAAATTTTGAAATCAGAGGAACACAACAGGTTTACAGGGAGTATAAAAAGTCTGTAATAAAGAGTTAAGAAAGCAATTAAACTAGCTAAATAGAAAATGAAATATGGATAGCAAACACGCAGTCCCAATCTCAAAATGTTTTTTCTAAGTAATCAATAGTAAAAGATGAGGACTGAGAATTGTGGACCATTAAATAATGAGGCAAACAATTTTTCCCCTCCTATTCACTATAGAGAATCTTAGTCCTTATAGCAGGGGACTGTAATAATATGAAGGTATAAATGATGAATATTTATTCTGGCTGCCAAGGATATTGTACAGAAACAATAAGAAACAGTTTTATATCAATAAAGCCCCAGGACTGGATGAATAATCATCAGATCTTAAAGAGAGCTAGTCCAATTTTATTTAGACCATCTTATCTTTTAAGATTCAGTTTTGTCTGTTGATGTGGCAGCTGCATTGGGAAAAAGGCAATGTAATAAAAATGTTCAAAAAAGGTAGTTGTTCCCATTTTGTTAACTATGACCTGTAACCTAACATCTTGGTAGGAAGGTGCTGAAAACAATGCTAGAGGATTGTATCTTTGTCTTTGTCTCCAGAACTGATCTTATTGCATGGATTTATGAATAGATTGTACCAAACATTCTTTATGAAGAATGAGTAAAAATTAAGATTCAGGCATAGCAGTGGATGGGTTATTTTGATTTTGCTAAAGCTTTTGATATTGTGCCACATAGGTGACTAATGTAAAACTGAGACTGTTGGCCTAGAAAAACATTTGTACATGGATAGAGAATTAATTATTGGATCACAAACAGTCGTGGTCAATGGAGCTACTTCTATGTGGGCTAAAGTTTTAAGGGAGTGCCTCAGGGTTCTGTACTGGGGCACATCTTTTTAATCTGTTTATAAATACTTAGATAGAAATTAACTAGAGCACAAGCTAGTAAGACTCTGCTGTTATCGGAGGTGCACAACAGCAATCAAATATTACAATCAAAAACAAAAAGGATAATACCTGGCACCCACTCAAATATGCAATTAAAAAACTTTTATTATATTGTAGGTATGTACTTTAAAAACAATTAAACTACTAAATCGACCATCCCCATCACCCATATTTAATTGCAAAATATGATAAAGGCAACCCTTAAACATCATGAGGCACCCAACCATAAAAATGCCTAAATGTATAGCAAAATAGCTAACGTCTTTAGTCACTTAGTAGGAAAAGGATGGTGAAGGTCCGGTCATATAGGGTATCCGGGAATCTCTAGTCTTCAGGTAGCCAAAGGGTATTGTGAGAGGCCTGGGTCTCCTCAATGCCCATAGAAGAGCTCTTGATTATAAATGACTTAAGGACCTGTAAACTCCCCTTAAGCCCCCAAAATAAGTATGTCCCATTCGTTTCTTTTATTCACAGGGGGTGAGAACGCTTATTCTCACCTCCCTGTGAATAATAGGACCTTGGGGGACCTGGAACTTACCTACCCGCCGCTCCACTCGCAGCCGCTCCTCCACTGACAGCCGCTCTGTCCCGACCACCGCCCTATCTTATGCGCATGCGCGCCAATTCAAAAGATAGGGCGCGCGATCGGGACAGAACGCTGTTCTGTGCAAGAGCGGCTGCGAATGGAGTGGCGGGTAAGGTAAGTTCCAGGTCCCTCGAGCGCCCTATTTTCACGGGAGGTGAGAATAAGCGTTCTCACCTCCCTGTGAATAATAGAAACGAATGGGACATACTTAATTTTGGGGTTTAGTGTTCCTTTAAGGGCATTTGAGAGCATGGTCTCTGGTGTTGCGTATGAGATTAAATAACTCTGTGTTAAAGAAGTGTTCTCTCAGAAATGAGATATTTTACAAACTTCAGTATATATAAACTCCCTGTGCCCCAGCCCCCAGGATCCCTTTCTCTTGTGAAAAAATTCTGCTTGTAGCCTCTGCAATCACTTGTAAAGTTCTGCTTGTTTTTGGGGTGTGGGCCTCCACTCTCTTCTTTTTTTTGCTGTATCATTTAGAGTTTACTGTACACAGAGAGGGGATATTAGCACAGTTCAGCTACAGGGGATCACTTACAACACAACTTGCACCTCACTTGGTACTGAATAAATGAAAATATATATATTTATTAATGTTTATATTGATTTCTATGTTTGTATATAAGCAGTGTGTTACTATCAGTGTGTCAGTGGTGTTTTGTCTGAGCTTTCAGTGTTGTTTGTGTAAATGTGTGAGTCTGTCAGTGTGTTTGTGTAACTTTGGGTACAGCGCTTTCTCCTTACCATAGTGCTTGTGCATCGCTTAGGAGACAGCTATCCATAATGCACGCCATTTCCATTTCCCATGTGCCTGTGCATCGCTGTCAGTGTGGCACAGTAATTGTAGTGGGAACAGCTATCCATCACGCACAGCTCTTTCCCCTTCCCATAGTGCCTGTGCATCGCTTTCACTGTGGCATAGTATGTAGGTAGAAAGAGACAGCTATCCATGATGCACAGCCATTTCCCATAGTCCTGTGCATCGCTATCATGTGGCATAGTAGTGTATTTAGGAGAGACAGCCATCCATCACCACCAGCTCTTTACCCTTCCCATAGTGCCTGTGCATCACTTTCAGTGTGGAAAAGTAGTGTAGGTAGGAGGCAGACATCCACGATGCACAGCCCTTTCCCCTTCCCATAGTTCCTGTGCATCCACTTTCAGTGTGACAAAGGGCATATTTATAAAGTTCGTTAACTTTTCGCGGCGATACTTACCTGTTACCGCCGCTTCTATTTATAAAGCGGCGGTACTGGTTTCGCTCGGCTAGTATCGGCTGTTTTACTTCGCCACCTTGAAGGTGGCGAAGTCAGCCGTACTAACCTCCCCGCGGCGGGGATGGGCAGGCAACCCGCGGCGGGTGGTCGCACCCGCCCGGAACACGCCACACACCCCCGCGGGCGGCGGCGACCACCCCCGCCGCTTCCCAGCAGCCCCTCCCAACCCGTTCCCCGCTCGCGGCAATCTCGGAACGGGAGGCTAGGAGGGTCGGCCGCGCTCCCCCTCCCCGGCAACCCCTCCAAGCCCCCCGCCCCGCCGCTCCCGGGGGAGGGAGCCGCTGGGGGGGTGGAGGCTCCCTCCAGCGGGGCCCTGAGAAGGGCCTTTTGGGGCTTAGGGGGTCCCGCTCGAACCGGGACCCCCCTCCCCGGCCCTTGTAATGGCCTTTGCGGCACTTACAGTGCCCTGTCAGCTCTGACAACCTTTTGGGCTTAAGGGGTCCCGCGCTCGAACGGGAACCCCCCTCCCCGGCCCTTGTAAGGGCTCTTGCGGCACTGACAAGTGCCCTTGCGGCTCTAACAAGAGCCCTTTGGGGCTTAGGGGTCCCGCAGCTCGAACCGGGACCCCCTCCCCGGCCCTTGTAAGGGCACTGACAAGTTGCCTTTTGGCGGGGTCCCGCACTCGAATCGGGACCCCCGTGTGCGGCTCTTAAAAGAGCCCTTGGGCCGTCTTCGGGCTGGCGACACCAACCCCACTCAGGTTGCCGTGCCAGGCAACTCACTGCGGCCAACAGTGAGCCTGCTGGACCCGCTTCTTTCTTCTTATAAATACAGCGTAGCGCTATTTTTGCGCCGCGATGTGCGGCGGTAATTTTTTTGCGCTATAATAGTTGCTTTATAAATATGCCCCAAGTGTAGATACCAAACATAGTCATCCATCACGCATAGCCCTTTCCCTTTTCATAGTGCCTGTGCCTCAAGTTCAGTGTGGCATAGTGTAGATATGACAATGGGATCTGTTTAAATGTTTTTCAGCACTGAACTATTCCTTTAAAAACAGCTGGTAAAATTCCTGCAAAACTAAAGCCAGCTGTTCAAGTGAACCTAACCTATGTCAGCAGTAAATTTTTGTAGGGGTATAAACATGAGTTGTCACTCTGGTCTGAAAAAAAGAGTTTGGGGAGCTTTTTAAAAAAAAAAAAACATGCGGTTGGGGCTGGGGGACATGGGGGAGCAGAATATTAAGGGGGTTTAATGCTAGGGGGAGGGATAGTAGAACGGGAGGGAGAGGGGAGGGAGAGGGAGGGGAGGGAGGAGGGGAGAAGGGCTGCAGCACGCATGCAGGAATCTCCGGGAGGCCAGTACAGGCAGTGTCCTATATGGACCTTCTAGCCTCCTGGGCAGTTTTTGGAACTTTGGGGGGGGGGACTACAGGAGACCAGATGGAGTTGGGATGTGGAGGTAAGGATTAAACTACACTACATTGTGGGGCCATAGTTGGGGGGATTATAGTTTTGGGGGTGGACATGCCCTTTAAGTGAATCCCGGTTGGAAAGGGATCTTGGAGTTTTTGGTGGATAACAAACTTAAAGGTAGCAAGCGGTTCCCAGTGCCAACGCAAGAGCCAGCATGGTATTGTCTTGAATTCAAGGAGGAAAATGTTGTTCTCCCTCTTTACAAAACATTGGTAATGCCTCATTTGGAAATGCAGTGCAATTTTGGAATCCTGTGTACAAAAAGACATCTTTGAAATGGAAGGGTTCAAGAAGGCAATTAAATAATAAAGGGATGTAGGGGCTTGACTATGCTGGCAGATTATATAGTTATGGCTGTTTACATTGGAGAAGCAACATTAGCGTGGGGATATGATCACTTTATACAAATATATAAATGGATATAACCAAGATGGAGCGGCACTCCTCAACTTCACTAACACTGCTGCCGGGTGCTTCCGCTGTGAGTAGAGAATAAGCGTTAACAAAGAACCGGAGCACTCCTGGGATCTTCCAACATAGAAGCTTTATTAATACACGTTAATCGACGCGTTTCGGCCCTTGCACGAGCCTTCTCTCAGACACACAGACACTGTGTGTGTTCTTGAAACGGCTCGTGCAAGGGCCGAAACGCGTCAATTAACGTGTATTAAATAAAGCTTCTACGTTTGGAAATCCCAGGAGTGCTCCGGTTTCTTTGTTAACAATAATAAATGGACATACAATAAACTTTCTGGTGCATTGTCACTAATATTTCATATCAGAGGACTCGTGGACATCCTTTAAGATTAGAAAAAAAAAAAATCAGGTTAGAAAGGTTTATTTGCAATGAGAATGGTGAACTGTGGAACTGTGTCTTCCAGCAAATGTGGTAATGGAAAGTTCATTGAATAGCTTTAAAAGTGGCCTATAGAAGTGTCTAAAACTAAAAAATATTGAGAATTACTTGTATTAATATATATATCTGTAGTTCTGGTTGAACCAGGATACTTTCCGTTGCCATTTAGGTCAGGAAGGATCCCCCTCCCTTTTTGCTGGGGTTTTGCCTTCCTCTGGATCAACTGTTAGGTAGGGTAAAAAGGAGAGTGAAAAGGTTGGACTTGATAGACGTATATCTTTATTCAGCCTTATTACTGCTATATCCATTTTCTTAAAGGGCATGTCCACCCCCAAAACTGAAATTTAACCACATACTGCCACATTCTGCAGTTTAAAAAAAATCTTTAACTGACATTTCTGCTCCAAATGGTTCTCCTGCTTGCATTTTATAATTCCAGGAAACTGCAGTGTGAAGCTGTCAGTGACTCATCCAGTGCCTGGCTCTGCTCTCAACCTCATCAAGGTCTGAATTATGGGCGCTGTTATCTTTGGCAATGGCCATGACCAGCACCGCTACATCCAAACTTTAACGAGGAGGACTTTTAGGTGTGAAAGGATTTACGGTACCTCAGATGATGGCATACTTAATGTAGATAAATGTAAGCTGATCACCCTCACATGCTGTCCAGATATCTGCCAGATCTTTTCTGTGTTTTGTTGTATTAGTATATTTGTATTGTTGTTTTTTTTTTAAACTGATGTTGCAGTTCCTATATCTTTATTTTATAAAACACAAAATATTTAGCATATAATAAATACAATAAAAAGACTTGCCAGTTGTAGTATAGTCAGATATCTTTTCCACCATAAGTTTTCTGAAGATGTGGTCCACAGGCAGCCACCCATAGTACAAGTACATCACAACATGGATTAAGCATTTAATTGTGCTCCAAAAAATGCTATACAAAAAAAAACATTATGGTGTACAAATTCAATTGTTCATATAAAATATATATTATATATGAATATCATCTTCTCTTACAACGCTTACAATCAAGTAGCAAATATAAGGTTAACAGTTTAAGGGGAACTAAAATGAACAGAAAACTTTGTCCCAATAGAAATAGCATGTATATATATATATATATATATATATACATACATATATATTATATATAATAGAAATATAATCGGGGCACTCCTTTGTCTGCAAAAAAGTGGGTTTATTCACATCACATCAAATGCCTTTGATGTGGTGTGCATAAACCCACTTTTTTGTGCAGAGCCAAGGAGTGCCCCATTTATTATTCTATTATATTATTGGATCTGTTGGGAGCACCCTGGCAGTTGTACCTTGATTGTGAGTGCCAGTCCTTTTCCATTTATATATTATATATATATATATATATATATATATATCAGGGAAACAATCTTCCCACAAAAATGCAACCAAACAGGGAGTATCAGCCCCAGATATGACCCAAGGTAATTTGTTAGGACCTTCCATACTAGGGTTACCTTGACGTGGTTGAAGGCTTTCCACTTTTATGCAAATTTTAACTAAAACCCCCATGTTTTTCGGTTTGCACTAGCAAAGATATTATGATAGCATATGGGGCCCAGGAATGTGCATTGATCATCTCTTTTCTTGTTTGTTCTAATGTTTTGGTCAGATCAGTAGCACTTCCACTATATGTTATAATAATGTGCTCCCCAGCCCCCCTTTTTGTTTTTATATATATATATATATATATGCCTATGTTTGACACAGATCATGTTTATGTATACAGATCTGCCTCTCTCAGAAACAAATATTGATTTTAGAGTTGTGCTCACAACCTTTTTCCCTAACAAATAATTTGCATTTTGTATTTGAACCTTAACCTCATGGGTTTTGTGTTTCTAAAAGGAGCAATGGTCTACAAACCCATCAGAGCTAACAGAAAACAGGTCCATTTCAAAATGTTACCTTTTGCTAGGAACAGAATGTAAGCAAAAATTATTTATTTAACAGGCAGTAAAATCAGTTGACTATATAGTACTGTTCCTGGTAGGCTGTTCTTTGTGCCATGCTGACTGGAAAATAATCTGCAGGGTAATAGCATTGTTTTGTTACAGGCACATACCCAAAGCTACTGCTTTGCCCGGGTGCACTCCAAAAACCACTTTATACAGATGTTTTGCACTATTATGTGAATAAAATCACTTAAAGGATAAGTACACTGTAAACAAGTTAATTTTAAGCTGCAGCTTTAAAAACCTCTCCCCCACCCCCCACCCCTTTTTTTCTTCTAGGACCCTCCTGAGCCTACCTGTGCTGCTGTAAATTTGCTGACATCTTGGATGTGAAGTGAAGACTGTTGAGCTCCTCCCCTCTGAACTTCCTGGCTCCTCTTCTTCCATAGCCTCCAAAAGCTGGGATTGTGTGGTCTGTGCACGCGCGTGATGTCGCACGTGACATCTGGCGCAATGACGTATCTCACACCACGCACCACACGATCGCAGCTTTTGGAACTATAGAAGAAGGGAAAGCCAGCAAGTCTCAGAGGGGAGGAGCTCAACAGTCTTTAATGCACATCCAAGATGTCAGCAACTTTACAGCAGCACAGGTAGCCTCAGGAGGGAACTAGAAGAAAAAAAAAAAAAAAAGAGGAGGGGGGAGTTTTTTTAAGCTGCTGCTTACAATTAAACTTAACTTGCATTTCCAGTGTACTTATCCTTTAAGAAGGAGTGCTCCTTATTTTGTATATATATTGTGAGAGAGCACTTGGAAAGTTTGTGGATGGGTCTGTATATTTCCCCTAGGTATCTTACCTATACTTGGTAAGCTGAAATTTGAAAACAGGTTTTCTAAAGGTAGACTGCACTTTTATATTGATACACTTTGTAATTCACTATACCATTGTTTTATGGTATTGTGTTCTAGGACACACCCACGGGGTGTTCCTTTGGATTGGCACTAGCTATTTAACACCCACACTCTGTTCACATCACCTGATGAAGGGGGGTTACCCTCGAAACGTTGTGTTCTATGTTGATGTTTGGCTCCAATAACGTTCCACTTTGGAGTGCAGTCTCCCTTGTATCTTTTGAGTACTTTTTTCCCTCTGACGTAGGGGAATTGGACTTTTTGCACCCACCTGGGGATAGTGTCATATGGACTTCTGTTACATATTTGAAAACGGTTTTCTCCTGGTTTATGTAAAATTTGCACTGGGGCTGGTTTGTGTGGGAATCAGATTGAGAAGGGGGGCTGATTCCAATTCCAGGCCATCCCGTTGATTCCAACTGTCTGCCCGTTTTAATAGGTTCTGCTGGTCTCTCTCTCTGACTTGCAGGCTGCTGGTGTGGCTCTGCATCTAGCAGCATTGAAGAAAAGACAATATCCTTAAAGTACTGTGCTCACAGTAAAACCCGGTACCTGATCCCCTGGTTGTGAGTAACATTGACTTTATTATGCCTTACCTATATCTGGAAATAAAGACTTTTTTTGTTTTTGTCTAACCCCCGCTGGTGGTTTCAGAGAAACCAATGTTTTTTTCCTGTTGAATAAACTGTGTGGAGACAGAGGAAATTGTAAGCCTCACTACGGTTTTCTGCTTTTTTCTATTTTTTTGTGGCACAAATAAATGTTCGCCGTTTACCTGTATTAAGCAACCTTGGGTGTCTGCGTTCCCTTACTGGCAGAATCGTGGCAATAGAGCTACCAAAAGCCATCCTCCCACATTATATATATATATATATATATAATATATTAATATAATATATATAAAAACACACAAACACTTATACATGTATGTTTATATATATACATACATTGTTAGAGGAGAACCCATTGGCCCCATAGCCAAAACTCATAGATGTTGCTGTTGTTACAATAAAATTGTTTGAAAAAAGACCCAGATCTCTGCTTACGTATGGTAATCAATGGTTTTTTTCAGAAGCACCAGGGTGAGTTCCTGTAGGCATAACTGCGAGACCCAGCTGTTCGCATGTATATACATACCATACACCAATATATATATTATATATATATATATCTACTATATTATATATATATATATAGATATTTACATTGCACCCTTTAATTTTACACTTACAAACATATATGTGTCACAGCAACGTTTCAGCCCTGGACCAGACTTTTCTCAAGCCAACAGAACTTGAGAAGATCCGTGCCCAGGACTGAAACTTTGCCGTGACACAGAAATGTTTGTGAGTGTATAATAATTATTATATATTTTATATATACACACACACACAAACATATTTGCTACTTACACTGTCCTCCAGCAACCCACTTATTCCAATCCACCTAGTGTGAACTTGAACAGTGGTGATACACATGTAAAAAACTAATGTGATTGAATTTTTTCCTCATTATGAAAAATAGTGTATCGAAGTATTCTATCCCTTTTGAAATATAGTACCACCATAGTGCTGAAGCCACTGTACAAAAACATAACACTTGAGGTGAGACGAGATACAGAATGTTAACATGCATCTTGTTACATGTGGAATTTCGTGCATCTTAAAACATTTTGTAATCTTTACAGTATGTATTAATACCAAGTGCACATATAAGAAATTACTTAAAGGGCACCTAACAACCCCCCCCCCCCCCAAAAAAATGTAATTCTATAAAAAGGCAGGAGCAAGTATTCCTACCTCCCATTCTGCTTTAATTTAGGGCATGTCCACCCGTTATAAAAACTTTTTACACAATTGTAGTGGATACCCTCCCACCTCTAACCGATATATTTACAACTTCAATATCGCTCTCCTTCTTTACTTACACCTCCTCGATCCTCCGCTGTTCTGGTCCAGCTCCCCTGCCTGCCGGAACTGCAGCAGGGGGACAGACGGCAGCCGTGGCTGTGATTGGCTGAAGGGCAGCCAATCCAGCCACGGCTGCCATTAATGAAAACGGTGCTGAGAACGAGGAGGTGTAAGTAAAAAGGGAAGTGATATTGAAGTAATAAATAGAGGGTTGGGGTGGGAGGGTATCCCCTGCATTGTGGCACAAGCTTTTAAAGGTACACTACTGCCAGCCACAGAGGGATCAGGAAGGAGGGAGTGAGAGGGGGAAAGGGCTCTACTGAGCATCCTCATCCCTTGATGAGGCTACCAAGCTACAGAAACAGGATGAAGCACTGACAGCTCCTACCCAGAATTTTCCTGCACTTTGAAGAGGCAGAACAGGAGAACCACAAGAGCCAGGGATGTAAGGTAAGGATTTTTTTTTTTTTTTTTACAGTGGGGCCAGTAGTTGGTAAAATTTTAGTTTGGGGGTGTGACATGTCCTTTAAAGGTAATTAGCTTAGAAGTTTATCACTAACAGGGCGATGTAATAAGTTCTTATTGTTAAAATGGTATTAATTTTGCCCCAACCAATCAGATGTTAGCTTCAAATGGTAAATAACATGGATTTGGTTGTGAAAAAGTAGCACATTTTTAACATCAAGAACTTTTATTACATTGCCCGGTAAGTGCTTGCAGCTTTTAGGCACACTGACCCAAGTTTTTAAAGAAAAATAATAGAAAAATTGTTACACAATATTGTTAAAGGACAAACTATTTTCCAACTAATCCCACAGTAAGAAGAATTAAGTTACCTTACCTAAATCTGCTTTTTTACCCCCTTTTCTGACCCTTTTAGCTCTGGGAGCTTTACTTTTTAAGGGGGGAAATGTGGGGCACAGCTAGGCAGTAGACTGTCAATCGACCACTCTCTGGCATACCCCAGCCCCTCCCACTGGCCCACTAGTTGCATAAACTCTACCCTTTCTATAAGAGCAAAGCTTATTCCTCCGTTACTGCATGCTAAAGGATTCATTAAAGAAACAGAGAGAGGGAAAAGCATATAACTAGGAGTAAGACATTATGCTATATGGTGAATGAGCACTGGGAGCAGAAAGGTTCAAGTTTATATTAACTCCCCACTCTGGCTACATTTTAATGGGGAAACAAAGCCATATTTAAAGGGTATGTACACAGGCAAAAAAAAAATTCCACTAATGACCATTAGTGGAAACTATAATTCCTCCCAACTATCACTATCCCATTTTTTTTGTTGATCTGACCCCTATTTCTTTAGATATCCAATCTGAAACATCTTACATTTCAGCACTTTTGTAAGCAGTTTTCTGCAGCTGGAATGGATTGACAGTTGGTGTGCTGTATACTGTATGCAGTATTGACAGTTGGTATGGGGAAAATAGTCAGATATTGGTCAGAGCCTGAGCAAAAAAAAGCACTTTATTAAAGGCATGCAGCAACACACACAACTCAGAGTAAGTGCTACTTACACAGATTTATTTGTAGATTAAGATGACGCAAAATCATTTTTTCAGTATACATACACTTTAACCACAGAGTTTTTGTTTTTTTTTTGGTTAACTTAAACGGTTTTAACTACAATTTTACTAATTATGCTCAGAGCAATACTCACCCTGACCTCATTCCCATCATCTGAATAATCAACAGTCTGGCATATATAACTATATCCGGCAGCTTTAGCTCCAAGAAATAACTGGAAAATTAAAATATATTTAGTAAATATACATTATTTTAAAAAAAAGTCCACCCCCAAAATGAAATTTGCTCTGCAAGAAGAGCACTTCGCAAACCCTGTACCATAATATTCAGTAATATTCTTTATGGAGAAACTAGTCACATGCATTGCGATTCTGCCCCATTCTTTCACACAATATTTTGTTTTGATTTCTTTGTATTTGTGGATTACTTGGGTTGTTACGGACATCTGGTGTAAATTTGCGATAAATAGCCCCATTAGAGAGATGTATATACTTTGACACGTTCAATACTTATTTTGCCAGATGTATACTGTATGTATATGTGTATATTCTGTATATAATGTGTGCATGATAATTTTACCTTTCACACTTCTGAAACGTAGGAAATGCTTTGTGACTTGTACTGCATTGCAGGATGGTGTTAAGATGCGTTTAAGGCAAAAAAACTTTACTTATTTTTATAATTATTGCATTGCTTTTGGTGTTTTAGTGTAAGATTTTTTTTTGCGCCAATGCAAGTTTCATGACTAGCTTAGATGCTAGCGGCCATAAGGAAACATTTATATAAACAATAATATTTAGAAATTGATTCCGTTATGCAGTCATGGGATAAGGCAAAAACATTGTCGTAAACAGTTCTACACCCACCCTGTCCTATTACAGGGCATCTGTGCAGAAAAAAAAGTTATTTCAAATTGACCACTACTGGAAACTAATTCTTTCCATCACTACTGTATCATTAGATATCCAACTAAAACCTTTTACATTTCAGCTGTCAATCAGTGCCTTGCTCTCATAAACTATTCTTTTGTGAGCATTTTTTGCTGTAGCTGGAATGGTTACAGAGTTTTAACAGTTGGAATGCTGTAGTTGAGGGGGGATACGGACACTGAGCAAAACATGTTGCTGGATTGAAAGCATGCAGCAACACAACACACCTCAGAGTAAGTGCTACTAACATGTATTTATTTCTAGATTAAGGATTATTTTATATTAAGTTATTTTTTTCAGTATAGTTTTCCATTTAAAAGTCTAAAATTCTTGGCTTCACCTCTGGATTTACTTCTTTCCCTGGAAAACTTTATTAAATGCTGCTTCTCAGTTAGGGATCTGGCAAATAGGAGGATGTACTTCTTGCCAAGTGCTTCTTCTCACTGGTCAGGCTCTGGACAAAAGAGGGGCGGGCTTAATGTTCCAGTTATCACACCTTTAAAGGATTGCCCTTGATCAGACATAAACCCGAGGAGAATACCTAGAGGTTTACGTCCTCACACTTGTTACTTTAATGGGAGGGATGTGGGCTAAAACCGTTTTGTTTTCCATGCATTTTAAATAGCTTGCACTTTGAACTGAGTTTGTATGGGTTTTTTTTTTAATGTCTAGTTTTGCCCATAGGCAAACATTTTTCATAGTCATATAAATAAACATAAAAAAGAAAAGCAAACCTCTTGAATATGAAGAAATTAAGGACAACCATCCCAAAGTTGTAAGCAACCAGCACGTATCGTAACTGGAAGGTTCTCTGTTCTTCAATAACTTTGGGCCCAGCCATACGACAAGGAGATAAATAATGCTTATTGCCAAAGTAGGCAAAGGAGACTGCATTAGCGGCCATTTTTCAACACGTTTATCTAAAGGGGAACAAATTATTAAACAAACTGTACCAACATAACCACCAATATACATATTTATTATGTTAAATGTGTCATAAACATTTAAACATTTGTTTAAGGCAAATCGAAAATGCATGTATTACAATACAATAGCCTAAATAATAATTGCATTAAAGATACTATAGTACAAGTAGTAAGTTTTATTAAATTTAAGTACCTTTTCCAGGGAGGTAGGGTTGGTAATTCCTACCTCAAAATATGGTTTTAGTGAGGAGATCCAAAACCAAAAATTCTGCCAGGCTACCTCAGTGCTTCAGCACTACATTAATTAGATAAACGTGTTGAAAAATGGCCGCTAATGCAGTCTCCTTTGCCTACTTTGGCAATAAGCATTATTTATCTCCTTGTCGTATGGCTGGGCCCAAAGTTTATGAAGAACAGAGAACCCTTCCAGTTACGATACGTGCTGGTTGCTTACAACTTTGGGATGGTTGTCCTTAATTTCTTCATATTCAAAGAGGTTTGCTTTTCTTTTTTATGTTTATTTATATGACTATGAAAAATGTTTTGCCTACTGTGGCAAAACTAGACATTTAAAAAAAAACCCATACAAACTCAGTTCAAAGTGCAAGCTATTTAAAATGCATGGAAAACAAAACGGTTTTAGCCCACATCCCTCCCATTAAAAGTAACAAGTGTGAGGACGTAAACCTCTAGGTATTCTCCTCCGGGTTTATGTCTGATCAAGGGCAATCCTTTAAAGGTGTGATAACTGGAACATTAAGCCCCGCCCCCTCTTTTGTCCAGAGCCTGACCAGTGAGAAGAAGCACTTGGCAAGAAGTACATCCTCCTACATGAATCCCATGTATGAATGAAAAAAAACATAGAAAAGTAATTAGAAAAGGACTGAGTTTAGTTATAAACATTGTTATAGCTACCCATTATTTACAAAAACACTGTTTCGATGCATCGTCCCCTTTATTTGAAATATATTTGATTGGGTTTTGAAAACCCAAATATAACCTTTGACCCATTCAGGAGAAAAAAAGGTAATATTTCCAAACCTGCACTGTCGATTTCCACAGATTTCAAGCTGGGACTAGACATTGGCTCAACAGAAAATTTTATGTCAGACCTGATTTAAGTTTATTTGATCACATTTATAGATCTTTGTTGTGCTTGTTTACACAAGTGTATATAAAATCCTATAATGCTACTGCAGTAACTACTATTGCATCACATCATGGGTAATAAATTGATTTATGATCAACTAGATATTAACCGGGAGATTCAATAAAAGTTCTTATTGTTAAAATTGGTGCTAATTTTGCCCCAAACCAATCACTCTAATTTTAACATTTGAAAGCTAACATCTGATTGGTTGGGGCAAATTAGCACCATTTTTAACGATAAGAACTTTTGTGCATCTCCTGTAAGCTGTTACATTAACAGGCCATAAAAGCCCAGAGAGCCCCCTTAGTGTCCCAATCCAGAGTCCCCCCCCCTCGGTCCCCCAATCCAGAGTCCCCCCCCCTCGTCCCAATCCAGTCCCTCCCCCCCTCGGTCCCCAATCCAGAGTCCCCCCCCCCCCTGTCCCGAATCCAGAGTGTCCCCCCCCTCGGTCCCATCCGAGTGTCCCCCCTCGGTCCCCAATCAGTAGTGTCCCCCCTCGGCCCCCAATCCAGAGTGTCCCCCCCCCCTCGGTCCCCAATCCAGAGTCCCACCTCAGTCCCCAATCCAGAGCCCCCCCTCTCGGTCCCCAATCCAGGGTCTCCCCCCCCTCGGTCCCCCATCCAGAGTGTCCCCCCCTCGGTCCCCAATCCAGAGTGTGTCCCCCTCGGTCCCCAATCCAGAGTGTCCCCCCCTCTGCCCCCAATCCAGAGTGTCCCCCCTCGGTCCCCAATCCAGAGTCCCCCCTCAGTCCCCCCATCCAGAGCCCCCCCTCTCGGTCCCCAATCCAGGGTCTCCCCCCTCGGTCCCCAATCCAGAGTCCCCCCCTCGATCCCCAATCCAGGGCCCCCCCCCTCGGTCCCCCAATCAGAGTCGTCGTCCCTCGGTCCCCAATCCAGAGTTCCCCCCCCCCCCCGGTCCCCAATCCAGAGTGTGTCCCCCCCTTGGTCCCCAATCCAGAGTCGTCCCCGCTCGGTCCCCAATCAGAGTCGTCCCCAGTCCAGAGCCCCCTCGACCCCCAATCCCGAGCCACCCCCGGTCCCCAATCCAGAGTCCCCCCCATAGTCCCCAACCAGAGTCCCCCCCTCGGTCCCCAACCCAGAGTCCCCCCCCTCGGTCCCCAACCCAGAGTCCCCCCTCGGTCCCCAATCCAGATTCCCCCCCTCGGTCCCCAATCCAGAGTCTCCCCCTCGGTCCCCAATCCAGAGTCCCCCCTCTCGGTCCACAATCCAGAGTCCCCCCTCTCGGTCCACAATCCAGAGTTGTCCCCCCTAGGTCCCCAATCCAAAGCCCCCCCCTCGGTCCCCAATCCAGAGTCCCCCCCATGGTCCCCAATCCAGAGTCCCCCCTCGATCCCCAATCCAGGGCCCCCCCCCTCGGTCCCCAATCCAGAGTCGTCGTCCCCTCGGTCCCCAATCCAGAGTTCCCCACCCGTGTTCCAATCGAGTGTCCCCCCCTGGTCCCAATCCAGAGTCGTCCCCCTCGGTCCCCAATCCAGAGTCGTCCATCCGAGCCCCCTGACCCCAATCCCGAGCCACCCCGGTCCCAATCAGCCCAAGTCCCCATAGTCCCCACCCAGAGCCCCCCCCCCGTCCCCAACCAGAGTCCCCCCCCGGTCCCCAACCCAGAGTCCCCCCCCTCGGTTCCTAACCAAGAGCCCCCCTCGGTCCCCAATCCAGTGTCTCCCCCCTCGGTCCTCAATCCCGAGTCCCCCCTCGGTCCCAACCAGAGTCCCCCCCCTCGGTCCCCAATCCAGAGTGTCCCCCCTCGGCCCCCAATCCAGAGTGTCCCCCCCTGGCCCCCAATCAGAGTGTCCCCCCCTCGGTCACCACCAGAGTGTCCCCCCCTCGGTCCCCAATCCAGAGTGTCCCCCCCTCGGTCCCCAATCCAGAGGTCCCCCCTCGGCCCCAATCCAGAGTGTCCCCCCTCGGCCCCAATCCAGAGTGTCCCCCGGCCCCCAATCCAGAGTGTCCCCCCCTCGGCCCCCAATCCGAGTTGTCCCCCCTCGGTCCCCAATCCAGAGTCCCCCCCTCTCGGTCCCCAATCCAGAGCCCCCCCCCTCGGTCCCCAATCCAGGGTCTCCCCCCCCGTCCCCAATCCAGAGTCCCCCCCTCGGTCCCCAATCCAGAGTCCCCCCTCGGTCCCCAATCCAGAGTCCCCCCCTCGGTCCCCATCCGAGTCCCCCTCTCGGTCCACAATCCAGAGTTGTCCCCCTCGCGCCCCAATCCAAAGCCCCCCCTCGGTCCCCAATCCAGAGTCCCCCCCATGGTCCCCAATCAGAGTCCCCCCCCATGGTCCCCAACAGAGTCCCCCCCCTCGATCCCCAATCCAGCCCCCCCCGTCCCCAATCCAGAGTCGGGTCCCCCGGTCCCCAATCCAGAGTTCCCCCCTCGGTCCCCAATCCAGAGTGTGTCCCCCCCTCGGTCCCCAATCCAGAGTCGTCCCCCCTCGGTCCCCAATCCAGAGTCGTCCCCAGTCCAGAGCCCCCCTCGACCCCCAATCCCGAGCCACCCCCCGGTCCCCAATCCAGAGTCCCCCCATAGTCCCCAACCCAGAGTCCCCCCCCTCGGTCCCCAACCCAGAGTCCCCCCCCTCGGTCCCCAACCCAGAGTCCCCCCCCTCGGTCCTCAACCAAGAGGCCCCCCCTCGGTCCCCAATCCAGTGTCCTCCCCCCCCTCGGTCCTCAATCCAGAGTCCCCCCCCTTGGTCCCCAATCCAGAGTCTCCCCCGGTCCCCAATCCAGGTTCCCCCCTCGGTCCCAACCAGAGTCGTCGTCCCCCTCGTCCCCCACACCAGAGCCCCCCCCTCGGTCCCCAATCCAGAGTGTCCCCCCTCGATCCCCAACCCAGAGTCCCCCCCCTCAGCCCACAATCCAGAGGCCCCCCCTCGGTCCCCAATCCAGGTGCCCCCCCTCGGTCCCCAATCCAGAGTGTCCCCCCCTGGGCCCAATCCAGAGTGTCCCCCCCTTGTCCCAATCCAGAGTGTCCCCCCCTCGGTCCCCAATCCAGAGTGTCCCCCCTTGTCCCTTTTGTCTCCTTTTGTTTGTTAAAATATATTTCATCCCTCTTTTGCTCTGTATTTAAAAGTTTGCTTATGTGAATGGCTATTGGCCCACTGGGGGATTCCAAAGTAACCCTGTGGGCACACATCAGTGCCGTGTTACTGTCCTTGACTTTTCGTAATAAAAGGCATGTCCACACCCAGAAATAATATTTTATCTACCTCCCTGGATCTATAAATCCCAGAAAACCTATGTTTCCCCTCCGTGCTTCTTCTTCTTTTCTGGGGATGCATGGCGAATGCAGTGTCAGTCATTGGCTGTGATGATATTTGCAACCTGGAAGAAAACTGGGTGTTACACAGATGCCTATTTTCTTGTGCTCGGGAAAAGTACGTTTTTTAGTCTTTAGGAAGGTGAGTAACTGTATAATCTTGGGCCAAAAAGCTGTAGGTGTGGGTTTCCAGATACAGGAGCAAAACCAGTGCCCATGCCTCGCCTGACGGTCTCCACCAAACCGGATACTGCATACAACAAAATTAGTGTAGGTTGGCATAGTTAAGACAGACTTATAGCTGTGATCAAAGTGTTGGTTATTCAGTGAAACATGTTGTGCGGCAAGCTTGAGAAAGGACTTTGAGTCCGCAATGTTGCATAACATGTTTCACTGAATAAACCGACATTTGACCACAGCTGTACGTCTGTGTTTTCTATGCCAACCTACATTAATTTTTGGTGTATGTTATAATCTTGGTGTGTGAGGTGGGAAGGTAAGTATATATTATCATGGAGGTGACACGCCCTTTAATGTAGTGCTG
Source organism: Hymenochirus boettgeri (assembly GCA_019447015.1). Classification (NCBI taxonomy): domain Eukaryota; kingdom Metazoa; phylum Chordata; class Amphibia; order Anura; family Pipidae; genus Hymenochirus; species Hymenochirus boettgeri. Next base: position 163,496,294 of record CM033473.1, on the reverse strand, counting down.
AAGCAATGAGGTAGCCTGGCAGAATTTTTGGTTTTGGATCTCCTCACTAAACCATATTTTGAGGTAGGAATTACCAACTACCCCCTGGAAAAGGTACTTAAATTTAAAAAACTTACTACTTGTACTATAGTATCTTTAATGCAATTATTATTTAGGCTATTGTATTGTAATACATGCATTTTCGATTTGCCTTAAAACAAATGTTTAAATGTTTATGGACACATTTACATAATAAATATGTATATTGTGGGTTATGTTGGTACAGTTTGTTTAATAATTTGTTCCCCTTTAGATAAACGTGTTTGAAAAATGGCCGCTAATGCAGTCTCCTTTGCCTACTTTGGCAATAAGCATTATTTATCTCCTTGTCGTATGGCTGGGCCCAAAGTTATTGAAGAACAGAGAACCCTTCCAGTTACGATACGTGCTGGTTGCTTACAACTTTGGGATGGTTGTCCTTAATTTCTTCATATTCAAGAGGTTTGCTTTTCTTTTTTATGTTTATTTATATGACTATGAAAAATGTTTGCCTATGGGCAAAACTAGACATTAAAAAAAAACCCATACAAACTCAGTTCAAAGTGCAAGCTATTTAAAATGCATGGAAAACAAAACGGTTTTAGCCCACATCCCTCCCATTAAAGTAACAAGTGTGAGGACGTAAACCTCTAGGTATTCTCCTCGGGTTTATGTCTGATCAAGGGCAATCCTTTAAAGGTGTGATAACTGGAACATTAAGCCCGCCCCTCTTTTGTCCAGAGCCTGACCAGTGAGAAGAAGCACTTGGCAAGAAGTACATCCTCCTATTTGCCAGATCCCTAACTGAGAAGCAGCATTTAATAAAGTTTTCCAGGGAAAGAAGTAAATCCAGAGGTGAAGCCAAGAATTTTAGACTTTTAAATGGAAACTATACTGAAAAAAATAACTTAATATAAAATAATCCTTAATCTAGAAATAAATACATGTTAGTAGCACTTACTCTGAGGTGTGTTGTGTTGCTGCATGCTTTCAATCCAGCAACATGTTTTGCTCAGTGTCCGTATCCCCCCTCAACTACAGCATTCCAACTGTTAAAACTCTGTAACCATTCCAGCTACAGCAAAAATGCTCACAAAAGAATAGTTTATGAGAGCAAGGCACTGATTGACAGCTGAAATGTAAAAGGTTTTAGATTGGATATCTAAATGATACAGTAGTGATTGGAAAGAATTAGTTTCCAGTAGTGGTCAATTTGAAATAACTTTTTTTTCTGCACAGATGCCCTGTAATAGGACAGGGTGGGTTAGAACTGTTTACGACAATGTTTTTGCCTTTATCCCATGACCTGCATAACGGATATCAATTTCTAAATATTATTGTTTATATAAATGTTTCCTTATGGCCGCTAGCATCTAAGCTAGTCATGAAACTTGCATTGGCTGCAAAAAAAAATCTTACACTAAAACACCAAAAGCAATGCAATAATTATAAAAATAAGTAAAGTTTTTTTGCCTTAAACGCATCTTAACACCATCCTGCAATGCAGTACAAGTCACAAAGCATTTCCTACGTTTCAGAAGTGTGAAAGGTAAAATTATCATGCACACATTTATATACAGAATATACACATATACATACAGTATACATCTGGCAAAATAAGTATTGAAAGTGTCAAAGTATATAATCTCTCTAAGGGGCTATTTATCGCAAATTTACACCAGATGTCCGTAAAAACCCAAGTAATCCACAAATCAAAAGAAATCAAAACAAAATATTGTGTGGAAGAATGGGGCAGAATCGCATGCATGTGACTAGTTTCTCCATAAAGAATATTACGATATTATGGTTAAAGGGCGTGTCCACCTCCATGATAATAAATTATACTTACCTTCCCCACCTCACACACCAAGATTATAACATACAACAAAATTAATGTAGGTTGGCATAGAAAACACAGACGTACAGCTGTGGTCAAAGTGTCGGTTTATTCAGTGAAACATGTTATGCAACATGTTTCGGACTCAAAGTCCTTTCTCAAGCTTGTCGCACAACATGTTTCACTGAATAAACCAACACTTTGATCACAGCTATAAGTCTGTCTTAACTATGCCAACCTACACTAATTTTGTTGTATGCAGTATCCGGTTTGGTGGAGACCGTCAGGCGAGGCATGGGCCACTGGTTTTGCTCCTGTATCTGGAAACCCACACCTACAGCTTTTTGGCCCAAGATTATAACAGTTACTCACCTTCCTAAAGACTAAAAAACGTACTTTTCCCGAGCACAAGAAAATAGGCATCTGTGTAAAACACCAGTTTTCTTCCAGGTTGCAAATATCAGTCACAGCCAATGACTGACACTGCATTCGGCCATGCATCCCCAGAAGAAGAAGAAGAAGCACGGAGGGGAAACATATGTTTTCTGGGATTTATAGATCGCAGGGAGGTAAGTATAAAATATTATTTCTGGGTGTGGACATGCCTTTTATTACAGAAAAGTCAAGGACAGTAACACGGCACATGATTGTGCCCACAGGGTTACTTTGGAATCCCCCAGTGGGCCAATAGCCCATTCACATAAGCAAACTTTTAAATACAGAGCCAAAGAGGGAGTAAGAAATATATTTTAACAAACAAAAGGAGACAAAAGGGACAGAGGGGGGGACACTCTGGATTGGGGACCGAGGGGGGGCGGGGGGGGGGGACTCTGGATTGGGACACTAAGGGGGCTCTCTGGGCTTTTAGTGCCTGTTAATGTAACAGGCTTACAGGGAGATGCAACAAAAGTTCTTATCGTTAAAAATGGTGCTAATTTTGCCCCAACCAATCAGATGTTAGCTTTCAAATGTTAAATTAGAGCTGATTGGTTGGGGCAAAATTAGCACCAATTTTAACAATAAGAACTTTTATTGAATCTCCCTGTTAATATCTAGTTGATCAATAAATCAATTTATTACCCATGATGTGATGCAATATGTAGTTACATGCAGTAGCAATTATAGGATTTTATATACACTTGTGTAAACAAGCACAACAAAGATCTATAAATGTGATCAAATAAACTTAAATCAGGTCTGACATAAAATTTTCTGTTGAGCCAATGTCTAAGTCCACAGCTTGAAATCTGTGGAAGATCGACAGTGCAGGTTTGGAAATATTTACCTTTTTTTCCTGAATGGGTCAAAGGTTATATTTGGGTTTTCAAAACCCAAACAATCAAAATAATAATCTTTCAAATAAAAGGGACGATGCATCGAAACAGTGTTTTTGTAAATAATGGGTAGCTATAAACAATGTTTATAACATAAACTCAGTCCTTTTCTAAATTACGTTTCTATGTTTTTTTCATTCATACATGGGATTCATTTTGTTGGGGTGGGGGTGGGCATAAATAGAAATTAAAACAAAAAATATTTTTGGCAAAAACAGGATTTTTTTTTAGTTAGCTTTTTTTCCTGCTTGTAACAATAATGCAGTACTGCACAGAACATTATTGAAACATCAACTAAGATCTATTCAATTTGAGTGTAATAAAGTCTCGCAGAATAACCGAATACTTAAAATGTGAAAATTGATTGGTCTGTTTTAGTATGCAGTATAAAGAACACTTAAAATCTGTCATGAACCCTATCCTGACAGATGGACAGGAACACAAAAGAAAATTACTCCTGTGGGGGGTGGGGACTGAGAAGTCCATAATATAAAGAGGAACAAGCAATTCAAACCAATGGCCCATTTTACATTGCCAATACACACTGCCCCTCAATTTATAAATGGTAAGAATTACACAGCTGAGTGTAGAATGTATTCTCTGATGGTTTCATGACAAACACAGATGGGTAGGTGGTAATCACCATTGACACTTATTTAGATACAAACATTTCTGGCAAATGTAAAAAAAAAAAAAAAGCTCTCAATAAGAATAGTTTAAAAGTTTTAAAAATAAAGCATATTTTTTTCATATCATAAGATCCTACAAACATTTACAATATGACGAAGGCAATTTGCTATTTTCTACACCAGAGATGTCGAAGCTGCAGCCCTCCACATGCCTGGAAACTACAACTCCCAGCATCCTTCAAAGCATTCTGCATTTTAGCTGATCTATTAAAACAATTTCAGCTGATCTTCAAAGTGCTGCAGTGTTTATCAATGTTAGGATGAGAAGGATGCTGCATAATGCATTGATCTCTATGCAAATGAACCTGCCACTATCCAGTCATGTATGTCTATGTAAAAGGTATCCATTTTTAAAGGGATGATTACACATCCTAAACATTCCCAGCATGCCTCAAGTGATGGATTTCTTTGGACTATCGTGTACATGGCACCATGTCTATAGAATTTCTAGATGGCGGATCTATGTGATGACATGGGAAACTGTAATTACCTGCAATGGTAAGGCTCCATGTATAAAACTGATGCGTGCGCTCAATAACATCAGTCACAGGGCTCAGCATCTTCCACACAGGTCACACAGACAACACTCAGTAGTAAACTTCGCTCTTCTGTCTGCTCCGTTCTCTCACAAGTCAATGACTGCCGGCAGCCGTGCGTGACATGGCGTATTGTAGATACAAAGGTAAAGAGGGTCACCAGATTATGGCGGAGAAAGAACGGCGCCACCTCTCTGCCAATGTCAGGGGGCGCGTGCCCGTTAAGCGATTGCTATAGTTACAAGCACTGCAAAAGCCGGTTCCCATCTGAGGCCGTAGCCAATCACAAGCAGGGGGTGCGGTATTGTTGCAGTACAAGGGAATCCGTTACGTGGGCGTGGTCTATTATTTCTCTTTGGAGCAGTAGGAATGCTGCTGTCCAGGGAGGAAGGCCTAGAACTGGCTATCATACATTGCAAAAATAAACTAGTGTTAAATAGTTTTAATGTGTCATTTATGTTATATAGTGGTGTTTAGATAAACAGAGTCTCTAATCAGTCATTAGTATCAGTATTTATCTGTGGGTATATATAAAGCCCCCCATACACGGGATTGATGTTTTGAGCAATTCGATAAATACAATCAGTTTCTGTTTGAAAATGACGGGTTTATAGGGGGAAAAAAAATTTGGTCAGGCAGAAAATTTTCTGCTAAACCCCAATATTTGGTTCCCATCTCTCTGCAGAAGCGTCAAGCTAGGAGACTTCGATTGGTTCTTCAGATCCTGAAGAATCTTTCCTTAGTGATTCTTAAATTTAGGCCACAAAGTCAGATCTCTTGAAGGAAGAAGAGAGTTGTATTCACAATTTCAATGTAGATAGCAAAATACAAAACCTACAGATCCCATTTCCGATTGTTGCACTAGATCAGAAATCCGATCGAAGGAATATCTGCCCGTGTATGGCAGATTTTAACTATTCCTCCATTACCTACCTACCTACCTATATTATCTTTATCCAGCCATCACCTTCTATGTATCAATCATCATTTATCTTCCTAACTATCATCTATCTAACATTAATTTTCTACTACAATTTGACTTAATTTATATCAAACCTTGGCACTCCAGATGTTTAGAAACTGCAACTCCCACCATTCCTTGGGTGCAGAATGCAACCAAAGTGTGCCTGGGAGTTGTTTTCAAAACAGCTGGAGTGCCAAGGCTCAAAATCACTAGCCAGTCTGTGTGCAAGCAATGATCCCACCTACCCACCACATGTCTCTGGTCTACTGCTACGTTAGCCTGATACTCTGCATTACCTTGTTTACTACCGTGCACGGACATTGACTGGCATAAAATTGCTAAGTATACACTTATTTCTGCATAGTATATGGCTACAGGATATATTTATAATGACTAAGTGTACATGTTGCTAAGGTTATACCATCTTTGGTGGGGGGCTTTTTAAAGGTGCAGGGTATATTGGATATTAACAATTTTTGGTGATTTTTTGATCATTTTAAATGAGAAATAATAAATATAAGTTTAAGCCACATATGCTTGGTTTTTCTACTTTTTGAATTATTATTTACCGTATTATCTCAGATTCACTGGAAACTCAATGGAGATGCTCCTTGACATTATAAAAAAAACTTGAAATTCCAATATCCAAAATGTCTATGAATTCACAACCTAGTAATTTCAGACCTGAAGGTTAATATCAGTAGTGGGAAAGATACTGTATGGACAAGGCCTTCTAAATTTTTCAGTATCTGAGAAAAACACAACATATAGTGGGGTTGGGCCCATTAACAATCATTGCTATGTGGATGCTGCAATGTGATTCATAGCAGTTTTTTTTTTTTATAGGATATATTAAGTATTTTGTCTTGGGGATCGACCTTATCAGCAGTGATCAAAATGTATTTTTGAGGAATAGATTGATCTTGTCAAACAAACTTGCTTAAAAAAAGAATGCTTTTGATACTATAGCTAATTAAAGTATAAACAAAATGACCTGATATACAGTCCAATGGCTGAATGATGGTGCAGTTGACTGGTACGTCCAAGCTTTATTTTGTGTAAAACAGGGTTCTTTGGTTTGCTTTTCCCCAGCTGCTTGTTAGTATAAATAGATATAGAAGTGTTGGTATACATTGTTATACTCACTGATCCACCCCCCCCCTTTTCTGAATGCTGAAAATGCTCAGGGAGCTTTTGTTCTAACCCTCTGAGTTTCTCAGTGCTCAGAAAATTGTTCATGAATACTCTGCAGTCATTGGCCATCATGTCATGATGTCACAATGGCAGATTTTGCCCAATATTCCTCCCAACAGACCTACTGATCAATAAACCATTTGGTAGTCTGTCAGGCAGGAATTAAAGGGCCCACAGCAATATTTAAAGTGTGACATGTATGCACAATATATTATATAAAGAACAATATAACTAGAAAGGGAAAGTTTAAGTATAAACTTTGAATTTGCCTTGAAAGGCTACATTTTGTAAGGGAATGTGTGTGTCTGTGCTACAGGTTTTAAAAATTCATTATGAAATGAATGTAAACTTTAAGTATTATGAAATAAAGAAAGTAGGGCTGTCCAGTCGTTTATATTTTTCAAGGGGTAATCCCTCTTTATTGCAGTACACCAACACAGGACGTTTCGGCCGTTTGGCCTTTATCAAGTGTTACAGGTCAGTGAAAAATATCCCTCTTTATACCCTCACCAAACAGTCCCACCCATAGTCCTATATACATCACACCAAGTGTCTTCTTCTAGTGCTCCCTCCGGTGGTACTTTCCAAAACTTGTCTCTTGTCCAAAAAACACATCCCTAACACATTTTCACAGCATTATACTTACTAGGTGGAGACAGGGGATCCTTATTTTTACCTTTCTAAATCTTCTTCTCATTCCCCCACTCCACCTAAGTACAGAAAAACACATATACAATACTGACAGTGCATATACAATTTTCAGTGCTAAAAAATATTTTCAGTGTTAAAAAGTTTCCAGTATAAAACATTTAAGTATAAAAAATTCCAGTATAAAAAACCTATTCACCATTAATCATCATGATTCATTGTTCTAAAACCTTTTCATAAGTAACAGGTTAGGCTTAGTTTCTCATTCAACCCTTGTGGATTTACTGTCTGCAGATACCAGATCCAATATGCTTCTCTCTTAAGTAACCTCTTCTCTATATCTCCCCCCTTTTTTTTTAACTTTAAGTATGGCTGCCACGGGAATTAAAGGGTAGGTCAATAGTTGTGTGTACATGTGTCAGGTTGGGGGGGTAAAAGCCTAACTTTTTTGATGATTGGTCAATTTTTTTTTAACCCTTTAAGTATGGCTGCCACATCAGTAAATAGGGCCAGTAGGTGTGTGCATCTGTGTCAGGTTGGGGGGTAAAAAAAAACATTTTTAATGATTAGTAAAAAATTTTTTTGACTATAGTTACCCTTTAAGTATGGCTGCCCACGGGAATGGAAGGGTAGGTCAAAAGGTGTGAGCACCTGTGTCAGTTTGGAAGGTAAAAAGCAAACTTTTTTCATTATTCAAAGTTTGTTTTTTTTCACTATAATTACCCTTCAAGCATAGCTGCCACGGGAATGAAATGGTAGGTCAATACCTAACTGTGTCAGGTTGGGGGTAAAAAAAGCCTAACATTTTTGATGATTGGTCAAATTTTTTTTTTAAATATGGTTACACTTTTAGTATGGTTGTCCCCAGGAATACATGGTACCTGTGTCAGTTTGGGTGGTAAAAAATAACTTTTTTTATGATTGGTCAAAAAAATTTTTTAAAATATAGTTACCCTTTAAGTATGGCTGACACAGGAATAAACAGTGACTGGCAGGTTGGGTGGTAAAAAAAACAAACTTTTGATGACTAGTAAAAATTTGTTTTTTTTTACTATAGTTACCCTTTAAGTGTGGCTGCCATAGGAATAGATGGGTAGGCCAGTAGGTGTGTGTACCTGTGTCAGGTTGGAGGTACAAAAAAACCTAACTTTTTCGATGATTGCTAAAATTGTTTTTTTAAAATTTAGTTTCCATTTAAGTATAGCTACCATAGGAATACACGGGTAGGTCAGAAGGTGTGTGTACCCATGTCAGTTTGGGAGGTAAAAAAAACAAACTTTTTTTGCATTATTAATCAAAATGTATTTTTTGACTATAGTTACCCTTTAAGTAAGACTGCCATAGAAATGAAAGGCTAGGTCAGTAGGTGTGTGTTTATCTGTGTCAGGTTGTGGGGTTTTTGCATGTACGATCATAAAACTAACTTTTTTGATGACTGTTCAGAATTAGTTTTTTTGACTTTAGTTAGCCTTTAAGTATGGGTGCCACATGAATGGAAGAATAGGTCAGTAGGTGTGTGTACCTGTGTCAAGTTGGGGGATATATGTGTTTTTTTTTTTGTGTGTGTTTATGACCATACAACTAACTTTTATTAATGATAGATCAAAATTAGTTTTTTGACTATTGTTACCCTTTAAGTATGGCTGCCATGGGAATGGAAGGGTAGGTCAATAGGTGTGTGCACCTGTGTCAGGTTGGGAGGTATGTAAATGTTTTTGCATGTATGACCATAAAACTAACTTTTATTGATGATAGATCAAAATTAGTTTTTTCGCTATAGTTCACCTTTAATTATCCAGAATGTGCAGGTGCATAGCTTATATGTTCCAAGACCCTTAATTATTCCCAGACTCTGCAGGGTGCATAGCTCAATTATACCCAGACTCTGCAGGGTGCATAGCTCAAATATACCCATACTCTGCAGGGTGCATAGTTCATATATACTAAAAGCATAAAGCGTTTGAAATGTATTGTTCGCAAGGCTGTCCAAATCGCTTCATATGTAACATATGTGCAGACACGGTACATCAAATTACATCTTATATCAGGGATATCTAACCTGCGTCTCTCTCAGATATTTACAAAGTACAACTCGTAGCATTCTGCAGCCAAGGAAAGCTGGGAGTTGTAGTTTGAAAATATCTGGAAGGTCAAAGCTTGAACATGCCCATCATTATGTAGGTGCAGTTATATAATTCATCATATCATATAAGGGAATTTGATGTTACATCATCTATGTGCTATTATTGTAAATAGTATGACTTACTAATATCGTAAAGACATGTGATACATTTAGTAAATTTATTCAATTGTGAGATAGTGCTGTTTATTTTATAGAATTTTGGGGGGGGGGATTTTTCTATTTTATTCTCTGCTTGCCTTTAAACAACAAATTACTGCTACATCCTATATCATCTTTATTCTTCTTCTGGTGCTGTATTTTGCTTTGCTGGCCCCAGTAACTGATTGTTATCATTCAGTAAGTACTTTATATTATTTTATATGTTTATAATGGGAATGTGTGTTTGGTTTTCCTATCTACCGTACTGATCTGTAATGTTGGCCATACATGTAGCGATATTATCGGCCGATATATTCCACAAAATACAGAAATGTGCTTTAGGGAGATATTTGGATTTTTTTTCATATTTTCTCTTTCACACAACACATTACAAACACACTTATATCATTATTTTTCTGGTGCTGGGGTTGGCTTTGCTGGCACAAGTAGTTGTCAGTAACTGTTCTTAAAGGGCATCTATACTGGAAAAAAAATAATCTTACATTTCAGCTGTTTAATCAAGTGTCATATTATTGTCATCATTTTTGCTGTGAGCAGTTTTGTTGTAGGTGGAATGGTGACAGAGTTTTGACAGTTGGTATGTGGGAAATTTCCTCTCCTAGTGTTGCCTCGTTGTGATTACTGAGGATGCTTGTCCTCAAAAAAGTCTGGTCAGGTGAAAGATGAAGTGTTTAAAAGAGGGAGGGGTAATACTGAGCCTGAGCAAAAAAGTACTGGATTGATGTGAACATCAATCCAAATGCTACCTACACAATTTAGTTATAGATTAAGATGAGGAAAAGTCATTTTTTTTAGTATAGTTGCCTTTTAAGTTCATCATTCAGTAAGTATGGGAATGTGAAAAGAGGACAGCCTAAAGGGCTGGAAGCGACTCTTGGCCACTGGAGACAAGGAGGGGCTGGGGAATTTGCAGGGGAGTCTGGGGGTGCATCCCTATTGGTAAAGCAGGTCACATGGGGAGTTAGTGGAAGTATTAAAAGGGAATACAATGTTGCAAAGTCCTCTTACCTTCCTGGAGAGCTGAGAGAACTTGGATTACCACTGTTTAGGTTCCACGTGGGCCTTAAGATGAGTGCTCCCAACCCCAATTTGGAGGCCTTGCTCCTCCAGGTTCGGAAATCTGCCGAAAAATTTGGTGAAGACTGGCTGCAGGGACTGATGGCTGTAACAAATGGCCGGACGGCCGGGTACTCACAGTACGCTTTAGGAGGAGGCTGATAGTCCGGAAGGTGCAGGATACAGAGGCTGCTGGGAGCTGTAGGCTGGAAACAGGAGCAAGGTGCTGCTGGGAACTGAAGGCTGGATACTGGATATAGGTAAGGTAGGTAACTGGATACAGATGAGGTGAGTAGACGGAAATTGGATACAGGCAAGGTAGTCACTTGAGACCGGCAAGGTAAGTACTGGATACAGGCAAAGAAGTCACTGGATAATGGCAAGGTAAGTACTGGATACTGGCAAGGTAAGTACTGGATAATGGCAAGGTGGTCACTGGAAGCAGGCAAGGTAAGTACTGGATACTGGCAAGGAAAGTACAGGATACAGGTAAGGTGGTCACTGGAGGCAGGCAAGGTAAGTACTGGATACTGGCAAGGTAAGTACAGGATACAGGTAAGGTGGTCACTGGAGGCAGGCAAGGTAAGTATAGGAGCAGGAGCGGAGCAGGATCCAAGGCAGGTGAGTAAGGAGCCAGGGTAGCTAATGCTACTATCGGGCGCCGGGTCCTGGAGGACCCCAGCTTTTCAAATCTCCGCGCCATGACTCCGCGGCGCCGCCCACCCGGAAGTGCCGAGCGGCGCGGGACCGGAGCGCAGGTAAGTCCGTGACAGTACCCCCCCCCTTCGGGGGCCACAGGACCAACGGGCCAGGTTTCCCTGGAAAACTCTTATGGAAATCTCTGACTAGACGAGGAGCGTGCACATCAGCATGTTTAATCCAAGCTCTTTCTTCCCGGACCAAAACTTCCAGTGGACCAAATATTGAAGAGACCTCCTCCAAAATCTAGAGTCCAAATTTTTTCGACCTCAAACTCCTTTTGACCATCAACAGAAATTGGAACCGGAGTAGTACGGATGTGGAATACTGATTAGAGCTTACTGGCTTGAGAGGGAAATATGAAACACATTAGAATCCGCATGCTGGAAGGAAGTTGGAGGCGAACAGCCCTGAACCGATTAATTCCAGGATAGAAAAGGACCAATAAATTTGTCCCAGTTTGGAGGAAGGAACCCGTAGGTTAATATGAGCAGAGGAGAGCCACACTTTATCTCCAACAGAATAAGCTGGGGGTTCTCTACACGTCTCCTATCTGCTGCGTCTTTGTACCAAGCAATTTTCTGAAGGCTGATTTCCGTAGCATGCCAGATAGCGGTCATCTGGGCCGCCGAGTCATTGGCAGCAGGTACTTGTGTGAAAAGAAAATCCTGAGGAAAACATCTAGGATTCGTCCAAAGACACATAAAAAGGAGATTTCCCAGTAGAAGCGTGAGGGAATTGTTATGGGCGAACCTCAGCCCAAGGCAGCAGGTCAGCCCAATCATCCTGAGTATGAAATGTAACAACGAAGATATTGTTCCAAGACTGGTTAGTGCGTTCTGTAGATCCATTGGACTGTGGGTGGTAAGCCGAGGAGAATTGTAACTTGATGTTCATGGACTTACAAAGTGCCCCCAAATTTGGAAACAAATTGAGAACCCCTGTCAGATACAATTTCAGAAGGGAGTCCATGAAAGCGGAAGATATGGGAAATAAATAGTTGAGCCAACTCCGTTGGAGGTAGTAGTTTGGGGAGGGGTACAAAATGGGCCATTTGCTGAAGCGGTCTACTGTCACCCATATAACCGTGTTTTTCTTGGAAGGCAGAATTTCAACAATAAAGTCCATGGATAGATGGGTCCACGGTCTGGACGGAATGGGGAGGGGTTGAAGAAGACCACAGGGGAGGGTTCTAGAAGACTTGGATTGAGCACAGCTGGTACACACTTGAACAAAGTCTTTAACATCTTTTCTCATTTTGGGCCACCAAAGGGAACGGGCAAGAATATTAAAAGTCTTGCTTGGAACAGTGGGTATGAAGAAGGAAAGCTTTCCGAAGTGAAACAGGAACAAGATTTGCCGAGGGGTGTCAGGAGGAGCAGAGTCTTGTGCGGCTTGGATCTTGGAACAAAGTTGGGAGATATAGCGGCCAAGATTTTCGTGGTTGGAATAATGGAGCCTTTATCTTCCTTACTACAGTCAAAGCAACAAATGATCTGGCAGGGCATCAGCTTTCTTGTTTTTAGAACCAGGTTTGTAAGTATGACAAAGTTGAATCGGGAAAAGAATAAAGACCATCGTGCTTGACGGGGATTTAATCTTTGAGGTTCTGGATGTATTCGAGATTTTTATGGTCGGTAAGGATGGTGATAGTACCAATGTGCCTTCCAACAGATGACGCCACTCCTCAGGGCCAGTTTGATGGCAAGAAGTTCCCTATTTCTAACATCAAGTTACGCTCGTTGGGTAGAAACTTCTTAGAGAAATAAGCAGGGATGGAGTTTCCTTTTAGGCCCTTGTCTTTGGGAAAGGACGGCTCCAGCGCCCAAGTCCGAGGCATCAACTTCGATGTTAGAAGGGAGACTAAGATCTGGATGGACTAGAACAGGAGCATCACCAGGCCTCCTTGAGTCGTTGAAGGCTTCGAGAGCTGCAGGAGTCCATGAATGGGTTTTACCACCTTTACTGATGAGGGCTAATATCGGAGAAATTATGAGAACCCTTGAATGAATTGTCTGTAGTAATTGGCGAACCCAATGAACCTTTGAATAGCTTTGGTTCCCATAGGAAGAGACCAATCTTGAATGGCCGAAACTTTAACAGGGTCCTCTGGAACCCTTGCGCAGATACGATGTACCTAGAGGGTACTGTGAACACTCAAACAGACACTTTTCCAGTTTGGCATATAGGCTATTCTCTCTCAGACGTAGCAACACCTGTTTAACATGGAGCGGTGTGAGGGCAGATCTTGAGAAAAGATTAAAATGTCATCGAGATACACTACTACAGAGATACCCAACATATCCCGGAAAATGTCGTTGACGGCATTACGAGATATTCGTAGTGACCGTCCCTAGTATTAAAGGCGGTCTTCCATTCGTCACCTTGGCGTATACGGATCAGATTGTATGCCCCCCGAAGATCTAGTTTAGTAAATATTTTAGCCCCTTTTATCTGGTCAAACAGCTCAGAGATGAGAGGGAGCGGATACCGATTCTTTATAGTGATTTTATTTAACCCACGGTAGTCGATGCAGGGGCGTAAACCTCCATCTTTTTTTTCAACAAAAAAGAACCCAGCTCCCGCAGGGGAAGTGGAAGGCCGTATGAAACCCCTAGACAAATGTTCCGTAATGTACTCTTTCATGGATAGAGTTTCTGAGGGAGACAGTGGGTATGTGCGTCCCCGAGGAGGCATAGTACCAGAAAGAAGGTCGATGGGGCAATCGTAGGAACGGTGCGGTGGTAGCTTCTCAGCTCGTTTTTTACAGAACACATCAGAGAAATCATGATAGCATTCAGGGAGGTTTTTCTCTGATTTATTTTCACAGGTATTCATAGTACAATGAGTAGAAAGGCAATTTTTGAAACAGAAGGGGCTCCAAGACTTGAGTTCATTGTTAGACCAATCTATAACAGGGTTGTGAAGTCTGAGCCATGGAAGTCCGAGAATTAGGGGAGCAGAAGGGCTTTGGATGACAAGAAAAGATAAATGTTCTTGGTGAAATATGCCAATGCGGAATAGGACTTCGTAGGTAGATTTGGAGATGAATTCTGAAGCCAACGGGTTATTGTCAATAGCCAGAACTCGAAGGGGCTGCTGCAAGTGAAGGAGAGGAAGCCCCAATTGTGCTGCATAGATAGAATTGATGAAGTTTCCAGCGGCACCAGAATCGACAAAGGCCTGGGAGGAAAAAGTTTTACCATTACGTCTGCGTGATTTTTCCTCAGGGGATAGATGAGTGCCGCCAATTTGCATCGGCTCTTCACCCGAAGATATGGGTTGCGGAAAGGGCTGAGCAGGCCTAGGAAAGGTCTTAGGGAGGTTGGAACGAGCTGCAGACCTTTCCGCCTGCCGTTCACAGAAGCGGGTATCAATTTGTATGCATAGTGAAATCAAGTCCTCCAATGGGACAGGTAATTCCCTAGAGACTAATTCGTCCTTGAGGCGGTCAGAGAGTCCCTGCCAAAAGGCTGCAGTAAGTGCCTCATTGTTCCAAGAAGTCTCCGCAGCAAGGGTACGAAATTCCATAGCATATTGACCCACGGAACGTGACCCTTGGCGGAACTGCATCAAACGTTATAAAACGTACGGGGGCCAATGCTGTCTCAGATACGACGAACAATTTAGGAGAAGGGTGGCAGCCCGTTCTTCTATGAAATGGGACTGCCAGGACATGAGTTTATGGCTGCTAACGATGACACCATCTCGTCCTTCGCCATATAGCTTTCCAGCAGGTGACGGCACCTCATCAGCAAGGGTGTCGGCTGGCCCAGCCCGCAGAGGCACATGCTGGTTATATAACGAATCCCAATGCAGGTGGTTCTCAGCATGTAAATTCAGACACAAATGTTCTTTCTGCGGAGGTGCCCACCCAGCGGTTAGATGCTTCAAACGAGTTAAGCCAGGCCCCTACCGCCTTTTGTCCCATTCTTCCAAGGGCGAAGACGCCAGTGAGCATCCAAAAGATGCAGCCATGGCTAGACCTTTACACTAACAGGCGGGAAGCAACCATTATACGGTTGCTCACTTCGCCGGAGGAAAGAGGAGAGGTAAGTAAAGTTTGGGGAGCTTTCTAAAGATATAAACATAACGGTTGGGGCTGGGAGCCCAGGGGGAATCTTACATATGAATGATTTCACGCTAGGGGGAGGGAACCGGGAGAGGGAGAGGGAGGGGGAGGGAGGGGGGAGAAGGGCTGCAGTACGCATTGCAAAAATCTACCTGAGGCCAGGTAGGAGGCAGAGCCCTGCTATCCTCCTGGTGGTCAGTTTTTGGGACTTTGGGGGGGGATTAAAGGAGAACCCTATGGAGCTGGGATGTGAGGTAAGGATTAAACTACACTACATGATGGGGCCAGTAGTTGGGGGGATTATAGTTTTGGGGGTGGACTTGCCCTTTAAGGTAGTTATGAATCATTTCGGTGTCCCGATAGCAAAAGAAAAGACGGAGGACCCATCTACAGTACTTACCTTCTTGGGCATCGAAATCGATTCACTACATATGGTCTTCCAACTCCCAGTCTACAAGGTAAAACATTTATCCCAGCTTGTCAGCAGAACCATAATGGCAAAAAAGATTACACTAAAACAACTTCAATCACTGATAGGACACCTAGTGTTTGCCTGCAGAGTACTCCCCATGGGGAGGGTATTCTGCAGACACCTGTCATTGGCCACTAAGGGAGTATCTATTCCCCATCACTATATTCGAATTTCCAAACCAATGAAAGAGGACCTAAAAATTTGGCAGCAATTCCTCAGTGAATTTCAGGGATCGACTTGCTGGCAGGAGCCCGAAATTACCAACACCGACCTTCAACTATACACAGATGCTGCTTCTAGTGTAGGACTTGGGGCCTTTTTTGGCGGATGTTGGTGCGCCGAGAAATGGCCGCAGCATTGGCAAGGTTCCCCCATTCTTAGGAGTCTCACGTTCTTAGAATTACTCCCAATACTCGTGGCAATACACCTTTGGGGAGCTGAATTCCAGAATAAAAGAATTATTTTCTGGTGTGATAACATCAGCGTTATTAATGTCATCAATAGACAAACTTCCTCATCCCCGCAGGTATTAGTTTTGTTTAGAGATCTAGTTTTACAATGTCTCCAACTAAATGTATGGTTTAGGGCAAGACACGTAGCTGGGGTTGATAATTCAATAGCCGACTCATTATCTCGTTTCCAGTTTCACGAGTTTCGGAAGCTATGCCCTGGAGCCGAGAGAGAGGGTCATGCGGTGCCACGGTACTTGTGGACCCTGGCTTCTGCAGCTTGGTCCCCCTAATAGCTACCTCTTTGTCACATGGTACGCAGCGTGCTTACGCCAAAACGTGCTGGATGACAGCAGCACCTGAGGGCAGTACCATTTACACAAACAAGGGTAGGTTACTGATGACCCTGGGATAACTATCTCAACTCAGAGAAGCAGGAAATACAGCTGAGAGGAACCTGGCCACCTTGTCCTTTCTATTTCGGTTTTTCAAATGGGAGGACATTACCAAGGGGTTTGCAGTAAGGCGTATAATGAAAGGATGGAAGAAAAGCACAAATACAGTTGACACGAGGCACCCAGTATCCTTCCAGCTGCTGGAAAAAGTATTATTCACCCTGCCTAGCATATGCACCTCCGCATTTGAGTCATGTGTCTTCCACCTCGCCTTTGGCCTGGCGTTTTTGGGGCCTTCAGAATAGGGGAGTTGGTTTCCCCGTCTGCTAAAAAAGCAGGGGGGATCCAAGCCCAGGACATCATAGCAGGCCCAGAGGTTATTCAGATCAAGATTAGATATTCTAAAAGTGACCAGGGTGGTAAGGGTAAAAAAGTGTTACTAAGGTCCATAGGAGGCTCGGCTTGCCCAGTTCAATCCCTTTCCCGGTATCTCAGCATCCGTCCCCAAAGGCTGGGCCCCCTGTTAATCCACGAAGATGGGAGATTTCTCTCAAAATATCAGTTCCTCGCTATTTTCCGAAAATGTTTGTCTTCATTACGTGTTCCTTCACACAATTTTGCCACTCATTCTTTCCGCATAGGGGCAGCCACCTAAGCCTTTTTACTCGGGATGTCAGAAGGCAGGGTTAAGAGTGTGGGGAGGTGGAGTTCCAACAGATATAAGTCCTACATCCGACCACACCTGTTAGACTAACGTTGTGCATGTTGTTCATGTCGATTTTTCTCCCCAGGTCGGAGTGCTACGACGGTGTGGATCTTGGGCCATTCACACATATACTGGGCTGCTAACAGAGTTGAACAGCGACCATATGGCAGGAACCTCGGGATCAACCCTTACCTGGCTCGGGTAAGGTGGAGAGGCATCCGAGGCCTCACCTGGGAGCGGGTTTTCCCCGAATTTGTACAGCTGCAGGGTGTGTGCGGAGGGCCCAGGGTCTTAATAGTGCACTCGGGCGGTAACGACCTGGGGAACATTAGAGCAATCTACTTGATTAAAATCATTCAGCAAGACATAGCAAGATTTTTGTCAATGGTTACAAAGTTAGTTATCATATGGTCCGAAATAATACCCAGGACCATATGGAGGGGTGCGAAGGATGAGAGAGCAATCGAGAAATGTAGACGAAAAATCAATGCCGCTTTTTCTGCCTTCGTTCGGCTTATGGGGGGAATAGCGGTAAGACACAGAGAGCTGGAGTTAGATAATAGGGATGCACTGCGCAGGGACGGGGTGCACCTTAACCCGATAGGCCTCGATATTCTAAATACAAACCTACAAGGGGGGATTGAGGCAGCCCTGGCAATGCTGGGGCGACAGGACCATCATTGATGCTCCTGCCAGTGGCGCATTTCTTGTTTACGCATTTCCAGTGCAATATTTAAAAAATGGATGTTATTAAAGTTTAAATGCTGTTAAATGTAAAGTGGTGAGTTAAGCTGACGGGGGGAGGGGCAGGCCTGTGGCTGACGGTGCAGGCCGCCTCTCGTCACGTCGGTGTGTGTTTTATTACGTGCCAGTTTCTAACCAACTGCAGGCATATTACGGTACTGAAAGGCGTGGTTTAATAAAGAATTTGTTTAATAAAGCTGTGGCCATATTTACAACCAACTTATGATCTGGTGTGTTTATTTCAGAGGGGCCACAGTATGGGTTATATAACAGGGGTTTGTCAAGTTGGTTAAAACCAGCACCTCATAGGGGTCAATCAGTGGCCATGTGAAAAGAGGACAGCCTAATGGGCTGGAAGCGACTCTTGGCCACTGGAGACAAGGAGGGGTTGGGGAATTTGCAGGGGAGTCTGGGGGTGCATCCTTATCGGTAAAGCAGGTCACATAGGGAGTTAGTGGAAGTATTAAAAGGGAATACAATGTTGCAAAGTCCTCTAACCTTCCTGGCAAGCTGAGAGAACTTACCCACCCGCCCTCCCGTTGTAAGGCTTTCTGTATCAAAATGTTACTTGTATTGTCACAGCGCATTTCTTGTTTACGCATTTCCAGTGCAATGTTTAAAAAATGGATGTTATTTAAGTTTAGATGCTGTGAAATGTAAAGTGGTGAGTTAAGCTGGCGGGGGGAGGGGGCTGGCCTGTGGCTGACTGCGCAGGCCGCCTCTCGTCACGTCGGCAGGAGACCCCTGTAGAAGGTGGGTGTTTATTACGTGCCAGTTTCTATTACGGTACTAAAAGGCATGGTTTAATAAAGAATTTGTTTAATAAAGCTGTGGCCATATTTACAACCAACTTATGATCTGGTGTGTTTATTTCAGAGGGGCCACAGTATGGGTTATAATAGGGGTTTGTCAAGTTGGTTAAAACCAGCACCTCATAGGGGTCAATCAGTGGCCATGTGGGTTTTGTTTTCTATCTGTAATATTGGTGGGCGTACATTTAGCGATATCTTTTGGAAAGGTGTGGGGGGGGGCAAAAATCACCGACCATGATGACCACGTATCCTATCTATTGCCATCTCAGAGAGGGAGCTAATACGATAGGTCAATGTATGGGTGCATATCTTGTATGGGAGGTCAGTTGGGTCTGTGTACTTCTTGCTGACATGTTCCAATGAAATCTGTCTCATCCATGGGATTTGAACTATTAAACTATCTATGTTTTGTGCAGGAGAAGGTGAAATCATCGTCTAAAGATGTTCAAGCAAATTGGGAAAAGGATTAGGAATTGGATGGTAAGATTGGTTTTATAATATATTACAACTCCTTGCACCCAACCACATCCTTACTATTAGGTAATAATGTGTGTGTAACCGTGGTAAAATCATCCTTGTGGGAGTGTACACCATGGTTTATACCATACATTTCCTGCACTGTCTGAGATGTGTCAGACACCTGGTTAATAATGTCAGGTTTATGGGTACAGACTGGCTGTTTATAATGTTAGAAAATGTATAAAAATGACACTATCAATCCAAAAGGCCCTTTACATTTTACATGTTCTATCAAAACAATTTGTTTATTGTCCTTTTTTAGTGCTGCAGAGGTCAATCACCTCTTCTAAACAAGGAGCCCTGTCCTCCAGTTGTGAAGAATGATAATTGGATGGCCGGCATTCCAGGTATAGAATATAAGCATTGAGCAAGTCATTAAAGGATAAGTGCACTGAAAAATCAAGTTATGTTGATTTGGAAGCTGCAGCTTTAAAAATACTGTTGCCATATTTATTTATTTTTTACCTATGCCCCTCCAGAGCCTACCTTTGTGTCTTGAAAGTTGATGACATCTTGTTACTGGTTTGCTGAATGTTAAGCTCTGCCCCTCTGAGATTTCCTCTGATTTCTCCTGCTTAAGCCTCAAACAGTAATGCCTGTGAGTTCCTCTCCTGCTTGAGCCTCAAACAGTAATGCCTGTGAGTTCCGTACACTCTCCTGCTTGAGCCTCAAACAGTAATGCCTGTGAGTTCCATGCACTCTCCTGCTTGAGCCTCAAGCAGTAATGCCTGTGAGTTACGTGCACTCTCATGCTTGAGCCTCAAACAATAATGGCCTGTGAGTTCTGTGCACTCTACTGCTTGAGCCTCAAACAGTAATGCCTGTGAGTTCCATGCAGTCTCCTGCTTGAGCCTCAAATAGTAATGCCTGTGAGTTCCATGCACTCTCCTGCTTGAGCCTCAAACAGTAATGCCTGTGAGTTTCGTGCACTCTCCTGCTTGAGCCTCAAACAGTAATGCCTGTGAGTTCCATGCACTCTCCTGCTTGAGCCTCAAACAGTAATGCCTGTGAGTTTCGTGCACTCTCCTGCTTGAGCCTCAAACAGTAATGTCTGTGAGTTCCGTGCACTCTACTGCTTGAGCCTCAAAAAGTAATGCCTGTGAGTTCTGTGCAGTGTCCTGCTTGAGCCTCAAATAGTAATGCATGTGAGTTCCATGCACGTGCACGGAACTCAGAAGCATTACTGTTTGAGGCTCAAGCAGGAGAAAGCAGAGCTTAAAAGACAACAATACCCAAAAAAACAACATCTCCCCCATTACATGTCCACACTTCCAGCAGCTGAAATTGCTTACTCTCATTTACAACCGTGCTGTAACCGTACAACCTTAGATATCTCACAGCAAAGATGAGTGCTAAAAGCCCGCCTCCTAGACAGCCCAGGGCCATAATTAACATATCACCTGTCATTGGCTGGTGGGAATGTCTGCTACAACCTCTCTCCTCCTCCTCTGCCAGTCAAACAAGCTTGAACTGTTCAGTTGCTAGGATACAGCCTACATAATTAAGCTGATCAAGGATGGGTGTAGGGGTGTTTTCTCACTGCTAGTTTTGAGTGACAGTTACAGGCAGACAGAATTGTTACGCCCCCTTCACAGTGTGGCTAATTGAAGGCAGAGAGAAGCTCGAAATCAGGAAAAAAACATATGGGGATGGCTGCATACCATTACTCTTTTGAAAGCAGTTTTTTAAAAAAAAATGCATTAAGGCAATACAGTTACCCTTTAACATTCAGCATTTTAGAGGATCATGTAATATATGAAAATCCCCATTTACAATCATTCTGTTAGGACAGGCTATCTTACCCAGATTATTGCCTATAGCCTGGTATATTATTCTAAAGAGGAGCAAAAGTTTGCAATATTTGAAAATTGGTAAAATGATAGCTAAACGAGGTTAAACCAATCCCTAAATCTTTAAATATATATATAATATAGTAGGAGAGTGTTATGTCTCTTCCTTAGCTGGATGACTTCCACTTAAGTGTACACAGTATACTTCACATGCTCTGTAGTGCTCAACAGATCAAAAAAGGAAGCTGTAGTCTTGCTTCTTAGAAGATGACAACCAATCATATTACAGCAATGAGATGCTCCCTCTCCCTGACACAGAACAGCGATTTCAATGCAGTTTTTGTGTAAACATATTTATTTAAAAAGTCTTGATCTCATTGGCTGTGTGTTTCAAAAATAGACTGGTGACCCACCACTACATATACAAATAATACTGATACATTTAGAATCTGGATATTTTGTATTGCCCCAGGAAGGTTGTATGCAAGTCACGCTTGCTGGTAAATAAACTACAGGGTAACAAGCAGCTTTCAAAATCTTATCAGGGACTTCTATATTAGTTTGTAGACATCTGTATAAAAAATACTCTGTGCATAGAGACAGTGAATACTGGGGTCAGGAGGTGTGGTCAATAAGTGCACATGCTGACAAGGATCTTGTGAGACTACATGAGCTGTGAGTTGTTCCTGGCAACAACATGGAAGTGTTCTTAGTTACAGAATCTATTTCTCAAATGTACTAAATACAACATACTAGTGAAGAATCTAGTATGTGTTCTGGGAAAATCTTTCATATTAGGATTTTTAAAAAATTAAGTTTTTTTCTCCTTTAAACATCCAATGGATCTTGGAACAAGATCTCAAAAAGATCTCACAGCTATGAAATCATAATTAACTCTGGTTGATAAATTGGAAGATGCAATACGGATGGAGCAGACTTTTGAATTAGGATCAGCAGTTTACACAATAAAACTAGGTGTCTGAGGCATGAGTCACTCAGGAGCAGGGGTGTCCCTACCATGAAGCAAACTGAAACATTTGCTCAGGGCGCACCCCTGCAGAACACTTAAAAAGCGTCAGTTAAAAAAAAAAAACCTTCCTTCCAATAGGAAGGTAAAAAAATACTGCATTTCAGCACCAGTCCACCAATCAGTGTTAGTCAGCCCACCACTCCCACCTCCACACCTATGTTCCCTGATGAAGCCACGCCTACTTCACATGCCGCCACCCATCTACCGATAGGCGGCATTTAAAAGTTGTTTCAGGTGTCAAAAACCCTAGGAATACCCTTGCTCAGGAGGGCTCTTTGGCTCAAGAGTTGAAATTCTGATTCTCCTTTAAAAATTTTCCTTTTCCAGCTGCTGTTGGGGGGAAGAAAATGATTTGGTAAAGCTCTTGAGGATTCCATGGGAAATAAAAAGATTTAGGGCTGTGCCACACAAGCGCATTTTTTGCGTGTTCGCGTACACGTTTTGCGCTTGCGGTTTTCGCTAATCGCGAATGTTTGCGATTTCCGATGCGCATGCGATTGCAGGCCGTTCGCGTTCTGCGGCGAGAATTTTTTGCGCAATCGCTTGTGCTTTAGCTTTAAAAATAGCGAAAGTGCGAGCGCAAAAGTGAAAATAACATGCGCTAACGCACAGAAAGTGCACACGCAATCGCGTGCGATAACGCATGTGAAAGCGTGCGCGCTTGGTGCGTTGTAGTGTGGCCTCACCCTTAAGGAGTTTCCAAGAAAACAAGAAGGATTACCTGAAAGAAAATTTTTAAAGGGTATGTCCATTCAAATATTAACTTGCTTTCTATCTGTTTTACTGAAGAACAGGAGGTAAATGCACTATTTCTTACCTCCCGTTCTTCAGTAAATCTTGCAGGAGAGCAGGAGAACTTACCGGGATCGTTCCAGCGCTGACAGAGCCGCGGCCAAAATCCCCGATACCTCCGGCGCTTCCACTCTCCTTAGCACAGTGTGCGCATGCGCGCACTGTGCAAAGGACTGGAGATGCGTCGGAGGCGTCTGGGATTTCGGCCGCGGCTCTGTCAGCGCTGGAACGATCCCGGTAAGTTCTCCTGCTCTCCTGCAAGATTTACTGAAGAACGGGAGGTAAGAAATAGTGCATTTACCTCCTGTTCTTCAGTAAAACAGATAGAAAGGAAGTTAATTTTTGAATGGACATACCCTTTAAATAGTTTAGGCTAGGTAGAAAGTATATACAAGGATTGTGGAAGCACTCCAATTAGGCTAATTTACAACTACATTTAGCGGAAGTACTACTGATCTGGTCAAACATTTATACGAACATGGAAAAGATATTCAATGCACATTCCTAGGCCCCATATAATAATTTTCCCGGGAGAGACAGGCTTCTCAGGAAGGGGCCAGACTATTAAAGGAAGTATGGGCAGAGATCATTTCAGAGTTTTGAGTGTTGTCAGTAGTCAACAGAGGCGAACAACTGAAGTTTCTCAAGTAGAAGCTTTTTTGTTAAAACCTCCATTCCTTTAAATGTGGTCAAGAGTATAGAGAATCCTCTTTTCAAGGGAGCGATACTTCCAGCATTAGCAGAGCAACAAAATCTGGATTTAACTCTCTATGTTTCTTAATCCGGAAAGTGATAGGTGCCTGGCATCTCATTCCAGATTTGAGAAACTTCTCTAAAATACCCGCCATTCAAAACTATTTTGGAAACATTACAGACTATAAGAGGTGCAATACTGGAAGGAGACTTGATTTGTTCAAAAGACTGTCAGATGCTTATTGTAATAAATACAGCCGGATGGCCGGGGTAGTCACAAGTACGCTTTCAGGAGGAGACCCAAGTTTGGATACTGGAGCAGATGAGGCTGATGGGAATTGTATGCAGGATACTGAGGCACTACTGGAAACTGGATACCAAGGAGAAGGTGCTGCTGGGAACTGGAATGTTGGAACAGGCTAGGTAAGTCTCCTATGCAGAAACAGGAAAGGTAAGTCTCCGGAACTGGCAAGGTAAGTATGACTCTGGAACTGGTAAGGTAAGTATGACTCTGGAACTGGCAAGGTAAGTATGACTCTGGAACTGGCAAGGTATGTATGACTCCGGAACTGGCAAGCTAAGTATTGTCTCTGGAACTGGCAAGGTAAGTATGACTCTGGAACTGGCAAGGCAAGTATGACTCTGAAACTGGGAAGGTAAGTATGACTCTGAAACTGGCAAGGTAAGTATTGTCTCTGGAACTGGCAAGGTAAGTATGACATTGGAACTGGCAAGGTAGTCGCCGGAAACAGGAGAGGTAAGTAGAATCGGAGCCTGGGGTAGCAAATGCTACAATCGGGCTCCGGTTCCAGGAGGAGGCCGGCTTTTGAATCCTCGCGCCGTGCGAGCCAGCATCATGACGTCTATGACGAAGCCCCCCCAGAAGTGCAGAGCGGCGTGGGACCGGAGAGGCAGGTTCTTGACATTGCCATTAGGTGGTTGCCTTTTTTGTTGAGGTCTTGACTTGGGAGATAGGGCTGTAAAGGGTGATAGGTTGATGGGTTTTGAGAATGTGTCCTGTAGGACATCCTTACAGATTTCCCAAAATTCTTCTACTTTTCTACATGACCACAAACAATGTGATTGGTCTGCTGGCAGTCCACATCCCCTAAAACATATATTTGGTATTGATGAATTGATTTTATGTAAGAAGGCCGGGGTGGTGTACCAGTCATACATGATTTTGTATGTCTTTTCTTTCAAAATTATATTTGAGGAGTATGATGATGATTGTTTATAGATTGAAGTCCATTGTCATCTAACGTTTGTTGGAGTCTCGTCTCCCACTTAATTATCGTTGGGGATTTAGTGGTTTGTGTGTCATGCCAGATTAGTTTGTATAGAGTTGATATTGTGTTCTTTGAAGAATGTATATTGGTGCTGAGGATTTCGAATTGTGTGGGGTTTTGAGAATTACATTTGTTTATTAAAGATCTAGCATAATTAAGTAAATGGGTGTATGTATACCATTTGTTTTCAGGGAGATTAAATTTAGAAGCAACTTCTTCCCATGTCATGAGGGTTCCCTGCTGGTGGTATATCTCGTTTATTTTGGTGATTCCTTTTTCGATCCAGTAGTTCATTTCTTTTGTGTTTTGTCGAGAGGTATGGGATTTTGAAGAAAGGGAGATTGATAGAAGGGGTGTGAGTAAGGTTATGCTTTCGGTTGCTTATATCCCAAATTTGTAGTGAAGCTTGGATTGTATTTTGGGTCTTTGTATTTTGGTCGGTCCATGGGTTTAACCCATAGAATAGATGAGGAGTGAAGTGGGTCTAGCAGTTGATTCTCTAGGTCTACCCATCCCACCTTACACGGGCTCCAGATCCACTGTGTGATTTGTGACAGACGTGCTGCTTTATAATATGAGTATAGGACTGGGGCAGCGAATCCCCCTTTCTCTTTGTGTCGTGCTAGGGAGTGGTATTTGATTTGGGGTCTTCCTCCTTTCCAAATGAATCTGTTGATTGCTCTTTGTAATGGTTGTAGGTTCCGTTTGTTTATTGTTGTGGGTAAGGCCCTAAACAGGTATAAGATTTTAGGTAATATCGACATCTTCACTGCTGCAATTCTTCCTATTAATGATAGCGAGTAAGGTGTCCATTGTTGTAGTAGATGAATCAGTTTATTTATGGTTGTGACGTAGTTATGGGTTTTTAGAATGTTTTTGTCTGTGCTTAGGAATATTCCCAGGTACTGTTGGAGAGTGGTTTGCGTTGTGGGGGGGGATTTTTATTCCATATGCTTTCGATTTGCTGTGATTTACCTTAAATCCAGATACTTTTCCAAATTGATTCAGTGTTTGGTATACTGAGGGGATCGAGATTAATGGTTGTGTTAAAAAAAGGAGTGTGTCATCCGCAAATAGTGATAATTAGGTTTCGATTGTTCCCACTGTTATGCCATGTATATTTGTTTTAGTGCGTATGCTTTCGGCCAATGGCTCTCTATACATAGGGCGAAGAGGAGGGGGGATAATGGACATCCTTGTCTTGTACCGTTGCCTATCGTGATGTATTTTGAAGGGTATCCCATATTTTTTATCTTTGCTTTTGGTTTATTGTAGAGACAGAGGATCGCTTGTATAAGTTGCTGAGGGAAACTAAATTTCTCCAAAATTAATCGTAAGTAGCTCCAGTCCACCCTGTCGAAGGCCTTTTCCACGTCCATCGATAATAGCATTGAGGGGTTGTCTCCCGACAGGGCCGACTGGAGCGCCACCATCGCCTTTCTGATGCCGTCCGTTGTCTGTCTACCTGGGATGAACCCAGTTTGATCCTTGTGGATCAGCAACGATAGTATTGATTTTATTCTGTTTGAGATCAGCTTGGCAAAATTTTTTAGGTCCACACTGATCAGGGAGATAGGACGATAACTAGCTGCTTGTGTTGTGTCCCTGTCCGGTTTTGGGATGACCACTATGTTAGCTCCTAGCATTTCTGGTGGAAATGAGTCTTTTCCTTGTAATATTGCATTGCTTAATTTTGTGATCGGTGGTATTAGGGTCTGTGAGAAGATTTTGTAATATAGAGCGGTGTAGCCATCTGGGCCGTGAATGGGGTTAATAGAGCAGAGGAGTGTTCTGGTGTCAGTGTGGGGAGGTGTATTTGTTGTAGGAAATCTGTTATTACTTGGTTTGTTTTATGTGTGTGGGGGATTGTATTGCCGTCATATAGTATTTGGTAATAATCAGCAAAATGGTTTGCTATCCATTGGGAGTCGTAATGTAGAGTGCCTTGATTATCTCGTATGGGATGAAATTTGTTTGCGGTCATTTTTTGGTTAGGTTTGTTGGCAAGCATGGTGTCAGGTTTGTTGCTTTTTGTGTAGAAATATTGGTTTGTAAGCCTTAGAGCTTTTTCCGCTTTGTCTGACATTAGTTTTGACAGTTCAATCTTTGAGTTTTGTAGGCTTGCGGCTCCCTCTTCTGTATTTAGAGATTTAGGTGTCTCATAATGCATATAAACACATGTGTTGGTCACTCACACTGGATGTGAGTGACAAAGAAAGGCTTATACAACACGGACCCTTGTCTTATACGCAATCTGAACCATAACGTCACTAGCCCCCATCCTATAGGGAAAGGACCTTGGCAGCCCCTTTTTTACTTTTTAGACCTGTACCTTATTAATGGCCATTTGTTACCTTACACATTTCACAAGAAACATATGTTATCACGGCCCTTTTGTGCTAGAATCCCAGAGGTCCCAATTACATAACAGTGGTAACCATCATCATATGCCACGTCTCACAGTCATTGCCTGAAATGGTCTTTATCCAGAGTACAGTTTCAATATACAATTATAACATTTACATAAATCTTAATTAGATCTTTAACATTGATCCCTACCCCCTACTTGGGAAGTCGAATAGTCTTAATCGAAAAGAAGCACGACGCTTACATTGTTTGCCTCCAAATAGCCTGAAGAAAGCTTCTTGATTAAAAATTCTTGCCACTTGAAGCTTCCAATGGAAGAACTATTTCTTATCTCCCCGAGAACCTTGGGATCTGAGCTACAATATAGATTTGGGGGGAAGAGGATTATGTATGACAATGTGATAGGACATGTATGGACCATGTTTATATCACCTATATAAAGGTTGGTATACTGCATTTAGTAATATTGTTTTTCATACATAACTGTGACTTCAAGCAATGCGTGACCCCCTAGCTCCTGATGCTCTTGTGGATGGGGGGGGGGGGAGAAGGGGGGGGGATGAGAGATGTGCTTTTGTGATGATGTATTAAGAGAGGGTTGTAGGGCTAGCGGGTGACTATCACGGTTATTTTGCACACAAGCTTTTGCGTATGCGGGCGTTTGGAGAGAAGTCAAAATCGCAGGAATAGCAAAAAAATAAACGTGTGTTTCGTATGCCGCATTATGGTTGGTGGGGAAAATCGATTGCAACCATTTTTTTACGCAAAAAACGGACGCATAGGTTTTGTGGATTTGTTCCATAATGTTAACTAACAACAGATTAGTGTTAAAATATACAAATCTCATGGTGAAAAGGTGCAGAAACAACGCGTGCAACGCCCGGAGAATCGCACGCCCGCAATCGCAATTGACCCCGTACCGTTCGGTGCGTTGTAGTGGGGCCTCAGCCTTAGGGATTCGGTTTTAAGATCAAAGTAAGGTTTAAGTTCTCTTTATATTTCTGTAAGGACATGGCTACTTGTTTACTTGCTCCAGACCAATAGTAAATAGATTAACTCAGGTAGGTGCCAACTTAAAGGGCAGTGTCCAATTTTTGCCACATAGTAGGGCATGGTGTTTCTTACCGGGGGGGGCTAACCTTTCTGCCTCCGCCGCACTGAGGGCCGTGGTCCTGTCTGCTAATAAGCAACTAGGGACTGCACGGACCGCTGTCAGGCACTTCGAGGCTTCTGGGAGGAGAGCAGGAAGGGAGTGAAGTTCGGGGGATTTCTAAAAATATTTAAGGGAAAACGTTTTGGGGCTGGGGGACGTAGCCGTGACTATTTGAACCAAGGTTTTTAACACGTGAGAAGGGAGGGAAAGGGGGGGGGGGAGGGGGGGAGGGGGTGAAAGAGCTGCTCTGAGCAACCAACACCCACCTCTGAGAGGATAGCTCAAGGCGGAAACAATGTTCCTCGCCCTGTTGGGGCCTAGGCGGGGTTCCGGGGTGGTTCAGTGGGGTTTGGGACGTGTGTGGGTGGAAAAGAAGACGTTTTAACAGAGAAATAATACAGCTATGGAATTTGGGAGCTGGGGGAAAAAAGGAAAGGGGTAGTAAAGGGTAGAGGAGAATTTTTATGCACTATGAAGGAGAGGTGAGGGAGGGGGCCAGTTAAGATGGGGGAAGTTATAGTTTGTTGGGGTGGACATGCCCTTTAAAAATGGTTAATCATTACCCATGTAGCTTTTGTTGTAATGGAGCCTATAAAAAATGTTAATTTATGGTTAAATAAAACAAAAATGTTTGACAACACTTGTAGATGAATTTCTTTGCTATCCCCAGGGGGGCACATTCAATTTTCCCACCATCATTTTATACAGGACTTAATTTCTCATTTACAGGAAAATACTCGTTTTAATTTAGAGATGTTGACTGCTTGCATTTTCTGTCAAAATATAATATATATATTAGTTAAATTTAGCTCAAATATTTCCGCCCAATTCCTTTAATGATTTTTTCTACAATATAGTTGTTTATATATTTTATATTGATACACAGGCCCACATAGTGTTTTCCAATCACCAGTGTTGCACAGCTTTACTTTTTGGGAATCTAAAACCGTTCACCTAATAGCTTAAAAAGGCCAAGCCAACACACATGCACACTTTCACTTAGCGATCCCTGCCATTTTTGTGATCGGGGGAAGTGCTCGCGAAATTGCATAATGTGCTCACATGTGGAACCGATCACATTGGATCACAACGCAGAGGCCACCCGAGCTACCCATACACGAGTTTTTAACAACTGCACTCACATTGCATGTTAAAATGTACGGGCTGGTGTTGCCTACCCGAAGTTGCTTGGCTGGCTCCTTGTTTTCCAAGCTAGGTCAGGGAATTCTCAAAGTGTGCCTCCAATGTTTGAAAACTACAAATCCCAGCATTCACTCAATTACAGGGGATAACTCTGGAAGTTGTCGTTTTCAAACATCCCGAGGCACACCGTTTTAGAAGCCCTCTTCATGTGTTTATATTCCTGGTCCTTGTGTACTCCTCTCCATTGCATTTTCCACAGTTCCTTTATTTGTTCAACACTTAATAAGTTATACATGGGACAGCATTTGCCCAGCTGACAATGTCGGCCATTAGCGCCGTGTGACAGAATTAGTTTCAGACTGGTTCACACGATTGAGGCAATCTTTAGCATATCCAGACAGTTTTCCATTGATTCCATTTGGGATCTGCACGATGTGGTGGCTACACACAGAATAGTTCCAAGGGTGGCAACCCACACACCATTCACTCTACGCAGGCACTCAAGAGACAATTTTGGGGTCACAATTTGCTCATGGGAGAGGGAGGGTCGGCGGCAGTAATTCACCAGGGCGATTTTTCTTATCAAACACATGCGAGGCCAATATGAGGTTTGTCTATTAAAACTATTTAGGGTGTAAACCCAGTTTGAGTCCAGAAACTAATTAGTTGTGCAGGCATCCCAACTCTTCTGGGAGTTTGGGATCTCATGGCTTCTAGAGGGTGTTCTCCAGCTCACCATGTATTTATACCCAGAAATGCGGTGTTGAGACCTCAGCAAAAACTTTCCAGAGTAACCCGAGAGCGAGAGAAAGGTATATAGTTCACATACAGAGGTTTGGGGGTGGGGTCCCTCCTCTGTTTAGCTGGGGTTCCCTGCGTGGGGTGTAGATATGGCTAAGGGTATAGCTTTTTCATGAGGGGATCTCTCAAACGTGATCTTGCCAGGGTGGACGTCTGAGTTTGGACGGGGGCAGTTTGCTCCCCAAATGTAGTGTAAATTTGCCAATAAATTTGTGCAACTTTCACTACTACTCCTTAATATAGTGTAAATTTCGTTAGAAAGTAAAGGGAACTAGATTTGTCTACAATGAAACCCTAATCCGCAAAGATGATCTGCTGAAGGCAAATCAATTCACATGGCTAAAATCACCAAAAAGTAATAAATAGTATAAGTTATTCTCAGAAGGGGGGGGGGGAAGCCCGAAAACCCCCTGTAACCAAGCCCCCCATCACATGTTCGAACGCTAACCCAATTGTCGAGCATCATTATATATATATCCTGGTGGGCCCACAACTAAGCCAAAATGGAAATAGTATGCCTTAGCAATTTGTCTAAGTGCAGTTTAAAAACGTCCGTGCATGGCAGGTCAATCAGATAATGCAGAGTATCAGCTCAAATATCAGAAGACAAGAACCACAGGGTAGGTAAGATCAGGGACCCCACACCCCAAAACCATTTTCGCTTTGTAGGGTGGTCTACTTTAGTTTTAAAGGGTCAGGGTAATTTATGTTAAGGGTCACACCTATTTGGAAATTAGATAGATAGTCAATAAAGAAGTGGATGTTACAGCTATTCTGTAGCTAAGGAATTTGTGTAGTAGAGGAATACTGTACCTGAATTCCTGAGTAACTCAGAAGTTACAGTGTTTAGTTCTTTATATAAAATGATAGTTCTTTCATTTGAAATTTAATATACATCACATAAAAATATAAGAAAAATGTGGGCTGTGGATCTGTAAATTAAGGGAGTACACAATTTTTTTCTTTTGACAAATGAGAAAAGATTAGTACGTAATGAAAAATCTCCTGGGTCTATGGAAAAAATATTTTCATATATTTTAATTTTTCATAATGACCTTAAAATAGAAGTGTGTTAAAAGTTTATAAGAACCTAACAAGATCAATTTTACTTGAATGTAAATAATATGTGGTACATAGTTACTATGTTGGAGAAGGATAATTGGGAAATTGTTCACTTTTTAAGTATCAAGATTGTTTGAGTAGAGAAACATAGGATCTATTAAAGGTGAACTATAGTATATGAAAACAGCCCCCTAAAAACATCAATAAGTTATAAACTCCCACTTAATTAAATTGTATTTAAGTAAATGTAGGCCTGTTAAGAACTGGATGAAGTATCCAGTTGGATGAAGGACTGAGCATGCGCAGAACATAATGGTCATTAACCAAACTGTGTGATACTAGAATGCTGAGAAGTAAAGCAAAACCATATGTTATTTAGGTAAATTTCCCATCGCTCATATCAAAATGAGAGGTAAGACACAGATTACTGGTTTTATATAAAGGTGTTCTGTCTTCTGGTTCAGTGTTGTTCTGTAGCTTTAATTGTCCTTTAAGATATGATCGTATTGTATTCTCTCATTCGATACTCCTATGTACTGTAGGATTCTTCTCTAGTGAGTTGGATTTAGTATATGCAAGTAATATATTCTGTGTCTGGGAGGGAATTACATGTTGATGGCAGTATAACTTCACAGCCTATAGAATTTCCAAAAAGCCTTGTGAGCATGTGCACCTATTGGCCACACCCCTGTTGCTACTTGTTACTTTTTGTACCTAGAAAAAGATGATGTTTCTAAATGTGGCAATATGGATGGGATGTTTTTCCTTAAAAAATGTAATAGGAAACTGCTGCAAGAATTACATTTGATTTGTATACAAATAAATTAGTAGGGGCAACACAGTTTGTTAATATGCTCTATCTATTAGGACAATATTATCTGTAAACTTAAGTTCTTATTTAATGATAAAATTAAAATACACAATCTCCTTTATTATGTTACTATGGTACATTATGTGTCCTAGATATAAAATAGTAGAAAGGTTCACTCTGATTGTACATTTTGATTGTTAAATATGTCTAAAATGGTTAAATGGTTTAATGCCTAATAAGAAGGTTCTAATGTGTCTTAAATAATGGTGAGGGTATAATACCATAGTATAAGAAAAAAATACCTAAGACATTGCTACCTTTTTAGAGGTTACATATGGATTTAAAGTATATCTATGTAGGATTGTATTTGTATATGATTTTATGGTTATTAGGGTACAAGTAATGTTAATGATAATATAAAATTTAGGGATATACAAAATTGTGTATAAAATGGACTCAAATTACAGAAAGCCTGGTCTCCAATAGCAATGTCTATCAGAAAAGCACCAATTATATTGGAGAACTACCTAAGATGGGACTATATTTTCCTCATTATCTTAAAGCTATTGCATAAGATCCTGATTTCATTCCCATTGCCAATGTTATTCTTTATCAGATGCCATATATCTGAGCAAAAAAATCATGTTCTATGACCTACTGACCTGAAATCTACAGCTCAAGTAACAAGAGTCTTTTTAGATATTTTCAACTTCTGCAACAGCTGTGAAAGTGGAAGGATGTCCAAATTGGATCTTTGAATTGTATTGGATACTATTGCTGCAAGTGCATATAGGGAAGCCACAATAATGCTTTACCTTAATTTGCACCATCTAATTCTGCTACCCAGCTACCCCAAACTGCCATATTAAGGAGAGAGGTTTCCTTCGGGTTTCAAAGAAAATAGCCCAGCTACCCTATTAACCCCCTAGGATCCAGTGCTAAGGCTTGGGGTTCCTCATCAGGGTTTCCATCGGGTGAAGAGGAGTATTAAGCTGTTGCTTTATGGACAGATAACATCTTATTGCAATTGCATTCAACAACGGCAAAGACTATAAATTGGAATGCACCTAACCATGGCATGGGTCAATTTGATTACTTAAGAAGAATTTGATGAGGAGTCCATTATGTTTGATAGATGGTTTTAATTGGATTATAATTAGTTATAATGAAAAATCTACAGGAAAGTGAAAAATTATAGTTACTTGTAGCTTGTAATGTAAAACATAGGAAAATGTTGAATGCCAGAGAATTTTTAGATACACTAAGCGTAAATTAATATCCAATTTATTCATACCTTAGTTCATATGATGTTAATGAGAGTAATTCTACATTTATGTAGTAGATCCGATTGACACCAGTATAAGTACTTTCTTTTACATTGTACCCAAAGTAAATTTTCCCTATTATTGTTTCTAAAGTAAAATCTGACATTTGTTAAGAAGGAATTATTTTTTTAATTCCAATTAGATTAAAGGCATAGTATGATTGACAGGGTAGTTTTAACTGAAAGTAATTAGTATGATTCTAATGTCTGGGTAGAGTTTTAAATGTAAAATGTAATTTTGTTGTATTTTGTGTACCATCCCATAGAAGGTGGGGGATTCGAGAAAATATGGTTTGTGTGGGTGTTTGGAGGGTTGTTTTGTGGGGGAAAATGCAGGACTGTTCAAATTCAGATTTGACTGAATCTTTTTGCTGTTTTGAGCCATTGTGCATTGTTTCACTTTGTGTCTGTTGGCTTCCACGTCCACGTGTGTAACCACACATATGGCATACCGTTTGCGTCAGGACATTTAGGAGAGATTGATATTTGGTAATTTTTTTTACATTACATGGGGTTTTGGTGTGATTTTTGTAACTTTGAAAAGTATTTTCCGCCTCCCTATTTTCCAGAAAATTGTGTAGGAAATGGCGAAATTCTATGAAGAGAACTGCCGCCCACAACCATGATGGTATGATATGAACGAACTACAGGCTACATAGCTGACGGTGTTTTTTGTTAGATTCAGGAATATATAGTTGTGGTGGGTTATTTCTGGTATCAGGGTTGTGTTGTGGAAAAAAAACTGCAGACTGTCCAAATTCGGAGTTGGCTAAATAGTTCGCGTTTCTCACCATCATGCATTGTCTCACATCGTGGCTTTCGCTTACACTTCAGCATGGTGTAACCACACATATGCCATACCGTTTTGATTCAGGAACATTCTGGGAGATTGTATTAGTAACTTTTTTTTACATTCCGTCAGGTTTTGGCTAATGATTTCGACTTTTGAAAGTGTTTGTTTTTTGTTCATTTTTCAGAAGGAAAGAAAAGGCGAAATTCTACGAAGAACTGCGCCAACACATGATGGTTATGAATGAACGAACGCCAGTGCTACATAGCTTAAGGTGTTTAGATTCGGAATATATAGTTGTGGGGGTAGTATGAGTTAACGGGGTTGTTTTGTGGAAAAAACTGCAGACGGTCCCAAATCGGAGTTGGCTAAATATGTTTCGCGTTTCTGAGCCATCGTGGATTGTCTCACTTTGTGGCTTTTTCGCTTCCACACACGTCCACATGTGTAACCACACAATGGCATACCGTTGATTCAGGACATTTGGGAGATGATATTAGTAAATTTTTTTAGATTCCATGAGGTTTTGCAATGATTTCTCCCTTTTGAAGTGGTTTTTTGTTCATTTTTCAGAAATGAGAAAACGTAGAAAAGTGCGACTTCTACGAAGAACTGCCGGGACCAACCATGATGGTATGAATGAACGAAGTACCAGGCTACATAGCGTGAAGGTGTGGAGATTTCAGGAATATTATCGTTTGTGGGGCGTTATTTCAAGTTACGGGGGTTGTTTGTGAGAAAAAACTGAAGGGACTGTCAAATTCGGAGTTGACTAAAATATTTTCGCTGTGGTCTGAGCATCGTGGCATGTCTCACTTTGTGGCTTTCGCTTCACGTTCCGCGTGTGTAACCACCATATGGCATACGTTGATTCGGACATTGGGAGAGTGATATTTAGTAACTTTTTTAGATTCCATGAGGTTTTGGCATGAATTTTTACCTTTTGAAGTGGTTTATGTTCGTTTTAGACAAATGCGAACTTCTACAAAGAAAACTGCGCCCACCCCATATGATGGTATGAAGAACAAAACTACAGCGTACATAGCTGAAGGTGTGTAAGATTTCAGGAATATATAGTTGTGGGGGTTATTTCTAAGTTACGGGGGGGTGTTTTGTGGAAAAAACTGTGCAAGACTGTCCAAATTCGGAGTTGGCTAAATATTTCGCTGTTTCTGAGCCATGTGCATTGTCCACTTGGTGGCTTTCGCTTGCCAAGTCTGCGTGTGTTACCACACATTATGGCATTACCGTTGATTCAGGACATTTGGGAGATTGATATTTTAGTAATTTTTTTACATTCCATGGGGTTTTGGAATGATTTTCGACCTTTTTGAACGCTGTGTGATGGTCATTTTGTTTTTGAAAAAATCGGAAAACTGCAAATTTCTACGAAGAACTGCGCCCACACCATTGATGATATGAATGAACGAACTTAAGCGTTACATAGCTGAAGGTGTGTAGATTCAGGAATATATAGTTTTGTGGGGGGTATTTTTGAGTTGGGGGGGTGTTTTGTGGCAAAACGGCGGGACTGTTCAAAATACAAAACTGGCTAATTTTTTTTGCTGTACTGACATTTGGCATGGTCACGCTCTGGGTTAGTTGGTAGCAATGTCTCTGGGGACCCCATGAATGGGGCATATCCGTTTTATGGGGAGGGGTTAGGCTTTCTATTTGAGATGCGTGTGAACTTTCCTCCACAGTTTTTAGCTGAAATTCACATTTGATTGTGTCTCTGATTTTACCGTTGAGGAAAAAAGGAAAATGTGAGAAAGTAAACTACAATTTGACGACGAGCTGCGTCGGGTATCTGCATTTTGATCAAAAACTAACCTCACTCGTAAATCCTGCGGGTGTGTAGTTCTAAAAATATCTCAATTGTGGGGATAGTTTAGATAATTTGGTAGACTTATTCTATGTAATGTTAGTAGTGGTTATACATTTTAATTTGGTGTAATTATTTTGAAGGTGCAGTTTTAGTTTGGGGGGTCGCGTACAGGAAAGTCGGGGGGGGTACCTACATATATCTGGTATCGTTGTACTCGGGAAGTATCGACCTTTTAGAAACAGTTAAGTTTTTTGCGTAACCTTAGATAACTATAAGTAAAAAGGGAAAAATCCATGAAAATTTGCAGAATTTTTCAGGTTTTTTTACCCATTACCCCCCAAAATAATTCCAGTAAAATTTCCAGAAGTTATACAAAATTCTGTTACCCCCATTTTTTTTTTGTAAAGTACATTTGTGCTGAAAAAAACAATGGCAATATTCCTGATTTACAGGCAGGTTTCCTACGTAAAAAATTAGTATAGTCTAAAGCGATTGATTTAAGGACAGAATCCTGAAAATTCTTCTGGCAGTTAACGCAAAAAAAAAATGAAAATCTCCCTGGCAGTGAAAGGGTTAAAGATCTAGGCATAATAAGAATGGGTGTATGTATACCATTGGTTTCAGGGAGATTTAAATTTAGAAGCGCCTTTTTCCCATGTGTCATGAGGGGTTCCTGCTGTGGTAATCTCGTTTATTTTGGTGATTCCTTTTCGATCCAAGTAGTCAGTTTTTTGTTGTTTTGTCGAGAGGTATGGATTTTGAAAGAAAGGGAGATGATAGAAGGGTGTGAGTAAGGTTATGCTTCGGTGGCTGATATCCCAAATTTGTAGTGAAGCTTGGATGTATTTGGGTCTTTGTATTTTGGTTCGGTCATGGGTTTAACCCATAGAATTAGATGAGGAGGAAGTGGGGTCCGTCTAGCGTTGATTTCTCTAGGTCTACCCATCCCACCTTACACGGGCTCCAGTCCCTGTGTGATTGTGACAGACGTGATGATTTATAATTGAGTATGAGGACTGGGGCAGCGAAATCCCCCTTTCCTTTGCGGTCGTGCTAGGAGTGGTATGTGATGGGGGGTTCTTCCCCTTTCCAAATGAATCGGTTGATTGACTCTTTTAAATGGGGTAGGTTCCGTTTGTTTTGTTTATGTTGTGGGTTAAGGCCCTAACAGGTGGTCTAAGATTTTAGGTAATATCGACCATCTTCACTGCTCTGCAATTCTCCTATAATGATAGCGAGTAAGGTGGTCCATTGTTGTAGTAGATGAATCCGTTTATTATGTGTGGTGAAGTCGTCATGGGTTTTTAGAATGTTTTTTGTCTTGTGCTTTAGGAAATCACAGGTACTGTTGGAGAGTGGTTTGCGTCTTGTGTGGGGGGGGATTTTTATTCCCATATGCTTTCGAATTTGCTGTGATTTACCTTAAACCAGATACTTTCCCCAATTGATTCAGGTGTTTGGTTTTATTACTGCGGGGAGCGAGATTACGGTTGTGTTAAAAAAAAAGGAGATGTGTATCCGCAAATAGTGATAATTAGGTTTCGATTGTTCCCACTGTTATGCATGTTTATTATTTTGTTTGAGTGCGTATGCTTTCGGCCAATGGGCTCTCTATACATAGGGCGTAAGAGGAGGGGGGATATGGACATACTTGTCTTTGTACCGTTGCCTATCGTGATGTATTTGAAGGGTATTCCCATATTTTTTATCTTTGCTTGTGGTTTATTGTGAGACAGAGGACGCTTGTATAAGTGCGGAGGGAGGAAAACTAAATTTCTCCAAAATTAATGTAAGTAGACTCCAGTGCCACCCTTGTCGAAGCTTTTCCACGCCATCGATAATAGCATGAGGGGTTGTCTCCGACAGGCCGAACTGGAGCGCCACCATCGCCTTTCTGATGCCGTCCGTGTCGTAGACCTGGATGAACCAGTTTGATCCTTGTGGATTCAGCAACGATGTATTGATTTTATTCTGTTGAGGAATCAGCTTGGCAAAAATTTTAGGTCCACATGCTCAGGGAGATAGGCGATAACTAGCTGCTTGTGTTGTGTCCCTGTCCGGTTTTGGGATGACCACTATGTGGGGATCCGAGCATTTTCTGGTGGAAGGAAGTCTTCCTGAAATATTGCATGCTTAATTTTGTGATCGGTGGTATTAGGTCTGTGAGAAGATTTGTAATATAGCGCGGTGTAGCCATCTGGGCGTGAATGGGGTTAAAGGCAAGAGGAGTGTCTGGTGTCAGTGTGGGGAGTTGTATTTGTTGTAGGGAACTGTATTACTTGTGTTTTACTGTGTGTGGGAGGATGTATTGCCGTCATATCAGGTTTTGGTAAAATCAGCCAAAAGGTTTGATATCCAGGGGGAGTCGTAAGTAGAAGTGCCTTGATGATCTCGTATGGATGAAATGGGTGTTTGCGGTCATTTTTTGGTTTAAGTTGTGGCAAAGCATGGTGTCAGATTTGTTCTTTTGTTGTAGAAATATTGGTTGTAACTTTAGAGCCTTTTTCCGCTTTGTCGGACATAATTTTGACAGTTCAATCTTTGAGTTTTGTAGGCTGCGGCTCCCTCTTCTGTATTGTATTGTATCAATTTGCCTTGATTACAGCTTTGTGTGCTGCCCAGATCGTAGATAAAAGACTTCTGGAGTTTGTATTTTTCTTTGAAGTAGTTTTGTAGTGATGTTTGTTTGGTTTTGATATCTTGTTCTTGGGTTAGTAGTGTCTCGTTTAATCGCCATGGTAGTGGGGGTTTGACCCTAATTAGATGTTAATAGTGAGGTGAGATATATGCGAGTCCGACCAGGACAGTTCAGGGATTCGAATATTGGTTAACATGTGGTAGGATTGGCTTGGTGCTAGAAGAGCGTAATAATCTTGTGACCAATCTTGTGATGGTGAGAAGAAGGTTGTATTCTCGTGCCGTGGGGTTTAATATTCTCCAACTGTCGTAAACATTGCAGAATTTCATAAAGGCAGGAAAGGTGTTTGCTTGAAGGTGTGGTGGAGTTGACATGGTGGGGTGATCTATCCAGGAGTGGGTTGTTGGTGCAACATTGAAATCGCCCATGATTATTAGTATCCTGTAGCATGTATTAGTATTTGTTTTTAAGGTGTTGGAGGAAAATTCTTGATGTATGTTAGCGCGTTATACATTGAT
Source organism: Hymenochirus boettgeri (assembly GCA_019447015.1). Taxonomy (NCBI): domain Eukaryota; kingdom Metazoa; phylum Chordata; class Amphibia; order Anura; family Pipidae; genus Hymenochirus; species Hymenochirus boettgeri. The sequence continues at coordinate 163,456,819 of CM033473.1, read as the reverse complement.
GAGTGTGGATGGGTGTGATTTAGTGGATTGGAGGGTAGCATTGAGTGTTAGGTATCTGCCTGTGGTCACGAATACACGTCTCCTCAACAAAACATAGTGTTTGCTTATTTTAGGTAGCCCACCCCGGCTTCCTTTTAGTTGGGGCAGAAGCGAAGTAGAGTGTGGTATTAATTTTCCCCCCAATATTTGGTTTGTGTCCATTTTGAAAGTGGTTTCCTGGAGTAGTAGTAATAATATTTCTGCACTGGGTTGCGATTAGTATGGAGGGCATCTTCCTTTTTTTGAGGGGAGTGAGGCCTTTACGTTATGGTGATATTATGTGTAGCTTGTTAGACATGGTGATCACTTGTCGCGGGATATCTTGCACATCTGTGAGTACTTACGTGCAGAATTCTGGGGTGGTGTGGTACCTCGGTTTGAGATTAAGGTGGATTATATTGCGTGTGGTGTAGGGTCCCTGTGCATTGCAGCTCCCCGGATGGTACCTGTTGGAAAACAACAGCATTAATTGGTGCTTTTTGGTATAATCCTTTCTTTTACTGGTTCTCATTGTTTGTTTTAGTTTTGTATCAGTATATATAGTTTGCTTGCTCATTAAATAAAAAAAATATACAAAGAAGTAAAAACTTAAAAGAGGAAAAAATAGATATTAGAACAAAGTAAAAAATATAACTAATACGTTTGAGACACATCTTTGGTTCTGTGTGTTGGGAGTGGGAAAACACTTGTTCCCTCTCTTGTATAATGATACCTGGAGTGGTCTTTCGACTCTCCTCCTTGGGGGGTTTGTCTTTTCCTGGATTTCCTGTATACATGTTTTTGGATCCCTGCCGGGTAGGTATCTCCCCAGGGCCCTCTTTGATATTGTCAGATTTGCCAGCAAGTCACTGGGGAGGCATTTTTTTAGTTTGTTCATATAGCAATGGGTGACCATAATGATCCAATAGATTGGTTTGTTCCATGTGTCCGCCTACATTGCATGTGGGGTGGGGGAGGGGCGGTATGGTATGCTGTTAGAGAGTAGGATAGTAGTGGGCTTGCATATTTTATTGTATTATGTTTTATGGTTAGTAGCATACTTGTACTTATATCCTTTATGGTGGATATTCTGGTTCTTCTTTGTAAGTTTTGCTAACTATTAGTGACTTGTAAGCAATGATATACTCTATTGTTTTGTGTTGTATATAGATCTTATTATATGCAGTCTATACCTTGGTTTGTGTTTTTGTATCGCATGACTAGTGGTGGTCCTTTTTTTGAACCCTATTTGGGTCATAATCTTAGATATACATTTTATGTTGAGCCGGTCTTGGAATGATATAACATAACTTTCATGTTAGGTAGATATTACTGTTTAACTAAGAATGTCCAGTTGTAGTAATATGGATTCCATTAATATAACTTGTACTATAAAATATGAACTAAAGGAGTTTAACTTTTTGTTACCTTTCAGAATTAGTAGACGTAGTATGTGATTGTAGGGTAGCCCTTGCGTGAAACCTTTCAGTGTGTATTTTTAGTATCTTGGAAATACAGTCCGTTACATACGGTACCATTAAATATTCAGGTTGAAAGACATTTAACAATTTAACCATAAAATATGAAAAACATTATAATACTAGGAACCTTGTATTATTACGCCGGTAGTGGCGCAAATTTCTTGTGATCTTCTTTGTTAACCCGTGTCAAGATACACTCTCTCATCCCTTCAATTTCTTGGCCCATCTTAGATCAGTTCGATTGATAGTGTGTTATTTTCAGTTCCTTTTGGTGGTTGGTTGGACTTTTTCGTGTTGCTTAAGGGTGCGAGAGAGAGAAGTGCCCTGCCACAATTGACTTGCATTTTTGGTATAGTCAAATTGTTCTTCATCAGTTCAACCGTAGGCAAGGTTTACATAGTGTTTTGATACTGTTAACTGTCCCCCCCCCCCCCCCCCCCGTCTCCCTCCGTACTACTTCACGATCTCGATGAGAGAGAGAGTTTGGGGTTTTGTTTATTTCCCATAATATTATGTATCCAGGGTGTTAGTGTTTGTTAAATACTTGCGGTTTAGAGGGAGTTCAGCTTTCTGTGAGTTCGCGAGTTTGGTGGCGGTTGTTTGGGGCCCCTCTGTGGTTTTGCTGTCACCTGGGTTTCACGTTTGTGTTGGAGGGGGGACCTTAGGCGGTGAGCTGTGTTGAAGACTATGTGTGAGTTCCCTGCTGAGACCCAATCTTTGCATGGAAATACGGACCCATCTTCTGGATTTGTGAGTGATATTGGTCTTCCGTTTTTCAGAACAGTTAGTTTAAAGGGGAAGCCCCATATTTATTGTTATTGTGGTTAGCAGTAGGTCCAGTAATGGTTTCAGATCTCTCCTTCTTTGTAAGGTAGTGTGGATAGATCCTGAAACAATTGAGTTGATTCCTTCAAATACCACGGTGGTGGTTGCGTGCTGTTGTCATTATAGTCTCTTTGGTTTTTATAATAGTGCATTTTGCAAATTAGTCTCTGGGGGGGGGTCTCCCTCTTGAGTTTGCTCTCGGGCTCTGTGGCTCTATCCATGGTGAGATCTAATTGTGAATTTTCTCCCAGGATGTTAAGGAATAGTCTGGGTAAGTATGCTTCTATAATCCGTGACACTTTCAGGTATTCCACGGAGTTTATATTGCATCTCCTGAGGAGATATATATCATGTGGCTATGGAGCATCTAGTGAGTGCGCGTGTTGGCAGTTTTATTTTCAACCTACCAGTTTCTAAAACTTCCCAAATTAAAATGCTATGTTTACCTTTAAAACAAAATATTACACATTTCCAATTCATCTATTTCTACTATGAGTCAAACTCTAAAGGTAACCTTATTTGACACATATTCTATAATTTTAACTTTTAAAGCTTCTTAATTACTAAAGAATAAGGTTGTATTATTCTGGGTTTTAAAACAACATGCCAATAACAGATGTTTTTTATAAGGGTCAAAATTGTATAAGGGTCATAGAAAAATCTTCAGCTGTCAGTAGTGTTTCCTACTTGTTTATACACACACACACAACTCTGCAGACCTCTGCACACAGAAAATATATCTGCACATACAGCTGTTTTCAATTAAAGAGAATTTAGACTGTTGATGATTGCATAACATAAATTGTCTTAAAACATTACAAGACTGTTAATATCCATTCACACTCAATGAATTGCATTCACATCTTATCCTCAATATCAACAATTAGTATTATTGAGAAACAGTATAGGTAATACCAGTTTTCCAATCTTGTATAAACCTGAAAACAAAACAACCTAACCCAATAAAAACATTAAATATTTTTCAAATGAAGAACATCCGTGTGCTGTAACATACAATTTTTTTATGTTTTCATCTAATAAACCATCTTAAATTCTATTGCAAATTATTTTCAAATTGTTATTGTTTGCAAACAATTGATCTTATTTTTATATAGAAATTGAGCTCATTTAATATCACGTGATTTTTCAGTATGCATACAAAAGCAAAGTTCTTAAATTGTGATCACTTAACCCAGGTACCTTATAAATTACAAAAAGAAAATATATCTTATTCTCTTATTACCACTTTAAACTTGTTTATCTAGAAAACAGGAACTTTACCTGTAACAAAATTGAAACCAACATAATAAAGATGTTAAATTGCAGATTCTGCTTTATTCTATAAGTCCATTACAGTCTAACCACAAACCAAACCTAGAAAGCACTTTTTACTCCCTATGAGGGGAAAAAAGGGAGGAGGGAAAGAACACATAATCCACATAATCCACATAATCTATCACCACACAAATCTTCTACTTTCTATATACTGTACACAACATACTTTTCTTTTCAGGTTTTTTCCTTCTATATAAATTAGATACACATTACTTTCTGAAAACTTTTCATTTTCTTATACATTTCCCAACTCTTACATTAACAACACAGATTCCATCTAAAACCATTTACATCCCATTCTAAAATTATACTACAGAACCATCTATGGCTCTGTGTTCACTTGTAACAGTGAAAAAAAGATCAGCTGCTTTGCTGGCACTAACAATTTACTCTTCTCTCTATACATCAAACATACCAACATCTGGAACTCATCTGAGAATAACTCTTGTATCCTACCACACACTATTCAACTATCTTAGATTTGTTACTACATTTGCAATCAAAATCGATTTATTCTATTTATTTCTATTCCTGTCATATGAAAATAGAACCCACAGATAAATCAAATACATTCATCAGAAATATTATAATTTTACTCTGCTAACTTAACCCATATCTACTTTTTTCCACAAAGAGTTGATGCATATACTTAATAATTGTCATTCTTCCACCATTATTATTAATAGATACCTAATTTGAGGTCTTACACCTCACAAATACTTCAATGAACTTAGTCAAAATGTACCAATCAGGATTAACCCATTGGTTACCAAACAACCGGTGTCATTTCAACCGGACACAAACTCTATGCTCTGATCACTATTTCAGTGTCAGACTTCTTTTGATCTCTTTTAATCAAAAGGTAAAGTTCCTCGTCAGGAACTACTAATATAGTTACTAAGTTCTCAAAACAATACAACTCTGTATTACTGCATAACTCATAATTGGATAATCATTAACAAACACAAACTAAGCATCTCTTACCGAAACTCTCTAGCGTTGATTTTCTAAGTAGATACAGAGAAAAGAGCATTTGAAACAATTTTAAAAGTTGCAAATATGTTAAATCATTAATTAATCATTAATATGTTGGCAACCTATAAGATAAACTTAAAAGTTATTCAATTCACAGAAGCCTGAATAAAACAGTTTGTCAAAATATCAAAGATAAAACACAACTCAGTACAATACAAAACAACATCAAGTCAGAACAATAATGAAAAATGTTAGTAGTACAAATAATTGAGCAGACAACATTCACACAAACTTTCAAATCGGGATTTTCATGGTTAACAAACTCCTAATGAGTTACTGCCCCTAAATTATCCCATCCTGTTCTTTGGAACATTGAAAAAGCTCATTAACTTTCCTGTTCTGAAAGCTGCTTCAGACTTATAAATCTATCCCTGTCCTTTTCAAATTCCAAAGACTCATAAAACTAAAACAAATAGAGTTGTGCTGCTTTCCTCCAAACATTAAATAGGGGTTTTACTCTAGAACTAAATCCATGCTAACATACAATGCACAAACCATTCACAAAACATATGGCACATATCAGGCTTAGAATAACATTAGTACAAAGTTACAAAGTTAACAGAAAAAGCTAATATCAACATTCAAGACTGAGGGAAAGTTACTCGTCAACAGAACATACCTGGTCCTGCGATCAATTTCCAAAAAGGGACAAATATGGGTAAGAAACAACTCACCGGGCCCTTGATTTTGTCCTCCTTTTGAAAGTTGACCCCATCTGGACAGGTAGGTTTGCATCTTGAGTGCCCGCATTCAAACACCAAAACTGTTAGGGAAATTAAAAGTAGAGCCACACCAGTCTTGAAGTCGATAGTTTATTTGTATCAATTTGCCTCTGATTACAGCTTGTGTGCTGCCCAGATCGTAGATAAAGAGACTTCTGGAGTTGTATTTTCTTTGAAGTAGTTTTTAGTGATGTTTTGTTTGTTTTGATATCTTGTTCTTGGGTTAGTAGTGTCTCGTTTAATCGCCATGTTAGTGGGGGTTTTGACCTAATTAGATCGTTATAGTGAGTTGGATATATGCGTAGTCCGACCAGGACAGTTCGGGATTCGAATATATGGTACATTGGTAGGATTTGCGGTGCTAGAAGAGTGTAATCTAATCTTGTGACAATCTTGTGTACTGGTGAGAAGAAGGTGTATTCTCGTGCCGTGGGGTTTAACATTCTCCAACTGTCGTAAACATTGCAGAATTCATAAGGAGGAAAAGTGTTTGCTTGAAGGTGGTGGTGAGTTGTTACATGGTGGGGATGATCTATCCAGTAGTGGGTTGTGTGCACATTGAAATCGCCCATTATTATTAGTATTCCTGTAGCATGTATTAGTATTGTTTTTTTAAGGTGTTGAGGAAAATTCTTTGATGTATGTTAGGAGCGTATACATTGATGAGTGTGATTTTAGTGGATTGAGGGTAGCATTGAGTGTTAGGTATCTGCCCGTGGATCCCGAATACACGTCTCCTCAACAAAACATAGTTGTTTGCTTATTAGGATAGCCACCCGGACTTCTTAGTTGGGCAGAAGCGAAGTAGAGTGTGGTATAATTTTCCCCCAATATTTGGTTTGTGTCCTATTTTGAAATGTGTTTCCTGGAGTAATAATATTTCTGCACTGGGTTTGCGATAGTATGGAGGGCCATCTTCCTTTTTTGAGGGGAGTTAGGCCTTTTACGTTATGTGATATTATGTGTAGCTTGTTAGACATGGTGGATCACTTTGTCGCGGGATATTCTTGCACATCTGTGAGTACTTACGTGCAGATTTCTGGGTGGGGTAACTCGGGTTGAAGATTAAGGTGGATTATATTGCGTGTGGTGTAGGGCTCCCGTGCATTGCAGCTCCCCGGAGGTACCTGTTGGAAAACAACAGCATTAATTGGTGCTTTTTGGTATAATCCTTTCTTATACTGGTTCTCATTGTTTGTTTTAGTTTTGTATCAGTTATAATAGTTTGCTGCTCATTAAATAAAATATACAAAGAAGTTAAAAACTTAAAAGAGGAAAAAATAGATATTAGAACAAAGTAAAAAATAATAACTAATACGTTGAGACACACTCTTTTGGTCTGTGTGTTTGGGAGTGGGAAAACACTTGTTCCCTCTCTTGTATAAATGATACCTGGAGTGGTCTTTTGACTCTCCCTCCTTGGGGGGTTTGTCTTTCCCCTCGGATTTCCTGTACATGTTTTTGGATCCTGCAGGGTAGGTATCTCTCCCCCCGGCCCTCTTTTGATATTTGTCAGATTTGCCACCAAGTCACTGGGGAGTCATTTTTTTAGTTTGTTCATATAGCAATTGGGTGACCCATATGATCCAATAGATTGGTTTGTTCCATTGGTTCCGCTACATTGCATTTGTTGGGGTGGGGGAGGGGCGGTATGGTCATGCTGTTAGAGAGTAGGATAGTAGTGGTGCTTGCATATTTATATTGTATTATGTTTTTGGTTAGTAGCATACTTGTACTTATATCCTTTATGGTGTTAATATTCTGGTTCTTTCTTTGTAAGTTTTGCTTAACTATTAGTGACCTTGTAAGCAATGATATACTCTATGTTTTGTGTTGTATATAGATCTTATATATGCAGTCTATACCTTGGTTTTGGTGTATCGCATGATAGTGGTGTGTCCTTTTTTGAACCCTATTTGGAGTTTCTATAAATCTTATATATACATTTTATGTTGAGCCGGTCTGTGGATGATAAAACATAACTTTCATGTTAGGTAGATATTAACTGTTTAACTAAGAATGTCCATTTGTAGTATATATGGATTCCATACATATAACTTGTACTATAAAATTGCAACTAATAGGAGTTTAACTTTTTGTTACCTTTCAGAATTAGTAGACGTAGTATGTGATTGTAGGTTAGCCCTTGCGTGAAACCTTTCAGTGTTATTTTAGTATCTTGTAAATACAGTCGTTAACATACGGTACCATTAATATTCAGTGAAAGACATTTAACCAATTTAACCATAAAATATGAAAAAACATTATAACTAGGAACATTGTATTATCGCCGTTAGTGGCGCAAATTTCCTTGTGATTCTTCTTTGTTAACCCTGTGTCACTATCACTCTCTCATCCCTTCAATTTCCTCTGGCCCATCTTAGATCAGTTCGATCTGATAGTGTGTTATTTTCAGTTCCTTTTGGTGGTTGGTTGGACTTTTTCGTTGTTGCTAGGGGGCGAGAGAGAGAAGGACCCCTGCACAATTGTCTTGCATTTGTTTGAGTAATAGTCAAATTGTTCTTCATTCAGTTCAACCTGTAGGCAAGTCTTACATAGTGTTTTGATACTGTTACTTACCCCCCCCCCCCCCGTCTCCCTCCTGTCTACTTCAAGATCTCGATGAGAGAGGAGTTTGGGTTTTGTTTAATCCCATAATATATTTATCCAGGGTGTTATTGTTTTTGTAAATACTTGCGGTTAGAGGGAGTTCAGTTTCTGTGAGTTCTGAGTTTGGGTGGAGGTTGTTTGGGGCCCCTCGTGGTTTTGCTGTCACCTGGGTTCACGTTGTGTTGGAGGGGGGCCTTAGGCGGTGAGCTGTGTTGAAGACCTGATGTGAGTTTCCTGCTGACCCAATCTTTGCAGGAAATACGGACCATTTCTGGATTTGTGAGTGATATTGTCTTCCGTTTTTCAGAACAGTTAGTTTAAAGGGGAAGCCCCATCTTTATTTTATTTGGTTTTTAAGCAGTATGTCCAGTATGGTTTCAGATCTCTCCTTCTTTGTAAGGTAGTTGTGGATAGATCCTGAAACAATTGGATTTGTATTCCTTCAAAATCCACGGTGGTGGTGTTGCGTGCTGTTGTACTTATAGCCTCTTGGTTTTATAATAGTGCATTTGCAAATTATGTCTCTGGGGGGGTCTCCCTCTTGAGGTTTTGCTCTAGGGCTCTGTGAGCTCTATCCATGGTGAGATCTAATTGTGAATTTTCTCCCAGGATGTTAAGGATAGTCTGGGTAAGTATGCTTCTATATCCGTGACACTTTCAGGTATTCCACGGAGTCTTATATTGCATCTCTGAGGAGATATATATCATTGGCTCTGGCGCCATCTTGTGAGTTGCGCAGGGTTTCTGGAGCGGACCAGTAGTCCGAGAGTTCCGCTTTGTTACCTTGGGTTTTGGCGTGTGTGGGAGGCATAGCAGGTGACTCCAGTGTAACCGGGGGGAATTTGAAGTTCCAGAGGTTGGCTGCCTGTTTTTTTCGGGCTTCATTAGTGCCACTGGGAAGGAGCTCTCCCCCGATGCGTCCGTTCACATGGACAGTCAGACTCCGCCCCCAAGGATAAATGTTCTTGATGAAATATGCCAACATGTAATAGGACTGCAAAGGTAGACGGGAGATAAATTCCGAGGCCAGGGGTTTATTGTCTATTGCCAGGACCCGTAGAGGTTGATGCAGATGAAAAAGGGGAAGACCCAGTGATGCAAAGGTAGAGCAATGAAATTCCCAGCTGCCCCGGAATCAACAAAGGCCTGAGTAGAAAATGATTGAGAATTAAAAGATATAGTGGCAGGCAGGAAGAGTTTAAGCAGATCACATCTAGTAGGAGACTTGAGATTACCTAGAAGGAGCTCCTCCTTAACTTCTAGGTTCTGGAGTTTCCCTCTTCAAAAGGCAATTTTTTTACAAAGTGCCCTTGTCCGGCACTGTCAGGAAAGTTGTAGTGACTTGGCAAGAATGGGTTAACTATTGGTATTAGTTCTTGCAAAGGACCAATAAAAATGACTTTCCACCACTGGAAACAGTCCCTATGTTATTATTACGATTAGTGAAGCATGCAACCAGATCTCCTTTTCCAGACAATGTGGGGCCGAACCTTGTATCTGGAATTCTCTGCACTAGAGTTGGTGGATACATTGAAGTCACTTTAAGGGGCATCCATATGTATAAATAATATATTTGTGTAGGGAATATGTGATATGGGAACCAATATTTATTTGTGAAAAGTAGGCCCATTAAAACGATACCCAACATGGAGACCTTATTCCCTTGCCAAGGCGAGTTATTAATATCTTGGGAAATATGTATTACACACAGGTCATGTTTGGTATTGTAGGAATTGATAATTAATACAGGAGAGGAATATGTGGTCAATATAAGTCTGCCTAACTGAGGGGAATGAATTTTGGCTAGTTGTAAATCTGGACATTCCTAGACACTCCCACCTCACTGCCCGAGGGGGGTGGTTCATCAAGGGGTTTAAAATCCTTGTAGCCCCTATAACTTTGTTCATACTAGGGGACATGCTAAAACTGTGTGTATGACCCGATGTTTCTTCCCGCCCCGGGATACAGGACTTCTTCTAGTGAGTAGGGTCTGTAAATATTTGTATCCTTTTTATTTTATATAACTGTTGTACCTATTGTATGTCATTTTATTGTACATGTAACACCATTTTCTTTTATTTTTGTATTATATGCACTGTCCACTTTTGGAATATTAAATCTAAAATTTAGTAAGTTTTGTCTTTGATGCTCTAAAAGAACTCAGTTAAGCTGGGTACACACCTATCGATTTTTCCTCCTGACCGACCGTTCGATACTTTCGAACGGTCGGCCAGGAGGAAGGACTGTCGGTCGCGGCAAAAGCAAGCCGGTCCGATAGTCACCGCGACCGATCGTGCGGTCCATAGAGGAACCGCACGATCGGATGAGGTTTTTCCACCCTGTCCGATCGTCCTTTCGTCCGATTCGGAACGAACGGTCGATCGGACATGGGCACTTTCGGATGCGATAATTTCGTCCGATCGACCGATACACTGAACTATCGGTCGATCGGACCGAAATATCTCATCGTGTGTACCCAGCTTTAGCCTCTGATAAGTTTATATGTGGTTGAATGGAATGTTTTGCAGTGTAAATGCTAATTAACTCTGTGACTGCTTGTGAAGGACTGATGCTAATTAAACCAGTTAGTTGCTGGAGTGAATGGTGTTAGTTTAACCATTTAGCTGCCAGGACAGGGGTGTGCATAGTCAATGAGAGTCAAGAGTGTTTTTGGGGCGTCTTTAAGGCCATAACTTAAAGTGGTGGCAGATCACCACCCTTTGGTCAGATCACGTGCCCAGTGAACTGGCGTTCATGACAATAAAGGCAAGTTCCATTTGTGCGTCTTCGGGATTTTTCGTGGGAGAGAGATGGGTGCTGCCAATCTGCAAAGGCTCATCAGCAGAGGGGACTATGGGTGTAGGGTTTCTGGAGCGGACCAGTAGTCCGAGAGTTCCGCTTTGTTACCTTGGGTTTTGGCGTGTGTGGGAGGCATAGCAGGTGACTCCAGTGTACCGGGGGGAATTTGAAGTTCCCAGAGGTTGGCTGCCTGTTTTTCGGGCTTCAATTAGTGGGCCACTGGGAAGGAGCTCTCCCCCGATGCGTCCGTTCACATGGACAGTCAGACTCCGCCCCCAAGGATAAATGTTCTTGATGAAATATGCCAACATGTAATAGGACTGCAAAGGTAGACTGGGAGATAAATTCCGAGGCCAGGGGTTTATTGTCTATTGCCAGGACCCGTAGAGGTTGATGCAGATGAAGAAGGGGAAGACCCAGTGATGCAAAGGTAGAGTCAATGAAATTCCCAGCTGCCCCGGAATCAACAAAGGCCTGAGTAGAAAATGATTGAGAATTAAAAGATATAGTGGCAGGCAGGAAGAGTTTAAGCAGATCACATCTAGTAGGAGACTTGAGATTACCTAGAAGGAGCTCCTCCTTAACTTCTAGGTTCTGGAGTTTCCCGTCTTCAAAAGGCAATTTTTTTTACAAAGTGCCCTTGTCCGGCACTGTCAGGAAAGTGTGTAGTGACTAGTTCAATCTTTGAGTTTTGTAGGCTTGCGGCTCCCTCTTCTGTATTTGTATTTGTATCAATTTGCCTCTGATTACAGCTTTGTGTGCTGCCCAGATCGTAGATAAAGAGACTTCTGGAGTTGTATTTTCTTTGAAGTAGTTTTGTAGTGATGTTTGTTTGGTTTTGATATCTTGTTCTTGGGTTAGTAGTGTCTCGTTTAATCGCCATGTTAGTGGGGGTTTTGACCTAATTAGATCGTTAATAGTGAGGTGGATATATGCGTAGTCCGACCAGGACAGTTCAGGGATTCGAATATATGGTACATGTGGTAGGATTTGCGGTGCTAGAAGAGCGTAATCTAATCTTGTGACAATCTTGTGTACTGGTGAGAAGAAGGTGTATTCTCGTGCCGTGGGGTTTAATATTCTCCAACTGTCGTAAACATTGCAGAATTTCATAAAGGAGGAAAAGTGTTTGCTTGAAGGTGTGGTGGAGTTGTTACATGGTGGGGATGATCTATCCAGTAGTGGGTTGTGTGCAACATTGAAATCGCCCATTATTATTAGTATTCCTGTAGCATGTATTAGTATTTGTTTTTTAAGGTGTTGGAGGAAAATTCTTTGATGTATGTTAGGAGCGTATACATTGATGAGTGTGATTTTAGTGGATTGGAGGGTAGCATTGAGTGTTAGGTATCTGCCCTGTGGATCCCGAATACACGTCTCCTCAACAAAACATAGTTGTTTGCTTATTAGGATAGCCACCCCGGCCTTCTTAGTTGGGGCAGAAGCGAAGTAGAGTGTGGTATAATTTTCCCCCCAATATTTTGGTTTGTGTCCTATTTTGAAATGTGTTTCCTGGAGTAATAATATTTCTGCACTGGGTTTGCGATAGTATTGGAGGGCCATCTTCCTTTTTTTGAGGGGAGTTGAGGCCTTTTACGTTATGTGATATTATGTGTAGCTTGTTAGACATGGTGGATCACTTTGTCGCGGGATATTCTTGCACATCTGTGAGTACTTACGTGCAGATTTCTGGGTGGTACCTCGGGTTGAAGATTAAGGTGGATTATATTGCGTGTGGTGTAGGGCTCCCTGTGCATTGCAGCTCCCCGGAGGTACCTGTTGGAAAACAACAGCATTAATTGGTGCTTTTTGGTATAATCCTTTCTTATACTGGTTCTCATTGTTTGTTTTAGTTTTGTATCAGTTATATATAGTTTGCTGCTCATTAAATAAAAAATATACAAAGAAGTTAAAAACTTAAAAGAGGAAAAAATAGATATTAGAACAAAGTAAAAAATAATAACTAATACGTTGAGACACACTCTTTTGGTCTGTGTGTCTTGGGAGTGGGAAAACACTTGTTCCCTCTCTTGTATAAATGATACCTGGAGTGGTCTTTCGACTCTCCTCCCTTTGGGGGGTTTGTCTTTCCCCTCGGATTTCCTGTACATGTTTTTGGATCCCTGCAGGGTAGGTATCTCTCCCCCCAGGGCCCTCTTTTGATATTTGTCAGATTTGCCAGCCAAGTCACTGGGGAGTCATTTTTTTAGTTTGTTCATATAGCAATTGGGTGACCCATAATGATCCAATAGATTGGTTTGTTCCATTGGTTCCGCTACATTGCATTTGTTGGGGTGGGGGAGGGGCGGTATGGTCATGCTGTTAGAGAGTAGGATAGTAGTGGTGCTTGCATATTTATATTGTATTATGTTTTATGGTTAGTAGCATACTTGTACTTATATCCTTTATGGTGTTAATATTCTGGTTCTTTCTTTTGTAAGTTTTGCTTAACTATTAGTGACCTTGTAAGCAATGATATACTCTATTGTTTTGTGTTGTATATAGATCTTATATATGCAGTCTATACCTTGGTTTTGGTGTATCGCATGACTAGTGGTGTGTCCTTTTTTTGAACCCTATTTGGAGTTTCTATAAATCTTATATATACATTTTATGTTGAGCCGGTCTGTGGAATGATAAACATAACTTTCATTGTTAGGTAGATATTAACTGTTTAACTAAGAATGTCCATTTGTAGTATATATGGATTCCATACATATAACTTGTACTATAAAATTGCAACTAATAGGAGTTTAACTTTTTGTTACCTTTCAGAATTAGTAGACGTAGTATGTGATTGTAGGTTAGCCCTTGCGTGAAACCTTTCAGTGTTATTTTAGTATCTTGTAAATACAGTCGTTAACATACGGTACCATTAAATATTCAGTGAAAGACATTTAACCAATTTAACCATAAAATATGAAAAACATTATATAACTAGGAACATTGTATTATTACGCCATTAATGGTGCATATTTCCCTGTGATACTTCTTTGTTATCCCTGTGTCACTATCACTCTCTCATCCCTTCAATTTCCTCTGACCAATCTTAGATCAGTTTGATCTGATAGTGTGTTTATTTTCAGTTCCTTTTGGTGGTTGGTTGGACTTTACTCTTTTTCGTTGTTGCTTAAGGGGGGCGAGAGAGAGAAGTGCCCCTGCACAATTGTCTTGCATTTTGTTTGAGTATAGTCAAATTGTTCTTCATTCAGTTCAACCTGTAGGCAAGGTCTTACATAGTGTTTTGGTACTGTTACTTCCCCCCCCCCCCCCCGTCTCCCTCCTGTCTACTTCAAGATCTCGATGAGAGAGAGAGTTTGGGGTTTTGTTTATATCCCATAATATATTTTATCCAGGGTGTTATTGTTTTTGTAAATACTTGCGGTTAGAGGGAGTTCAGCTTTCTGTGAGTTCTGAGTTTGGTGGCGGTTGTTTGGGGCCCCTCTGTGGTTTTGCTGTCACCTGGGTTCACGTTTGTGTTGGAGGGGGGACCTTAGGCGGTGAGCTGTGTTGAAGACCTGATGTGAGTTCCCTGCTGAGACCCAATCTTTGCAGGAAATACGGACCATCTTCTGGATTTGTGAGTGATATTGGTCTTCCGTTTTTCAGAACAGTTAGTTTAAAGGGGAAGCCCCATCTTTATTTTATTTGGTTTTTAAGCAGTATGTCCAGTATTGGTTTCAGATCTCTCCTTCTTTGTAAGGTAGTTGTGGATAGATCCTGAAACAATTGGATTTGTATTCCTTCAAAATCCACGGTGGTGGTGTTGCGTGCTGTTGTCATTATAGTCTCTTTGGTTTTATAATAGTGCATTTTGCAAATTATGTCTCTGGGGGGGTCTCCCTCTTGAGGTTTTGCTCTCAGGGCTCTGTGAGCTCTATCCATGGTGAGATCTAATTGTGAATTTTCTCCCAGGATGTTAAGGAATAGTCTGGGTAAGTATGCTTCTATATCCGTGACACTTTCAGGTATTCCACGGAGTCTTATATTGCATCTCCTGAGGAGATATATATCATGTGGCTCTGGCGCCATCTTGTGAGTTGCGCGGGGTTTCTGGAGCGGACCAGTAGTCCGAGAGTTCCGCTTTGTTACCTTGGGTTTTGGCGTGTGTGGGAGGCATAGCAGGTGACTCCAGTGTACCGGGGGGAATTTGAAGTTCCCAGAGGTTGGCTGCCTGTTTTTCGGGCTTCAATTAGTGGGCCACTGGGAAGGAGCTCTCCCCCGATGCGTCCGTTCACATGGACAGTCAGACTCCGCCCCCAAGGATAAATGTTCTTGATGAAATATGCCAACATGTAATAGGACTGCAAAGGTAGACTGGGAGATAAATTCCGAGGCCAGGGGTTTATTGTCTATTGCCAGGACCCGTAGAGGTTGATGCAGATGAAGAAGGGGAAGACCCAGTGATGCAAAGGTAGAGTCAATGAAATTCCCAGCTGCCCCGGAATCAACAAAGGCCTGAGTAGAAAATGATTGAGAATTAAAAGATATAGTGGCAGGCAGGAAGAGTTTAAGCAGATCACATCTAGTAGGAGACTTGAGATTACCTAGAAGGAGACCTCCGTAACATTCTAGGTTCTATGGAGTTTCCCGTTTCTCAAAAGGCAATTTTTTTTACAAAGTGCCTTCCGTGCACAGTCATGGAAAAAAGTGTGTAGTGAATAGTTCAATCTTTGAGTTTTGTAGGCTTGCGGCTCCCTCTTCTGTATTTGTATTTGTATCAATTTGCCTCTGATTACAGCTTTGTGTGCTGCCCAGATCGTAGATAAAGAGGACTTCTGGAGTTGTATTTTCTTGAAGTAGTTTTGTAGTGATTGTTGTTTGGTTTTGATATCTTGTTCTTGGGTTAGTAGTGTCTGTTTAATCGCCATGTTAGTGGGGGTTTTTGACCTAATTAGAT
Source organism: Hymenochirus boettgeri (assembly GCA_019447015.1). Classification (NCBI taxonomy): domain Eukaryota; kingdom Metazoa; phylum Chordata; class Amphibia; order Anura; family Pipidae; genus Hymenochirus; species Hymenochirus boettgeri. The sequence continues at coordinate 163,441,094 of CM033473.1, read as the reverse complement.
CGTTAATAGTGAGGTGGATATATGCGTAGTCCGACCAGGACAGTTCAGGGATTCGAATATATGGTACATGTGGTAGGATTTGCGTGTGCTAGAAGAGTGTAATCTAATCTTGTGACAATCTTGTGTACTGGTGAGAAGAAGGTGTATTCTCGTGCCGTGGGGTTTAACATTCTCCAACTGTCGTAAACATTGCAGAATTCATAAAGGAGGAAAAGTGTTTGCTTGAAGGTGTGGTGGAGTTGTTACATGGTGGGGATGATCTATCCAGTAGTGGGTTGTGTGCAACATTGAAATCGCCCCATTATTATTAGTATTCCTGTAGCATGTATTAGTATTGTTTTTTAAGGTGTTGGAGGAAAATTCTTGATGTATGGTAGGCGTATACATTGATGAGTGTGATTTTAGTGGATGGGAGGGTAGCATTGAGTGTTAGGTATCTGCCCTGTGGATCCCGAATAACGTCTCCTCAACAAAACATAGTTGTTTGCTTATTAGGATAGCCACCGGACTTCTTAGTTGGGGCAGAAGCGAAGTAGAGTGTGGTATAATTTTCCCCCCAAATTTTGGTTTTGTGTCCTATTTTGAAATGTGTTTCCTGGAGTAATAATATTTCTGCCTGGGTTTGCGATAGTATTGGAGGGCCATCTTCCTTTTTTGAGGGGAGTTGAGGCCTTTTACGTTATGTGATATTATGTGTAGCTTGTTGTTAGACATGGTGGATCACTTTTGTCGCGGGATATTCTTGCACATACGTGAGTACTTACGTGCAGATTTCTGGGTGGTAACTCGGGTTGAAGATTAAGGGGATTATATTGCGTGTGGTGTAGGGCTCCCTGTGCATTGCAGCTCCCCGGAGGTACCTGTTGGAAAACAACAGCATTAATTGGTGTTTTTTGGTATAATCCTTTCTTATACTGGTTTCTCATGTTTGTTTTAGTTTTGTATCAGTTATATATAGTTTGCTGCTCATTAAATAAAAAATATACAAAGAAGTTAAAAACTTAAAAGAGGAAAAAAATAGATATTAGAACAAAGTAAAAAAATAATAAACATAATACGTTGAGACACACTCTTTTGGTCTGTGTGTCTTGGGAGTGGGAAAACACTTGTTCCCTCTCTTGTTAAATGATACCTGGAGTGGTCTTTGACTCTCCTCCTTTGGGGGGTTTGTCTTTCCCCTCGGATTTCCTGTACAGTTTTTGGATCCCCTGCAGGGTAGGTATCTCTCCCCCCAGGGCCCTCTTTTGATATTTGTCAGATTTGCCAGCCAAGTCACTGGGGAGTCATTTTTTTAGTTTGTTCATATGCAATGGGTGACCCATAATGATCCAAAGATTGGTTTGTTCCATTGGTTCCGCTACATTGCATTTGTTGGGGTGGGGGAGGGGCGGTATGGTCATGCTGTTAGAGAGTAGGATAGTAGTGGTGCTTGCATATTTATATTGTATTATGTTTATGGGTAGTAGCATACTTGTACTTATACCTTTATGGTGTTAATATTCTGGTTCTTTCTTTTGAAGTTTTGCTTAACTATTAGTGACCTTGTAAGCAATGATATTACTCTATTGTTTTGTGTTGTATATAGATCTTATATATGCAGTCTATACCTTGGTTTTGGTGTATCGCATATGACATGTGGTGTGTCCTTTTTTGAACCCATTTGGAGTTTCTATAAATTATATATACTTTTATGTTGAGCCGGTCTGTGGAATGATAAACATAACTTTCATTGTTAGGTAGATATTAACTGTTTAACTAAGAATGCCATTTGTAGTAATATGGATTCCATACATATAACTTGTACTATAAAAATGCAACTAATAGGAGTTTAAACTTTTGGTACCTTTCAGAATTAGTAGACGTAGTATGTGATGTAGGTTAGCCCTTGCGTGAAACCTTTCAGTGTTATTTTAGTATCTTGTAAATACAGTCGTAACATACGGTACCATTAATATTCAGTGAAAGACATTTAACCAATTTAACCATAAAATATGAAAAACATTATATAACTAGGAACATTGTATTATTACGCCGTTAGTGGCGCAAATTTCCTTGTGATTCTTCTTTGTTAACCCTGTGTCACTATCACTCTCTCATCCCTTCAATTTCCTCTGGCCCATCTTAGATCAGTTCGATCTGTGAAGTGTGTTATTTTCAGTTCCTTTTGGTGGTTGGTTGGACTTTTCGTGTGTTGCTTAAGGGGGCGGAGAGAGAGAGAAGTGCCCCTGCACAATTGTCTTGCATTTTGTTGAGTATAGTATAGCAAATTGTTCTTCATTCAGTTCAACCTGTAGGCAAGGTCTTACATAGTGTTTGATACTGTTACTTCCCCCCCCCCCCGTCTCCCTCTGTCTACTTCAAGATCTCGATGAGAGAGAGAGTTTGGGGTTTGTTTATATCCCATAATATATTTATCCAGGGTGTTATTGTTTTTGTAAATACTTGCGGTTAGAGGGAGTTCAGCTTTCTGAGTTCTGAGTTTGGTGGGGTTGTTTGGGGCCCTCTGTGGTTTTGCTGTCACCTGGGTTCACGTTTGTGTGGAGGGGGGACCTTAGGCGGTGAGCTGTGTTGAAGACCTGATGTGAGTTCCCTGTGGACCCAATCTTTGCAGGAAATACGGACCATCTTCTGGATTTGTGAGTGATATTGGTCTTCCGTTTTTAGAACAGTTAGTTTAAAGGGGGAAGCCCCATCTTTATTTTATTTGGTTTTTAAGCAGTATGCCAGTATTGGTTTCAGATCTCTCCTTCTTTGTAAGGTAGTTGTGGATAGATCCTGAAACAATTGGATTTGTATTCCTTCAAAATCCACGGTGGTGGTGTGTGCGTGCTGTTGTCATTAAGCTCTTTGGTTTTATAATAGTGCATTTTGCAAATTATGTCTCTGGGGGGGTCTCCCTCTGAGGTTTTGCTCTCAGGGCTCTGTGAGCTCTATCCATGGTGAGATCTAATTGTGAATTTTCTCCCAGGATGTTAAGGAATAGTCTGGGTAAGTATGCTTCTATATCCGTGACACTTTCAGGTATTCCACGGAGTCTTATATTGCATCTCCTGAGGAGATATATATCATGTGGCTCTGGCGCCATCTTGTGAGTTGCGCAGGGGTTTCTGGAGCGGACCAGTAGTCCGAGAGTTCCGCTTGTTCTTGGGTTTTGGCGTGTGTGGGAGGCATAGCAGGTGACTCCAGTGTAACGGGGGGAATTTGAAGTCCAGAGGTTGGCTGCCTGTTTTTCGGGCTTCAATTAGTGGGCCACTGGGAAGGAGCTCTCCCCGATGCGTCCGTTCACATGGACAGTCAGACTCCGCCCCCAAGGATAAATGTTTCTTGATTGTATAAGATTATTAATTATCTGTTTCATGTCTAGAAACTGTATGGGATACATGCATAGCAATGACTTGTAGACGTGGCTAGAATTATGGAATGTATATGTAACTTGGACCTCTGGGATCTCTAGTCACAAGGGATAAAAGTAGTGTTTCTGTTGAAAGTGTGTGAAGGTAACAATGGCATATAAGGTTACATGTTAAAAGTATTAAAAAGGGTGCCAAGTCCTTTCTATAGATGGGCTTGTGACGTTTTGGTCCAGATTGAGTTATAGAAAGGGTCCGATAAGCTTTTGGTCACTCAATCCAGGGTTGAGGTGAACATACACGGTTTTGATGCATATGGCCAATAACATCTCTATATCGGACATTCAAGATGGTTGTGGCTCTACTTTTAAGTTCCCTAACAGTTTGGTGTTTGAATGCGGGCACTCAAGATGCAAACTACTGTCCAGATGGGGTCAACTTTCAAAAGGAGGACAAAATCAAGGCCCGGTTGACGTTGTTTCTTACCCATATTTGTCCCTTTTGGAAATGATCGCAGGACCAGGTATGTACTGTGACGAGTAACTGCCCTCAGTCTTGATGTTGATATTAGCTTTTTCGTTAACTTGTAACTTTGTATAATGTTATTCTAAGCCTTGATATGTGCCATATGTTTTGTGAATGGGTTTGTGCATTGGTATGTTAGCATGGATTTAGTTCTAGAGTAAAAACCCCTATTTAATGTTTGGAGGGAGGAAAGCAGCACAACTCATATTTTGTGTTTAGTTATGAGTCTTTGGAATTTGAAAGGACAGGGGATAGATTTAAAGTCTGAAGCAGTTCAGAACAGGAAAGTTAATGAGCTTTTTCAATGTCAAAGAACAGGATGGGAGTAATTAGGGGCAGTATAACTCATTAGGAGTTTGTTAACCATGAAATCCCGATTTGAAAGTTTGTGTGAATGTGGTCTGCTAAATATTTGTATACTAACATTTTTCATATTGTTCTGACTGATGTTGTTTGTATTGTACTGAGTTGTGTTTATCTTTGATATTTGACAAACTGTTTATTCAGGCTTCTGTGAATTGAATACTTTTAAGTTTATCTTATAGGTTGCCAAACATATAATGATAATTAATGTTTAAATATTTGCAACTTTTAAAATGTTTCAAATGCTCTTTTCTCTGTATCTACTAGAAAAATCAACGCTAGAGAGTTTCGGTTAAGAGATGCTTAGTTTGTGTTTGTTAATGATTATCAATTATGAGTTATGCGTAATACAGAGGTATTGTTTTGAGGAACTTAGTAACTATATTAGTAGTTCCTGACGAGGAACTTTACCTTTTGATTAAAGAGATTCAAAAGAAGTCGACACTGAAATAGTGATCAGAGCATAGAGTTTGTGTCCGGTTGAAAGACACCGGTTGTTTGGTAACCAAGGGTTAATCTGATTGGTACATTTTGACTAAGTTCATTGAAGTATTTGTGAGGTGTAAGACCTAAATTAGGTATCTAGTAATAATAATGGTGAAGAAAGAATGACGAAATATTAAGTATAGCATCAATTCTTTGTGGAAAAAAAGTAGATATGGGTTAAGTTAGCAGAGTAAAATTATAATATTTCTTGATGAATGTATTTGATTTATCTGTGGGTTCTATTTTCATATGACAGGAATAGAATAAATAGAATAAATCGATTTTGATTGCAAATGTAGTAACAAATTAAGATAGTTGAATAGTGTGTGGTAGGATACAAGAGTTATTCTCAGATGAGTTCCAGATGTTGGTAGTTTGATGTATAGAGAGAAGAGTAAAATTGTTAGTGCCAGCAAAGCAGCTGATCTTTTTTTTCACTGTTACAAGTGAACACAGAGCCATAGATGGTCTTCGTTGTAGTATAAGTAGAATGGGATGTAAATGGTTTTAGATGGAATCTGTGTTGTTAATGAAGAGTTGGGAAATGTATAAGAAAATGAAAAGTTTTCAGAAAGTAATGTGTATCTAATTTATATAGAAGGAAAAAAAACCTGAAAAGAAAAGTATGTTGTGTACAGTTTATATAGAAGAGAAGATTTGTGTGGTGAGAGATTATGTGGAATGTGGATTATGTGTTCTTTCCCTCCTCCTTTTTCCCCTCATAGGGAGTAAAAAGTGCTTTCTAGGTTTGGTTTGTGGTTAGACTGTAATGGACTTATAGGAATAAAAGCAGAATCTGCAATTTAACATCTTTATTATGTTGGTTTCAATTTTGTTTACAGGTAAAGTTCTGTTTTCTAGATAAACAGTTTAAAGTGGTAATAAGAGAATAAGATATATTTTCTTTTGTAATTTATAGGTACATGGGTAAGTGATCAACAATTTAAGAACTTTGCTTTTGTATGCATACTGAAAAATCACGTGATATAAATGAGCTCAATTTCTATATAAAATAGATCAATTGTTGCAAACATAACATTTGAATAATTTGCAATAGAATTTAAGATGGTGTTATTAGATGAAAACTAAAAAAAATTGTAGTTACAGCACACGGATGTTCTTCATTGAAAAAAATTGTAATGTTTTATTGGGTTAGGTGTTTTGTTTTCAGGTTAGACAAGATTGGAAAACTGGTATTACCTATATACTGTTTCTCAATAATACTAATTGTTGATATTGAGGATAAGATGTGAATGCAATTCATGAGTGTGAATGGATATAACAGTCTTGTAATGTTTTAAGACAAGTTTATGTATGCAATCATCAACAGTCTAATTCTCTTTAATTGAAAACACTGTATGTGCAGATATATTTTCTGTGTGCAGGGTCTGCAGAGTTTGTGTGTGGTGTATAACAAGTAGGAAAACACTACTGACAGCTGAAGATTTTCTATGACCCTTATACAATTTTGACCCTTATAAAAAACATTGTTATTGGCATGTTGTTTTAAAACCCAGAATCATACAACTTATTCTTTAGTAATTAAGAAGCTTTAAAAGTTAAAATTATAGAAATGTGTCAAATAAGGTTACCTTTGAGGTTTGACTCATAGTAGAAATAGATGAATTGGAAATGTGTAATATTTTGTTTTAAAGGTAAACATAGCATTTTAATTTGGAAGTTTAGAAACTGGTAGGTTGAAAATAAAACTGCCAAACAAGGGCACTAAGTAGAATGAATGTTGCATATTTTCTATTAGTCAACAAAATATGTACTTCTTTTAGAAAACAATTGTTTCCTTTGCTATCAGATAAAAAAGAATGTAATTCATTGTGATAGTATTTTTCTAGGATTGTTATCCCAAGGAAAGTTTAGCTATTGCTGGGGTTATTTGAAGTGAAAATAGGGTGGTCTACTTTAGTTTTAAAGGGTCAGGGTATAATTATGTTAAGGGTCACACCTATTTGGAATTAGATAGATAGTCAATAAAGAAAGAAGTGGGATGTACAGCTATTCTGTAGCTAAGGAATTGTTGTAGAGAGGAATACTGTACCTGAATTCTGAGTAACTCAGAGTTACAGTGGTTAGTTCTTTATATAAAAATGATAGTTCTTCATTTGAAATTTAATAACATCACATAAAAATATAAGAAAAATGTGGGCTGTGGATCTGTAAATTAAGGGAGTACACAATTTTTTGTCTTTTGAAAAATGAGAAAAGATTAGTACGTAAGAAAAACTCTGGGTCTATGGAAAAAAATATTTTCATATATTTAATTTTTCATAATGACTTAAAATAGAAGTGTGTTAAAAGTTTATAAGAACCTAACAAGATCAATTTTACTTGAATGTAAATAATATGTTGTACATAGTACTATGTGGAGAAGGATATTGGGAAATTGTTCACTTTTAAGTATCAAGATTGTTTGAGTAGAGAAACATAGGATCTATTTAAAGGTGACTATAGTATATGAAAACAGCCCCCTAAAAACATCAATAAGTTATAAACTCCCACTTAATAAATGTATTTAGTAAAGTTAGGCCTGTTAAGAACTGGATGAAGTATCCAGTGGATGAAGGACTGAGCATGCGCAGAACATAATGGTCATAACCAAACTGTGTGATACAGAATGCTGAGAGTAAAGCAAAACCATATGTTATTTAGGTAAATCCCATCGCTCAATCAAAAAGAGGTAAGACACAGATACTGGTTTTATATAAGGTGTTCTGTCTTCTGGTTCAGTGTTGTTCGTAGCTTTAATTGTCCTTTAAGATATGATCGTATTGTATTCTCTCATTCGATACTCCTATGTACTGTAGGATTCTTCTCTAGTGAGTTGGATTAGTATAGCAAGTAATATATTCTGGTCTGGGAGGGAATTACATGTTGAGGCAGTATAACTTCACCGCCTATAGAATTTCCAAAAGCCTTGTGAGCATGGTGCACCTATTGGCCACACCCTGTTGCTACTTGTTACTTTTGTTTACCTAGAAAAAGATGATGTTTCTAATGTGGCAATATGGATGGGAGTTTTTCCTTAAAAAATGTAATAGGAAACTGCTGCAAGAATTCATTGATTTGTATACAATTAAATTAGTAGGCAACACAGTTTGTTAATATGCTCTATCTATTAGGACAATATTATCTGTAACTAAGTTCTTATTAATGATAAAATTAAATACACAATCTCCTTTAGTTACTATGGTACATATGTGGTCCTAGATATAAAATAGTAGAAAGGTTCACTCTGATTGTACATTTTGATTGTTAAATATGTCTAAAATGGTTAAATGGTTAATGCCTAATAGAAGGTTCTAATGTGTCTTAAATAATGGTGAGGGTATAATACATCGTATAGTAGAAAAAAATACCTAAGACATTGCTACCCTTTTAGAGGTTACATATGGATAAAGTATATCTATGTAGGATTGTATTTGTATATGATTTTATGGTTATTAGGGTACAAGTAATGTTAATGATAATATAAAATTTAGGGATATACAAAATTGTGTTATAAATGGACTCAAATTCAGAAAGCCTGGTCTCCAAGCAATGTCTATCAGAAAAGCACCAATTATATTGGAGAACTACCTAAGATGGGACTTATTTTCCTCATTATCTTAAAGCTATTGCAATAAGATCCTGATTTCATTCCCATTGCCAATGTTATTCTTTATCAGATGCCATATATCTGAGCAAAAAAATCAGTTCTATGACCTACTGACCTGAAATCTACCAGTCAGTAACAAGAGTCTTTTTAGATATTTTCAACTTCTGCAACAGCTGTGAGAAAGTGGAAGGATGTCCCAATTGGATCTTTGAATTGTATGGATACTATGCCGCAAGGCATATAGGGAAGCCACAAAATGCTTTACCTTAATTTTGCACCATCTATTCTGCTACCCAGCTACCCAAACTGCCATATTAAGGAGAGAGGTTTCCTTCGGGTTTCAAAGAAAATAGCCCAGCTACCCTATTAACCCCCTAGGATCCATTGCTAAGGTTGGGGGGTCCTCATCAGGGTTTCCATGGGTGAAGAGGAGTATAAGCTGTTGCTTTATGGACAGATAACATCTTATTGGCAATTGCAAATCAACAACGGCAAAGACATTAAATTGGATGCACCTAACCATGGCATGGGTCAATTTGATTACTTAAGAAGAATTTGATGAGGAGTCCATTATGTTTGATAGATGGTTTTAATTGGATTATAATTAGTTATAATGAAAAATCTACAGGAAAGTGAAAAATTATAGTTACTGTAGCTTGTAGTGTAAACATAGGAAAATGTTGAATGCCAGAGAATTTTAGATACACTAAGCGTAAATTAATATCCAATTTATTCATACCTTAGTTCATTGATGTTAATGAGAGTAATTCACATTTTGTAGTAGATCCGATTGACACCAGTATAAGACTTTCTTTTACAGTTACCCAAAGTAAATTTTCCCTATTATTGTTTCTAAAGTAAAATCTGACATTGTTAAGAAGGAATTATTTTTTTAATTCCAATTAGATTAAAGGCTAGTATGATTGACAGGGTAGTTTTTAACTGAAGTAAATAATTAGATGATTCTAATGTCTGGGTAGAGTTTTAAATGTAAATGTAATTTTTGTTATTTTGTTGTACCATCCCATAGATTTATGGTGATAGTATTTATAGTTACTTAGAACTAAAGGGGGAAATGTTAAAGATTATTAATTATTTCACTGTTATCATTGTATAGAAAACTGTATTGGCTACATGCATTAGGCAAGACTGTGTAGACGTGGCATGACATGAATGGAATGTATATGTAACTTGGACCTCTGGGATCTTAGTCACAAGGGATAAATATGTTTCTTGTAAAAGTTGTGTAAGGTAACAAATGGCCATATAAGGTTACATGTTCAAAAGTAAAGGGACTGCCAAGTCCTTTCCTATAGGATGGGCTCTGTGACGTATGGTCCAGATGAGTATAAGAAAAGGGGTCCGTAAAGCTTTCTTGGTCACCACATCCAGTTGAGGGAACAACACGTGTTATATGCATATGCCAATAAATCTCTACTATCGATCAAGACTGGTGTGGCTCTACTTTTAATTTCCATAACAATGAAATATGCCAACATGTATAGGACTGCAAAGTAGCTGGGAGATAAATCGAGGCCAGGGGTTTATTGTCTATTGCCAGGACCCGTAGAGGTTGATGCAGATGAAGAAGGGGAAGACCCGTGATGCAAAGGGTAGAGTCAATGAAATTCCCAGCTGCCCGGAATCAAAACAAAGGCCTGAGTAGAAAATGATTGAGAATTAAAAGATATGGGCAGGCAGGAAGAGTTAAGCAGATCACATCTAGTAGGAGACTTGAGATTACCTAGAAGGAGCTCCTCCTAACTTCTAGGTTCTGGAGTTTCCGTCTTCAAAGGCAATTTTTTTTACAAAGTGCCCTTGTCCGGCACTGTCAGGAAAGTGTGTAGTGACTTGGCAAGAATGGGTTAACTATTGGTATTAGTTCTTGCAAAGGACCAATAAAAATGACTTTCCACCCTGGAAACAGTCCCTATTGTTTATATTACGATTAGTGAAGCATGCAACCAGATCTCCTTTTCCAGACAATGTGGGGCCGAACCTTGTATCTGGAATTCTCTGCAGCTAGAGGTCTGGTGGATACATTGAAGTCACTTTAAGGGCATCCATATGTATAAAATATATTTGTGTATGGGAATATGTGATATGGGAACCAATATTGTATTTGTGAATGGAAAAGTAGGCCCATTAAAACGATACCCAACATGGAGACCTTATTCCCTTGCCAAGGCGAGTTATTAATATCTTGGGAAATATGTATTACACACAGGTCATGTTTGGTATTGTAGGAATTGATAATTAATACAGGAGAGGAATATGTGGTCAATATATGTCTGCCTAACTGAGGGGGAATGAATGTTTTGGCTAGTTGTAAATCTGGACATTCCTAGACACTCCCACCTCATGCCCAGGAGGGGGGTGGTTCATCAAGGGGTTTAAAAATCCTTGTAGCCCCTATAACTTTGTTCATACTGAGGGGACATGCTAAAACTGTGTGTATGGACCCGATGTTTCTTCCCGCCCCGGGATACAGGACTTCTTCTAGTGAGTAGGGTCTGTAAATATTTGTATCCTTTTTATTTTATATAACTGTTGTACCTATTGTATGTCATTTTATTGTAACACCATTTTCTTTTATTTTTGTATTATATGCACTGTCCACCTTTTGGAATATTAAATCTAAAATTTAGTAAGTTTTGTCTTTGATGCTCTAAAAGAACTCAGTTAAGCTGGGTGCACACCTATCGATTTTTCCTCCTGATCGACCGTCCGATAGTCACCGCGACCGATCGTGCGGTCCATAGAGGACCGCACGATCGGATGAGGTTTTCCACCCTGTCCGATCGTCCTTTCGTCCGATTCGGACGAACGGTCGATCGGACATGGGCACTTTCGGATGCGATAATTTCGGTCCGATCGACCGATACACTGAACTATCGGTCGATCGGACCGAAATATCTCATCGTGTGTACCCAGCTTTAGCCTCTGATAAGTTTATATGTGGTTGAATGGAATGTTTTGCAGTGTAAATGCTAATTAACTCTGTGACTGCTTGTGAAGGACTGATGCTAATTAACCAGTTAGTTGCTGGAGTGAATGGTGTAGTATTAACCATTTAGCTGCCAGGACAGGGGTGTGCATAGTCAATGAGAGTCAAGAGTGTTTTTGGGGCGTCTTTAAGGCCATAACTTAAAGTGGTGGCAGATCACCACCACTTTGGTCAGATCACGTGCCCAGTGAACTGGCGTTCATGACAATAAAGGCAAAGTCCATTTGTGCGTCTTCGGGATTTTTCTTCGGGAGAGAGATGGGTGCTGCCAATCTGCAAAGGCTCATCAGCAGAGGGGACTATGGGTGTAGAGGGTAGGACAGGATAAGTTAAAAGTTTAGGAGTGTTGTAGCAAGCCGTTAATCTTTCTGCCTGTCGCTCACGGAAACGGGTGTCTATTTGGATACAGAGGGTAATCAGCTCTTCCAAAGGGGCAGGCAATTCCCTAGAAACTAGATCATCTTTCAAGCGATCAGAGAGTCCTTGCACTGCAGTAAGTGCTTCATTATTCCAGGACGTCTCCACAGCAAGAGTCCGAAACTCTATGGCGTACTGTCCCACAGAACGGGAGCCTTGACGGAGTTGCATTAAGCGGGACGAGGCAGCCAGTTCTTCACGGAACATATCCAAGAAGGTGGTGATATTGTTGACAATGGGATCGTCTTTCACCCATAAGGGGGAGGCCCAGGCCAAGGCGTTACCTTCAAGCAAGGCGATGATATAACCTACCTTGGCCCGGTCAGAAACAAAATGAGATGGCTGAAGTTCAAATTGAATCCGGCACTGGTTTAGGAATCCTTCAAAGGCTTGGGCATTACCGTCAAAATGGGAAGGTAGAGGTATGCGAGGTTCTCTATGAAGTGCAGGGATCTGCAGGGCCAGGCGGCATCGGAGCTGGCGTAGGAGCGGGAGCAAGTGAGTCCATGTATTGGGCCAACTGCCCCTGATGATGTTCAAATACATCTATGCATTTAGACAGCGCCTAGAGGGTTTTACACAAATCTGCCATAGCCTCCTCAGGTGTTTCCATTGGCCTGATTGTACTGTAATAAATACGGCTGGATGGCCGGGGTACTCACAAGTACGTTTTCAGGAGGAGACCCAAGTCTGAAGGTTTGGATACCGGAGCAGATGAGACTGATGGGAATTGTATGCAGGAAACTGAGGCACTACTGGAAACTGGATACCAACGAGAAGGTGCTGCTGGGAACTGGGATAAGCATGACACTGGAACTGGCAAGGTAGTCATCCGCAGCCTAACTGTGGTATGCATTTTTACTTTATTTCAACACACCTGGGAATAGAGCAGATAACATTAATTCAAAATTTACTATTGGATAGTTGCCAATGGTCCCGGATTTACCGGGACAATCCCGGATTTTAGGAAACAGCCCTGCTATCCTAAAGTCCCAGGGAATGTCCCGAGATCCTGGCCGAACACTACACCTACTATGACAGAGTCAGACACTTGGGCATGTCAGAGTAGCGGCAGATATATCAGTGTATATCTCGTCTTTTAAAATTGGACACAGCCGGAAGACACAGAAAAGCTTCTCCTCTCCCGAGTTTGACTTCTGTGCCCTTCCGTGCAGGTAGGATCACTTCATTAGCGATGGAAATCTTTCTTTCACATTCCGGTCCTCCTGTTCTGCTGTTTGTTGGTACAAAGTGAATTACAGTTGCTTGTCTGGTATTTAACTCCCTTTTCATCAGTGCTAGTGCTTTAGGGTCTTGGAGGGTTACCACATAAATTGAGGGCCATTTATTTAACTGAAATATATTTTTGTCAGATACTTTATTGCGTGAATTTATGTGTGATATAGTGTGTGTGAGTGACTAAGAATGTAATTCTATAACATCATGTGTGAATAAAAGTGTATGTGTGGGTGACTGATATTGTGTAAGAGTATTTGTTTAAGAGAGAGTGTGAGTGTGATAGCCTCCATTTTATAGTATGTGACTGTTAAGGTTTGTACACATGTGCGATCGCGGGCCCCGACCCACACATGGGCCAATTATCGGCCTAAATGAACGTTAGTACACATCGTGCGTCACGGATCAGGACCCACGACCGCACGTGTGTACGAACCTTAAGAGTGTCTAACACTAACAGCACTGAATGGGATCTGTTCTGTCTGTTCTCACTGTATGGGACGTTTATTGTCTGTTCTGGGACCTTTACTGTCTATTCTCACTGTATGGGACCTTTACTGTCTGTTCTCACTGTATGGGACCTTTACTGTCTATTCACACTGTATGGCACCTTTACAGTCTATTCTCACTGTATGGGATTTTTATCATTTGTTCTCGCTGTGTGGGACCATTACCATCTGTTATTGCTGTATGGGACCTTTACTGTCTGTTCTTGCTGTATGAAACCTTTACCTTCTGTTCTTGCTGTATGAAACCTTTACCTTCTGTTCTCACTTTATGGGACCTTTACCGTCTGTTATCCCACCGTGTCGGACCTTTATCGTCTGTTCTTGTTGTGTGGGAACTTTATTGTCTTTTCTCACTGTATGAGACCTTTACTGTCTGTTCTCTCTGTATGGAACCTTTACTGTCTGTTCTCACTGTATAAGACCTTTACTATCTGTTCTCTGTATGGGACCTTTACTTTGTTCTCACTGTATGCTGTATGTACAATGCTGTTTTGACACCTTACTCTGGGCGTTCCTATACCACCTCTTAGCCACTATCCAATCATGCCCTTAACACTTGGCTGTGATATGCTAATTGGGATTTTCCAGGGTACATAATTGCCACAGATTCTTGTAAAAGTCATTCTGCATTGAGAAAGCCAGTCGGATGACTAGCGAAACGTCTTCAAGAATTAAACTTCAAGTCCAGTTGATCTAATTGAATACAACAGATACACTGTATGGGAACTTTCCTGTCTTTTCTCACTGTATAAGATCTTTACTGTCTGTTCTCGCTGTATAAGATCTTTATTGTCTATTCTCACTGTATAAGACTTTTATTGTCTGTTCTCACTGTATGGGACCTTTACAATGATCTCACTGTATGGGAACTTTACTGTCTATTCTTACCTCTTACCACCCCTTCTGGGAATCGCGGGAGTCTCCCTGACTTTGGGGTGGTCTCCCGCACTCCCACGAGACCACCCCAAACTCCCGCGACCCGACCCCGCCTCTGGAACGCCATCTTTTCCGGCCACGCTCCTTACATGATGTAAATTATGTCACAAGGCCCAGCCACGCCTCTAATGTGATGTAATTTATGTCACATGGTGCAACCCACACCTTCCCCTTTGGTGACATCAATGATGTCATGTCACTCCCCCTCCTCCCCACCCTGCCCGGAATTCAGATTTGGCAGGGTGGTATGTCTTTCTGTTCTCACTGTGTGATTACCATTTGCTTAAACACACAAACATATGAGCAACCGGCATAGTTTAAGTGGGTGTGGCCTAAATGGGAGTGGTTTGCTGTGGGCATGGCTTAAATCATTTTGCATTTTTGTTTGACTTAAAAGTTTTTACTATATGTGCAGAACTAAAAAGCACCAAGATGTGTATATTGTAAATCAATATAATAGGAAACATAAACGTCAATCAATTAATTGGCTAGTACTTTGCCTAGCTACACACCATACAATAGTTTAGCCCTACCGACTAACACCTCAGTGTTAGGGCCAAATTATTGCATGCGTTCTTATTGTGGCCGCGACTGACCACCGACCGTGTGTTCATCCAAATTAGATGAACGCATAATCGGACGTGTTGGAAAACCAAAACACTGCCGATCTGCGGACCAATATGGCACGGCTGACAGTCCTTCCTCCTGACCGACCAGTCAGTTGCCTCAGTCAGTCAGGATGAAGGACATGTGTACCCAGCTTTACAATGCCTAAGCAATCCGATTAAATGTCGATTAGTCAGGCGCAAAATATCACTGTGCGTTTAAACTTTTCAACAAAGTGATTTCCTTACCCTAACTAGTACTGTAACGCGAAACCGTAATGTACAAAAAGTAATGTGTGTGGGAATGTACCATTCATTTCCAGTATTATAGATTCTATAATCGTGTAATTTACTGTGAGACATTATCACAAATATCTGTCACTCAACGAGGTTTTCCCAAGCCAAGCGGTTCATATACCACCCACCAGCACACTTCAAACGCGGAAGCACTGGAGACGTTACAAAGATCTCGCCACTTGTTTACATATTCACTTCCTGTTCCGCTCACAATGACCAATCAGCGATGAGCATTACGGATGTGGCGAATTTCAAACTCCAGTTTATTGTGGAATGTATGGCGATCGCTGTCTGTAGTTCGCTGTATACCGGCCTATACAAATCGCTTGGTAAAGCTCTCCCTCGCGGTCAGCGGATCTCGTGATCGATAAGCAACGGCTGTGTGGCAGAGAACGGAATACAGAGGTGCGTTTAGAAATGGGAGCCATGCCGTGCCTATTATGTGTGTGAATGATATGTTAAAATCTCAGTCAACTACAGCTGTCATAGTCTGCATGATGTTCCTGCCATGGTCATACCTTTAATATGTTTAATGAACACCTTTTCTTGTCAATTTAAACCACTATTACTGGGGGACAGGGATTGATGGTTTCTCTTCAGCAGCAACAAAGAAGTGACATGGCACAATCTAGACTGGTATGTGAGTGAATGTGAAGGATGATCCCTCCATTATAAACATAGCTGCCTGTCATTATGTGATATGGGCAGCATGGTGGCTCAGTGGTTAGCACTGAAGCCTTGCAGCTCTGTAGTGCTGAGTTCAATTCCACATCTGCATGCTTGTGTGGGTTTCCTCCGGGCACTCCGGTTTCCCCCACAATCATAAAGACGTACTGATAGGTTGTAAAGTGCTATGGAAGATGCACTATATAAATCCACAATCACACAGACTCTGTCCCATACTAGGACTCACACTCTATCACATACTATCACATACCTGCTATCACACACACTGTCACATACTATTACAAACACTATCATATACACTATGTCCCATAATATCACACACGTTAATTAAATTGTGATTATAAAAGGTTTGTGGAGAGAAGTTTATGGAAGAAAGGGTAGTGTTGCAATTTAGCGATATTGTATGTATGTGTCAAACAAATGTGCTTAGATTGTAAGCTCTTCAGAGCAGGGCTTGATGTAAATGTATACATGTAATTGTAAAGCGCCATGGAAGGTAATAATGGAATTAAATGGAGCTATGCTATTCAAATACCTGCCTTTCCTGCCCTGAAGCTTTACTCTTTATTATCCTGTGTATAAAAGTCACAGATGACTTTGATAATGCATTCACATTGATGACACACGTGAGTATAAGGCTGTGTACACACTATGCAAGTTTTCAGTTTAATCTATTGGTCTATCGGGCCAAAAAATTGCATGGGTTTGCAGTGTTCCACATCAGATGAACGGACATTCGTTCGATTGGACACGTCATAGAATTGTGTGGTCCTTTATGGTCCGCATGCTTGGTCGTGGCTAACTGTTGCTCGGTCACAGCAAACTATTGGCCGCGGCTGACAGTCCTTGGTCCTGGCTGACTGATCGCAATGAAGGAACCCATGGTGTGTACCCAGCAAGCAGCTCAAACACAGATGTCTGCATGACTGTGGAGCTGATTGGGGAAATGTCAATCGCACTGCACCACTTTGCTCCACCCATCTTAAAGGATAATTGTATTGCCTCAATGCATTTTTTAAAATTGCTTTATAAAGAGTAAAGGCATGCAGCCCTCCCCATACCTTTTCCCCCCGATTTCTCTGCCTCCAATTATCCAGGCTGTGAAGAGGGAAAAACAATTGTCTGCCTGTAACTGTCACTAAAAGCTAGCAGATAGGTTGTAACAGACATTCCCAGCAGAGATGACAAGTGCTGTGTTAACGACGGCCCTGGGCCAGCTATGAGGTGGGCTTTTAGCACTCCTCTTTAGTGTATGATATCTAAGGGAGAAATAAAATAAATAATGATATCTAAGGGAGGACAGCACAGCTGTAAATGTGAGAAAGCTATTTTAGCTCCTGGAAGTGTGGACATGTAATGGAGTTGATATTTTTTTGATATTGTTGTCCTTTAAGCAGATTTCAGTTTAAAGGATGTGTACACTGGGAATTTTTTTTTTAATTGCAGATTACTGCAAACTATAACTGTATCATTTATTTGTTTATCTGCCCCCCTATTAATTTGGATATTCAGTCTGAAATTTTATTTATAAAGAGCGTCCTACAATCAGCAGGTGATCTTGTAACCCTAATCACTATCCTTACATCAAATGGTGTCTAAAGGGCATGTCCCCCCTTAAAACAAAAAAACTGGTGACTAGTCGGTTATCTGCCCACAAACCCAACTGCTATTTTTACCATTTAATTACATGCATTTGTATGTTGCATTTGTATGTTGATAATAAGTTTCATTCCTTTTCGGGCAAAGGTATCTGCCTCCTCCCTCTGCTCAATAAGCTTTTTAAAAGCTTTAGCATGTGCAGAGGAGGATGCAGGTGAAACAGCAGTCAATCATTGGCTGTGATGTCAGTTGTAACAACCTTGATTGACTGCATGGAGGGAGAGGCCAGATTACTCTGCCAGAATGGGGGTGATAAGTATTCTTAAATATCTGTTTAATAATGCAGGTAATAAATGCAAAATATATTAGTTGGGGGCAGGTAACTGACTTGACCATTTTAGGGTGGACATACCCTTTAAAGATGGCAAACCTTGTAAACAAACTTTTACCCCAGAACCCCCCACCCCATAAAGCTAATTTTTAATATTTAAAGGGCATCTCCACCCACCTAAGACACTTTGATCCATATTGTAAAGCATACCCTCTCACCATCAACCGCAGCCAATCACAGCCGCGGCTGCCAGCAATGGAGAAGACGCTGGAACCAGGAGCTGTAAGTAGCGTTTGGGATACATTTTTTAATTTAGTGGTTGGGGGTGGGAGGGTATGCTTTAAAATACAGATAATGTTTTTCACGCTGACCTCCCTTACCTCAGGAGGGAGGAGGGTGAAAGGGTTGCTGTGCACATGTCACCATCCCTCCTGGTGGCAAGACAGAAGGCAGCAACGTTTGGACAGGAAGTCGGCCACTAAAAACTATACTGTGGGACCAGTAGTGGGTTAAATTTTATTTTTGGGGGTGGACATGCCCTTTAACTTTCTGCCCAGCGTTTAGTAAACTGAATATTTCTCTCAAAGTCTGATGCCCTCTCACAGTCTTTTCAGATGCAAGCAGTCAGTCATCGCCGTAAAGGTAAATATTTATAGGGTTATGGGGGTGGACATGCCCTTTAAATGATAATTAGGGAGCTCCCTCAGTAAGTCCCATCTGAAGCATTGCCATCTGTTGCTTTTTATTTTTCTGCATGTGTATCAGCATATTTTTGAGCACTGTTCTTGTACCGCAGACTTACAGAGTTATTCAATAACAGTTCTTATCATTGAAAATGGTGCTAATTTTGCCCCAACCAATCAGATCTAATTTAACATTTGAAAGCTATCATCTGATTGGTTAGGACAAAATTAGCACCATTTTTAACGATAAGAACTTTTATTGAATCTCCCTGTTAGTTTATTAATTAATTCATTGTTAGTTTATTAAGTATGAAGGTGGGCATAGCAGCACGGTTTATCACAATGACAATAAAAATAGGATTGTTTGTATTATCTTTGGTATTCAGCTGGACTTGTTTAGTTTGTGAAGGCAGTCTTTCATTCACAAGAATTTGATGGCAATAAATAAATATATTATGGGAGCAATCCAGAAAACATGCATAGATTAGGAGAACAATATGACCAAGCAGCAGAGACAGTACAAGCTTGTTTTTAAGTTATGGTTTAATGTTTCTAGGCTTTTCTAATTTTTATTATATATATGACATCCTGTTGTATATGTGCTTAGATCTGATTAAGGATTACATCATTCATTTTTTTTAATCCCCTCCTTGAGGAGGTGTTTTATTGAAACAATAAAAGCATTTTTAACATACAAATTTGCATAGTATAACATTGTATAACAGTAGAAAACAAACCGGGAGATTCAATAAAAGTTCTTATCGTTTAAAATGGTGCTACTTTTGCCCCAACCAATCAGATATTATTTAACATTTGAAAGCTAATATCTGATTGGTTGGGGCAAAATTAGCACCATTTTAAAAGATAAGAACTTTTATTGAATAACCCTGAAAGAGTATTTCTTCATACATCTTATGTTTTAGCATTATCCATTTTGTTTAGAAGCGGTATATGTATACTGTGTAACGCTGGGTTGCCTAAGTCATTGAATTGTTCGTTTGGCAGGTTAAAGTTCCATATAGTGCTACGGTTTAACTACATTAACTTTAACTTTTGCTACCCATTTTTTAATATTTCCATTGTAGCTATTAAGGTGTTGGATGTGTTGCTGGATATACTGTCATTGTGTCTTTGAGTCTGTGTCCTCCCCAGAGTCCAGCCCCGCCCACAGCCTGTTTTTATTCGTTAATCGTCGCATGTAGCTGATGAAGATTCCCATCTGTCCCATACTTTATCGTACTTGGATGTACACGAGCCTCTGCTAGTGTACATTAATTTTTTATAAGGAAGGGTTGAGTTTATATCTGTTTTCCATTGGAAGATTGTGGGTATAGAGGCTTGTATCCAGGTTTAGCGATTAATTTCCTAGCTGTGAAAAGGGTTTCGCATAAGAAGATTTGCAGGAATTTACCTAGAAGCAAGTGGTCTGTGATACCCAGCAAGCATATTTTAGGGTCAAGGTCTGAGGGGGAACCCATATGGTCATGGAGGAACTTTATCACCTGTTTCCAAAACCCCTGTATTCGGGGACATTCCCATATCAGGTGAAAAAAGGTCCCGGGAGAGAAACAACATTTAGGGCACAAAGGACTCCTGTTTTGTTTGAATTTAGCTAATCTGATAGGTGTCAGGTATGTTCTATGAAGGATATATAACTGGGACATCCTTTCTGATGCTTTTGGGGAGGCAGCTTTTGGTGCTTTCAGAGCCTCTTCCCATTCCTCCCTCTCTATTGGTCTGATGTCTCTTTCCCATGTCTTTTTGTGTAAGACCTGTGATTGAGAGCATAATAGATAGTATATACATTTGATATCATTTTTGTGGGTTTGGGTGATGCTATCAGTCCCACTATTGGATTACTCTCCAAGTCGAGGTGCTGGTATCCAAATTTGTACATCATTAATTTTATATATTTTTTTTTAGATTAGAGATCATAATGGACGATGAAGATATAAGCGAGCGGAAATTAAAAATTGCCTCAATCTTGGATAGAGTTAAAAGTTTTAAAACCAAGTATGGAACAGAGGAAAATTGGACAGATGAATTAACTTTCACAAAGTCATCTGCTGACACAACAGGTATTAATAAATCTGTTAAAGCTGTGCGCTTCTATGGTAGGGTACACATGCTCCGACCAACTGTTCAACTCTTCCGACCGGTGGGCTAGGACAAAGGAATGTCGGTCGCGAACAAAGTTTGACATGTTTTTTTGGACCCATTCAATTGCCCATTCATCCGATTTGGACAAATGAACGGTCGGTCGTAGCAGCCAAGAAAGGCCCTTACATTGATATGTCAGTCGGGCCGAAATATTGGATGGTGTGTGTCCAATTTAAAACTGTATTGTCTGATACAATAGATTGCACGTTATAGATTATCCTACATTGTAACTTTTTATCTTGTTTATATGATCATTATTTCTGCTTCTTATAACTAGACCCACCCATCTATCTATGCATTTTAGGGCTGGGACACATGGGCCAACACTAGGTCAATAATCCTGACCATAAGACTACTAAATGATAAACCTACTGGTAGCCAGATATGCTACAATTAAATTGGTAGTGCCAATATTTTTCCCAATCATTCTTGCAGCCAATTAAAAACTGTAGAATCAACTGTTATTTACCGTATATACTCAAGTATAAGTCAAATTTTTAAGGCTTTAAAATTAGTCGGAAAACCTAACCTCGACTTATACTCGAGTCAAGTCCTAATTTAGATCCAAATTCTGCAATTGTGGATAGTAACCAGTAGGTGGCGCTGTGTTAACCTACATAGAAAGTTACAGGAGCTGATCTGCCTTTACACTTCCTGCTTCCTGTAGTCTGGCTGCTGGAATCACTCAGCACTGTCACTGCTCATCTGGATGCTGTAAATCTGATGGGTCTCCTCAGTTTGGGGCAAAAAACAGCTGCTAGTTCAGTGCAAATGACAGCTTGAAACTACAACTCTCAGGTGACATTTTTAACTATTGGGGTCAGAGAGTCCTTTACTATATGGGGGTTAGAGTGCCCTTTACTATATGGGTGTCAGGAGAATTGTAAATGATGGTAAGCTTAATTAAAAGTTTACAGAACCTTGCCACTCCACATGTTTAGAAACTGCAACTCCCAGCAACAAAGCATGCTAGGAGTTGTAGTTTCCAAACATCTGGAGTGCCAAGGAATTGGAGGTTGCTGGTACTGTATGTGGCTATTACTGTATGGGATTCATGTATGGGAATACTGCTTTCCATTTAAAGGGCAACTAATTTGTAGGAAAAAAGATAACTGAGGGTCGCACTCCAAATCTTTAGAAAACTTTTATTGTGAACCACACATCACACGTCACCTTTTATTGTGGTTCACAATAAAAGTTTTCTAAAGATTTGGAGTGCGACCCTCAGTTATCTTTTTTCCTGCGAAGCTGCTGGTTCCAAAGGGAAGAACCTACGAGGTGTCTGAACCGACAGTTGGATAGAGTTCACCTCCGCCATTGTCTATCCTGCAACTAATTTGTACCCTCGGCTTATACTCGAGTCAATAAGTTTTTATACATTTTTCAGGTAAAAATAGGTACCTCGGCTTATACTTGGATCGAATGGTTGATCACTTTGGCTCACTGATTCGGCAAATCCAAGCAAAAAATCTCCCCAAGAGACTGTTATAATAGCAATTGCTTCACATGTTCTATCGTGATACAGCATCTTTTTAAAGGGCATGTCCACCCCCAAAACTCAAATTTAACCCCATACTGGCCCCACTCTGTAGTGTACAAAAATCCTTACCTTGCATCCCAGCTCCTTATGGTTGCCATGCTGTGCCCCTCAAAAGTCACGGAAAGTGTAGTGTAGAAGGTCTGGGTGACTCATCCTGCGCCTGTCTCAGCCTCCACCTCAACAAGGTCTGAGGCATGCGCAGGAGAGTCCTCCCCCCCTCCCTCTCCCTCCCATTTTCTTCTTCCTCCCCCTAGTGTAAAACCCCAAGTATATATTATGTATATTGATCCCCCAGCCCCAACCGCCGTAACAGAATTCATAGTAAGTGCCCAGATAGTTACTTACCTTCCCTCTATCCTTCGGCGTTCTGAGCAGCAGGCAGCCGTGTCCCTGATTGGCTGCCTCTCAGCCAATCAGGGATGCGGCTGCCAGTCCCGCCCCCTGCTTGCATTTCCATGCAAGCAGAGGGCCTGGAGAGTGCCACGGAGGATAGAGGGAAGGTAGGTACATATCGGGGCACTTTCTAAGAATTTTATTTACGGTGGTTGGGCCTGGGGGATCAATATGTGTAATATATTAAAAGTTCAAAAAAGGGCTGGACATGCCCTTTAATATACTTTTTGAAAACAGTACAGGATCAAATAACTTAAATGAGCATTGAGATACCCTGCACTCTTCTTGCTTCTCAATTCTCTAGTTATTTTCTTCATTTAAGTGGAACTGCTGACACCAAACATGTTAGCGTTAAAATCCTCAATCTTACCTTTTAAAATGAGCCCTGTAGCTTTTAAAGTTGCAGTTCAAGCATCTATCAGATGCTTGAACTTTTTTTCACACAGAAAAAAGCCTGTACGACGTGAATATGCTTCTGCAGGGGAAAGCAAATAAAATAAGTCCAGACAAATAACTATTAAAATAATAGAGTTGCATGGGAAGGGTTATCAGTACAGGCAGAGCAGAGTGCCAGTCACATGGCTACATGCTATTGGAAACAGGAAGTGTTAACTTTTTCATCACCATCATTTTTATTTTTGTCAGGCTGCCCCCAGCCTGACTTATTTTAAAGCTAAGACAGACTACATACTTTAATTTTGTTAACCTTTACATCAACTTGAACTCTGGTCTATCTGTTGCTGTTACTGGTGTGTTATTTCCTGATTACATATTCCCTGCATTCATTTGAAAACTGGGAAATAGGAGAGCAGGGGTGCCAGCTCAGGCAGTGAGGTGTTCTTCCCTGGCAGAGACATAGTCTTTGCGCTATGACAGGTAGCCGCCAGTCAACAAGAAATGACTGGAGTAGGTAAAGAATAGAATAACTAATAAACAGAGACACAAGGAGCAATGTTGTGTTTCTCCGATTATACTATTTGCTTCTGGGCTTTTTTTTACATAGACGTCCTTTAAATACTTGTATGAAAATATATTCTGATTTTTTTAAATCTTAACATTTTATAGAGCACTCTGGCATCTTTACTCATCTGGTGACTACAAAGACTCCAGAGGAATGGCAGAACTGCCTTCTAAAATTGGAGAATACAGGGTTACCTCAAGTTGACAGACTTCTGCTCAATAAACTCATTGATAATTACAGTCAGGCTGTTGGAGCCCTTTCAGCAGAAAAACACAGCAGCGATGAAAGATATGCACAAATCCTGGTGCGTTTTGCTGAACTGAAAGTGTAAGTATGAATGCTTTTTCTTTTCTTCAACTGTATATAGCTTGGAGGTCCTAAATTATTTTGGGAAAATCTCAACTTCTAAAGTAATAGCGACACAGACAACTTTTAAGTGATACCAGTTAATGTAACTTGGAGTAAAATTGAGTAATTGTGCTATGGCATTACTTTCAATTTCTTTCTTTTACATATGCACTGATTGCACTGATTTTTATGCAGATAAGCATTGCACTTCTAAACGGATTTTCATTTAGCTTTACCATTAATCCAAGCTCATCCTGACTGAGTGTAACTTTAAATCATCATTCTTGGCATGTTTGAAAGGTATAAGAGATATTTGAGGGGACACTTGTGTAAAGACCATATTAACTGTGACGGGGACACTACAACCCTCAGCCCAGGGGCGCTCTGAGCACACTTAGCTCACTGCGAAAACCCCAAAACCCGATGAGAGTTGCCCGTCGCCTATATATATTTACCACGAACCTTCGATATCGGCCACCATGTGTGTTAAAAGGTACACCAACCTACCCAGCATGCACAGCTGTACAATAAAACTAATAATAATGATCGTTAATTCGCTTCCATGTACAGGTAGGAGTATAACCGAATACAATAGAATATAATATACTGGTAAAACGTAGCGTCCCAGGGGCTGTGTTCCTGTGTAGAGCAATCAGAGATTCAGCTAACAATTTGAATATCATTTAAAGGGCATGTCCACCCCCAAAACTATAATCCCCCCAACTACTGGCCCCACCATGTAGTGTAGTTTAATCCTTACCTCACATCCCGCTCCATAGGGTTTCTCCTGTAACCCCCCCCCCCCACCAAGTCCAAAACTAACCACCAGGGGATAGCAGGGCTCTCCTGCTATCTTGCCTCCGGTAGATATTTGCCATGCGCACTGCAGCCCTTCTCCCCCCTCCCTCCCTCTCCCTCCCGTTCTACTATCCCTCCCCCTAGCACAAACCCCCTTAATATGCTGCTCCCCCATGTCCCCCAGCCCCACACGCATATTTTTTTTTTCAAAAAGCTCCCCAAACTCTTACTTACCTCTCCGCTTTCCTCCGCTGCACTGAATGACCGCAGCCGCGTCCGTGTTGGCTGCCGCTCAGCCAATCACAGATGCGACTGCCGGTCCCGCCCCTCTGCTTGCCGTTGGGATGGGCCGTTGGCTAGGTGTGCCAGCCATCAGCGGAGATATTGCTGTGTTCAAAGTATTTTTTCTAGTTAAAATTGTTTCCTTGGTGTTTGTTCTGTTAAGATCAAATTATATTGTTTTTGCATGTTTAACCATGCTGTTTGGTTTATTGGTGTGGGGTCCGAGATGTATGTTTCTTCTAGGTTTTTGAGTTCAGTGGCTTGTAGTTTTTTTGAATTTTGTGTCTTTCTTTTAATTTTTATGATAGTGGACTGCAAGTGGCCCCTGAGGACTGCTTTAAAAGCCTCCCACTTCATTAAGTATGGGGTTTGATCTTGGTTCAGTTGAAATTATTCTTGGATATATAAGGGTATTTCGTCTGGGGTGGGGAATTGTTGCAACCAAAAGGAATGGAACTTCCATGGCCTATTATTGCCTGCTGAGGTTTTTTGAATAGTTTCCATTAGTACTGGGGAGTGGTCAGAGATTCCCCTGGCTAGATGTGTTATTGTGGATATGGAATGAAATGTTAAGTTAATTAATCTAATCTAGATAGGGAGTCATGTGATGCTGATTTACAGGTATATTCTAGTTTCTGGGGGTGTAGTTGGCGCCACCCATCTACCCATCCAAGTTCTCTTATTAATTTAGAGAGGGGGGAGCTTGTAGGTGGGGTCTGTAATGGTGATGCTGGGTAGAATCTGTCTATAGTGGGGTTCATGGTATTATTGAAATCTCCCATGCATATTATCTTCCCTAGCGGATATTTTAGAGCGAATGACGCCGCTGCTTTGAGGGGAGCTAATGATACTGGTGGTGGATCATAAATTCCCAGTAATACATATAGAGAGGAGTTGATATCCAACGCAACAAACACATATCTCCCTTTTGATTTGTCTGTTTGTACTTCATGTATTTTTATACGTAGGCTTTTATGAATTATAATTGATACTCCTCTTGAGTATATAGTGTGTGTACTGTGGGCTGCCCATCCAACCCAGTACCTTTGGGTTCTGTCTAGAGTGTCTGGGGTTAGGTAGGTTTCTTGTATACAACATACATCTATATTAAGGTTTTGTATTGTGGTAAATACGCTTAATCTCTTGTGGGGGTCACCGAGGCCCCTCACATTCCACGTTAAAAATCTAAGTGGTTGTTGCATGGAACATCAATCCTCTGGTATCTTATACTTGTAACATGTCTACATTTATAGCAGTCTAAAAAAACAGTATTGTCAATCACATTTTTTATGTCCATCTCGAATATGCTGTGCTTAGTGTCCCCGAGGACACAACCCATACACGTAAATTCACATTTAGGGAACAGTTTTAACATTTTTAAACATAACTTAAAGTAACTTTAAAGAAGTTCTTTATAGGTATTATATGGGGCAGTACCCTTAGGACTGCTAGGAACTGAATATCTTACAGCATCCGCTATATCTATGTTTGTCCATTCCAGATGGATATTGGCTTTTTAGAGAGTTATGGGGGCAATAGAGAATCTTGTAGGGGGGAGTAGAAGGAAAAGTGCCGGGGAGAGAAAGGGCTGCAATTTTAAATAATGTCATAATATAGGCTAGTTGGTTCAGTCATGTTGGTAGGTATATTTACCGTTCGTGTTGTCTTGGGAGTAGTTCTTTCCCGTCTAGACTCTAGCCATGTGGAGGCTTCGCTGGGGTCGTCAAAAAATATTACTTTACACTTGTGGACAATTCTCAGCCTTGCTGGGTACGCCATAGAATATTTGATGTTAACTTGTTTGAGGCGGCGTTTTATATCTATGAATGTATATTTTTATGTATGAATGAGAGCGTCTTTTTTGTAGATCCAGAGAAAAGTCCGGGGAAAATCATAATTGACGAGTTTTTGTATGTATTATTTGTAGCATTTAGGAATCTAGCGATGAGTGGTCTGGGTCTGGCTCCAGGGATTGGTTTCTGAGCTGGTATTCTGTGTGCCCTCTCTATAGCATATGTGGAGGAAAAGGAGTCTCTGCTAAACTTATTGACCAGCCATTTTTCTAGAATGGTGCTTGGGTTCTCACCTTCAGCTCTTTTTCCGGAAAACCTATAAAACGTAGGTTTTGTTGACGGCTTCGATTTTCGAGGTCGTCAATTTTCTGTGCAGATAGTTGTAGTTGCTTTTTAAGGGTTTCGAGTTCCCTTTTTTGGGGATTGTATCTTCGATCTGGGTTATGCGATCCTCAGAGTCTGTTACTCTTTGGCGGAGTTTATGCATGTCCGCGCGCAGTAGCCCAATATCTGTTTTGACCCCCTCTATAAGTCTTGTGAGTGAGGATTTGGTGTCCTGGATAGCCGCTAGTACTTGCTGTAATGTGGGACTTGGGGGGGCCGTCTGTTGTTCAGAGCTGATGTTGGCGCCTCCAGGGTCTGTTTGCGCTTCTGTGAGTGTTGCAGGCCCGGATGTAAGCATGGCTGCTTGGTCACCTGGCGCTTCAGAGTGCGCGAACTTAAGGAATTTCTCCGCCACCGCTGTTTGCCTTTTCTCCACTTTATTCGGTTTGGTCATCTTCCTGGTTGCGTGTTGTGTCGGGTGTGTGAGTTGGGTTATAGGAATGGGGTCTCTGGATTAGCCTCGGGTATTGGTATAGCGGGAGCTGTTTCACTGCGCGTCCTATACAATACAACAGAGGATTTTTCCATGCTCCTAGCCATGCAGACACATCTGGTGAAGTTGTGAAGAGAAACAGTCATGCGCACAGCCCTCTCTCCACTGCCCCTCCCCTTCCACATTTCTGCAGTTTAATTGTTTACTAAGCCAGGATATACTGTACCTATTCAAAACCACTTAGCATGGGCACTTCCACTGGTAAGAAAGATAGGGTGTATCAACTAAAAAAATGATTGGGGATCTCCAGGGAACATATTTAAACATCCATACTTTCAGTGTCCTAAGATTAAGTGACTGACTCTTTTTTCATTATGTTTGGTGCCCAAGTTAAAGTTTTTTTTCTTAACTTTGTTTCTCTTGTATTTTTTCTTTATTAATCTGTTTTAAAATATAGCATCACAGTACTAACACGTTAAAAAGTGTTAAAAGCTATAAATGTAGATTAGGCAGCAATTTAAAGGGCATGTACACTGTAAAAACAACTTCATGTTATTGGATAGCAGTGGCTTTAAATATAAATGTGTTGTATTTTTCTTTTTTATTTGCCTATTACCCTCCCATCCCCTTCCTTCAGTACTTCAATGTTACTGGTTTCCTGCTCCAGTGTAATATCGTTTTTTGGACTGCCCCCACGAGATTTGAAAAGCTGTACCAAACAGTGTGTCTGAGAACAGAGTAACCATTTGACTCGTGCGGTGACATCAATACTCCCGCGCCTGGTGACATTCTCATGCGTGCCAGATATAACACAGGCAAATCTGTTAGAGCTTGTGCGCAATTACTTTATCGGGGCGTGTGCGTTCTAAAGTCATCGGGCGCACGCGAGTCAAACGGCTACTCTATTCTTAGACACACTGTTTAGTACAGCTTTGCAAATCTTGTGGAGGCAGTGCTAAAAACGATATTACAATGGAGCAGGAAGCCAGCAACATTAAAGTACTGAAGGTAGGGGATGTGAGGGTAATAGGCAAAATAAAAAAATACAAAACAATATTTAAAGCTACCGCTATCCAATAACATGAAGTTGTTTTTACAGTGTATATACCCTTCAAACTGTATTTTTAAACCTTTTATCCTTTTAGGATACATGACCCAGACGAAGCTCGTGACCAGTTCCAGTTGGCCAGATTAAACTGCAAGAAATTTGCATTTGTGCACACAGCTTTTGCCCAGTTTGAGTTATCAGAAGGTATGCAACAACATAGTAATTCGATTAATTTGACTGTTTGGGCACTATGATCATTTGACAATATACTGTAACCACATAAATATGCATATAGTCACAATGTTTTTTTCTTCCTTGCAAGGCAATTTTAAAAAGTGTAAGCAGATTCTGCGAAGGGGCTTGGATTGTGGTGCTGTTCCAACAGAAATGCTGGAATTGGCTTTAAAAAATCTACAGTTGAAGAAACCTCGGCTTATATCTGATGAAGATAAAGAAAATCTGTCAGGTTAGCATTTCATTCTTTTTAATCTGAAAATACATGTTTCTCTGCAACAACTATTTTCTGCAGTTTCAAGGGCTGAACATTAATTGGTTCAATATAATAAACAGAATAGTAAAAAATGTGTTGGGGGCTTCTTGCTCTGTTGGCTACAAATTAGTAAAGTATTTGTTAGCCAACAATGGCACCCCCTTGCAGTGATTGGGTCATGGGTATAGCCACACCCCACCAACGGAGGCCGCAAAAAAATGGATGGGCCTCTTGCAGGCCACAAGTTGGGCATTACTTGTATACTGTTTGCTATGAAACAATACACTATCAGGGAGATTCAATAAAAGTTCTTATCGTTTAAAATGGTGCTAATTTTGCCCCAAACAATCAGATGTTAGCTTTCAAATGTTAAATAAGATTGGTTAGGGCAAAATTAGCACCATTTTTAACGATAAGAACTTTTATTTAATAACCCTGTATGGCTTATTGAATCTGTCTGCAACACATTTCCTGTGCATGAAATTTGACGTTATTATAGTTAGTATATTACTTTACTAAGCATTAGCTATAACGCTGTACAGCAGAACTAAATTAAATATTTGTGGACCTGTTTTTATAAAAGTCATTATTGTTTATTTAACCGTATAAATATTCTAACAGCGTCTTCAAATCAAAGCAATCAAGACATAACTGGTTATCAGAATTGGGCTCAAGGAAACTTGCAAAGAATGAAAAGTGAAAGCCCAGAAGAATCTTCTATAAAAACAAGGATTTCCTATGGGTAGGAATATTTTGTTTTTTAAATTGCTTTATATATTGAATATTATGCAGTGGAAGTAGATGTGTAAACTGAGATTGTTTTTATATGCAGAGGAAAGTTTAGTTCCCCTGAAGACTGTGATGATATTGGAAGAAAACCTTTAGCGAATGTGCCTGCTAAGGTAACAAATTACTGCTATGAAGGCTGCTAAATATTGTATGTCTTGCAATGACTAAATATCTGATAAATTTTATATTTGCTTTTTGTTAGACTTGTGCATTTGGAAGAGTCCCCATACAATCAATAACATCTCCTGATGGGAAAACATGGAATAGTGATGGCTCAGTTAGCTCTAGTGTGGTGAAACGGTGTGTAATTAGCTATTCAATCTATTAAACAGCATATGTGTTGGAAATCTGCTTTTTCTTTTTTTAACCTGAAATTTAAGACAATTTAAACATTTAGGTCTAGAGGAAACAAATTACTGACCAGCAAAGATAATGAACATGCTTAATACAGAAACCAAGAGATATAAAAATCAGTTATATAGCCATTGGCTACAAAAGCTGTGCAGTTTATATCTTTTATATTATAAGCTGTTTATCAGAGACCAATAAAGCAGTGTTGTTTGTTATAAATTTAATCTAGGGTTTTTACCAACAAGCAGTATATGCTTGCTTTATCTTTTCGTTGTCTTACATGGTTTCTAAGTAAATAGAATGCTTGTACTGCAGGGGCCAAGATAACAAAAATTATATAAAGCACACTGTTCTACTCATAATGCTCAATAAAATAAACCATATATACTTACAGGTGCTCCAGCAGCACATCAGGATGAATTTTAAGGATAACCATGTTATATTCTCCCTCCATGATGTATACAATATTTAAAGTGAACAAAGAAAAATTTTAGTGCACTTTCCTGGTCCCCATGTGATATCATAATCATTTGTGCTAGTGAAAACAAGAAACATATGGGTTTTAGTTCTATTTTTATGCATTAAAGAGAAAAGCCTTCCAACCATGTCAAGTTACCCCAGTATAGAAGGTCCTAACTTATTAACTTGGGTCACTTATCTGGGCTAACACCACCTGCATGGTTGTATTTTCTTCGGAAAGGTGTCCTACCTGACCTTGCATTGGATTAGTAGTTCAGGCTTTCAGTCACCATTTAACAAGGAGGGAAGAGGCCCCGATCAAATGCTTGGTATCAATATCGTTACAAAGACCTCCAATTAAAGGACATGAAATTGTAACTAAAACCCCTATGTATTTATAGATTGCATTAGCACTGATATATTGATATATGCCCCATGTCCCCTGTTGTACTCACTGTTTAATTCAAATTATATACCTAAACACCCCAACAATTAACTTGTGTCTTATTTTGAATGACATTAAAGTAGAATACCGGGCTGAGGTTGCATTACTGGCTGTTGGTGTAAGCTTATAAGCATCACGTGAATATTGGTAAAACTTAGGAATTAATTGTAGTTATTAAATGCAGTCCATAACTCCATTGAAATTGCAGACTCTGATGTGGAGCAGGTGGAAAGTTTGAAATGTTTAAGGATCTGCATTAGTTCTTACCTTTTCATAGGGTAAGAACTTAAATGGGCTGATAAGGAAAGCCCAGCAGTGCCTGCATCTGCTGAGAAAATTGAGAAAGGAATATTTGTCTCCTGACATTTTATTATGTTTTTATAGAAGTACAATAGAAAGCATATTTAGCTATGGTCAGTTAGTATGGTACGATAACCAAGTCAGATAAGTGTTTACAGAGCATCATTGATCATCCACAGTATATTATAGGTTCTGAACTGCCTTATCTCGATAATATATATATTTTAAAGCGTAGAGTTAAAAATCTATAAGGGATTATTAGGGATCCTTCCCATTCAAATAGGTTTTTTCACTTTCATCTGGTAGGCAATACAGGAATTTGTATTGTATTATCCTTCTGTGTTGACCTTTTTTAAAATTAAATTAAAAAAATTAAAGTCTGTAATGTTACATAATTGTGCAATGAATTTGTAACCTTATTAATCGGATTTTTATATACTTTGTAAAATGCTTAGTACGGTGACAAATTGAATCTGAATATTCTATAGGAACCAGGAACGTGCATTGATCATCTTATTCTCTGTATGTTCTAATATTTTTATCAGATCCGTAGCACTTTCACTATATGTAATTGTAATATTGCCAAATGAGTTCTCCCACAGCCCTCCTTTGTGAAGAACACTATAGGCATTTTACATCCACACTATATAGCGTATATAGAACTAGAAACCAAAACTATAAAGCTAGTGTTGATTTTCTGAATATTTTAATAAGTTATGCTTTTTTTTTTTTTTTTTTTACTTAGACCAATCAGTGCCATGCGCATACCTGTTGTTTCTTCTGGGACAAGACCAAAATATATGGGAGATGACTTGCATGGTTCTGAAGATGTAAAGGTTAGAAATCCTGTTTTTATCCCCTGAAATGCATATCTGCTTGTTGAACATACATAGTATTTATAGTATCTATCGTGTAAGGAAATGTTTTAGAATTCTGTATTTTTCTTTGTTAAGCTTAAAGGGTAACCCCATTCATTACGCAATATATGATATCAACCCCTAGGACATGTGGTATATCTATACAATTTGATAAGTGGGCTTTTGTATGTCTATAATCCCCAGTTAAAACAATCATAAATTAGTTGGAACACTTACACAGTGTTCTGGTTGGTCCAGGTGCATATGCCCTGAACCATTTGCTGATCCAAATATAAGGCGTACTGCTATCGATCTCCTTGTTATAGCCGTTACAATATCTTGTATACAAAAAAGTGAGCACTCACTGTTCCGTACTGTTGGCCCGGGTGCGAACTGCCCGGACCCTTCGCCAAGTCCGCGTTCACTGTCTCATAGGTGTAAAAGGGCTTCACCATCGCTCACGTCAGGCTGGTTACAACTGTTTGGAGGTCTTTTTGGAAATAAAGCACACAGAATATCAAAATAGAATCTACATGCAAGAAGACACTGGGAGGAGATCCCCAATGCACTCTGGTTAATGATGAAAAGCGAAGGGTCCAAAGAAAACAGCACCCGGACCACCGTGGGGGTGCAATAAATTTGTTTAACTTCTGCTTTACTTGATGTGAGATGCTAATTAATACACAAAAAGTATCTTTATTTATAGCAGCTCATTTGTTTGTGCAGAGTATAGAAGGGTGCAAGGAGTGCTTGGGGTCCCAAACAATTTTTATTATTTCCTAGCAAGAAACCCGCACCCTGTATTTTACTGAATGATGAAAATCCCGGAACTGATTACACTGTTTATAATCTGAAACTAAATTTCTATTGTTCTTGGGAATCTAGAATTACCAACCAACCTAGACATTGTAAATATACATAAATGGGAACAAGTTTTTAGACTTGGAGAATTTATTGATGCAAGATGTCTTCTTACATTCCAAGAACTTAAAGAGCAATTATAGCCTTCAAAATCACTCATCTCACCCCTGGGTCTTACCTTATTGCAGAAAATGAGCCCTGCAAAGTGAGCTTTGTTGAGCTGCCATTTTTGGAGGGATCATTTGCAGCAATAAGGTAAAAGGCTGGGTTGAGGACTCAGCGGTTTAGTTCCTCACCCTGTGTACGATCAACAGGAGAAAGGAGTAGGTGGGGGCCATAATTCTCCTTTAAAACTTTAAGATGAGCTACTGATTTTCTATTTCCCCCTTGTTTACAAATTAGGCATCTAGTTCTTTAAATGGAACCTTCTCTCCTTTTTCCTCATCCCACTTATTTTGAACACCTAAGCCACCAATAAACGAAAGGGTTAAAGGGACCGTTCAGTGGAAATGATCAATATTTGTTAAATTGTTAGTTATGTAATGCCTTCTTAGTTATTCTACATATTCTCTTCCATTCTGAAAAATCAGTTGATTTCATACCCTTCGCTGTTCCCTGCTGTTGACATTTTTGAGCTGACATTTCAGGTTCTAACGGTCCTTCTTTTTCCTAGGATGCACTACATCCTTGGAATGTTCCTAACAGTTATTTCTACTGATTGGCTGTTGGATGGGTCAGAGATGCTCAGATCTCTATTGAGCAACTGAGGGCACAGCCATAACGGACTCTAATAGGGGTCCTGCAAACAGGAAGTCAGTATTTCGGTTGCATTTATTTATACACAGACAAAATGCTGAATTGACAGATTAGGGTCATTGGGATGGAAAAATACTGCTCTTTTTTCTGAAAAGTACATGTATTTACACTGAACTTCCCCTTTAAATATCTGTGCACCTAGTCTAATTGGGGAATTTCATCTGCAGGTACAAGGACAGGAGGATTTAAATCAATACTATCAGTAGCAGCCTCCATAGCTTAATACAGAGAACAAATATACAAAGAAAACGGGGAGAATAAATGGTATTACCAGCACCGCTGCCACCAATTTGTACCAGATCACTGATTTATGGATGGATTATGGGTCGCATGGCATACAGTGGGTTACTTTGGTGGTCTGGCACAAGCAGACAGTACACATAAACAGGTTTCCACACAACATGTGCAGTAATCATGGGTGCCCCTGCCTATGGTGCACCACTTTGAATATTGACCAGGCCTGTATATTGTGTGTCCTTGTAAGTTGGTGTACACTATTCTATTCTTATTTCACTTTCTTCATAAAACCGTAATAAAATATTTGAAGGACAACAATATCAAAAAAAATATTACCCCCATTACATGTCCATACTTCTAGCAGCTGAAATCGCTTACTCTCATTTACAACTGTGCTGCCTTCCCTTAGATATCACACGGTCTGTGTTAAAATTCTGTACCTGTGAAGGCAAACCCTCTAGCTTTTTAATAAACCTAGGAGTAGAAGCTTTTAATTTGCCTGACTAGGGAACAAGCTGGTGAGTGGTTCCTGACATGGGGGTGGGGGGGGTTACTAGTAAATAAGTGCTGTAGAGCTACAAGTTAATGGGGCATTTTTTTTGTTTGCCCACATGGGCAAGACATACTTTATGTGAAATCCTGCTGCTTTAAAAACACAGATCTGAGAACCACCACCTTCCCCTGCCCCTTTATCTATTCTTACAGTATAGCAACCAACAAACCAAACTAACATGCACCTGTTAATTAAAAATGAATGTACATCCGCCCCTAATATTAGTACAAAAGTCATCATAATCAATATTTATAAAAGCAGAACATTGATTTGCTTAGCCTGTGCCCAAATCTCTGTGCATTTTTGGTATCTGACTGGATCAGACCAATCTATCCCAGGCTAGCATTTAATACCTCTAGATATATTTTCCCTGTGCACATATTCAAGCTTGTAATGAGCTGGCAGAGTCGGGGGTGGTGGTGGTCGCCCATTTTTGTGGTAATGAAGGCTACATATGGGGAGGAGGATGGCACAAGGCCACAACACAAGTCCCACCCCACACAGTATCTACAAATGGTGGGTGGTAATATTGAGGGTCCTTTTTGGCTTGTTGATACAGTAAATGTCCTGCACACAGCTTGTGCCAACTCTGCCATAGATCGTACAGGAATGCCAACATCTAAATGTTAGCAGAAGGCATGGGCCGGCTATGGAGGACATAACTCCTCTGGCTAAACACATAATAGGAAGGGGGTGAAGGTA
This sequence comes from Hymenochirus boettgeri, assembly GCA_019447015.1. Taxonomy (NCBI): domain Eukaryota; kingdom Metazoa; phylum Chordata; class Amphibia; order Anura; family Pipidae; genus Hymenochirus; species Hymenochirus boettgeri. The sequence continues at coordinate 163,405,453 of CM033473.1, read as the reverse complement.
AAAACTTCATTTTGCCCTGTGCAAAACCAAAATGGGAACATGCCACGCCATACTGTGTGTGCCCAGGTCACTGAGAGCCCACGTCACTGAGAGCCCCCGTGTTGGTTTTGTGTTTTACACCACAGTTTACTTATATCTCCACTAGAGGGCACTAGACAGCACTGCTTCTCCCAGTGACCAATTGTTCAAAGAAAGTCCCCCACATTAGAGACAAATAAAATGATCCTGTTCGTAACTATCGGAGATTCCATAACAGTTCTTATCGTTAAAAATGGGGCTAACTTTGCCCCAACCAATCAGATGTTAGCTTTCAAATGTTAAATAAGATCTGATTGGTTGGGGCAAAATTAGCCCCATTTTTTACGATAAGAAGTGTGTGTGTGTGTGTGTGTGTGTGTGTGTGTGTGTGTGTGTGTGTGTGTGTGTGTGTGTGTGTGTGTGGGTGTGTGTGTGTGTGTGTGTGTGTGTGTGTGTGTGTGTGTGTGTGTGTGTGTGTGTGTGTGTGTGTTTATAGTATTTATATTACAAGGTATTTTTTAGAGGCTGCGGTTTCTATTAATTTTACTTTTATACTTTGGACGACTCCAAATCTAAGGGCTAGGCTACACTAGCGCGTTTGAGCACGTGTTTTGCACTTGCGATTGCACATACGTTTCTGTAACGCATGCGTTCACCATTTTTGGTGCGTTAACGCATGCGTTTGCATAACGGAAAACGGCACACAGTCGTATTCGATAACGCTCGCAATTGCGTGTGCGATTTGGTGCCTTGTAGTGGGGTCTCAGCCTAAGGCCTGTTAGACCCGAGATGGCTGACGATGGTCCTGCAGAGAGAACGTTAACCTCTCAGTCCCTGGGAATCTGTCGGCTTTCTCCGTCTCCAGCTTTCCTCTTATTTATCTCTATATTGTGCCTGACGGGAAGCGGGAGCATTAATGCAGGAGGGGGTATCGATTACACTATGGTGATATGAAAGGACAAAGCCTAACCAGGCAGGCAGCTAAGGGGAAGGTCGGGCAAGGTCAGGGATTAACAAAAATGCTCTTGGGAGGAGGTTCAGCCATCTTTATTAACCTATCCGTATCCCGGGTCCTCTGCGTGCACAGACGCGAGAAGGAAGCCTGCATTGCAGAGTAGAACATTATTCTCCGCTCTGTGCCAAATGCTGCAGCTTTGCCCCCAATTTTGCTTGAGAGCCATTTTTTATTTTATCGCCGCCGCTTCCATTTCCAGTAACTTTTCCATCCTCATTATTCACTGAGTCCCATATGAGTTTGGCCGGGATCCCTTAGCTATCAGATTAGCTTTATCATGGCTCTGTGTGACAGCCCTGTCTGCGCTTTACTTTCCTGGCGCGTTGGCACAGAGAGGGGTTGGCGTCCAGGAACTAAGTTTTTAGTACAGAGCCGTCCATCTTGGATTGGCTGCCCCTCTCACTGTATTACCGATTCCCCCCTTTAATGCCGGTTATGTTAATTATGAAAGCCCAGCAGGCGCCGAGCTAACGTCCGTCTGGTTAGCTGACATGCTATGTGGAAAATGAGCCAAATATATCTACTTTTTCCCTTGTGGCTGATGCCGAGTACAACTTCCTATTAACGGAACAGAAATAGATGTAAAGGATCAATGGCAGAAATGAGTTCTCTTGTAATCGCCCACATAAGGGAAGGTTTAAGGCATTTAAAGGCTCAGGGCAGCACGCTGTAATTCTCCATAGAATTCCCAGCCACCCCACATACCATTGGTAATGGTAACATTACTGCTTGGAATCCTCTGCGGGCTGCATCTTTCCACTTTCATATATTTCTCTTATGGGATGACGGCGAGTTACAATTAAATCGGAGGAATAAATCAAAGCATCGCGGTGATTAACAGCTAGTTCCCTGCTTGACGTGGTTTTGCTGCAGTCTTCCCAGATCTGTCCTTTCCGCAATAGTTTGTCCAAGGGCAGGATGGATAGACGGAGAGTTTTACTATTATTCGCACCATAAAAACGTCCCGTCTAATTCTTTCTATGCGACAGGGAACAGTCTGTGCTTGTAACTGGGCCAATCTTGATGCAATGGATTTTATTATGCCAAGTCTCCATCACGTGCGTATATAGGGCGCTCTGCCACTGCACAGACAGGTTTTATATTAATATTATTGTATCGGCTCCATAGACTTTCTCAGGGTGTGTTGACGGTACAAGCAGGGTTGACTCACATACCCAAGTATATCCTATGGACCCTGTGTTGTTCTAAACTGCAGAATGTAACAGAATGTAGTATCGGTTGCACCATTTTTTGTGCAAATTCTAGAGTTGGCGCCAGTTGGCTCTTAACCCAGAGCCGTAACCGCTATATTATATGTTCAGTAGCAATGATCCCTGCACCCAACAGATATCATCAGTCCCCACCCTAGGGAACCCACCAAGTTGGCCGACTGTTCTAGACGAGTTCATTACAGTAATGGCTGAAGTTAGAAACACGGTGAGTGTTTAGAATTGACGGGTCTAATGCGAAGCGTTAAATCCCAGAACAAATGTTATTCATACAGATTTCTTACGCTGAACTGCATCCAAGTCTATTGGTCCAATGGATGACCCCGGGCCGGTGGTGGCTGGGCTAGTAGCCAGGAAAGCAATATCCTAACTCGCTGCCATTAACAAAGCCAAATTTTAAGTGAATTGTTGTTTCTTAAGTAAATTTGATCAGTTATTTGGCTCCTTCCTTTCAAGGTGTCCCGGGATGGTCCCTCCATTCAGGGGGGATTCAGGTGGATACAGACCCCGTGTTCCATCTCCTAGTTTATCAGCTGTGTGTGCAGATATGAATCAATGGGACCCACTATATTATCTGTGCACACAGACGTGTACATTGAGTGTGCTCCATACAGTGTTACAAATGTTACAGTTTTTGTGGCCAAGTTATTTTAACTCTGCATGTGAAAGCTGACAAACTCAACCATGTTGTATTCTTTATTAGAATGCCCCAGGACACAGGTAACTCCCAGCATGCCCCAGGACACAACTAACTCCCAGCATGCCCCAGGACACAACTAACTTCCAGCATGGATGACTAGCGAAACGTCTTCAAGAACTAAACTTTAAATCCAGTTGATCTAAGTGAATACAACAGATATATCCTGTGATGATTGTAAAAATATATAATTCTGCTTATTTGTGTGACTTAATTGTGATTATAATTGCATAATTAATTGAACTGAGATTTTAGCCGTGTTTCCCCTCAACTAAATCATACAGAAAGGGAGGAGTCTTGTTTTAATTGGCATTTTGTGCTCTTATATTGGTATTAATGCTATTGCTTTGGTTGAGAATTAATAAAGGAGCCCATACACAGCAATTTTAGGAAACAAACTTTCAATCAAATTTGCTTAGATTAAAATGTTCACCATGTGCAGTAGACTTATAGGACCAGTCTCCTCTGCCTGTTTTAATGTTGTTACCATACATGCATTTAAATAATTATTGTACAAAAGCAAAACCTTGCAAGCAACATTTAGCACATGTCAACCATAAATTACAAAACAATAAATTATCCTTTGCAGGTCTTTCAGGTAATGGATGAAAAGAAGCTCTTATATGCGATCAAGTATGTGAATCTGCATGAAGCAGACCAACAGACCATTGAAAGTTATCAGAATGAAATTTCCCATTTAAATAAACTTCAGCAACACAGTGACAAGATTATTAAACTTTATGACTAGTAAGTAAATCATGCTTTAATTGTTTTGTTAACCAGCATATCCTTTAATATTAAATAACTATGCAGTTGGGTAGATTTAGAGGTCCTTTCACCAATCCTAGCAGGAAAGTTTTCATATATAATTCAGAAAAGGAAGCAGCACACCCAAAATTGAGGACACATTGCGGCATATTCATTGATAAATAGTATGTGTGTGCAATTTTGAGTATGCTTTTTTTGTGTGTGCTTGTTCTTAAAAATGTCCCTACCCAATAACTTCAGCTGGGGAGGGTACATTAATGGGGAATTTTTCATACAAGGTAGAATTGCAAGTCTATAATTGAAGGAACACTAATTTAATGTAATATGTCTGCTTTCTAGATTCTCCCACAGTTAGTATAATTTAATCCTTTATTGAAAATGTTTTTTTGTACAGCAGTACTTATTAGGTTAGACTTATTAACCACCTTGCCTGATCATTCTGCAATTGATATTGGATTGCAAAGTGAATGTACCAGGCAGGGGGTACAAGTGCTCCTGTCTCCCTGGCAATAATAATTTTGATTAATTTATTAACAATATATATTTATATAAAGTTTATATTTGGAAGTCTGTGTCAGAGAACCATTTTCTGTAGGCCACCAATGGAGAAAAGAGAAGACGGTCATTCCTCATTATTTTAAGCTTTTGAATCTTTCATCTATGGACAAGGCCCTGTTGAATGAAAATCGTCAAAGAAAGTGAATTGATACTTTTTGAGAATGTTTCACTTACTTTGCATTTTATTAAAGATCCAGATTTTATGTTAGTTTATATTCATATAAGCTTATTTTTAATTCAGATGTGTATTATGTATTGGCAGTGAAATAACAAATCAACATATTTACATGGTAATGGAGTGTGGAAACATAGACCTTAATACGTGGTTAAGAAAGAAAAAGACTGTTAATCCTTGGGAACGAAAGAGCTACTGGAAAAATATGTTGGAAGCTGTTCATACAATACATAAGCATGGTAAGATTTTTTTAAATGCTATTATGGAAGGTGAGTTGTAGAAACATGTGTGAATTACTATATCTACTGCAACAATGCAGCAACATTATGCTTCATATAACCAACTTAAGCCACTTTAAGGGCTGTCAGACTTGGGTGTTTTCTAAAGCTGTGAACTAACGATGACTGGTTTCTAGGTGCACAATACAGTACAGATCCTTACCCACATTACACATTCCCAACAGTATTTTATTTCCTTAAAAAAAAGCCCAGTTCATCAATTTCCAACTTAAAGAAATATAGCCTGAAATGTTTACATTTTCTTTTGTGAATGTTAACCAGGATCACTTTTTATCCTGTAAGTGGAAAATAATATTCATAATCAAGGTCAATGTTTGTGTTAAAATGTCACCACAACTTATATACTGCAAACCTAAAGTTGCATGTTTGATGGCCCCTAATTTTGTATTTACATCCTGTGTTGGGAGTATAAACATCTCCCCTTTTTTACATTTGTGCATTGTGTACATCTGAGACATGGGAACATACCTATAATCTTGGGACCCAAAAATGTCTCATTGGGGTTTAATTGTGCTATACATTGATTTCATTAGTTTACTGTTGCTTGTAAGGCCCCTACGGTAAGACACTAGTAGAGATTCTTAATAAACTGGTATATTAAGGTACGTTTCCCAAAGGATGTGCCAATGTTTTTTGCACAATTTATCATACATGCCACTCTAGGTTTGCGGTTTGTGTTGTGGTGTCCCTGTCGATTACTTTATGTAGGTGAGACTACCCACCAAATTAAGGGTCGCATCTCACAACATAGGTCCAGGATAAGATTGTAAGATCAGAAATGACCGGTATTCAAACATTTTGTGGAAGCTGGGCACTATGAGAACCAATTGAGGTTCATGGTATCAGAATCAATCCCCAGAATATCTAGAGGGGTAGACGGGTGGTTAACCTTTATTGTTCTCATTCTGATTACACAATGTATGAAAAGCAGTTATTCAATATGGTGGGAGAGGTTGATGCCATTTCCTGTGTATAAAAATGGAATATGGAATGATATTGGTATTTAATCTGTCTAAGGAAGGAGAAAGGTTTCTCTAAAACGTTACAACCCTGCGGATAAGAAGTAAATAAAAGGATTATATGAGAATTATGCCTGAATGCTGTATTTTCTGGACTGCATGTATGTGTATGATAATTTATATAAATAGGTGGAGTGTTGTGTATACAAACGTGTGTATGTGGGAATCACTTGTAGCAGTGAGGGTGTCCACAACCTCCATATAAGGGTCAGCTGGTTTACAACTAATTTACAACTACATTTAGCGGAAATGCTACTAATCTGGTCAAATATTTATACAAACATAGAAAAGATAATCAATGCAACGTCAAGGTAACCCCAGTCTGGAAGGTCCTAACTTCTAACCTTTTTTACTTCAATTACCATTAGCAAACTTTTGCATTTCTCATAGTTGTGCACTGGATCCATATAGCAGGCTCTCTCACTTCCCCCCAGCCCTTTGGCTTTTTAAAATGAAGGAAGAGGCCATCCATCCAGTGCTTTATATTAAAGGCATAGGACCTCCCATAAAAGGGGCTTGTTGGGGGTGCTATTACCACAAGGAAGCTTGACCAGGCTTCCGAATAAATACATACAATAAAAAGATTGTGGAATTACTCCAATTCCCCGAAATGACCTTAGTGTAGGTGCTACACATATACCATCTAGTACTTTCTAGTATGTATCCATCCTTGAGATGCCTGGTACTACCAATTCAAAAAATCAAATACAAAAATAGTCAAAATGATTGGAGCACACCCCGGACTTATTTTTCTAATAAAGGTTTTTTTTAATTTCTGTGTGTGTGCACCTTATTTATAGCCTTGTTACTAATGTAAATGGCAATTATAATCATCCATAGGAAATAGACTGTGCGCACATTATACATACACACATAGATCTAGTAAAGCCGTACACCACTAAGAAACCAGGAACTGCACTGCAAATTAAGATGTATACCTTTTGTCACTGAATGTGGGTTGGGAAGCAAGAGGATTAGTGAAATTGCAACCAAACTTTGGCACATAATTCGGAGTGCTTATAAAGATCTGGTAGAAATTGTGGAGCCACTAATTATAGAAAGGCAGTCAGCTCTTTTATTACCTGTATAGAACAGAATGTTTGGGCCCCAACAAAAAAGGTCACGATCCCTTGTCTCGGATAAAATAACCACATAATATATACTTGGCTTCAAAAGAAATGTCATGATCGCTTGTGTCAGTTGTACACAATGACCATGTAACTATGCAAATAAAACTTCCTTTTACACACAAACTATTGGTTATGGGGGAGCTACCTATGTACCAGTGGACATGTGTTGTATGTTCTTTTGTGTCCATGCCTATACGTAGGAGCAGCTCCACAGGCGCTGAAAATTCTAGCATTAGACTAGGGAAGGCTTCCAGTATCCAAACATTTTGTAGAGCATGGCCACCAAGTTACACAGCTGAAATATATGGTATTAGAATCTGTTCTTACTGAAAATGGGTGTAGTAGAACTAATAAAACAATAATATTCAGAGAAGTTATTAAATTAATATCTGACATGTATCAATTTATTAAAAAGCAGGCTAGTTAATTCATACTACAATAGTTCGTATAACAATAGATACCGGTACAAATGACAAATACATTTAAAAAAATCTTATTACCTCTACAAAATTCATATCCATTAATTCATGCATATCACATTTCATGTTTACAGTTAAATAAAATTGAACAAAAAATAGATTATATAGGGGTAGTTAAGCTTTTCCTATCACTATCCGTTCAAAAATATAATAACATAAGTAAGGTAATGTTGCACTGTTCCTGAGGCGTTCTATTATTCAGTATAAGCGTTCTCACCTCCCTGTGAATAATAGATACAGATTTCAAGTACATGAAATCCTTTTAGAGTCCCTTACAGGGCCAACCCACGATACATGACTATAGGACTAACGTCTTTTTCAGCCGTGTATCGGTAGGTCTATGCTTGATTGGGCTGTTTTTCCGTAAAGCCAACAAAGCCTCAACCAAACAGCGTGTCAGCCCGTAGTCGCATGTCTGTGTGGCTTTTTAATGTTTGTAACGGGTCCAAATTTAAATAATGTCTGTTCAACACCTGTAGTCCAATTACCTCCAACACAGGGCGAGTCTCTTTGGTTTTTATGTATGTATGTATAATTTTATTTATAAAGCGCCACTTGGGTATGCGTTATACATTATAAAATACAGAGTATACAAACAAGGGGATAAGTGCAAGCCATTATACAGATACAATTAAATTAAATACAATTTCATACATCGGTTAAGAAAGGATATATGTAAATTATGTATAAATTAATATAAGTGCAACATGCCTCCACAAATTAGGAATGAGGTCCTTGCCCCAAAGAGCTTACAATCTAAGTGGAAGGGACAACATACAGATACAAGTGGGGGGGGCTAAAAATCATTTGTTGTGCTGATGCTCAGAAATGTAGCATAACAGTCTAGATTTAAAGCATTTAATTGATATTACCAGGCGCAGCGAGAGAGTTCCAAAGGTAGAGAGCAGCAAGAGTGGTTTAAGGCGGGAGGCAGCAGTGTTTGTTAGGGGGTTTGTGGAGAAGATTTCCTTGCGAGGAACAGAGGGCACGGCCTGGAACATAAGGGACCAAGAGAGAAGACAAGTAGGGAGGTGCAGTAGAGTGAAGGGATTTAAAGGTTAAAAGCAGGGTATTGAAAAATATGATTATTTGTTTGATGGGAAGCCACCCTGTGGACTGAAGTATCAGGGTTGCGGGTTTTCTTTTGGAGGAGAGCGAGATGAACGACACGTCCTAGTGGCATTGTTAATGTGATGATGGAAGGAAAGAGAGGAGTCAAAGATAACTCCAAGGCAGCGTGCAGATTCAACTGGGTTAAAGGGCATGTCCAACCTAGTCCAGAATTTTTGTCAATGGAGATGGAGAAGGGTGGACTAGGTCCCAATTTAGGGGGAAAATGATTAATTCTGTTTTGGATAAATTGAGTTTAAGGCGGTGGTGCGCCATCCAGGAAGAGATAGAGAGCAGACATTTAGAGATTTGGGATTGAACTTCAGGGTTTAGCACAGGGGTGGACAAGAAAATTTGGGTATCATCAGCAAATAAGTGATACTTAAAGCTGAAAGAACTGATTATTTCTCCCAGAGAGATAGTGTAGAGGGAGAACAGCAAGGGTCCTAAAACCGAGCCCTTAGATTACAGATTGATTCATTTTTGCAAGTGTTCAGTATGTAAAATCCTAAACTTCTCAGCCTCCCCTACAAACAAAAGTCTGCAAGGACATACTGTATAATACAATACACTGATATTTTCATATTGAATATTACACTGTCCACTGTTTTAGGGTGGATAAAGAAAACACTTGAGCATTGTGAAAACGTAGAAACATGCCTTTAGTAAATGTTTTAGATGTAAATGTTACACAGTCATCTGGACATGGTACTGCCCCCTAATATAGCAATAGAATCTTATCACTGGAGGGAGATTAACCATACCTGCTTGTTTCTTTGGTATGGCCTCTTGCAGGTCTCCCTTATATATATGTGTGTGAGTGTGTGTATATATAGAAACAATATTAGCAGAACTATTCAATCTGTTTATGCTCACTGTTATGTTGGGGTCTATAAGAATGTCTTCTAAAGCTAGGTACACACAGTACAGATTTCTGAAAGATGACAGACAGGATCTGCAAGATCCTGTCTGCCATCTTTCAAAGCTCTGCATACACACAGTCCTGAGCGTTCTCCCTATGGATATCATAGGGAGAATGCTCGGGACTGTGTGTTTCCTTCGGCCACGCTAGACTCCTCTATAGGGAGTCTAGCGCGGACGATGGAAATTTTCGGTCTTTCTCGAACGAGCGTTCGGCCGGCCCGATCGTTCAGTGGCCGCGCGCTCGTTTGGGAAACGAAGGTACACACATAACGATAAAGCCCCGATACTGTTGAATCCGACGGTATCGGGGCTTTATCGTTACTGTGTGTACCCAGCTTAAGAAAGCAAGCAAGCCAGAGATGGATTATGATCATATGGGGCCCTAGACAATGCCATCATTTAGGGACCCCTTTTTTGCTGCATATATTGTATAGAATATAATATTGTTACTGCTTCTGAAGCTGGGCCCCCAGAAGTTTCCTGGGCCCTAGGCAGGTGCCTAGGGTTGCCTTGTGGATAATCCTGCTCTGAAGCAAGCAGTGTTGCTACATGAATAATATGTATAGATATACATTTTTAAAAATAGTGCTTTGTGGGTAGAATATGCTAACCCTGAACTCTAATGTTCAGGTTTAAATAAAAAACAAACAAAAAAAAAAAGAGTATATGGTTGTGATTTCATAAGCATATTCTAAAGCATTTAAAGCACCATTTAGTATAGATTTTTTTGGGCTAATTATATGTATTCCTAAAACCATTCTAAATCTCTAGACCAATAATTTGTTTTTCTTTTTTAAAACCTTAAACATTTTTTTTTTTTTTAGGGATTGTTCATAGTGATCTGAAGCCTGCAAACTTTCTGATTGTTGATGGGATGCTTAAACTAATAGACTTTGGTATTGCAAACCAAATCCAGCCAGATGTAACTAGCATTGTTAAAGATTCACAGGTAATTCCGGAAATACTGGAAAAATAACTTATTTAAACCTGAGATACCATTTTCTCATTCACTCTTTGAGCTAGTGTGTTTTAAAAGGGAAACTAAAGCCTACAATTAGGGATCATGTTACCTCTTGTTAGTCCATTCTCTGTAGATTTTCTTTTTTATATTGTTGTAGACAAGCAACATGGCAATGGATAATTGAAAGGGTACACTGAATGAATTGTTGTTTTTTAAAAAAAGAATGTTTTATATTCGAAAAAATGCAAATCAATTTAAGGACAACAATATCAAAAAAAACATCACCCCCATTACATGACCACACTTCCAGCAGCTGAAATCACTTACTTACATTTACAGCCGTGCTACCCTCCCTTAGATATCACACAGCAAAGATGAGTGCTAAAAGCCCTCATCCTAGACGGCCCAGGGCCATGATTAACATATCACCTGTCATTGGCTGGTGGGAATGTCTGTAACAAACTGTCTCCTCCTCTGCTGCCAGTTAAACAAACTTGAAATGCCCTGTTGCTAGGATAAAGCCTACATCAACAAGCTGATCAAGGATGGGTGGAGGAGTGTTTTCTCCACCCATCCTTGATCAGCTTGTTGATGTAGGATGGGTGGAGGAGTGTTTTCTCGCATGCAAGCTAAGAGTGACAGTTAGTGGCAGACAGAATTGTTACGCCCTATTCACAGCATGGCTAATTGAAGGCAGAGAGAGGCTAGAAATCAGGGGGGAAAATGTATGGGGAGGGCTACATACCTTTACTCTTTCTAAAGCGATTATAGAAAAAAAAATGCATTGAGGCAAAACAGTTATTCTTTAATCTCATCTCTTTTTGTAAACTGAAATATTGAGTGGCACAAATATGCATAAATACCTCTTAACTGTTTCCTTTATATTAATTTTTTTTTATAATGGTGATATAAGTGAAATGCTAATAGCAAAAAATACATTGGTAATGCTGGTCCAGTGTCCTAATATTCTGGTAAAATCTTTTTTATTATTGTATATTTTTTATGACATTCTCATTTAATTTCTCACAGGTGGGCACAATTAATTACATGCCACCAGAGGCAATTAAAGATACTACATCATACGGTGAAAATGGCAGGCCCAGGTCTAAGGTAATGTCTTGTGATGGTTGCACGCTGATTACACGTACAGTAAGGTTTTGCCACAGATCAAATTTTGTTATAAACATCTGCATTGAGTGGGGTATTTATTGTTCCACTCTTGGCATTGGGTGGCGCCTTACAATAGCCTTTAAGGGTAACTGTTTGATAGGTCTGGTCCTAACGTGTACATTATTCTATTTATTTATGAATTGGTAATATTTATTTTTGATTGGACAGTTTTTATTATAATTAAGAGTTAAATATATTCTAAATTAAAGGGCATGTCCACCTGTAAAACTGGTCTCCTGACCCCAAACACAACTGATATATTTAGCACTTAATTACCTGCATTACTAACCAGATATTAAATGATAGCTGTTGCATTCATTCTGGCAAAGTAAGCTGGCTCCTCATCCATGCAGTTAATCAAGGCTGTGACTGCCAACATCACAGACAACAAATGACTGCTGTTACCCTGCTGCCTCCTCTTGCAGATGCTCAAGCTTATAAAAAGCTTATTGAGCAGAGGTTGGAGGCAGATACCTTTGTCATAACAGAATTTTTTTGTTTGTTTTAAGGGTGGACATGGCCTTTAAAGGTCCATGTGATGTTAACTTATTATTAATATTATTATTATTTTCTGCCTTGGAAACTGTAGCAAAGATGTTGGCACATTTGTCTTTTTTTTTAGTTTTGAATGGGTAAGTAAACCTTGGTTCTTCTCGTCTTAGATAAGTCCCAAAGGGGATGTGTGGTCTCTGGGTTGCATACTGTATTGCATGACATATGGGAAGACACCTTTTCAGCATATTACAAACCAGATCTCCAAACTGCATGCAATTCTGGACCCTGGGTATGAAATAGAGATACCTAATATACCAGAGAAAGACCTCCAGGATGTACTCAGGGTAAGCTCCAATTATATATATTGCGGATGTCTACATAAAGCAAGCAACTAGAAATATTTCATTCTGAAGCAATATTAGCCTGATTTTACCCTTATGTTATTAAAATCAGTAAATCAGTCTCTAACGAAGCCCTTTAGCAGAATCCTACATTGTAATCCTTGTATAAATGTTTGTGTTTGTATGCTCTGTCAAATTCAAATATTTCTTTGTTTAGTTAATCTCTTTTCTAAAATAATTTTAATAAAATCATTTTCCTAAAATTATATTTTTTTTGTAGATAATATCCCAATAAATATTTATGTTGAATTATTTTGTAGGGCAGTTATATGGTAAGCTTTCTGGTTGTGTTGAAGCACATATTTATTTTTGTGTGTTTCATTCTTTATATAACAGAAATGTTTAGTGAGAAACCCTAAAGAAAGGATATCCATTGCTGAGCTCCTAGTCCACCCATATGTTCAGATACAGTCGCATACACAGCCTGGTATGTATAGTTATAGTTTTGTTTTTGGGCATGGGGATTTGCACATTATGGAGGTCTCTGTACCAAAGTTATGTGTTGAATAGATATTTTGCATTTTACACTAGACATCTTGCATTTTACACTAACTAAATGGGCAAAAAAATGTTTCTGTTCTGTCCTGTTCTACTTTTTGGGATTTGGGATGTGCAATGTAAGGCTGGGTACACACGGAGGGACTTTTTGTCCCGAGCGAGCGTTCGGCCAGTACAAATGTCCGTCAGTCGCATAGTGAACCGCACGATTGATCGAAATTTTCTGACATGCCCGTTCGTTTGTCCGTCCGAACGAACGATCGATGTCTGTCACGGCGTGAATCGGTCGGTCGGACGAAAATATTGGCTGGTGTGTACCCAGCCTAAAGCTTGGTGAGCATCTTCAATGTAATAGTAAAGCACTTTTCACACGACTGAATAGGAAGAAACTGCTTCATTTAATTTTGCCAATTAAAATACCTAATGCTCCACAGCTCTATGCATGCATTTTGAAAAAAAAATTGTTTTTCATTGTACTCTTTTTAAATCTGTTGTGAAAGTAGAAATTTAGTGCGTATGAACCTTTTTCAAAAACAGTTAACATGAAGTACCTGGGGCAGGGAGGTAAGATTGGTACTTTCTACCTCCCAGTATCATTTCTATGAGGAATGACAGCACAATAAAAACTACTTTTGCCACGCTTCTTGAGAGCTTCAGCATCTTTAATACAGGAAGGTCCAGGGCCATAACCTCAACAAAACATTATTGGGAGATGGGAATAATCAATCCTACCTCCCTGTTTTAATTTTCGAAATAGTTTGTTTTAACAGTATACTGTAGTTGTACCTTAAGTTCGTGCTTCCAGAATCCTTTTATTTGTTTTCCTACAGAGGAGCCAGTGCAAAGAGACACTACAGAGGAAATGAAGCGTATTCTTGGGCAACTTATTGGTCTGAATTCTCCAAATTCCATATCTAGAGCTGCCAAAGTAAGTATGTTGTTACGGCACCAAACTGCTGATAATATCAATGTGCACCAGAGAAGGCTTAGTAATTCTATGCCCATCCAATTTTACCTGCTCTTAAGGTTTGTACACACATGCGATCGTGGGTGCCAACCCGCGACACACTGTGTACGAACGTCCGATAATTGGCCCGTGTATGGGCACTTTATCGGCCGAAATGGTCGTTCGGGTACCATTGCCCGATCCGCTGGGCGGATCTCCAAACAAGCGGCTGTTTTGGCTGATAAAGTGCCCATACACGGGCCAACTGTCGGCTGAAACAGCCGTTTGTCCACATCAGGCGTTGCAGGTCAGCGATCGCACGTGTGTGCGAACTGTTAGGTGTCCCTCATTGGTACATTGATAAGAAAATTAACAGTAATGGAAATGCAGGGCTGCTGACACATTTATACATTTTACTATAGATCTGTAACTGGTACAACCTCCTGCTGTAATCAATGACTCATAACAGGACTTCATAGTACAGCTCTAGGTGGCCTGCCATGAAGAATTTGATTCTTATAGTCACATGGCTGATCTCTGTGGAGAGCAGGTACACTGCTAATCACACACAGAGCTTAAGAGGTTTAATGTAATTTACATTGGTTTGATTTAATGGCTCGTTTTCCCTTCCACAGTTGAAATACATTTGCATTTTTAATTTTCATTTTTCTGTATATATTGTGTTCATTTTGCATCATGCAAGTAACTTCTTATGTTTCATTGTTTAGAATTTGTATGATCAGTTTAACAGCGGCAAAAATTTGGATTTATCAGCATTGGGAAAAACAGTCAATCAAAGCACCCGGACTATGAAATGAATTAACCTATAGCCTAGGTTTTGAGTTGTCGCATTCTACCGAGGGACCACATCATGCATTAGTCTTAGTTTGATGTGATTGTTTTATAAATGTTTATAGTACAGTCCTTATACAATTACTTCTTATAATAGCTTATGAAGTAAATATCTATTTACAGTTGTGTAAATATTTTACTCTTTCCTTAATTTGAACCATATAAATGAGTGTAAATGATTTTCTTTGTTTTTTAAAACATTTATTGTATCATACGCATTTCTACTATTGTTTTAGGTGTTAACCTACTGAACTGTAGTCTTTTATTTCCATTACAAATTTCCTTTTCAAGAGAAAATATGTGAACAAAACTCAGGCACTTCGTTCCTTTCCCTAGTGCATTTGTAGTGTTCTGGACCTGCCACTTGCGGTGAGCATTTAACAGTTAAGTGTTTTCACTTAAAGGGCAATTATACTCACCTTCCCTCCGCTCATCTTGTTTGATCAGTGCCCTCTACCCAGGTTACACAAACCCAGGGGTGAGGACCTAGCAGTTCACCTTCCCTCCTCTCCTCTTCTTTGGTCAGTACCTTCTACCCAGGGTGAGGACCTGAACTGCTAGGTCCTCACCCCTGGGTTCGCGTAACTTTCTGCATAGACTTACTGACACGCTGCTCCGGTAGGCTCCGCCCCCTACTCTCCTTGCGTGACGAGGCCAATAGGAAGGCATGCTCGTTGCAGCGCGTCTTCCTATTGGCCTCATCGCCGACGGGGAGGAGGGGGCAAAGCCTACCGGAGCAGCGTGTCAGTAGGTCTATGCAGAAAGTTATGCGAAACCAGGGGTGAGGACCTAGCAGTTCAGGTCCTCACCCTGGGTAGAAGGTACTGACCAAAGAAGAGGAGAGGAAGGAAGGTGAGTATAATTGTCCTTTTAAGGGTTTCATCATTGGTTCCCACTGATTACTGCAATGAACCTTGCTGTTTCACTTCCATTGCCTCTTAAATGTTTATTTAAATCTAAGGCTAGGTACACAATAGGTGATAATTCAACCCAATTGACTGGTAGCTGCATCAATATTTCAGCACAACCAATTGTGTGACCCATAGAAGACTGCATGATTAAAATTTAACACCCTATAACCTATTTGGATGAAAGTTCGGCCAACATCAGTCAATCACAATGAAAACTTTACACCTGATATTTTGAGCCAATTGACCAAATTATCAGTCAGCTGGGTGAATTTATAGCAGATGACAGACAGATTCCATTGGAATCATCGGCTATAAAAAGTCCTACACACATTACTAATAACTCTCCATTTACTTTGTATAGGGAGATTGTTTGGGTGGCAAGCAGCCACTATCTCCACGCCAACACTAAAGTTTAGGGGTTGATAGAAAGTTTGGTCCCAGCTGAAAAATCTCTTCAGCCACAGAATCTGCATTTTTTTTTTTGCGATCACTGCGATGAAAGGTTTTTTTGCTCTACTGTGTGTATTCAACTTAAAACAATCTGTCTCTTCTGTGTTCACTATAAAGCTTGAAGTGTTCCAATTACAATACAAGAGCACATAATCCTGCAAATAACTGATGGCTGGGAACATGTTTCCCCACTCTAGCGCAGCTAGGGTGGAGAGAAAATCCTTTCTTCACTGCAATTCCATTAAAGTTAACATTTAATGGTAATTATATTGCTTTCATTTCTGTTAAAAAACAGTACCCACACCACTGCATTTCTGCACATTTTTGTTGAAAAATGATTTGTTTAAAAAAGTTTCCCATAAATATGTGAATCTACTTTGTGGGTGTAACACTTATTTTGCACTTTCATATATAGTACCGTGTCCTAACAGTATATATAGTAAGAATTTTGTTTTGTTTTTGTCACAATGCAGTCCTCCTAGCAGCCATTTTGCTGTATGGAGATACATTGAGTATTTCATTGCTGTCGCAAAAGGGCACATTTTAAATAAATATGCCTTAAAGGACACACATTAAAACAGGTGTTTGTGAGTGCTTCCTTAAAATGGCAGATACTTACCAGATTTGGTCCTTAGCATTACAAAATCAGTGGTTCTCCAAATCTCTAGACTGGCATGCTGGGCATAGCATATTTCTGTCACAGGACACCTGTATACCTAATGCTGGCCCCTTGTGTATTTTGTACACTTTACAGTGTAATTATTAACAATGTAAATGTCAATATAGTAAAAGGCCTATAGTAACAGGGCTGTGTGGAATCACTCTATAAATCTTTTGAATTCTCGGTTTGATACATTTCACTCCTCTATTTTTATACACCACACTATTTCCCATGTTGATTGAAAGACATTAAAGGGTACCTCCACCCCTAAATTAAACTTTTTATCATGTGTAGTCCACCCCATCTCACCCCCAACCGCCAAGTTAGTTTTGCAAAACAAAATACCTAGAAAGTAACTTACAGACCTTCAATCCCCAGCGCTCTGTTCCTGGCCCTCTGCTTGCTGGAAACAGCAGAGAGGGCCGGGAGTGGCAACCGTATCTCTGATTGGCTAGCTGACAGCCAATCAAAGGCTTGGCTGCCAGCTATTCAGAGCACCGGGGGGACAAGTTACTTTCTGTGGGATGGGGTAGACAGCACAAAGTAAAAAGGATTTAATGCTAGCCGATGCAGCAGACAAAAGGGAAGGGGGGGGGGCTTCCCCGGCCCATGTCATTGTCCTTATTGAGGTAAAGAGAACAGCAGGGACCGGAGGACCTACTGACATTGTACTTCTCAGTTTTTGTGAATGATCAGGCACTGCAGGAGAACCATTTGCAGCAGAGATGTATGGTAAGGATTTTTGAACACTACACAGTGGGGCCAGTATGGGGTTACATTTTAGTTTTGGGGGGTGGACATGCCCTTTAAAGAACACTACATACAAGCCAAACCCTGCATTTCTAAAAAAAAAAAAAAAGTTTTATTATAACTGGTGTTTGATTTTGGAAACAAACCAAGGATATATTGACTATATGGAATATGGCATAATACCTGATATAGCCCATCCAAGCCTGTCACTGCCAACATGAATGAAAATATATTACACTGGTGAAACAACTATGTACTGGCCTTTATTTTTACAGCAAAGTAATTCTTTACTAGCTATATATTCAACAACTGGACTGTGTCCACACATCCTGGAAATGTTATGATCTCCCCCCTAACTTGGGATGATGGGCTAAGACACCTTCATAAGGTCCTCCTTATGCCCCTGGGACAAATGATTAGCTTGTCTTCCAATTCCTGTGATTAAAAGGCTCTCCTTGTTATGTAGGCCTTGGCATCACAAAAGGAGGATCTTGATTGATTACATTTACATCCTGGTCGATTGAATTAAGGTAAAAGAATTCTCCTTTTTTATACATTTTCATAAACAATGTCTTTCAGTTGGTTTGCAATTGATATAGCCAAACGACATGATGCATGGTCACAAAAAGACCCAAAGATTTAGCAAAGAGTTTTCAGAATAGAGAAGCCTTGGATACAACCATTAGCACGTTAAACCTGAATTATTTTCATAAATAACAATGCAATTCTTTCACACTTGTGAAGGTTCTCATTCATCCAGGTCATGGTATATCTGTTGTATTCAATTAGATCAACTGGACTTGAAATGTAGTTCTTGAAGACGTTTCGCTAGTCATCCGACTGGCTTTCTCAATTCAGATTGACTTGTACAAGAATCTGTGGCAATTATGTACCCTGGAAAATCCCAATTAGCATATCACAGCCAGGTGTTAAGGGTGTGATTAGATAGTGGCTAAGAGGTGTTATAGGAACGCCCAGAGTAAGGTGTTAATATAAGAAACGTAGGGGTAACGAGAAACGAGCAGGGGGACCGGAGGGACCTACTGACATTGTACTTCTCAGTTGTGTAATGATCAAGGCACTGCAGGAGACCCTTGCAGCAGAGATGTATGGTAAGGATTTTTGAACACACACAGTGGGGCCAGTATGGGGTTACATTTTAGTTTTGGGGGGTGGACATGCCCTTTAAAGAACACTACATACAAGCCAAACCTGCATTTCTAAAAAAAAAAAAAAAGTTTTATTATAACTGTGTTTGATTTTGGAAACAAACCAAGGATATATTGACTATAGGAATATGGCATAATACCTGAATAGCCCATCCAAGCCTGTCACTGCCAACATGAATGAAAAATATTTACACTGGTGAAACAACTATGTACTGGCCTTTATTTTTACAGCAAAGTAATTCTTTACTAGCTATATATTCAACAACTGGACTGTGTCCACACATCCTGGAAATGTTATGATCTCCCCCCTAACTTGGGGATGGGCTAAGACACCTTCATAAGGTCCTCCTTATGCCCCTGGGACAAATGATTAGCTTGTTCTCCAATTCCTGTGATTAAAAGGCTCTCCTTGTTATGTAGGCCTTGGCATCACAAAAGGAGGATCTTGATTGATACATTTACATCCTGGTCGATTGAATTAAGGTAAAGAATTCTCCTTTTTTATACATTTTCATAAACAATGTCTTTCAGTTGGTTTGCAATTGATATAGCCAAACGACATGATGCATGGTCACAAAAAGACCCAAAGATTTAGCAAAGAGTTTTCAGAATAGAGAGCCTTGGATACAAACATTAGCAAGTTAAACACTGAATATTTTCAGAAATGTGTTATCTAATAATGTTGTGAAGGTTCTCATTCTCCAGGTCATGTATATCTGTTGTATTCAATTAGATCAACTGGACTTGAATGTAGTTCTTGAAGACGTTTCGCTAGTCATCGACTGGCTTTCTCAATTCAGATTGACTTGTACATAATTGCCACAGATTCTTGTACAAGTCAATCTGAATTGAGAAAGCAGTCGGATGACTAGCGAAACGTCTTCAAGAACTACATTTCAAGTCCAGTTGATCTAATTGAATACAACAGTTATCTAATAATGTTTAGGGGAACTAAACTTAATTTTTTAAAATCCTAATGTGAAAGCTTTTGATTCTGTAACAAAGGAGGCTTCCATGTTGTTGCCAGTACAACTCATACCCCATGTTGGCTTCAAAGAGCCCTGACCCCAGGATTCACTGTATGCACAGTTTCTAAATAAACCTGTAATCGCCATTAAGTTTCTGGTGGTGCACCATGTAAACGCTGTGTTTTTAGGAACAAACAGACCAAGAAGTCACAGGTTCTAATCCCCTAGTTTACTTATGAAACAATATAACAGTCTACTGCCTGAGTTTATTGCTTTTTTTGTTTGTTTCCATGTTTCTAGAAAAATATAAAGTTTCTACTTATGTATAAACTTTATATATAGCAGCTCTGTTATTTATTTACCAACCAGCGTGAATTGATGACAGTCTTCCAGTAGCATTACAAAATAGTGAAATGATTTTACTGACATTTCCTGAAATGGACTTCTATCTATTGCAAGTTCACTGGTGGCGCATTCTGCTAAAGTGCTGGGTTAGGAAAAAATCTAAATATTGGGACACAGTTTTGATTCCCCATGCTCCCTTTTTTTGCTTTTATTATATGTCTAGCAAAAGATAGACATGTACTAGGTTTTTACTTATTATCCCTTGTAGCATAGAGGTAGAAAGCTTTCTTTTTAGAAAGACACAGTAGGTTTGATTCCCCATACTTTAATTTTTTTCACTTCCACTTCAAAGATTACTTTTTTGTATGAAAAGCAAAGTATTATTAGGGATAGGAGCATTTGTAATGTGTTTACACAAAAAACTGCACTGAAATCTGTGTTCTGTGTAAGAGGGTTCTCCGTGCTGTAACATGATTGGCTGTCAGTTTGCTTCCAGGAAGCAAGACTGCAGTTTCCAGTGAAGTGTACTGCATACACTTAGCTGGGTGTTCCCAGATAAAGTGAATTATGGGGTGAATTTATTTCAAACCACACATCAAATAATCACTGATTATCAGTGTTTATTTGATGTTTAGTTTGAAATAAATAAATTCTTGCATTGGAGTGTGACTCTGCATCATACCTTATTGAATTATATTGTTTCCTTGGAAGTGGGGAACCAGAGGCCTACACCCAGGTGGACAGTGTGCATAAAGACTGCTTTCATAAAGTGAATTATGGGAGCTGACCCCTAGTACCCACAGGTTATTTTCATAAATCACCCAGTGTCCACAGCAAAGGGAAAGATGAGACACCGCTTGTTGTGTGTTTGTGAATGTGCTCTGTCTATTGGGACATTGTTGTCTGGGGACTTTAGATCTCCGTTAATATCTTCAAGCCAATATCTATTTGCTCTGGATAATCTAATGAACACTATATCTAGCCCATCTGCACCTGCCACAATGTAGATTCTCTCCGATAAATAATCTGAAATGCCTCATACATTAGCATACTGTAGAACAAGTAGCAATTGGACTCCAAGAAAAATATGTGAGTTACACCATTTTATTTCTCTCAAATTGTAATTTCAAATAATGTAATGTTATTTGAGTCCGTATAGTGATCCTTAAACTGGAATTTGGGAGGATGTAAAATAACTGGGAAAGAATAATCAAATATATAGTATTTGCCATGGCACTGCCCTCCAAAATAGTCAGTTTGTTCCATAATGTTAGGGTGCTCAGTGCTCCACATTGCACACTAGTGTCACCTCTTCTTTGTCCCTTAAGTAGTTAAGTAAGGACACAAGCACCTTTGACCACAGCAACCATATTGGATGGGTTAATCTGTATAGAGGTACTATGTAGCATTCTCCATTTATTGGCATGCTTCTTCCGTTGGTTGTTAAATATTCTTTTCTCATTATTTAAATACTTTTAAAATGTCTCATCAATTGCTCAGCCAATCCAAATCCCTTATCTGCCACAAACACAAATGGGATGGGTGGGTGGGCTGTTCCATGCCATGGTTTAGGAGTTTTCCCTGTTGCAGCTTCATTCCAAACCAATGTTCTGGAGTCAGTGCAGCTTCCATCTATATAGTTCTAAATGAAACGTAGGCCACTGGTGTTCCTAATCTTTATTTGGCACTCAGGTCTTCTCCATATATATTTGGAAATACCCACAACAAATACTTTTTTAATAAATATATTTAAAAAAAAAAAAAAGTTTACACCTGTAACTGACGAACTATGGACAGTGGGATCTAAGAAACCAGAAATTATCATGCAGCACTTTAATATCATAAACTTTTTGGACACTATAACATAAATAATTTCATTGTACAACATATTCACTAGCTCTTTGTTCACATGTTTTTCACTATAATGTATCTTAATGAATTTAATTAATATGTTTTGATGGGTATTTAGACCTGTATGAAGGTATAATCTCAATAAATAGGCTGGCCAGCCCAATAATATAATATTATTGATTATATGTACTGTATATATTTTAAAATATTTATTTTAAAATTATAAAAGACAAGTATTTTAATGCTCTACATTTTTATATTAAAGGAATAGTTCACTGCAATAGTGAACTAATACTTTTTTCCTCAGTCATAAGGAGTGTAGGGTTTGATATTGCCATTAAATTGCAAAAGATTGGTGAACTAAAATACTAAAAATGCTAGAATTTATCAATAAAAGGAATCTAGATTGTACACAAAGTACTAGCTGGGGTGACTATAAGAATATATTGAACATTAAAGAGGATAAAGGTGGATTATTTATAGAACTGGAAAGATTAAGCAACAAACTAAGAATATGGTGAGAAAAGCTCTCTTGAGCAATTGATTTCAGCAGGAAGAGTACCAAGGGGGTTAATTCACAAATCCCCAAAGTATAGTAATGATGACACAGTGTTCATAGATAGATGGTCTGATATATTACATAATTGTTTCCTGGATCTCATGAAACTCCCGAAGATAAAAAGAGATGAAATTCAAATCCATTAATGAGGAAATAAAAAAAGGTTACAAAAAACATTCAACAGGAAACACTATGAGAATAAAGTTGAAGGGAATCTAGCCAAATTGAAAAAAGACATTGAATTTAGACAAAAAACTAAATTTATATTGGATAAGCAGGATTACCAAATCTGGCCAAAGGGAAATGTCCAGAAATGTAATAAACAAAAGGAACAATATCAGAGACAAGGTAGTTGTAGAAATAAAAGGAGAACTATGGTGAAAACCAACAGAACAGGGAACCCAGAAATAATAAGATGAGATACAATATAAATATAAAGGTTGGTATGGTAACAGAAAAATGGATTGGAGAATATCAGAGCATAAACCCATAACAAAAGATAGGAAAGATTCGAGGTGACATTTTGGGCAAAATGGAAATAGGTTTACCTCTCTAGCAACACTAACACGTATAGAGAGAACCAAACCATGATGATTTTTTGGGGGGGAAAGTTACTATAAAAAAACAGGAGCGAGACCAAAGAGAATGTGGCCCAGGGAGCTATTGATAGAGGGAGACAGAACAGTAAAAAAAAAAAAAAAAACTACGAAAAAAGGAGAGAAAGATCCCCAATATAGTCTCTCTTCCAAATGAAGATCTTTTTATCAATCAGACAATGTTAGGAGACTCCACACAGCATTCCACTGCATTACAGAAGGAGAAAATATTTTAGGAAAAAGATTAAAATATGTGTACATTAAGATAAATACATTTGTAAGAAAATTAAATCTTAAAAAGTATTTTATAAATTTAGAAAGGAGAAAGGAAATAACTTCAAAACAACAAGAATGAAAATACAGGAATAGAAAACAGTATACGGAATTGTTAGATTGTATACGAATAAAAAAAGAAACATAGGATAGAAAGACTAGATATATAGAATTTACAAAATCTGGTGGAACTGAGTGATACAAGGAAAGATTCGTGTGATACAAATTTTAAAGGGTATCTTTACTCTTAACAAATCAAATTTTCCAAGAGTGTGCATTTAGATACAGCAAGACCCCAC
This sequence comes from Hymenochirus boettgeri, assembly GCA_019447015.1. Lineage (NCBI taxonomy): Eukaryota > Metazoa > Chordata > Amphibia > Anura > Pipidae > Hymenochirus > Hymenochirus boettgeri. The sequence continues at coordinate 163,381,877 of CM033473.1, read as the reverse complement.
TGCTAAAAAATGTTTTTCAGATTTTAAATCGGAGTTGTAGATTCTGAGAAGTCACCATTTGAAAACACAGCATTTACAGGGAAAGACCTGTCATGTGTATGTGACCCATGCCGTACCTCTTTGCCTGCCTGCCTGCCTGCCAGCCAGCCAGCACACTCTCTGCAACAATTAATAGAATCGGCAGAGAAAAGAAAAAAGTGGGAAGGAAGGGGAGATGTGTAAGCAGAGCAGTGTCCATGGTGAGGCTGTGAAGAACTTATAAGTGTCGCAGACGCTACAAGGAGGCAGTGAGTAAGGGAGGTTGGGGGGAATTAGTAGCACTCACTAAACATTAATAATTTAATGACAAAGCAAGCACAGATAAAAATGTGAGTACCAACATTTTACTTCTCTCAAATTGTAGTTTCAGATAATGTAAAGTTGTTTGAGTGAGTATAGTGACTCTTTAAGCTCCCATCCAAATTTAAACCAGTTTAATTGCACCGTAGAAGTATAACCCAGTAAGAATGCACTGTAGAAGAATTTGCAATGACCTAAAGAAGTGTAGGATTATGGGTTAAAAATACAATCATAATTTTATCATATATTATATTATAAAGGGGAAAGGAATGCACGATTGATTTATCTAAAGAGGATGGACTAGTGTTTAGGTCGGGGAATAAAGGAGGAGGGGTAGTAATACAGGACAGAGTAACTTATGCAAACAAATCCCTTAAAATATTAAAGGATGAAAATATGTACCAGCAATTAAAATATAATCCCCTAGAACAATACAAAAAAACCCTGAAAGAGCTGTTACACAAAGCTAAATTTGACAAGATTATATATGATATGAATCCAGTGCCTTACACTTTCCCAGTCTCCACCTTGCTGGATAATCAAGTCCATAAGCAAGTAGTAAAGTGTAGTAGCACCTTTTGTTTATGTTCTATGCAATTTTTTTTAACTTTCTGTAATTTGCAAAAACTAACCACACAGGTGAAGCTTCCAGAATCAGATAGAAATCAACTTACTTTTTTGATGGACATACCCTTTAAGGCTCTTCCTAAATATAACCTAACCAACATTTGTGCTCTTGTAATGTAAAAGGTTACTGTGTGTTATTATCCTATCTTCTAAAGTTAATGACCTGGTATAAACTGAAATAGCCGTATAATAAAATCTGTTCAAGTTTTGAGTGGAATAAGCATGCCATTAACTGATGGCTATGATAGGGCACAGGTTGTGTTTCTCTAGGTCTACATTTAAAACACAACAATAACTTTCTTCTAAAGCAATTTATAATAAGACTTTTTTGGTGCATTTTTACACACGGCACTTTTTAATTCTGCATATTTTTACCTTTTTAAAAAAAAATATATTTTTATTTTCAGCTTTAATGGTGTAAAATAGCATTTTATTAGTAAGGCTTATATAATGATGTTATTATTTCCAGCTATGCAACAATTATTAAACCTTAAAAATATGAAAACAATCAAGAAGATGCAATAAATATATTAACCAAGGAAAATCAGGTGTTTAAAGCCAAAACAGTGCACTGAAATACTTTTTGATTATAATTCTCCCGAGGAAGCTAAATGAAAGAGCGAAACGCGTTGGATACTGGGGCTGCCTAATTTCCGCATCTACAGATGCATTTTATATGATTCCATATGTTTTATAATTATCTAATTTTATTTGCACTGAATAAAGACACCTGCACTCATTTGTACCAGGAAGTGGTTGTGAGTATTTCTGGATGGCCAAATCCCAGACTGTGGTGGTGTAAGTGCTTTTATTATTGAGTTTTAAAGGGCATGTCCACCCCCAAAACTAAAATTTAACCCCTTACTGGCCACATCAAGTAGTTTAAAACAATCCTTACCTTACATTCCTGCTCAAAATAGTTCCCCTGCTGTGCCCCTCCAAAGTCCAGGAAACTGCTGTGTAGGAGCAGTGTGTGACTCATGCTGTGCCTGAGACTTCCTCAACCTCATCAAGGTTGAGGCATGCTCAGTGCAGCCCTCCCTGCCTCTCAGCCAATCACGGACGCGGCTGCTGGTCCCGCCCCCTGCTTTCAATTCCATGCAAGCAGAGGGCCTGAACATTGCAGCGGAGGAGAGAGGGCAGGTAAGTAAGAATCGGGGGACTTTCTAACAATTATATTAATGCGGTTGGGGCTGGGGGAGCATGCCCTACCACATATCAAAAGTTAAATTTCGGGGTGGACATGCCCTTTAATCTTTTAATATATGTGTTTATTTAATTATTGATATATCACGATTTTAAACTGATATTGGACACTTTTAATACTATATATTTTTATTCATTTTTTTCTTTTATTTATCACACTAGACACACAAAACCCAAAATATATTAACTACTTTATAACCATTGAGACATCATAAGGAATGCAAGTTGAGAACTTTGTAAGGCTTTACTGCCACAATTGATAAGGCATTTATTTTCTGCTTAAAAAATCATTGCAAAATTTATTGCATTGCTAACATGTTGCAAATCCCCCCACGCATAGTGAGCAAATATGCTGCAAACACTTTAACACATTATTATTACTGTTAAAGGGTTTACGAAAAAATAAAGACATTGCAAACATTATGCATTACTTAATTTACTCTACTGGTACATGGTAAATTGTTATCCTATCAATTTACTTTTAAATAGACCCATATATGAGATTGACTTTAAGCTCCATACAGAAGGCATTGGCAAACGCTTATGGCGTCTACATGTGTACCTTGGAGTAGATCTTGCAATTAAAGATCCTCCTTTTGTCCTTTGTTGGCTACCTGCCTTTCTGTGACTTTGACCGAGACTCTGAGAGTTAAGTGATCCATCATGCCAGTCTGTTGGGATTTTTACTTGGAGACACAACGGAAGTACTGTCTATTTGACTACCGTATATACTCGAGTATAAACCAAGTTTTTCAGGCTGTAAAATCAGCCTGAAAACTTAAACTTGGTTTATACTAGAGTCAGTGCTTACCTTACCAATTCGGAAGCCGTGCGCTCGTTCCCTGTACTGGTGCGCCGGCTGACGTCACTGCCCAGCGCCGATTAGTGACGTCAGCTGGCGCGACAGTACAGGGAATGAGCGGGCGACTGCCGACTGTCTTTGGGTTATCTACTTGCTTGGAATTATAGGCAATAGCGTTGTCATATACACCGTCTTCAAGAAGTCCAAATTCAAGTGCAGCAGTAGTGTCCCTGACATATTTATCATTAACTTATCTGTGGTGGACCTGCTGTTCCTCCTTGGCATACCATTTCTAATTCACCAACTGCTTGGCAATGGAGTTTGGCATTTTGGTGAGACAATGTGCACACTTATCTCAGCTTTGGATACTAACAGCCAGTTTACCAGCACTTACATACTCACCGCCATGTCTATTGACCGCTACCTTGCTACCGTTTACCCCTTCACTTTAGCAAAATGCAGGAAGCCCCCTATAGCAATTATGGTTATCTGTGTTTTGTGGGTGCTATCGCTTTTAAGTATCACACCGGTGTGGATGTACGCTAGACTCATTACCTTGCCCGGAGGAGTCCTGGGATGTGGAATTACCCTCCCTAACCCAGAGAGTGACATCTATTGGTACACACTTAAGTGTCGCTTAAGTAATCTTTGGTTGGAGCACACATACTGCACAACAGGGATAAGCCCCAGGAATCGGACAGGAGCTGGATGTACACAGAGGAGAGCCCACAGAAGGTACCCACTGAACTGGGTGGGAGGGTGAGGGTGTAGTTGTTTGGAAACTACAACTCCCAGCTAATAAAGCATGCTGGGAGTTGTAGTTTCCAAACATCTGAAGTGCCAAGGATTACAAATGTAGTTGTCTTTTAAATGAACCTCAAAATTCTCATGCAGTAATAGCCATATCCAGTATGGTATTACTGTATGGGAATTCTGCTGTCTATTTAAAGGGCAACTAAAGCTTTAAAACAATACTGAATTAGAGGCAGTAGTGGTCACATTTTCTGCCCTCGGTTTATACTCGAGACAACCACTTTTATTCGTTTTTCAGGTTCAATTGGGTACCTCGGTTTATACTTGGGCCGGTTTATACTCGAGTATATACGGTACTTACTATTGCTATGATAAGGCAACTACTGTCCAGGATATAATGTAAAGAGATGTTTTTAAAATTTAATTTACTTCCCATGTAAATAAATTAATTTAACTTAGTGTGCAGAAGTTATTAAGGGGTATCTTTTCTTTTCCTTAGTATATTTTGATCCCTTTCTAGCACCTTTGCTTTTTTAAAGGACAACTCCACCCTCATAAGAACATCTTTTAGAAAGAATGGCCTCTTTAAAATATGTTGATATATCATACTTTGTCCTATGAATTCATTACTGTATGACTGCTATGCTTCTGGATGCCTCATGGAAACTGAGCAATTTAGAAACCTTAACTGAGCCTGTACTGAGCCTGGGCATGATCAGAAGAGGCAGCTAGGGGATTAACATTCAGTCATTGGCTGAGAAGTCAACTGTCAAATCCATAACAGATAGTTGCTAACTGGAAGAACCAGGAAGCAGAAACAGGGGAAACAGGACATTGTGCAGGATTTCAGGTTAGACATATATTTCAGATTTCAAATTATTACTGTGTTGGGTTTTGGGGGGTGATTTACCTGTAAATGTAAGTTTCCATGTAAGTTTTCATTTTGGGGGGTGTGGCTTGCAAGGGAACCAAACGGATGCTAGCTGAGTGAGCTCCGTCAATTCCCTGCTTACCAATCGTGACTAACAGCACATCCAAGGACCCAAGTACATCTCCCAGGTAGAATTACACCTTGGAACAAGATAACCAGAGGAGGAAGCACAAAAAACAAACCAAAAAAACTTACCTGCTACTTTCCGGCGGGAGGACAGCAGGCTAAGCATGGCAAAGATGGCGCTGACGCAAACGAAACGCTGATGGAGACGGAGTGTGAGACACAGCTCCAGGCTTGCCTGACACCTACAAAAAAAGGACAAAATAGAGGTTAGTCCTGTAGCTGATAAGATGCAAAGCCCACATTGCATAACAATAGGAGATGACTCCTACAGCACATCTATGGACATAACAAACAAAAGACTGTCATTATGCAATGCTGAACCAGAGGGGCTTACACAGAGGGACACCCCCCAGGCTCTCAGCATGAGGAGACAACCCAATACACAAATGAATGTTTTAACACCTTCCCAGGTTTTGATCAGCCAATAACCCTTACTATACTGAAAGAACTGTTTGTTTCTCAGCACAAGGCTCTGATAACAGATTTTTCCTCACTGATAAAGGATGTTAAAGCTGATATCATATCCATTGGGGAAAAAACCAACCAGATAGAAAATAAATTTGGAGAATATGTTAACTCCTATAACGAACTGGTAGACTCCCACAGTAATCTCTAAAGCTAGGTACACACCTAGCAATTTTTCCTCCTGACTGACCGTTCAATACTTTCGACCGGTCGGCCAGGAGGAAGGACTGTCGGTCGTGGCAAAAGCAGCCGCGTCTGACAGTTACCGCGACCGATCGTGCGGTCCATAGAGGACCGCATGATCGGACGAGGTTTTCCACCATGTCCGATTCGGACGAACGATCGGTCGGACATGGCTGCATTCAGATGCGATAACTATCTGACGATCGGACCGAAATATCTCATTGTGTGTACCCAGCTTTAGACACGTTTCTAATCTCCAAAATAAAATCACAGATATTGAAACTAGATCTCACAGACATAATCTAAAAATAAGGGGGATCCCCAAATCTGTCCGAAATGAACAATTAACGGAATACACACAAAATTTTTTAAGTCACTACTACCTGAAGCCACAGAAATTGACTTGGTAGTTGACCGCATACATAGACTGCCTAAGTCCAAAGCGGCCCCCTACAGTGCACCCCGAGACAATATCCTCAGAATGCACTTTTTCCAAATAAAAGACAAATTGGTATGAGAAATGCGAAATCTCTCCCACAAGAATTCCAAAACTTACAATTTCTAGCCAACTTAGCTCCAGCAACCATTTTACAGAGAAAACAATTCTCTGAAATAACAAATATTCTAAGGTTAAGGAAGATAAGATATAATTGGGGATTCTTCCTTCGTCTTCTCATTTACTATGGAGATTCACAACACTCCATAACAATGCCTGAAGAAGCATCAACCCTATTAAAAAAATGGGGAATTTGGAGATCAGACTCTAAAACACCTAACACTTCCCCTAATCACAATACTTCACCAAAAAAGCTAAACAAAGAATGGAAAGATGGGAACACACCTTCCAAGAATTACAAGGACTGATAACTATAATCCCGAAATTAAAATAACAAAAGGGATAAAACTCTCTGACAGAAAATTGTCCTCTTCGGTTTTCTTTGTTTTGGAATCCACACAACTCAGGGAGGGAACCTCAAGTTTGTTTTTTGGGAGGGGATGAAGGGAATAAAAATCACTTCAATAGGAAATATCCTTCCAAAGAAACATAAAACCAACAATGGGACATTTAAAGTTCAAAGGTCACAAATAAATAACCTTTTGCATCAAATTTAAAACTTCCTTATTTTGCATTGAATGTAGAAGGTTAAAAATTGGATTTTGCCCAACACAATGTTAGTTGGGGGAATAACACATTCAAATCCTAAATAAATGATCAACTTAATTAAAGGGGATCAAAAGGGAAAGATGAAAAGTTGGGAGGGGGGTGAAGGGGACGGAGGAAAGCGGAGTGTAAGGGAACAGCAGCACTAAGTGCAAAAATGTAATCAGTGAAAATGGACTCTAAAATGATTAGTCAAGATACGGGAAAACCTAAGGGTCTTATTATTAATAATGCCATAACTCCAGTACTTTCTGGGACAACTGTACTATACCAAAATGAGAAACATATGAAGGGAGGGGGAGGGGATTGGAGGAAAATATAAAGGGTAAACGGTAATCCAGAATAATTGTTATTACATTGATATTACCGCTCTTAAAGTCTATAAACTGAAAATAAACAACACATATTCTATTTTTTTTCCCTTCAGCTAGAAAACAAAGTTGAAGCTGAGCGTAGTACTCATAGATTACTCTAGCCAATGATATGAAAAATATAATGCTTCAAAAATACCATAAAAATAATGGTTAAACTGAAACTCACTTAAATTTATATGAATCCCGACTTTTAATCTTCGAATTGAATGTAAAACATGTACCTCGTTTCAAGACTTAAGCTAAATAGACAGTAATATGTATGATATGATAACTGTATATTACGTATGTATAGGAGAAGTATAATTTGTATTTCTATGAATGTGAGCGTAATATTCATGAGTTACACTAACTAATTATATGGAAATTATAATGCTTTATAAATACCCTAAAAATAATGGTTAAACTGAACCTTAAGGTAATTTATATGACTTTACTCCTCTTAGGTATTAATCTTGATCTTGAGAAATTGAATGCAAAACAAGCACCTAGGTTCAAAGCTTAAGTTAAATAGATAGTAATATGTATGATATTATAATTGTGTATTATGTATGTATAGGAGAAATATAGTTTGTATTTCTTCAGTCAAACTGTTCTACAACTATCCCTCCTTTTTTTTTCTCTCTTCCTCTCTCCTTATCCGTTTGATGTGAATGAGGGAAAATAAGAGGAAAACTGATGAGTATGCATATAATACTCTCAAACTACATTTAGATAATGGTAAGCAAAGTATAATGCTCCAAAGTTACCACACAAGAAGTGGTTAAACTTATCTTAATTTTAATGTCTCCATTCAACTCACTACAAATATAATTAAATGACAATTAAAATAATGACATATAATATTAAAGGATTAAACTCTCTCTATAAAAGATACAACACATGGAAAGAAATTGTAAATAACAAAGCAGAAATTGTCTGCTTACAAGAAACTCATTTACAATCACAACACACACACCTTTTTCACCATAAAAAATATTCCAGAATATAACACTCCACATATGGAAAAAAAGAGAGGTATTTGAATCATAATTTAAAGACTCCCTAGCTTTCCAAGAAAATCAGGTAATAATAGACAAATTAGGAAGATTTATAATTCTAGATTGTAAAATAAATAACAAGCAGCACACAATAGTAAGTATATATGCACCCAATACACTAAGTAAATTTCTTTAAATTTATTAGCAAAGTTAAAAAACAACCATATCCAAACTTAATAATATGCTGTGACTTCAATTTAACTCTCGACAACTATATAGATACAACATGCAAACAAAAAAAGAAATCCAGATAACTCACGGAGAAACATCCTCAAAACTGAAGATCTCTGTGACTTATGGAGATCAATGTAAGCATCTCCCAAGATTGGAATAAACAAGTACCACCTCCACCACCCCAATAGGGAATGGGCACTAAACTCTGACATAAATATCCCAACCAAATAGTAATAAGGGGTACATGACCCTAGTAACGTTGCATGGTTATCCGAAAATCAATTCATTTTATTCACACATACTGTATATCAAAACTTGACATTAAAAACAATAACAAATATAGTGCATTAAAAACCACGGGCATGGACCAGGTATGTAGCCGGCATATAGATACACATGAATTTATACGGGTAATACCCGGAGTCCAAGATGGAATGAGGACAACAAGGCATGTTTCCCAAAGTTCAAGTATCCCACATACAATGAACCAAGTCCGAAGTCCAATGTGGGTATACAGCGTATAAAATATGTACATATAATGAGAAATTGATGCAATAGCAGTGTTATTGATTTGGGCAAAAGCAATTGGGAGATACGGCAGTCAAGTGACCCTAGAAATGTGATGGACATAAATATAGCAGGTAATTCCACAAGGCTCCTCAATCACATCTTTACATAAATGGTATATGTGGTAGGAACAATCTCACCCATCCGATGAAAGCATATTCCGAGTTCCCACAGCGTGGCACGGTATCCGCATACACCCAATTGGAGTGTCCAGAGTTCCAATCCTAGACTACCGCTCCCATGATAACGGCCATTCAGCACTGCCAGCAAACATAAACATTCGCCGATCAAGACTTCCCGGTCCCACCTCAGGTGAATGGATCCAACTAACCGACGCGCATTTCGGGACGTCCTCGTCCCGAGATCACTTCATCCTTTAGACCAAGACTACACTATATACTCCAAAACACACAATACCTTTTCAAGAATCGATATGATACTACTAGATAAATTGTTACTACAAAAAACAGAAAGAGCAACTATAGGCATAAGAACAATATCAGAACATGCACCTGTAACAATTTCAATTAAAGATAAAAATAATGCTCATAACACATACTTATGGAAACTAAATCCTTATCTTCTCAGTATTCCCGAATATAAAGAACAAATACATTCAGAACTTAAAAATTACTTTGAACTAAATGATATAGAAAACACATCACAATTCTCTATATGGAATGCTCATAAGTAGAGATGAAAGTTCGGTTCATTTTCGAACTTTCAAACTATATGGAAAGTTCGAAAGTTTGAAAACGGACCCATTAAAGGAGAACTAAACTTCAGTTTTTTAGATCCTAATGTGAAAGTTTTTCTCCCCAGAACACCTACACGTTGAAAGATTCTTCTCTAGTTATTTGCATTTAGTAGATATGAGTAATAGATTCTGTAACAAAGGAGGCTTCCATCTTGTTGCCAGTACAACTCATAGCCCATGTTGGCTTCAAAGATCCACGCCCCCTGACCCCAGCATTCATTGTCTCTATGTGCAGAGTTTCTAGCATCTCTTTCTAGTGAAAGATAAAGCCTCTAAATGTACCTGGAATCACAGTTGAGTTGCTGGTGGCACACCATGTAAATGCTGTGTGTTTAGAAACAATCAGACCAAGAAGTCACAAGTTCAAATCCCCTAGCTTACTTATGAAACAATATAACATAGTCTACTGCCTGAGTTTAGTGTTTGTTTGTTTCCATGTTTCTAGAAAAATATGAAGTTTCTACATATGTACAATCTTTATATATAGCAGCTCTGTTATTTATGTACCAACCAGTGTGAATTGCTGACAGTCTTCCAGTAGCAATACAAAACAGTGTACTGATTTTACTGACATTTACTTCTATCGATTGAGAGTTCACCTGTGGTGTGTTCTGCTAAAGTACTGGGTTAGGAAAGAAATCAGACTACTGGGACACAGTTTGATTCTTATTAGCCCTTGTGGCCTAGTGGTAGAAAGCTTTCTTCTTAGAAAGACACAGAATAGAAGGTTGCTGGTTCGATTCCCCATACTTACTTTTATTTTTTGCTGAAATGTTAAATGTTCTGTTTCTTTCATCCATGCTAGGAAAGACATAAACTGCAAAGATTACTTTTCTTTTTTGTATGTAAAGCATAGGAATTTATCATTGTTAGGGACAGGAGCATTTCTAATGTGTTTACACAAAAACTGCACTGGTATCTGTGTTCTGTGTCAGAGGGAGGAAACTCTGAGCTGTAACATGATTGGCTGTCAGCTTCCAGGAAGCAAGACTGCAGTTTCCTGTGAAGTGTCCGGCGGACACTTAGATGGGTGTTCCCAGATAAGGTGAATTATGGGAGCTGACCCTTAGTACACACAGGTTATTTTCATAAATCACCCAGCATCCACAGCAAAGGGAGACATGAGACACAGCTTGTTGTTCGTTTGTGAATGTGCTCTCTCTATTGGGACAATGTTGTCTTGGGACTTTAGTTCTCCTTTAAAGTCAATGGGAGTCAAATAGTTCGAAAAGTTCTAATGAAATACAATTAAAATATCAATATCAAAATATGGTAACTTAATGTAAATGGCTGTGGGACCTGGGAAATGGTCTAGGGAACATGTTCGAATATCCAGGATATTCGAAAATCAATTTTACTCTCACACGCGATATTTTCGAGCTCGTTCGCTCCTAGGTACCATGTACATTTTACTTGCGGATTCGATGCTCGAGTACAGGCTTTAATGGACACTTTACTTGTAGATTCGATGTTCGCGCCTAGATACCGTGGACATTTTACTCGCAGATTCGATGCTCGCGTATAGGTATAATAGGCATTTTACTCGCACATTCGAACGGTCGAACATTCGATGTTTATCGAAAGTCCGAAAATATCGAAAATCCGGGTCCGGGATAGTTCGAGAAGTCCGAATTCATTCGAATTCGAATAGGTCGGCTCGAAATTGAGTCCATCTCTACTCATAAGGCCTACATGAGAGGCATTCTTATTAAAATAGCACCGACACTCAAGAAAAAAACAACAGCACATAGAACAGAAATTTGTAATCAAATAAGTTCTTTAGAAGAAACCCACAAAAACACTCCAACACAAGAAATCTATCATCAATAACAAAAATTAAAACTACAATAACACCAATACAACATGTATGAATTTGATAAATTTACACACAGACTGAAATTAAGCTACCGTATATACTCGAGTATAAACCGACCCGAGTATAAACCGAGGTACACAATTTCACCTAAATATCTAATAAAAGTTGTTGACTCGAGTATAAACCGAGGGTAGAAACTTGGCATTCAAGATGTTTGGAAACTACAACTCCCTGCTAATAAAGCATGCTGGGAGTTGTAGTTTCCAAACATCTTGAATGCCGCAGTGGCAAAGTGGGTGTGGCTTTGTGTGTGGGCGTGGCTTCTTTGATGAGTGTGGCAACATTTTTGATACTTTTGTATTTGAAAACATTTATTTATACAGTTTATACATAAAAACATACTTTCTCTAGAAAGAAAGATGATAGGGAAAACACTTGTAAGCTTGCTACCACGTCAATATAGACTCTTTCAGAAGGGCCCTAACTAAGCTAACTAGTCTATCCTAACCTAACAAACCAGCTAAAGCTAGCCTAGCCATATGATATTCCTTTTAACAATATCCAACATATCTTTACTCAAAGAGAAATATTTAAAAAGTATCTGCAGCAAAATATATGTTTGGTAGAGCAATCTGGTAAATACTGTGTCCCCATCATATCTGTTATTTAGGTAAAGTCAACAAGTCATTTAGTTAATTTTTTTGGTCAAAACCTTTCAATACCTTGAAACATGGTATTATCTGGTGCTGTCTTCTCTTTATTTTCTTCAGCAAGAGGGCTGAAGTAGGTAGGTAGGCCCCAGCAAAAAATTAGGTTGGTAAGTCCCAGCCTCCAAGTAGGTAGGTAGGCCCCAGTACACAAGTAGGTAGGTAGGCCCTAGCACACAGGTAGGTAGGTAGGCCCCAGCACACAAGTAGGTAGCCAGCCCCCAGACCCAAAATAGGTAGGCAGACCCCAAGTAGGTAGGTGAACCCCAGCACACAAGTAGGTAGGTAGCAAATGCACTCTCACAAATCACAATAATTACACTTACAGTATGTCCCCACACTCCTAGTTTTTCAAACTCCCACCCCCCTCCCTCCTTCCCACAACCTCTTCTGGCAGTGCGGCGCTGTCTTACTTTTGTTGATCGTGGCAATTTCAAGCAGGAAAGAGTGTCAGTGGCTGGACTCTGCACCAATTACATCAGGAATCAGGATATCTGCACACTGATTGGTCCCAGTCCACAGCTGTTCAAGGTCAAGGGGCATGCATGGTAGGAGCTGTATCCTCTGGCTACTGTCAGCAGTTGTGCACACAGGGTGGGCCTCACAGACAAGATGGGCCCCCTCACACACACTCTTTCACACACTCTTTCACACACACACTCTCACATACACTCTTTCACACACTCTCACACACTCTCACACACACACTCTCTCACACACACACACTCTCTCTCACACACACTCTCTCACACACACACACTCTCTCACACTCACACACTCTCTCACACTCACACACTCTCTCTCACACACACACACACTCTCACATACACTTTCTCACACACTCTCTCTGAAACACACACACTCACAGTGTCAGGGATTTGAATAAGACCTGCAGGCTGCAGCCTGTAACTGCACAAGCTCCCACGGCTTCCACTCCCCACCGATCGCACTAATTGCAGCAGTTTTTCCTTCCCGCGTTCAGAGTTCAGCTGTGCAACTTCTGGTTCCGAACTTCCGGTTCGGGCTATCCCAGGACTTCTCCCTTCAGGCTTTGCAGCTGAAGCCTGTGATTGGGTTCCGAGAGTCCCAACAGTCACGGACTCTTGACACAGGCACTCACAGCTCTTACTAACGCTGCGCTATTAAAAGGGGGGGGGGGAACCCGGAGAGGTGCCGTCTGTTTTTTTTACTTGGAATGCCGCCATGATCAACTTTTTCAAGTTGGTTCATGGTAGGAGCTGGGCTGTCGCAGACTACCAGTTTATTGATCAGTTTATTGAGTACCAGGCCTTTCTGATAGCAGTTAGCTGTAAAATGCCGTTACTAACATAGCTCCACATAGTGAAATGTATTTTTGATAAGTGATTATCAATTCCATGAAATACCAAAAAATAGATTCCTGGCATATTTAAAGGACAATTATACTCACCTTCCCTCCGCTCCAGATCTTCATGTAGTAACTTTTACCCAGGGTGAGGACCTGAACCGCTAGGTCCTCACCCCGGGATTCACAAACCCTTCAGCAGCGTGTTGCAGCAACGCTGCTCTTGTAGGCTCCGCCCCCTCCTCCCCATCGGCGACGAGGCCAATAGGAAGGCGTTGCTGCAACACGCTGCTGAAGGGTTTGTGAATCCCGGGGTGAGGACCTAGTGGTTCAGGTCCTCACCCTGGGTAAAAGTTACTACATGAAGATCTGGAGCGGAGGGAAGGTGAGTATAATTGTCCTTTAACAGTAAATGATCATGTTTCTCCCTGGTATTCTAATTCCTTTGCAGGCCAGTTGTTAGCTCACTTCCATGAGAGTCACATTCAGATAATTATAGCTATAGGTATGCATTATGTATTTAAACTGGAACTAGAAGCCCACCCTGAAGTTTTAAGAATCATAGTTTATATACATAAGGGTAAGGAGCACCTGTCAAGTAGTTTTATGCCACATACTTATAGAGTTTTGAAAACAGAACAGGCCTTTTTTTACATATTTCCTATACAGATGTCTCCACATAGGGAGGCAAATGGACTCTGTGCACTTTGCTGGGCAGGACCCACAGGCTTCTTTCCTTAATCAACCAACAGCCAAAGCAAAGGGAGAGGTGAGACACAGCTTGTTGTATTATCGAATGTGCTGTCTACTGTGACAATGTTATGTGGAAACTAGTTATCCTTTAAAGCTGTGATTGCCACAAAGGACGTGTTTACTTTTAATTGAAAGCATAAAGTCACAATTTTTATTTTCTTAAAAGTTCAGCTTCACATACTAATCAAACTACCACTAAAAGCTGTGGTATGTATGCCAAGTAAAACAACTAGTATCACAGCTACAGGATGCCCAGAATTCTTTTTTCTGAGGCTCACATTATGTAATTACATTGCAATTGAATGAATTAAAGGATAAGGTATTCTACAAGGCTTGGATGACAAAATAAACCACGTAAATGTATTTTGCTCCATAAAGGCCTGAAATCTGAATTAAATTAATATTTTTCAAGTGTTTGTTGCACAAAAAACTACCAGTGATATGATGGACCAAAACATTTTTCTTCACAAAAATATTTACAATTGCAGAATGTTTATACAGAAGCAATCTCTCTCCCAGTTAAAGCTCATTTTATCATCTCCATAATCCTGGCTGTCCATAACCATGCACTGTCTGATCATTTAAAAAATAACGTGAGAAGGGCATAGTCTTTATAAAGTCATAGACTTCTATCAACCTAAAATGTATATGCTGCTTGAAATCACCTTGTCTATGGCCACATTAAAAAGCAGCGATTATCTGACATTATAAGACCTGGTACACATGGTACAATTTAGTACCTATCTTCCAGACCGACATACTACTGATCAATAAACTGTGTGACTGGCAGGTGCAAGAAAAAGTGGTGCAGCTGATGCGCATTCAACTTGTGGACCTTTAAAGTCTATTTGATTGCACTTACTGAAAAGTACCTTTTAGGGATTAAGGCGTCCCACAGCTCAAAACTGGGACCCTTCATGCTGCCCGTCACCCCACCACCACCACCACCATGTCGCCATTGCCACCAGCATCACCATTGTGAGACAGCTGTACATACCGCAATATCGCCGTTATCTCCGTTTTATAAATACTGTTAACAAAACAATAACTGTCAAGAGAAAGACACAAAAACAAGTGTTAAACAAGTGCAATCATATATAATAAAACCCTAAGTATGCCTCCCTGTGTCCGTGTGTGTGTCACTGCAGTTCCTATGGACTCACCACTAGAGGGAGTCTCTGCAGTTCCTATTGACTCACCACTAGAGGTAGAGTCTCTGCAGTTCCAATTGACTCACCACTAGAGGGAGACTCTCTGCAGTTCCTATTGACTCACCACTAGAGGGTGAGTGTCTGCCGTTCCTATTGACTCACCACTAGAGGGAGAAACACAGGAAACACACAGAGGGAGAACAGCAATTAATCAGACTGCAGGTAAGGTTGCTTGGGACAGGGGGCCCCTGGATTTGGGACAGAGGGGGCCCCTAGATTTGGGACAGGGGGGGCCTAGATTTGGGACAGATGGGGGCCCTGGATTTGGGACAGATGGGGGGCCCTGGATTTGGGACAGATGGGGGCCCCTGGATTTGGGACATATGGGGGGCCCCTGGATTTGGGAAAGAGGGGGCCCCTGGATTTGGGACAGAGGGGGGGCTGGATTTGGGACAGAGGGGGGGCTGGAATTGGTACAGGGGGGAGCTTAGATTTGGTACAGAGGGGGAGCCCTGAATTTGGAACAGAGGGGGGGGGCTGGATTTGGGACAGAGGGGTCCCTGGCCTTGGACAGAGGGGGGACTCTGGCCTTGGGACACTAAGAGGGTACTCGGGGCAGCTAGCGCCCGTTATTGTAGCGGGCTTAATGTCTAGTTTTAAATAACGTTGTTATAATACTTCCTTTTAGGCACAAGTTCAAACTTTATATTTTAATAATAGTGCCTATTTAAGGTAAAAAAAACCTTGGACAGAATATTCTTTGTAAGCGATCAGGTACCTTTCGTACTTTAGATTTTTATGTTTCATGACAAATCAACAACATAGTTATTAAATAGCCAAATCAATCATATGATCTCTTGAAGGAAATAGTGCAGAGATAAGATATAATTTTATAGGAACACACTGTACAATATTAAGACAAATATCATAGATCAGACATTTTAATCATGTAGTGTTCTGTTTTTTATTCATATTGCCTTTTTTTTATCTTTCAATTGATGCCCAGAAACCCTTACAATGATTCCTGTCTTTTTTTTTTTAAACTGTGTTTATTTAAAAATAAGTATCCATAGTCAATAAAACAGTGTTCATTGTATACATTTACATTAGGACACATCCAGTATTCACATGTAATTTGTCAGAATCTTAATATTTAAATTGTCATGTATAGTTTCAAAATACAGTTCAAAATTAACAAATTACTAATTATACCTAGTATACATTGGATTCAATTGGATACCAAGTTTTATATGACAAGTTTTAAAAATGGAAGAAAAACATAGAAACTGGGGGGATTCCTGTCTTTAAAGGAATACTTCACTGAAAAAGATAACTTATCATTAAATATCTGGTTACAAATTCATGTAACCCTCCACACAGGTCACAGCACAATCAACCATTAGCAAACAATATTTTGTTGTCCAGGCAAAATATCGAACATTACCATATTCAATATTGCTCCCAACATTTTTTTTTACATAAAAACAGCAAAAGTGGTTACACACAGTACCTGCATCTCTCCCTTTTACCAGAGGAACTATGGTAGGCAATTCCCTCAAGGCACACAAGTACCAGGCAGTGGAGATACAGAAGGTTTACAAGTCTTCTGCTCAAAGTCACCTGACTCCTGACAAATGTCTTTTCCTTCATATGGAAGTTCAATCTTGACTGAGTATCCTACTTTTTTATTTAGCAAAGTTTTGCAAAAGAAGGGAGGGATCAGGCAACAATAAGAACAAGACCTACTTTTTTGCAGAGCATGTTTACCTATAGGCCAGAACTGACATTTCAGCAATGATGTAAATCTAATAATACATGGTCGTGATTATTCAGATGTACGCATATATGTTTCTTCTTTACTTTAGTTGTATCTCTGAGTACTTCACACTTTTTACCTCTAGTTATTCCAGATTGTTGCAGTTTCGGAATCTGGCGGCTAAAGGGGTGTTTCTAAAACTTTAATCAAATGTTTTCCAGTTAATTTGCACTTTTGGTTTTTCACACTTTTTTTTTTACAACCTTACCCAATAAACTATTTGATTGTTTGATGATCCTTAATTGCTTAGCCATTTATAATTTTGCATCCATTTAACATGCATTTTACTTTTCATTTAGCCTTTAAAAATACTCCCCCCCTCTCGCATTCCGACTGTCAGTGGCTGAGCTGTGTGCCAAGATATTCTAATAGCAGTAAATAAGCTATGATTCACAATAATTATCTTCCATTTGCTTTGCAGTTTTGATAGTATATCTTTTTTACTGTTCACTGTGACAGCTGTTACATATCCCAGTTGTGATAAGGGAACCAACATAGACAGTATTATCTTCTTGTTATTCTCTCTGGCTATGTGTCAGGCTGGCACTGTGTGGTAAATAGTGATAAAATTGTGCTTCTTTGTTAAGTACAAGGCCAATTTCCACCTCATAAAATGTTCACGAGGAAGTGTGAAGGTCAAACATTTAGTAGCTATTTTTTGCAGTGTAGCATGAAACGGGACAAGGACTTTCAAAACATTCCAAAAAACACTCCAGCACACCGCTGTTGGCTTTATGCCAGACAAGTTGGTAGGTGCAATCCCCCTGCCCTCTACTCCAAGGGCCAGACAATTCTATAGCACAAGAAAGGATAGGGGAGCACACTACTGTGGTGAATCCAAATTTTTTATTGCAACAACAACTACAATGTTTCAGGACACCCTGTCCCTTCCTCAGGTATATATACCTGAGGAAAGGGACAGGGCATCAACTTTGAATTGGTCTGGTTAGAAAGCTGCAGGTGCAGGTCCTTTGAATTTTGGATGCAGGTTCGGGCTGGATCTTTAGAAAAACCGGGCAATGCCGGGTACTCTGCTAGTCTGCTATAAATGTTAAATGTGTGTACTTATCTATATATGCAGTATAGGTGCTAAAAAAGAGTATAGTATAGTATTTGTGGTTGAATAAACAAATATATCCATCTAGTCTAACCTACTGTACAATGACCACATTTCCTTCCTGACTCTAAGTGTCAATCAGAAATATCCCTGGATCAACACCAACTTTATGTACTTTATATATATCAGTAACATTCAACATCCTTTATTTTTAGATACTTGTCCAGTTTTTTTTTAAACTATCCAATGAACCTGCCATCACCATGTCCCCTTCCGAACTTAAAGACCAAACTTATTTTATTCCAGTCTTAAAGGGCATGTCCACCCCCAAAACTAAAATGTAACCCCTTACTGGCCACATCAAGTAGTTTAAAACAATCCTTACCTTACATTCCTGCTCAAAATAGTTCCCCTGCTGTGCCCCTCCAAAGTCCAGGAAACTGCTGTGTAGGAGCAGTGTGTGACTCATGCTGTGCCTGAGACTTCCTCAACCTCATCAAGGTTGAGGCATGCTCAGTGCAGCCCTCCCTGTCTCTCAGCCAATCACGGACGCGGCTGCCGGTCCCACCCCCCTGCTTTCAATTCCATGCAAGCAGAGGGCCTGAACACTGCAGCAGAGGAGAGAGGGCAGGTAAGTAAGAATCGGGGGACTTTCTAACAATTATATTAATGCGGTTGGGGCTGGGGGAGCATGCCCTACCACATATCAAGTTAAATTTCGGGGTGGACATGCCCTTTAAGGGAGTGATTGAGGAAGGTAAAGTATTTCACGGGACACTCTCTCAGGTAAGTGAAAATTTATTGCAGAATTGCTTAAGCATCCGGCCCATTACTCACCTGGTGTGCACTGTACGAGATATACATTAGAGTTTGCTGTTTTGTGCTGGAACCATTTTATTGTGTTTTATGGCAGAAGTGTTTTTTGTGTCTTGCAACAGGTTCAGGTATAAGGTGGTTCTAGCACCTGAACCACCTTATAACCTTTGTGAGTTCCATTTGATCTATTAGTATATTTTTACCCATGTTGCCTTCTTAGGGAATAGTACTTTGTTTAAAGGGGATTTTTTGCTCTTCTTGCTAAGGCAGGAAGGTTAGACAACACTCTCTGTAGGATCACTATCATCATACACCTCAGTCATTGCATGTCTAAAGGGAGTCTTTCCACCTCTTCCAGATATTACTATATTTTATAGGGCAACATATATGGGTACACATATGCTTCACTGGCTGTGAGGAAGTGTAGCCTTCATCTATGCTTTAGCAATTACAATTTTGGCTAGAAATAAAATTTATGCCAATAAATTTTAAAGAATCTACCAGCATGTGATCTACTATAAAGTAATCAAACTTTGGGGTCCACCCCCACAAGGAAACTCGTGGTGTCTTGGAGTAATTTTATAATTTGTTGCAGAGACTATATAAACATGTATGTAATAAACAATCAAAGATGCCCGTGAAGTGTTGACATATCATACACAGTGGGCTGTAATTCGATTTATACAAGTTGCAGTCAAGTAAAGTTATACTCTGTTTACAACAAAAATCTGATGCTTTCAGGGAAACTAGCTTACACAATTCCAAAACTTAAAAGTATAAATTCAATATACCTGTGCACCACTTACATCACCCTGGACTGCCATCAAAATTGTATTAAAAATGTGCCATTCTTTATTTAGAAACTTAAGGAGTCTATACAAAAATACAGAGTAACAAATCAAAAAGACAAGAATGATTTTGTTACTCTTGAAGTTTCTAAATAAACTTCAAGAGTAACAACAAAATTAATCCAATTTTGACTGCAGTCCAGCATGATGTAAAGTAGTGTATATGGAATTAACGTATGTGAGGGAGAGGAGTGCTCTGCCACCAGTTAATCGTGTTGGGTGCAAGGTTTGAGCCACGATCACTTACTAGTATATCAGGTAGGGGATTGTTCATGAAATCTAGGAATGCCAACCCCCCCCTGGAATTTCATCACAAAAAAAATAGGGAATTTTTATACCTGTTGAATCTAATCAAACATATATGGGAAGTGTTGTCTACCAAGTGGGATTTGTGTTGTTACCTGATCATCTGTTGATTGACAGTTATTAACAAGGCTAAATTTAAAATGCAGCTTTCTTATTTTGATCTTTTGTTTCACCAGAGAGCATGTACACTGTCATGACATGGCTTTTTGTATCATTTGTCAATGCAGTCTATCTATTGGGACAATGTTGTCTGGGGACCTTAGTTCCCCTTTAAGGGGAATAGTTGAGACAGGTATTTTTTGGGTTATAGTTTAGATGCCATTAAGATATACTGTATTGCTGCTTCCTTTTGGTCTCAGAGCAATTAAGCAGTTAAATGTACAGCGGATAAAAAGTGTGCCCACACCATGTGCTGTGGTCTCATGAAATGTTGGCAAATATGATATAGCAAAAGCTAGGGCAGTCATGGTGCAGTGCAAAGTTTTTAAAAGCATATTCTACTTGTAGTTGTAATGGCATAAGTTATTTTTATTTTTTTATTTTAACTTTCTTTACTTTTTCTTATACAGTATATGTGTTTTGTGCTAGGATTATGATAAACTGCACCATCCCCAATAAAATATGGAAACTAATAGGTTATTTATTTATTTTTTAAAGGCTGAGAACAGTTAAGTGTATTGTTGCTAGTTAACGTGTCCTTTAACATATGTTTGTGAAGCACCTAATGTCAGCACGGTGTCAGTGATTGTCTAAGACATTGCATAAAAAGGCACAAAACAGCAGCAGAAGACAGTTGAGGGAATGAGTGCTGGTAAGTATAACCCGTGCAAGGTCGAGGGGGGGGGGGTAATTAGCTCATAACTAATGGGTTATAAATATTAAACAATTCATTTTGTATGAAAAATTCACCTAAATGAATGGAAAAAGTCCCTTGCCAACTGCTCATGCAAACTAGATGGCAACAAAGTAGTTGCAGACTGGATAAACTATAAATATGCAGACTGGACTGAAAATGGTCCTAGCACGCTGCATGGGTCAAAACAATGTAAACTGCTCATGTTAGGTATAATTGTGAATACACAGCACCATTGGCCACATTTATACAGGCAGTGTAGTTCTATTTTGTGATATTACGCCTTAAAAAAATCACTATTTTTACTATCACGGTCGTACAATTAGGATTGTGATCGTAATTGTACAATTGTCTATACAATACCATAGTGGTAGCCTACTACAGCTGGAATAGCCGTGCCATTGTAAATGTCCGAAAATGTATTAAAAGGAAATGTTTACCCAAAAATAATTTAATTCAATTGCTAGATCACAAAGAGCTGATTAAATGGAGCTGCCTTTCACCTTGTACAGACAAGTATATGTTGTTTATAATGAAAGTCATACACCGATGGACAATCACACTTTAGCACATATTACATATTCATTGAAGAAAATAAGAGCATAGAAAAAAAAATCTTTGAATACTACTTCTAGCTGTAAATTACACTGCAAACCTCATTCTGTACCAGCCCCCCGCCCGGCTGTTATGTTTACTAAGCTTTAGAATGAGTTTCAGTGATAGGAAAAGCACTAGAAAAATGGATGGCCTAGTGGCAACTTAAGGGGAGTAAACTCACAACATCTAAGGAGCCATATTGCCAAGAGAAATTACAGAGTGCTTGTGGACGTTTAAGATTAGAGGAACTGTCTTCTAGCAGATGTGATGAGAGCAAGTTTATTGAATAGCTTCAAAAATATTGAAAATTACTGGCATTGTGTAAGAAACTAAACTGCCTTGAATAAAGGTTGATTTGGTATTCAGGGATTCTTAGATGAAACAATGTATTACTATGCGTATTCGTGTGGATACACGTATTCAAGAATGGCAAGAGTCTTCAACCTGTCTCTTTTCTCCTAGACTCACTCTGTGTCAACAAAGGCCTTTTCCACCTAAAACCACCACTACAGAGGAATCAATGCAGATTGGAGTCACTCCAGTGCCAGTATACAAACAAATGGAGGAGCCACACTACTTCCCACAATTTGTGTATTTATTAAGCAAAAAACATCTGTTTGTTTTTTGCTTAATAAATACACAAATTGTGTGAAGTAGTGTGCTCTTCCATTTGCTTGTATATACTGGATTGCCTTGGCCCTAAGGGTGGAGGGCTGTGAGGATTGCACCTACCTATTATAGGCCATTGCCAAGTTTGGTGTGCTTGAGTGGATCCTGTTTGCAGATTGGAGGCACACATATTTTTGCAGAGGGAAAGCTCCAATGATGAACTCAAACGGGGCGATTTACGGAGAGGCAGTATCCTGCATTGTACAAAGTTGGCCATGCCAATTCAATATGGGAGCAGCGCATGTTATTAAAATACCTTTAGCGCAACATTTTAGTTTAAAGTGGGAGCGTGCCTTTAGTGTTTACCAGACCCGTGCAAGCGAGCGCCATCATCGCTTGTCTAAAAATAATATGCGTTACCACTGTGATACCTTACATATGTATTTATAAGATTGCTCATCTGAACCCTACGGACTTGAGAATTGTTACATGTTACTTTATTTCCTGACTTCTTCAATGGTGCAGGCTTTGATGTGAAACGTACCTTCAACTCCAGCAGTCGCATTATAATCCAATGAAGCCGAGATTGACTGTAATAGTTCTGGAATGTAGGACATTGTTCCGCAATAGTAAAGTGTCGTACAAACCTTCTTCCAATGTAAACAACCCACATAGAGAGGGACAGACAGAGAGATAGAGAGATAAAGAGAGGGATAGACAGAGAGAGGGACAGACAGAGGGAGAGACTGAGAGATAAAAAGAGACACAGAGAGAGAGACAGAGAGAAACAAAGGGAGGGACGCAGAGAAAGAGAGAGACAGAGATAAAAAGAGAGAGGCACAGAGAAAGAGAAAGACAGAGAGACACACTGAGAGAGACAGAGTGAGACAGAGAGAAAGCAGAGTGAGACAGAGAGAAAGTGAGAGACACAGATAGAGAGAGAGAGAAAGAAAGAGAGATAGTTAGACAGTCATGATGGCAGTATTAACACAGAAGGACAAACACAGCCATTGTGGGAACTAGTGAAAATGCAGAAGCCATGAAAGCATGCCAATGTTACATAAGGATTAGAAATACAACCAGGATGTGGGATGGGACACTAACCTCCATAATGGGGACAATACAGCTGCACCGGAGATGGCTTTGGAAAATACGTGCATGCGCACCTACAAGTAAGCGGTAACTATGGCCAGTGCAGCAGTAAAGCAAAGCTTTAAGACAGCTCTTTTCAAGGTGGTAAATAACAGGCAACAAACTCATGGAAATGCAGCGTAATCTCATTGAATTGCATGCACCGACAGCGCCAAAACATTTTCCGGATATTACGCTAGACTCACAAATGCCTTTGTTAATATGAATTGGTGGTACGGCCACGCACCACATAGCACACCACTCTGCGCTCCTTTTCACCCATACTGCCTCTACATTAAACCCCCCAAAGGACTCTGTCTTTATTGTGCCCCCCAGGGTCACTTTGCCAAATTCTGTCCTTCCAAGTCAGGAAACTCCCAACTCTAGATTTGGAGAAGAAGTCTTATCTAGGTAATTTAAAATCTCCTTTTTAAAAGAGCACCTTAAAGGAGAACTAAACTTCGTTTTTTCAGGTCCTAATGTGAAAGTTTTTCTTCCCAGAATACCTACATGTTGAAAGATTTTTCTCTAGTTATTTGCATTTAGTAGATATAAGTAATAGATTCTGTAACAAAGGAGGCTTCCATGTTGTTGCCAGTACAACTCCTAGCCCATGTTGGCTTCAAAGAGCCATGCCCCCTGACCCCAGGATTCACTGTCTCTATGTGCAGAGTTTCTAGTATCTCTAAATGTACCTGTGATCACAGTTGAGTTGCTGGTGGCGCACCATGTAAATGATGCGTGTTTAGAAACAAACAGACCAAGAAGTCTGCTTGTGAAGGTTCTCATTCATCCAGGTCATGGTATATCTGTTGTATTCAATTAGATCAACTGGACTTGAAGTTTAGTTCTTGAAGACGTTTCGCTAGTCATCCGACTGGTTTTCTCAATTCAGAATGACTTGTACAAGAATCTGTGGCAATTATGTACCCTGAAAAATCCCAATTAGAATATCACAGCCAATTGTTAAGGGTGTGATTGGATAGTGGCTAAGAGGTGTTATAGAAACGCCCAGAGTAAGGTGTCAAAACAGCATTGTACATGGCAGACAGATGGTCTTTATCTTTTACTAGACACATAATAAAAACAAAAAAAGGGAACATGGGGAATCAAACCTGTGTCCCAATAGACCTATGAAAAGCATAGGAATGTATCATTGTTATGGACAGGAGCATTTCTAATGTGTTTACACAAAAACTGCACTGATATCTGTGTTCTGTGTCAGAGGGAGGGATCTCTGAGCTGTAACATGATTGGCTGTCAGCTTCCAGGAAGCAAGACTGCAGTTTCCTGTGAAGTGTCCAGCGCACACTTATCTGGGTGTTCCCAGATAAGGTGAATTTTGGGAGCTGACCCTTAGTACACACAGGTTATTTTCATAAATCACCCAGCATGCACAGCAAAGGGAGACATGAGACACAGCTTGTTGTGTGTTTGTGAATGTGCTCTGTTTATTGAGACAATGTTGTCTTGGGACTTTAGTTCTCCTTTAAAGTTGTTTCTACCAGTGAACCTCATGTTTAATTCCGAAACCTTCCCTACCCAAACTTTTCTGGACTCTGGAGCAGCTGGCAACTTTTGACGCTACCTTTGCTTCTCTTCTAGGCATTCCTCTATTTACCCAACCTCCCTGACAAACCACTGTCCGCTCAATTTATTTCCAAGTTTTCTACGTTGGAAGACTTCATCGCGAAAGGATATCCATCATTTTTATAAAAAGTCCCTTTGCCCCATTGATTTTAGGACTTCCTTGGCTTCACCTACACAATCCCATCATTGACTGGTCCAAAAATGCACTTGTCTCTTGGAGCTCTTCTTGTCTGTCTAAATGCTTGTCCTTACCCATGATTCTCTGTTTTCTGTGACAATTAAATTAAGAGTTCCCTTCCTGAACAGTTTCTTGAATTTAAAGATGGTTTCAATTAAAAGTTTGCTGAAAATCTGCCACCTCACTGCCCTTACGATTGCCCCATTGTTGACAGGTATATTGCCGTCCCAAGGTCACACTTACCCTCTTTCACCAGTTGAGACACCTCAAGGAGAATCGTTCTTAAGGTTTTATCAGACTTTCCACCTCTCCAGCTGGTATGGGGTTCTATCCTCTGCCACTGATCTCCAATAATATTTTAGTAAAATATTAACATATGATTGGTTAATGTGTAATCACATGATTGCAAGAATTGAAATATTAAGAAAACACAATTGGATTTCGTCCTTCAACAATCCTATATTAAGAGTTGCAAACCTGCGCAGAAATCAGAGTGATGAGAGAAGAAAGAATACTTTGGAATCAAGATGCTGCTGGTGGCCGCAGTGACGCTGTTCATCGTTGGCGGAGTTGATGTCAATGCCCATATGGGCGAAAAGAAGACGCCAAGGGGTGTTCCTGGTTTCGAGCTGCGGGACCCCCTTATAAGAAAGGCTCCTATCAGAGCCATAAGAGCTCTTCTAAGAGCCAATGGGGGTTCTGCTGTCGGTACCCCAAAAAAGGCACTTGTCAGTGCCACAAGAGCACTTATAAGAGCCGGGGAGGGGTTCCCGATTTCGAGCTGCGGGATTTCTTAAGCCCCAAAAGGCACTTGTTAGTGCCACAAGGGCAGTTAAAAGTGCCAGGGAGGGGGTCCCAGTTTCGAACTGCGGGACCCCTTAAGCCCCAAAAGGCACTTGTCAGTGGCACAAGGGAACTTATAAGTGCTAGGGGGGTCCCAATTTCGAGCTGCATGACTCCTTAAGCCCCAAGCCCCTGTGGAGGTGGAGGAGGTCCCCCTGCTAGTGTGTACCCCCTAAAATTAATTGGTGGTTGATTATAAGTTAACTGGATGCTTACTCAAGTGAAACAACAAAAGCAAAATCTGCATCACTGCAGAATATAGATGTTATAACAAGTGTTAGAAGGTGGGTTCATTCCTTACATTTTTACAGTGTGGGAGCTTTAGCATGTTTGTATTTTAATAGTCAGTGTTGAACTTTATTCCTCTATGTGTATATTAATAAATGGATTGTTTAACTGAGAGTACCTGATATGAGGTGCACCTTTATATAGTTTATAGATAAACCCCTGTGTTCTGCAAACGTTTTTTGAGATGTATTTGATGTATATTAAACATGAAAAAAAAATTCCTTTATGTATATAAAACATTCATGTGAGAACGTAAAGCTTTGGCTTCACAAAAGATATTTTATACAAAGTTAAAAAGACATAATGTGGTTGCATGATACATCTCTCCAAGGTCAGTGTTGACTTTTCAAAGTAATAAACCACAAGTCCTTGAGTTGAAAGGAAATAAAAGTATTACTCCACAGTCAACTCACATGTCATTCTGCTGTTTATGACTTAAGGATAATTAAACAGTGTGAAACAATGTGATACAATGATAAGAGTCAAGGTAAGAAGGAAATCTTGATGCTGTTTAGCAGGTATCTCAAGGGTTATAACAGGTTGTTATACCTACTGTAGCTTCTCACTAAGGCGTGTTACACACAGGTAAATGTTGACCCTATATTTCCGATCAACAGACAACTGCAATTTACCAACATATCTGACTGAATTTTCAACCAATTTTAAGGAAAAATTAAGGACAAAATGGCGGCTAACTGTTGGCAATTATGGAATTCATGCAGGGTCATATATATTTCACAGTCATGCAGTTAATTTTGGGTTGAAAAAAGACAACAGTCCATCAAGTTTGTTGAGGGATCAATCAACCTCTCCACAAAAAGAAAAAATCAAAGATTCAGCCAACACTACATGTTCAGGTAGAGCATTCTACAACCCTACTGCCCTCACAGTAAAGAACTATTTACATTGCTTAAAGGACATGTCCAACTCTCAAAGGAAAAATGATATATAGGTAAATCACCCGCCAAACCCCAAAACTGCAATAGTTTGAAAACCAAAATATGTAAGACTAATCTAACATTTTGCATAATGTCATGTTGCCCAACTTTCTGCTTTCTGATTATTGTGGTTTGCAGCTATTAGTCATGGATACGAAACTTTGATAATCTCTCTTCATAACAAAAATTCTCCATCCCTATCAGTTATCAGTATTGCTGCCCATCTCTGTACACTTTATCATTTGTATTAGATTTATATACTGTATTTAAACTACAGTTAAAGGGCAAGTCCAGCCCTAAAATGAAAACTTACATACAGGTAAATCACCCCCCAAAACCCTAAACTGTAATAGTTTGAAATCTGAAACATATAAGTCTAACCTGAAATGCTGAACAATGTCTTGTTGCCCCAGTTTCTGCTTCCTGGTTCTTCCAGTTAGTAACTGTCAGTTATGGATTTGACAGTTGACATCACAGCCAATGAATGAATGTTAATCCCCTGTCTGACTCTTCTGAGCATGCCCAGGCTCAGTAAATGCTCAGTACAGGTTTCTAAATTGCTCAGTTTCCATGAGGCATCCAGAAGCATAGCAGGCATACAGTAATGAATTCATAGGACAAAGTATGATATATCAACATATTTTAAAGAGGCCGTTCTTTCTAAAAGATGTTCTTATGAGGGTGGAGTTGTCCTTTAAGTCTACATAGCAAAAACTGCTACAGTACTTTGACTAAGCCTTATCATTTAAATACTGAATTTTCTCCACAGAACACCCATGGATTGTAAGATACTACCCCAGTAAGTTGAATTAATGTACATGTAACAAGTGGATTCTGTAACTAAGAAGGCTTCTAAGTTGTTGCCAGTATATGTCTCTTCTATATAGTCTTCAAACAGCCTTGTGAGCATCATATTCACCAAATGGTCAAGTTACCCTGTCCTCTGTATTTACTGCTTCTAATCACAGAGCATTTCTATACAGACCCCAATATGGAATTACTTGATAAGAAAGTTGATGTTACCCTGAGATTTATAATTAGATTTTAAGGCCCGTTTTTACTCCCATTCTTTTCCTAGCAAAAGTTAAAACAACACTAAAGCGAAAAAAATACTTGCTGTTTTCCATTTCTATATTTTTAGAGCTGAAAAAGTGACCCCTTTCTGCTCTTAGTGCTCCTTTTTACCATATTTCCTCCTGTCCAACTCAGTCCTCAGTGGCGTAGCTACGGACTTATGGGCCCTGATGCAAATTTTGGACATGGGCCCCCCAACACCACCGCAAACATAAATCGCAACCACAAACGAAATAATCATTTCCATAAAAAACATCCAAATTCATCATTAACATTTTTTTTAAAGGCACTCATTTTAAAACAGACAAACATACTTTACCCATACACCTAGCAAAACTATTCAATCAGATTCAAACAGTATTTCTAAAACTTAGATCCTCAAACCTTCTAAAATAACTAACCCACTGACACTAGTAAAATGCTTGGCACACAGAGTGGAAAAATGCTTTGTATATAACCACTGGTAAAATAGTTGGCACAAAGACTGGTTAAATGCTTGGCATGTAGACACTGATAAACTGGTTGGGAAACTGGCACTGCACACAGCCAGGCACTGTTTGGCACACAGACAATGGTAAAAATGTTTTGTACACAGAAACACTGATAAAACAGTTGGCACACAGACTGGTATCCCCCTTTCCCTCTGTAACCAGCAGAGTGAGAGAGCACAGAGCATCAGACAAAGAATCAATTAACCATACAGTGACAGAGAAATAGGCTTTGCTTTTATAAAATGAATTGAGGCTTTACAGTAGTGGTGCCAGGGGTAGTGGTGCCAGGGGTAGTGGCTGGGATATGCAAAGGGAGAATATGTAGAACAGTGTTACTAACTGACAGAGGCAGAATCTCTGGTCTGTAACAACTTCAGTTCCCCTTTAAGTTATAAGTATTTTGTGAAGAGAAAACCATCTAATTCTTTAAAATAGTCTTCCTTTTATACCCATTTACTTACAACCAGATTTAGTCTGTTCACAATATTGCAAGAGAGAAATTGTTTATTTTAAAGACTTGCCTCATCCCATCATGTATTTTTGCTGACTAGGTGACGTGATGGATAAAGATCAACATAGGTATTAACAAAATCTCCCTACCTAATCTAATAGGAATCAAATGTAAGGAGTGTCCGTTTCTACAAGTGACAATTTTAATTGTCTGCATTCTACTGGCTACTTGTCCAATATGGTCAGCAAAAAGCATTTTTTAATGCATTTGGTTGTGATTTTTCTGGTTGACAAAAGACATACAGCTGTGCACTTTTTCAATACAATGTACCCACTAATTACAGTACAAGTAGAGATGGCCGAACTTACTGAAGTTTGGTAAGTATCCAAACTTCTGAACTTCAGTGGAAGTTTGGAAAGAAACCCATTAAACTCAATGGGAGGTAATAGTTCGAAAATTTTGGATAAATAACAATGGTAACTTACTGTAAATGGCCATGGCACCTAGGAAATGGTCTGGCGAACATTCACCTATCACCAATACACGTTTAAACACTTCTTTTTTCAAGATTGGGCAATTGTCAGGTTTCCACATGCTACATTCGAGGTTTAACGAAAATCGATCAAAACATTCAAGGGTTATTCAAAATCGAACATTACATTTGAGGGTTACTGAATTCGAAAGCTACATTTGAGGTTTATCGAAAATCGAACATTACTAGGTTATCAAACGATACATTTGAGGGTTACAGAACGATACATTCGAGGGTTACCGAAATCAAAGGCTACTTTTTAAAGGTTTTAAAATCGAACATTACATTCGATGGTTACTGACCATTACATTCGAGGGTTACCGAAATCGAAGACTACATTCGTGGGTTACCGAATTTGAACCATAATTATTGAAAATAAGTCTGCGGGTTTGGAAAACTGAACTAGTTCGGATAGTTCGAGTTTGTCCGGACTCGGGTTCAAATCACTAATTACAAGAAGAGATAGTTATAAATGCACAATGTTTCCCCCCCCTCCTATAGTACATGTACTACAACTGGCATTATGCTGTGTAGGAAGCAACCATTGGACAATATATTTTTGTGCACTTTTGACTCACTTAAAGGCCAATGTAATAAAAATTCTTATCGTTAAAAATGGTGTTGATTTTGCCCCATCCAATCAGATGTTAGTTTTCAAATGGTAAGTAACATCTGATTGTTTGGGGCAAAATTAGCACCATTTTTAATGATAGAACTTTTATTACATAGGCCATACTAAACCTGTGTAAAACTTTTGAGTTAGCTTTACTATTACTTTAATTGCAGTTCATACCAGAATTAATCAATAGACACACCTGGATGGTCATATTGCAAAAGTGAATTGCAAGGGTAGTGCAGAGTAACCTTCAGTGCGTTTATGAAGCTGTGCAAGCTGATACATGTTACTTTTGCATTTTCATGAGGTTGTTCATTTTAGCAGAAACAACATTAATACTAGCCATACTCTAAATGTAATAGTGTTAGGAGCTGACCTAACCAGTGCACGTGTTCCTATGTCATACATAGGGCACTTTGCTGCTGCAAGAGGATGTGTTAGTGTTCTGAAGATAGACTAGTAAAGTAGATGGCGTTGAGAAGATATAATAACCCTTTACAAATATGTTAGAGGGCATTTAAAGCTATAGCCAGGTAATTTTGTCCTGTGTGACAAAAATCAATCTAAAAGATAAAAATTAACTTTTTTTTAACATCAACCATTTTTTAACAGAACTATTATCTATTAGGGCTCATAAATGTATTTTACTGGTCAATGAGCTTTATTTTTATTTATCTAATGGTTTACGGACAATTTTATCAACCAAAGTTCATTTGGTTTTAACATAGAGATAAAGATCTTGTTTATTATATTTGCTCAGCACCCTTTGCAAACATTGTAGTACCATTGTGTATAAGCACCATGTTATATGAATTTTTTAATAATCGTTAACTTTAAATTCTTTCTTTATATTCTTATACATTTATATTCTTTCTTTCTATATAATCTATTATTATACTATTACTGTACTATTCTATGCTCTGTAAATATTTATAGCTTATAAACAGCTATATAGTTTCATGTGAGGTGGATTAAAGGAGTAAAAAGACCACCAAAGCACATAAAATGAAAAAGAACCTTCTTAAAACAGGAGGTACTTCACAGCCTGCATGCTATAAAAAAAGCAAAAATAATAAAAAGAATTGCAGGTACATTCTACGTCACTTTATACTTTCTGCATGATACATACTTGTTCTGTCTACTTTCCATATGTCTACAAACGAATGTGTGTGTTGATTTAACCCTTTCACTGCCAGGAGATTTTCATTTTTTTTGCGTTAACTGCCAGAAGAATTTTCAGGATTTTGCCCTCAATCGCTTTAGACTAATTTTACAGTAGGTTACCTTGCAGTAAATCAGGAATATTATACATTGTTTTTTTCAGCACAAAGTGTACTTTAACATGGTAACAGAATTTTGTAACTTTTTTTGGAAATTTTACTGGAATTATGGGTAAAATATGTAAAAAAAATGAAAAATTTGCAAATTTTCATGGATTTTTCCCATTTTTACTTATAGTTATCTTAAGGTTACGCACAAAAATCTTACTGTTTCTAAAAGCTCAGATACTCCCGAGTACAACGATACCAGATATATGTAGGTACCCCACTTTTCCTGTACAGGAGACCCCCCCAAACTAAAACTGCACCTTAAAGAATATTACACCAAATTAAAATGTATAACCACTACTGACAGTTAACATAGAATATCTTCCAAATTAACTAAAATATCCCCACAAGTGAGATATTTTTAGAAACTACACACCCGCAGGATTTTATGAGTGAGGTTAGTTTCGATCAAAATGCAGATACCCGGACGCAGCTCTTTGTCCAATTGTAAGTTGTTTTCTCACATTTTCCTTTTTTTCCTCAACTGTAAAATCAGAGACAAAATCAAATGCGAATTTCAGCTAAAAACTGTGCAGGAAAGTTCAAACACATCTCAAATATGAAAGCCTAACCCCTCCCGAATAAAATGGTATGCCACATTCATGGGTGTACCCAGAGACATGGCTACCAACTAACCCAGAGCGTGACCAGTGCCAAATGTCAGTAGCAGCAAAAAAAAATTTGCCAGTTTTGTATTTGAACAGTCTGCAGTTTTTCCACAAAACACCCCCCCAACTCAGAAATACCCCCCACAAACTATATATTCCTGAAATCTACACACCTTCAGCTATGTAACGCTGTAGTTCGTTCATTCATACCATCAATGGTGTGGGCGCAGTTCTTCGTAGAATTTGCACTTTTACCAGATTTTCAAAAAAAATGAACATCAAACAACATTCAAAAAGGTAGAAATCATGCCAAACCCCATGAAATGTAAAAAAAAGTTACCAAATATCAATCTCCCAAATGTCCTGAATCAAACGGTATGCCATATGTGTGGTTACACACGCGGACGTGGAAGCGAAAAGCCACAAAGTGAGACAATGCACGATGGCTCAGAAACGGCAAAAATATTTAGCCAACTCCGAATTTGGACAGTCTGCAGTTTTTTCAACAAAACACCCCCGTAACTTAGAAATAACCCCCACAAACTATATATTCCTGAAATCTACACACCTTCAGCTATGTAACACTGTAGTTTGTTCATTCATAACATCAATGGTGCGGGCACAATTCTTCGTAGAAGTTCGCATTTGTCTGAAAAATGAACAAAAAACAACTTCAAAAGGTAGAATTCATGCCAAAACCTCATGGAATGTAAAAAAAAGTTACTAAATATCAATCTCCCAAATGTCCTGAATCAAACGGTATGCCATATGTGTGGTTACACAGCGGACGTGGAAGCGAAAAGCCACAAAGTGAGACAATGCACGATGGCTCAGAAACGCGAAAATATTTAGCCAATTCCGAATTCGCAAGTCTGCAGTTTTTCCACAAAACACCCCCGTAACTAGAAATAACCCCCACAAACTATATATTCCTGAAATCTACACACCTTCAGCTATGTAACACTGTAGTTTGTTCATTCATACATCAATGGTGTGGACGCATTCTTCGTAGAAGTTCGCATTTGTCTGAAAAAATGAACAAAAAACAACTTCAAAAGGTAGAAATTCATGCCAAAACCTCATGGAATGTAAAAAAGTTACTAAATATCAATCTCCCAAATGTCCTGAATCAAACGGTATGCCATATGTGTGGTTACACACGCGGACGTGGAAGCGAAAAGCCACAAAGTGAGACAATGCACAATGGCTCAGAAACAGCGAAAATATTTAGCCAATTCCGAATTCGGACAGTCTGCAGTTTTTTCCACAAAACACCCCCGTAACTTAGAAATAACCCCCACAAACTATATATTCCTGAAATCTACACAACTTCAGCTATGTAACACTGTGGTTTGTTCATTCATACCATCAATGGTGTGGACGCAGTTCTTCATAGAAGTTCGCATTTGTCTGAAAAAATGAACAAAAAACAACTTCAAAAGGTAGAAATCATGCCAAAACCTCATGGAATGTAAAAAAAAGTTACTAAATATCAATCTCCCAAATGTCCTGAATCAAACGGTATGCCATATGTGTGGTTACCCACGCGGACGTGGAAGCGAAAAGCCACAAAGTGAGACAATGCACGATGGCTCAGAAACAGCGAAAATATTTAGCCAATTCCGAATTCGGACAGTCTGCAGTTTTTTCCACAAACACCCCCGTAACTTAGAAATAACCCCCACAAACTATATATTCCTGAAATCTACCAACTTCACTATGTAACACGTGGTTTGTTCATTCATACCATCAATGGTGTGGACGCAGTTCTTCATAGAAGTTCGCATTTGTCTGAAAAAATTAACAAAAAACAACTTCAAAAGGTAGAAATCATGCCAAAACCTCATGGAATGTAAAAAAAAGTTACTAAATATCAATCTCCCAAATGTCCTGAATCAAACGGTATGCCATATGTGTGGTTACACACGTGGACGTGGAAGCCAAAAGACACAAAGTGAAACAATGCACAATGGCTCAGAAACAGCAAAAATATTCAGTCAAATCTGAATTTGAACAGTCTGCAATTTTTCCCCACAAAACAACCCCCACAAACCATATATTTCTCGAATCCACACACCTTTATCTACGAAATTCTGTAGTTTGTTCATTCGTACCATCAATGGTGTGGGCGCAGTTCTTCGTAGAAGTTCACAGCTTTAGCAGATTTTCTAAAAAATTTAAAAAAAAACACTCTCAAAGGTAGAAATCATGCCAAAATCCCAAGTAATGTAAAAAAAAGTTACCAAATATCAATCTCCCAAATGTTCTGAATCAAACGGTATGCCCTATGTATGGTTCCACACGCAGACGTGGAATCAACTAGCCACAAAGTGAGCCAATGAACAGTGGCCCAATTACAGCAACTTTTCAGATTTGTCAGACTAAACACCCCTCTATATTAGAAATACCCCCCAAAACTATATATTCTTGGACTCTACACACCTTCAGCTACACAATGGTGTGATTCTTTTATGCATACCACCAATGGTGTGGGTGCAGTTTTGTGTACAATTTCGCTTTCTTACCAGATTTTCAGGAAAAATTTATAAAAATACAATTCAAAGTTAAAAATCATGGCAAATTTCCATGTCATGTAAAAAAAACTTGTCAATTATCAATCTTCCAAATGCCCTGAATCAAACGGTATGCCATATGCGTGGATGCACACAGGGACGTGGAAGCCAAAAGACACAAAGTGAAACAATGCACAATGGCTCAGAAACAGCAAAAATATTCAGTCAAATCTGAATTTGAACAGTCTGCAATTTTTCCCCACAAAACAACCCCCACAAACCATATATTTCTCGAATCCACACACCTTTATCTACGAAATTCTGTAGTTTGTTCATTCGTACCATCAATGGTGTGGGCGCAGTTC
Source organism: Hymenochirus boettgeri (assembly GCA_019447015.1). Classification (NCBI taxonomy): domain Eukaryota; kingdom Metazoa; phylum Chordata; class Amphibia; order Anura; family Pipidae; genus Hymenochirus; species Hymenochirus boettgeri. The sequence continues at coordinate 163,346,775 of CM033473.1, read as the reverse complement.
TTCGTAGAAGTTCACAGCTTTAGCAGATTTTCTAAAAAATTTAAAAAAAAACACTCTCAAAGGTAGAAATCATGCCAAAATCCCAAGTAATGTAAAAAAAAGTTACCAAATATCAATCTCCCAAATGTTCTGAATCAAACGGTATGCCCTATGTATGGTTACACACGCAGACGTGGAATCAACTAGCCACAAAGTGAGCCAATGAACAGTGGCCCAATTACAGCAACTTTTCAGATTTGTCAGACTAAACACCCCTCTATATTAGAAATACCCCCCAAAACTATATATTCTTGGACTCTACACACCTTCAGCTACACAATGGTGTGATTCTTTTATGCATACCACCAATGGTGTGGGTGCAGTTTTGTGTACAATTTCGCTTTCTTACCAGATTTTCAGGAAAAATTTATAAAAATACAATTCAAAGTTAAAAATCATGGCAAATTTCCATGTCATGTAAAAAAAACTTGTCAATTATCAATCTTCCAAATGCCCTGAATCAAACGGTATGCCATATGCGTGGATGCACACAGGGACGTGGCCACCAACTAGCTCAAATGGGACGCATGCACCAGTGTAATTACAAGAAAAATATCAAAGTGCTCTGTAATTTCAAACAGCCCCAAAACTTTGAAATGCCCCCCGCAAATAAACCCCCCCACTAAATATCAATCTCCCACATGTTCTGAATCAAACGGTATGCCATATGCGTGGATGCACACAGAGACGTGGCCACCAACTAGCTCAAATGGGACGCATGCACAAATGCAATTACAAGAAAGAATCAAAGTGCTCTGTAATTTGAACAGCCTACACTTTTTCTAAGAAAACAGTCCCGAAACATGGAAATTCTCCCCACAAACTATATATTTTTGGAAGCTACACACCTTCAGCTACGTGATGGTATCATGCTTTCATATATACATGAAGAATTCCAGGCGCTGTTATCCATAGAACTCCGTGCTTTTAGGAGATTTTGTGAAAAAATAAAATAAGAGGACTCAATGGTTGAAATCCTACCTAAACCCACTCGGCAAGTAAAAAACCCACTAAACGGCAATATCTCACATGTCCTGAATCAAATGGTATGCCATAAGGGTGGGTGCAAACAGAAACGGGGCCACCAACTAGCTCAAATTGGACGCATGCACAAGTCCAATTACAAGAAAAAAATCAAAGTGTTCTGTAATTTGAACAGCCTAATCAACTTGGAAATACCCCCCACAAACTATATATTTTTGGAAGCTACACACCTTCAGCTACGTGGTAGTATCATGCTTTCATATATACATGAAGAATTCCAGGCGCTGTTATCCATAGAACTCCGTGCTTTTAGGAGATTTTGTGAAAAAATAAAATAAGAGGACTCAATGGTTGAAATCCTACCTAAACCCACTCGGCAAGTAAAAAACCCACTAAACGGCAATCTCCCACATGTCCTGAATCAAACGGTATGCCATAAGGGTGGGTGCAAACAGAAACGGAGCCACCAACTAGCTCAAATTGGACGCATGCACAAGTCCAATTACAAGAAAAAAATTAAAGTGTTCTGTAATTTGAACAGCCTAATCAACTTGGAAATACCCCCCACAAACTATATATTTTTGGAAGCTACACACCTTCAGCTACGTGGTGGTATCATGCTTTCGTATATACATGAAGAATTCCAGGCGCTGTTATCCATAGAACTCCGTGCTTTTAGGAGATTTTGTGGAAAAATAATATAAGAGGACTCAATGGTTGAAATCCTACCTAAACCCACTTGGCAAGTAAAAAACCCACTAAACGGCAATCTCCCACATGTCCTGAATCAAACGGTATGCCATAAGGGTGGGTGCAAACAGAGACGGGGCCACCAACTAGCTCAAATGGGATCCATGCGCAATTGCAATTACAAGAAAAAATTAAAAAACGCCACAACCCACTCCCCCACCCCTATCCCCACTCCCCCTTTTAGTGGAAAACCAGTAAGTACGGAGAGTCACACAAGTTTTTGCACACTTTATTGATCCTAAAAAATCAATACGGTCTTTTTTTGGTACCTCTGCAAAATTTCCTACTAAAATAGGCTTAGTTTCCCTTGAAATCCAACAAATAAATGATACGCGTTTACTTTACCGATATCACCGGGGACATTGGGAAGCTTGGAGAAAGTTTTTTGCTAATTTATAGTTTTAGGGTAAAAAAAAAAAAAAGGTGTGTGTATCACTTTAAGATTTTTTTTGTGTGCATTTCCCCTTTTTTGGGGGGATCATTCCCAAAGATGATCATCAAATCATCTTAGGGAATGATACCGAACTTGGAATACGGGCATAAATGCCCGTTTTCCAATTCGAAATCCGATCGGAAAAATCACTTCCCGGAAATCATTTTCCAGGAAGTGATTTTTCATTCATTGGCAAAGATCAATAATTTGGTGATCAGAAGTGATCACCAAATTTTGATCTCTGTCCCCATTTTTTTTCTAAGTCTTCGCTAAGTAGCAAAGACTTAGAAAAAATCCTATTTGTGAATGGAACTTTGAGTTCCATTCACAAATGTATAGTAAAAGCTCTCAGCTTGACAGCTTGTACTATACTTAGGGACTGCAGCATGATCTCCATAGATCATGCTGCAGTACCTCCACTGGACCACCAGGGGCAGCATCTTACCTCTCTTAGGGAGACCCCGGTGACATCACTCAGCTTCCTGCTTCACCGGGGTCTCCCTTTCCGGAATGAAGACAGCTCTCCTCTGCTTCTCCACGTGGGACCAGCTGATGCCTCTAAAGGTAGGGATATCTCCCGATCCCCCCCTCGGATTTAGACCAAACCGAGGGGGGATCGAGGGGGCTAGGGGGGCAGTTGAATGCTGCCCCCCGATGGCCCCTAGCAGGGGGAAAAAAAATTTTGGGAGGGGGGAAGCCACAGATCGTATATTCACGATCTGTGGCAGTTTGAGTATACACTGCACAGATCGTGAATATACGATCTGTGGCAAGGAAAGGGTTAAAGGACATGTAAACTGAGGCAAATAATTCAATTAATTAGTTTTAATTACCACCAATTTTTAAGCTGTGCAGATAAATCTAATCCTGCAGTTAGCTGCTGCCTGTGTTAGTTGGGTCCCAATGTAGCACTGTAGCTAACAAAATCAATTACAAAGCCCCCTACACACACACACACACTCACCTTCAAACTCCTCCAGCTAAAAGAAAACCTTACTTGATTCAAGCAGTGATTACAGCTCCCAGCGCTGCTTACCTTCCCATAGCAAAGCAGTTTTACTTTCACATTCTCTATAACACAAAATCACTGGGTGAATGCTATTCGCTGTAGTGGGGCACAGATCACCGCCACTGCACATGCTCCACACTCCATTTGTGCCTCAGTTTTGGGAGAGGGTGGATACATAGAGAGGAGACATGCATACTAACTGGGTTTTGAGGGTTGTAGTCCCCACTGAATAAAGCATTATGTTCAGCGCTCCAGTCTTGCAATTGGTTATAATCATGTGGTACTTACATGCCAATTTATGTTGAATGATATGAAGGTTATAAGTTTGTGCCAGGGACCTTATTCCTAATGTATAAAGGCATACCACACATATATCTGTTTATCCTTTATTTGTATAATTGCTTGCACTTACTCCTTTGTCTATTCGGTGTATTTTTATAATAAAATTTACTGTGTATACATGTACACAGCACATATATTTCTTTTTTTTTTTATGTCATTCATTTGACATAGTCAATATAAAATCTGGTGACTTTTTCATGTGGGATTTTTTCTGTTTAATGGTAATGAGTGGAATTATATATTTAATTTTATAGTTGTATTTAGACATATATATATTCTCTGTAACATTTTTAAATGAAATATCATGTAAAAATGCTAAAACATAAAAAATAGTTTTAGCAGCTTCCGCTGCCCATGTCCTTGATATGATGGCACTGCTTTTCACCATTGCACAATGACAGGGAATGGTAAACAGCACTTTACTCATCGTTCAGTTCCTATCTGTAACCAGTTTACTCATTGAGATAATTTCTGCTCTATTAGATACTGTGGTTGAAACCACGCCTTTCTTGGTTGTGAATGAAAACAGTCTAGTAGGAATAAAGTTCAAGGAAATATTATCACACAGTCATAGTTGTTCATCTTGCTGAGGATATAAAAAGATCACATCGCCTATTAGTCTGGAAAAGCTACTCCTTCAAGTCAGACACAAAACATCCCCTCATATGTTTAATTGTTTTGAGTGTGCAACTGTACAATGGCTTACATATCTGAACAGCAAGGTAAATGTCAGTGTAACAAAGATCCAGTGAACAGTATTCTTTTTCAAATGCTCAACAGTGGGTTAAACACAGAGACTACTAGAAGCCTACAGAGCAATCACAGTCTCATCTGTTCCTTGGATAAAGGATGTCCATGTGAAAGCAACAGAAAAGTTTTGCTCAAGTCCCCAGAAGTGACATGTAAGAAGGCATCAGAAGTTTTACTTAAAACTGTAGCATTTATAAGAAATGTACCATCCTTCTATCAGTTACCCCAAGATGACCAAATTCTCCTCGTTCAGAATTGCTGGGCTCCTCTTTTTGTTTTGGGACTGGCGCAAGAAAGAGTTGACTTTGAATTGCAAGAACATTTTGTTCCTAGTCTGTTAAAAAAAATTCTGCTTAACCAATGTGAAAATGTTGGTGATGTTGCACTAAAATCTGACGGAGGAGTTCCAATAACTGAAGTCCAAAGAATTCAAAGGTTTCTGTACAAATTCTGGAGCCTAGATATCTGCACAAAGGAATATGCCTATCTCAAAGGGATGCTTCTCTTTAACTCTGGTAAGGAGATGGAAATGTTTTTATTAAAATTCCTTTTTGTTAAATCCTAGTGGAATTTTAACAGCAATCAAAGAGAATTATATTGGACAAAATCTACTCTGGTATACAAATTAAATTTTAGATTTGAATACCAGAGCAGCAATGATGCTTTAATGCATTGATCAGTTAATTAGTAATATCCATATTGCAGTCATATAACTTGGTTAGATTGTTTACTTAATTTCTCATAAAACTAATGCTATTTATTGCCACATAGACTGAGGCCACACAATGACGTAGGGCAATGTGCAATCCGTGTAATTGTCTGAAATCGGCACACAAAAAAATGGTGATCGCACAAGCTCTGAGAAGGGATTGGAGGGCATGCAATGCACCCACATTGCCATGCACTGCTCTGCGATTTTCACGCACTAAGGGCTAGGCCACACTAACGCGTTTTTAGCGCTTTTGCACGCGGTTGCTCATGCGGTTTCGGTTCAATTGGAAATCGTGGGTACGCAAAAATTCCCACGATTTCCGGTGCGCACACGTTTGCACGCGTTTGTGCACCATTTTTTTACACAAACGCATGTGTTTTATAATATAAAATTACAAAAACTCAAACACGGCGCAACGCGCACCAATGCACAGAAATCGCACGTGCAACGTGCGATAACAATCGCGATTGCATGCACGATTTAGTGCGTTATAGTGGGGCCTCAGCCTAACACAATCGTTAGTGCGTGAGAAAATGCGGCAGTGTGGCCTAGCCCTAAAAGGCCAAAATGTATTAATAGTGATAGACATCTGACAATACAAAATTAAAAAAATACATTCATCTTTGTGATCATGAGAATCTTAGTAAGGTTGAGACCACACAGCAGCACTTCCCAGCAGGTGCAATGTTGCACAATTGAAACACATGCGACTGCACAAAAAATGCAAATTGCATGCACTTGGATTAGCAGACTGCAGCACAGCGAACGGCAGTGCACTTAGTGTGGCCACAACAATTGGCCAACACTAGTGTGCACCTTTTAACACGCAATCGGATGGTGATCAGATGGTGATCAGTGTGGCCTAGCCCTAATAATTGCTTTTGCAAAAGAAAAACAGCGTCTGGATATTATTAGATGACTGAAGCTATATTAGTTGATTGGCTGTGTGTACAGTATAATTGTATAACCTTGAAAACCAGCAAATGTAGGAGCCTGGTAGCGACAGGAGTTTCTTTATCTCGGTTCAGCATAGTCATAAAAACCTTATTATTTATGGCAGGGAACTTCCTATCTTGCTTACTGACTGCACCTTGACTTCTTTTTGTATATTCATTTAGGTGAAAAGTTCATACAATGTTTGCAGGTATTTTGATAAAAAGGAATTGTTCAACAGTAAGTTCATGTGTATGTACAAGTTAAGAAACAGAGGTGTTTACCATTTTCTTTCTCAATATACTTTTAACAGAATATTTTGTCACTACATATATACTACATATATAAAGTTTTGAGTACATTAATGTAGGGATTATTAAAAAAACTTCCCAAGGCTGAGCCCACACTACAATTATGTTACCGTCCGTTGGTGTCCAGCTGCGCGTGCAATTTGCCCTTATCAGAGCATATGCGAATTGCACCAAAATGGTGATCACATGCACGATTTGTAGAGGACACCAATTGTGGTGATGCAGTGTGCTATTAAAAATGCTATCCAATCATGCTTGAAAGCGCAGTAGTGTGGCCTAGCCTTTAGGCAATTCATTGTAAGGCAATTCATTCCTGCCCTCTCTGTACACCTGATTATATGTTCAAGATCACTAATACTAGACTCCTGCTTTGTGAATTTCTTATTTTGTTTATAATGCATCAATTTTATATGTTCTATAGACCTCTCAGCTACATTATTACGACATACATTCCCAACTATTTGTATGTTAGCTGTAGATAACATTAATATGTCAATATTTAAGGAAACACTGATGATCGTTAAACCTGATGTGCTCATATCTTATTATTTATGTCCATGTTTTCTTATTCTGGAATGTAACATACTATCTATTTTTGTTCCACAGATATCAGCGGAATGAAATATTCTCATTATGTCCACAGGCTACAGTTGGAAGCCCAGTACACGTTAATGGAATTCACTTCAATGATGCATAGCCAAAACTCTATTCGCTTTATGTGGATGCTTGAAGCAATTGACTCTGTGAAACAGATTGACCCAAAATTTATTACAAAACTTTTTTTTAAACCTATCTCAGGAGAAATAAATTTGGAAGAACTGCTCCTTGAAACTTTATTTGTGAAATAGGAAATCAGGTTTTCTGTATTTCTATGTTATGTTACTTGTACCCATCATGTGTAAACACAACCAGAAAGTTGTGTCCTCAGAAATGTATACTTCATTCAACTGACAAACTAATTGTAATATGGGTGCGGCCCTGGAAAGCTCTGTGTGCACCTCTGAATTGACCTATTAAATTGGATGGTGGCGCTAGCATCACATTTGTCACCTGCAGAACACAGGTATATTTTTGGAATTGAGCTCCCACACTCAATTATTTTTTTTCATTTTAGAAGTGTGCAGGGAACTGCTCACTTGGCAAATTTAACTAAGCCATAAGTAATTTCTGGGGTAGAACACTTTATTTTCTTCACGACTTTTTTTCTGCACAATAAAAGAGCACTTATCAGCAAACAAAGAAAGATGGGACATCAATCAGAATGTACATTTATTTACAGTAACTGTAATGTTAGAGCCTACAAAGAATCTAATCAGTGAATGCATCTGGAAATCAGGATATCAACAACCAAATTATGCCCACATGCTTGTCCTTATCTGGCAGACTTTTGCATCCCCAAACCAGTTCTTGTATTACAGATATATAGAAAATTCTGTACTACATAGTTACTGTATCAGACATTTTGTAAGATCCATGTGGCAATCATGAAGAACAGCTGGATCTGTGTATGTTTGAGGACAGATTTCAGCACTAATTTAGAATAGACAAGCCTTTGGATTGCAGTTTTTTGTTAAAAAAGGACTACTAAATTGGAAAGTAATGTGGTACAGTATTAAAAACCTTAGCTGAAAGATTTACCGTATATGCACTTGTATAGTAAAAAACTGTTCAATATAAATACCTGTATATGTGTGCAGTGGAAAGGAACGTTTAAAGCGCAATTACATGGCTTTGGGTGTTATTTTGGTTATTCTATTAATAATAAAATTCAAAGTCCATCTTATAAAAATGTGATTTTATTCTTAGTTTTGCTGCCAGCATAGCACAGTACTTTAGGGGTTTCCTCTAAACACATTCAAATGTGTTGGCATAACTAAAAAAGAAATGTTTGCAATAGAGGATAAAATTTAGATGATACATGTTGTATCACTCGTGTGACAGAAGCAACTAGAAATCTTGGTGCACAGTAAGATGTGATCACTCTCTGTATAAATGTATTCACAGCACTTAATCTATATAATGATTGTATTTTTTTTATGTATTTATTATTTGGTTTCCCACTGGAAATAATAAAATGATTCACTTAAGATTTGTTTGTATATATTACAATCTGGGAGAAAAATAACTTCTTTAGTTTTTTATGTATGTGATACATGGTATAATTTTGTAACATATATGGGTTTATTTATTTTTGAGGTACAAAAATCAACCCATGCTATTAATTTGCAGCAACCAACCGGATATTTTTTTTTATTTGTCTACCACAGTTAGAAAACATCTGATTGGTGGCTGCAAATTATTAACACAGGCAGCATTTTGCACCTCTAATAAAAAGCTTGTATCTGATAGGTTTCTTCAGAATAATAGAAGTAGGAAACTTTTGCACCTCTTGGTATATAAGCCGATATGACAAAGCTATTTGGGGCTATGTACGGAGAGGCATTTTGGGTATTTGTGTTGTAAAGCTGCATTAACCGATGTACCAAGGGATAATGCAGCTTTAAGACACAAACAGGGCTATGTACCGAGAGCCGTTATCAGCTATTTGTGTCTTAAAGTCACGTTAACCAATGTACCAAGCATTAACGTGACTTTAAGACACAACTAACAGCAGTTGCAACGTTACGCAAATTTTTGCTGCGCAGCTACCTCAACCAATATAATGAGCCATTAACAGGTCTTTAAGACGTAATTTCTAAGGCCAGCATATAGCTGGTGTTAAAGATTCACAAAAGGAAAACTCCAGTCACAATGCACTGAGAGCCACTATCAGCTCAGTGCATTGCCTAAAGGATGCAATAGAGAGCCATAGTGGCTCTTGGTACATAGCCCCGAAATACTGGTAGTTGGTGTGGTGCACAAAATCTTGGTCACGCACCAGCTGTGACCAAGCTTTTGTGCACACATTGAATCCAGACACTGCAAACATTGAATTCAGACACTGCACACATTGAATCCAGACACTGCAAACATTGAATTCAGACACTGCACACATTGAATTTGTACAAAGCACACATTGAATTCAGACACTGCACACATTGAATCCAGACACTGCACACATTGAATCCAGGCAAACTGCACACACTGAATTCAGAAACTGCACACACTGAATTCAGGCACTGCACACACTGAATTCAGGCACTGCACACTGAATTCAGGCACTGCAAGCTAAATTCAGGCACTGCACACACTGAATTCAGGCACCGCACACACTGAATTCAGGCACTGCACACTGAATTCAGGCACTGCACACTGAATTCAGGCACTGCAAGCTAAATTCAGGCACTGCACACACTGAATTCAGGCACTGCACACACCGAAATCAGCCACTTGCCACATAGTAAA